>CM037878.1:76959096-78159096 GCA_021292165.1 Shinisaurus crocodilurus
ACTTGCACAAGATGTAGTGATGGTCACCAGTTTGGATTTTTAAAAGGGGACTGGACAAATTGATGGAGAAGAATACAATGGCTACTAGTCCTAATGGCTGGATGCTGCTCTATCAGAGAGGTAGTATGCCTATGTACACCAGTTGCTGGGGAACATGGGTGGGAGGGTGCTGTTGCACTCATGTGCTGCTTGTGTGTTTCCTGCAGGTTGGCCACTGTGTGAACAGAATTCTGGACTAGACGGACCTTGGCCTGATCCAGCATGGCTCTTCTTATGTTCTTATGTTAAGTGGGCAGGGTGCTAGGAGCCCGGTGAGGCCAAGGGATACAACCCATGTATCTGGGGCAGAGTCCAACCATGGCATGCTCCTGGTGGTTCCTCATGGACCATTGGCCCGATTTGAGTCCACGGGAGAACAGCCATCAGTATGGTGGCTCCATTTCTGTGGAATTCCCTGCCTCTGGAGAACGTCAGGCAGGCTCTGACACTGTGTTGCTTTCAGTGCCTCCTGAAGACTTTCTTGTTCCGGGAAGCCTTCTCTGCTGCCCAGCCACCATTTTGATGATACCTGTCGTTTTCAATGTATTTTTTTGTTTGTTTGTTTTATCTGTTTTTATATTTTTATTGTCCACCGCTCTGGAATCTATTAGATATGGAGCAGTATACACCTGTAAATAAATAAATAAATGGCTACACTACAGTCATCTAAAAGTGTACAAGTCTCTGGCCACCAAGAGACTTGTATGTTTACTTGGAAGTAAGCTTCAATAAGTTAAATCGAGTTTATTCCAAGGAAAATTTTGATTTTTGATTTTAAATATTAAATATTTAATTCGGTATTTTGATTATTTTTCTTTCTTTTTCTTGTTCACCGCTTGGGAATCTTATTGGATGTAGAGCAGTATATACATTTTTGTAAACAAAATAAATAAGAAATAAATATGCATAGGACCAGCAGTTGCCCTGATTTACCTAGGACAGCCCCCTTTTTTTCAAACCCCTCCCCTGTGTAAATTCCCCCCCCCAAAATTTTTTTTAATTTACTTGCCGAAATCAGCCAGCTGCCATGTTTGAGAATTGAATCTGTGCTCTAAACTTGGTGGCTCTCTGAGTGAGGTGTCCCAAACTTGGCAGTTCCCAATCTGATTGGAAAACTGCCACATTTTCAGCAGATATTAAAAACATCACAAAGCTCCTACCTGCCCTGGGAGCCATCCGAAGGGGCTGGGGTAGTGGCATTAGCCATGGCAGCAGGTGGATTATGATCATTCTACTGTTCATTTGTCTTCCATATTTCTGTCAGTACATTATGCTGCTCTCAAAATTGCTTTAGAAAAATAGGATCATAGAGCCCACGGTGTGCGCATTGTAAAACTGAACTCATCTCAAAAATACTTTGCGGACCCCTTATACTTTTCAATCTGTCAGAACATACTACCCTAACAATTAGGTTTTAACCTATAAAACGGCTTGGGACTGCAATCCTTGACAGAATGCCTCTCTCAACTGCAATCTATCCAGATGCTACACTCAACATCTGAGACCCTCCTCCGACCGAGTGCCACATCCAAGGGAGGCTCAGAGGGCGGCAACAAGGGCAGCCCTTCTCAGTGGCAGCCCCCCAACTGTGGAATGTTCTCCCCACTGAGGCTCGCCTGGCACCAACCCTGTCATCCTTTCGGCGCCAGGTTAAGACAGCCCTCTGTGCCGAGGATTTAAAGACATCCTAGGATATTTAATGGTTTGATGAGAGCACCCATGTCAGGCGTTTTTAACAGGTCTACTCCATATCAAATATTGTTTTAGCTGTTAAACTGTTTTAAAAAATTTGTATTTTGGAAGAATTTTATAGTAGTTTATTGTATTATGTTTTTAGGAACTGTTGTAAACTGCCCAGAGGGCTTCAGCTATTGGGCAGTAAATGAAATGAAATGAAATGGAATGAATGAATGAATGGTTACTTTCTGGAAAATAGGAAGGGTTGGGGTAGGAATATTTAATGATGCAATTTCCAGAGCTAATGAAGGAGCTTGGTGCAGTTCCCAAGGTGGTGCCCAGTGAAAAATCCCCTTCTTTCCAGAACAGTAAGGTGGAAAGTCCTGTCCATCTCATGAAGTAGGGGGGGGGATCCCCTTTTGCATAGCTCTCCCTCGATGGAGCATCCACACTCCCTGATGCTTGCTGCATTGGGCTTTTGTTTGGGAAGTGAACGTTGCGGCTATTGATGTTTTTAAGGATATTTTTCAGCGCATCCCTTGGGTGATCTCACTGCTATCCGGTTCATGTATGAAACTGGGCTATAGACCTGAGTGCAGGGGTGTTTACACACAGTTCAGCATGAGCAATTAAAAAAAAAAAAGTTAACTCTTATCTTGGCAGTAGTCTGTGTCCTCAGCAGTACAATACCTGTCAACCAGCCCAAGGTATGATAAACTGTTTGTTGGAGATGTGAGTTGAAGTGTTTGATGAGTGAAAACAGATTGGCAGGATATTAATTGGCATAACACTAGCTTTTAAAATATCCTTTACACCTTCAAAATACTTACTGAACTTTCAGCTTTCTCCCACCCCCACCCCTTGTGTAAAATCATACCATTTTAAACCACTTGGACTTCTTTTAATTCTTTTAATCATACTTACAAATATGCATTTGATAGAAGCACCTGATGCAGGAAACACCTGTTTGGCTCTATCTTGCTCTGACAGGTCCCCAGGATTGGTATCAGAGTGTGTGTATCATTTAGTACTTGCAAGGCCCACATACCAGCAATGGGCCCACTGCTGACCCCTACAGCTTCCTGGCTGTTGCTGCCTTACCTTCTAGTCCAAGTGACAAGAATGAGGAGAAGCAGTAACCTCCACTTACCAAACATGGGTCTACTCCAGGAGAAGAGTCCATTGAGGGCATCTTGCCCAAGCATCCTTTCCTCACATCTGGAGTCAACACTGAAGGTATCAAACAGAGTAAATCAGGGGGTCTCCAACTTTTTTGGGTCAGTGGACACATTTGGAATTTTGAGAGTGAGTTGTGGGTGATCTCACAAGATGGCTGCCGTGGGGCCCTGCCCATTCACAAAATGGTTATCATGGTGAGCATGGCTGTTGCAAAACACTCATTTCCCAGAAGGCAAACTGGTAAGACTAAAGGAAAAGTAACTTGCCCAAGAAGCTAGGTATAAGGCAGGTATAAGAAATAAAATAAAAATCAGGAGGGACAGGAGTCTGGCAGGTGTCGAGAGGTGCCAGTGTATGATGGTGCTCAGGGGCTCCATGTTGGGAACCCCAGGAGTAGATCATCTATATTTGCCCAATCGTATGATGTGGCCCTGTTATACAAACTGAAAACTACATCCAGCCAAAGACTGTTCATGTGCTTTCACTTTGTGCTTCTAAGAAGAGCCTCAACCTCTCAGCCTCTATTTCCCAGATTTAAAGTGAGAATGGACCTAAGCATCTGCCAGGGATGGGGACTCGGACTCCAGGACTCGACTCGTGAGTCGGACTGAGTCCCCCCTCTGACTCAAGTCAGACTCGAGTCCCAATATTTTTAATGGGACTCGAGCCCCAACTCGGGACTTGAGACCAAGGACTCGTGTACCAAAATCGTGTTCCTCAAATGCAACATGGATAGGTTTTAGGAAGTACAGCAAGTTTATTTTTTAAAATCATTTTCCTAAAATGCAACCTTTCAGCCATTTTGGGTTTGGCTGCCTCTGCCTGCCTGTTTGGGGTTCCCTGCCTCCTCTGCCTGCCTGGTCTCTTCTTAACCAGTTCCACAGTTTGAATTGTCCAAGACAAAGGCCTCTGCCTGCCTGTTTTGGGGTTCCCTGCCTCCTCTGCCTGTCTGGTTATTTTGGGTTTGTCTGCCTGGTCTGTTCTTGCCAAAATCAGTTGCAGAGTTTTGAAATAAAAAGGCACACTTGTGCCTAGAATTTATTTAAGCCACACATCTGAAATAGCCTTATTTGTTGGGGAAAACCCCCATTGATTTTAATAGGGACTCGTGGAGTCAGCTTTGGGAGTGACTCGTGAGTCACCATTTTGGACCTCGGACTTGGACTTGAGACTCGGGTCCAAAGACTCGTGACTCGACTCGTGACTCGAAACCAAGGACTCTTCAACATCCCTGGCATCTGCAGGATAAGACTATTTATTTATTTATTGTATTTATATCCCACTGTTTTCCTCTTGCAAGGAGCCCAAGGCAGCTTACATTATCCTCCTTCCCTCTCCATTTTATCCTCACAGCAAACCTGTGAGGTAGGTTAGGCTGTGAGTCAGTGACTGGCCCAAAATCACCCAGTGAGCTTTATTTATTTATTTATTTATTTATTATATTTATACTCTGCCTTTTTTCCTGCAAGGAATCCAAGGCAGCTTACATAATCCTCCTCCTCCTCTCCATTTTTATCCTCACAACAACCCTGTGAGGTAGGTTAGGCTGAGAGGCAGTGACTGGCCCAAAGTCACCCAGTGAGTTTCATGGCCGAGTGGGGACTTGAACCCGAATCTCCTGAGTCCCAGTCCAACACTCTCACCACTACGCCACACTGGCTTCATGGCTGAATGGGGACTAGAACCTGGATTTTCCAAGTTCCAGTCCAACCAACACTCTAAGTGTGTTGGACTGGGACCACACTGGCTCAGATCATTAGTCCATCTAGCTCAGTAGTACCTACACCAGTAGTAGCTCTTCAGGGATTCACCTACACCAGTAGTAGCTCTTCAGGGATTCACCTACACCAGTAGTAGCTCTTCAGGGATTCTGACAGAGGACTTACCTACCTGCAGACGCTTGGGATTGAACCTGGGAGAACTTCTGCGTGTGCATGCTCTACCACACATGCTCTACCACGGAGTTACGGCCCAGCAAAAACTTGCTTCACAAGACTGTTGAGAGAATCAATGTACTTAGAACTATAAAGCTCATTAAAACACAGTATAGAAAACACTGACAATAACTCCTTGCACTGTTAGTAAAAGTACAGAAAATATAGGAAAACAAACCGGAAAGGACTGTCTTCATGAGCAACATAGGATGGAAAAAAGAGTACCCTACCTCAGGTTTTTGAAATGACTGGGATTTGCCTTTAGCCATAGTTCCAATTGCAGTATGGAAATTATATCCTTGAAGTGGGACCTGCAACAAAATGTTACAATGTATTCTGACGTAATTGAGCACGCCCAGTCCTCATTGTGTTGTTTTGGGGTTTGTTTGTTTGTTTTCTTTTTTACTTCTGCAAACCTTGAGGTTCTTTCCAAGGAAGTGACACTTCCCTCTTGGTTCACAGTATCCCTGTTTTGGCTGCAATCTTAGCACTCACCACCTGCGTAACAGAGTTCACTGTTAGGAGTGACTTTTGTAAATTATTGGGAGATCTTGCTCATGAGGAGTTTTAAAGTATTTTAGCAATATTGCAGTGATGTAAAGCATTGATTTGAAGTAGTTTTGCTTCGTTCTCACTAAAGGCAACTCTCCCTCCCTCTCTGTGTGTGTGTGTGAGTGAGAGAGAGAGAGAGAGAGAGAGAGAGAGAGAGAGAGAGAGAGGCTGACTGACTGACTGACTGACGGAGAGAGATACTTTTGCATTGGTGTCCTTTACTGACTGTTGCTTCTCTCTAACAAAGGTTAACAATATTTGTGGTTGATGCAGCCGTGGATTAATCATTAAGCAATATAAGCACATGCTTAGGGCACCAAGGGAAGGGGAGCACCACAGAGTACCACAAATTTTTGTATTTGCATTTTCCCCTTATAACAGTTTTATTTAAAAAATGCATAAAACAGTGATGAAAATTTGTATTTCTTTCTGTTGCCCTAGTAGTTATAAGTAAGTAATTGGCTTATATTGCTTGCTGCTATTTAGTGTTAAATAAATATAATAAACAGTTTATATTTAATATAGTTGTGTGTTCTGGTGTGGGGGGTGGCCTTGAAGAAAACTGAGTTTTTAATGTCTTAGTCCACCTTCAGCACATATTGAGTCTTAATGTCTTGCCAGCTAAGCAAGGGAAGGCCCGAGGGGGCACCATTATTGGGCTGTGCTTAGGGCATCAACTGGCCTTAATCCGGCCCTGGGTTGATGGGAGGGCACATAGGAATGCACGCCACATTTGTAAAAATGTATAAATGAGATAAATGCTCTCCCTGTTAAAATGGATCAGGAAATGATATTTAGCCACATAAGGCCAGCTGCGCCCCTTCCTAGAGTTGGAAGACCTAAAGACGGTAGTGCCACGCGCTGGTAACTTCGAGGCTTGACTTCTGCAATGCGCTGCACATAGGGCTACCTTTGTACCTAGTTCGGAAACTTCAATTGGTGCAAAATATGGCAGCCAGATTGGTCACCGGTACATCTAGAGGTGCCCATATTACACCAGCTTTAAAAGCGTTACACTGGCTGCCGATCAGTTTCCGGGCGAAGTATAAAGTGTTGGTTATTACCTTTAAAGCCCTACATGGTTTGGGTCCTGGTTACCTGCAGGATCACCTTCTCCCGTACAATCCGGCCCGCACACTTAGGTCCTCTGGGAGGAACTTACTCCAGTCGGCCAAGACTAGGCTGGTGAGTACTACCCAGAGGACCTTTTCTTCTGCTGCTCCCAGACTGTGGAATGGCCTGTTGGAGGAGACTCGTCAACTAGACAGTCTTTTGGCCTTTAAAAAGGCCATAAAGACTGACCTCTTCCGACAGGCCTACCCAGTGGAATTTTAAGCGTTTTAAAGAATTTTTAGGATACTTTAAAGGTTTTTAAG
This sequence comes from Shinisaurus crocodilurus, assembly GCA_021292165.1. Lineage (NCBI taxonomy): Eukaryota > Metazoa > Chordata > Lepidosauria > Squamata > Shinisauridae > Shinisaurus > Shinisaurus crocodilurus. The sequence continues at coordinate 76,965,854 of CM037878.1, forward strand.
AATATTTTAATAATGTTTGTTGTGCTTTTAACTACTTATGTATTTTATGTTTGGTTGTTTCCCACCTCGATCCGAGTGGAGAGGCGGGTAAGAAATAATAATAATAATAATTATTATTATTATTATTATTATTATTATTATTTGGCTTAACAATCGTTAAGGGCACAATCCTATGCATATTTAGACAGGAAAAAAAGTCCTACAACTCCCAGCATTCCCCACCCAGTTTCTGTCTAAACATGCATAGGATTGTGCCCTAAACCATTCCCAGTATTTCTGAGGGAAAGCCTTGACAGTTAAACCAATATAAAAACAGATATAAATTTGCAGTGTAGATAGGTGCTTATTGGGGCACTTCCAAACAAAGTTTTTTTTAGTGTTCGGTGTGTTGTTTCAGCATAGCCAGCAGACAGACTATGCCAAACCTCATGCTGATCAATGCCACTCCAACATCCAACTGAAGATTAATAGGATCCTTGGAGTGGCATGATCCAAGAAAGTCACTATTTCAGAAAGCCCACCCACCCTTTCCTTCTACTTCCTCCAGTGCTAAATCAGCTACACAGACAGCTAGATTTCATGGTAGAGAGACACCACACTAGCCAGAGCTGGATCAGAATTGTCCCCATGAATACTAACTTTAGAAGTAAGCCCATGGCAATTAGTATTACATTAATATGCTGACTCCAGCAGTGACACAGCTGATTTTTCCTCCCAGAAAACAAACTGTGGTGCAAAAGATAAGGCTGCATTTCACTGTTCTATTATCAAACCATTTTTGCCAGCTCACAAGCTGTTACAGCAACTTCCAGGGTTTAGCACGTAGACACATTATGCAAGGATCTGAAGATGCATGATGGAGGAAGGGTGTGCGTGCGTGCGTGCGTGCGTGTGTGTGTGTGTTGTTCCCTTATGACCACTTCTGCATAGGAACTGAACTCCCAGCTGTTCTTCTGCATGTCTTCCTTCTCTCTAATCTCATTCAATTTTACATTGCTTCCAGAAAAAGGAAGTGGTGTGCTATATTAAAAGAAACCACCAGCATTTCGGTTACAAGAAGCAGAACTTCTAGCACCATGTGGCTATGGGTGAAGCAGTTGTATTGCTGATGTCTAGAAAAACTGTGAGGGGGAAGAGGGCTTGTTTTGCTTAAGATCCATGCAGATGTCAGAACATGCTTGGAATTCAAGGCTGGGTGATGGCAGATGATACTAATGCTACATATAAACTACTATCACCACTGTTTTGACAAACTTTCTTTAGGAGGTAACCATTATTGTAGAAACAACTGTCTACAAGAGGCTTAGCACTCTCATAGTTGGAGATCATTAGAACTGGGAAGTGACAGTAATAGAATAAAGAAAATTGAAGATTTTAATTAATCCACAGAAAATTCTCAATTTCTCTCGAATGACCAGACCAATGTTTCCTGCCAGCTTTTGTTAAGACTCAACCCCACGGCAGGCTCAAACCCTGGGAGCTGAGGGATGCCAGGTGGGGCTCAGCTTGTGTGCCACCCCCTTCCCCCTGCTCTGGCCAAAGGAAGCCTTTTAACAATAGGCCAAGACAGATCAGAAGATGTTCCTTTATGAGCTGTTATTCCTCCAAGTTCAGGGTGGCATAGGTGGTCCTCCCTGCTTCAATTTAAGCCTTACAACAACTCTATAAGGTAGGTTAGGCTGACAGATAGTAGTGACTGGCCCAAGGTCAGCTAGTGAGCTTTGTGATGAGTGGGGATTTGAACCTAGATCTCACCAGTCTTCGTGCGATACTCTAACCCAGTGTTCTCCAACCTTGGGTCCCCAGATGTTTTTGGCCTACAACTCCCAGCATGCCCCAGCCAGCATAGCTGGCTGGGGCATGCTGGGAGTTGTAGGCCAAAAACATCTGGGGACCCAAGGTTGGAGAACACTGCTCTAACCCCTACACCACACTAGCTATCTCTCCAATTATATAAATGGGGGGAAGGGAAGGGGGGGACTCCCCTCTGGGCCCCATCCCAATACCTTCATCTGAAGCTGTGAACAGAGCCTATACACAGAGGCTTTCTCTGCACAATAGACTCCACGTGCATACAGCTGATACAAATATAGGTTCTGTTCATAGCTTTGGATTAATATGCTGTGATGGAGGTAGAGGCAGGGAGAAGTGGGCATGATCTTCGGCGGACGGGACCCCCTCCCCCAAACCTCACACCCTTAAGTGTACTTGACTCTCACCAAGTGCCCCCTTGTATTGGTCACTTCAGACTTCAAGCTGTCTTCTTAAGCTGCGTTAGCCGATTATGCCTTAGGGCTTATATGTAGCTGTTCACCCACGTTTGTTTGTCTTTATTAAGAGCAGTTTGTTTTATTTGATTACTTGAAGCAGGGTGCCCCTCCGTTAATTCACTTCTTACTTTCCTGTCCACCAGTCAGACTCTGGAGACTTAGAACTTTGAAAAGATTGATTTATTGTTCTAACAAAGTCTCTAAACTGATATTCAACTCAGGCACAGATAACTTGGATTTTCAACAGTTACGTTCAAACTTGTTCTTTGCTTAAATTCAGGTTAAAGGTAGGCAGATGTTATACAGTGCTCTTTGTATCAACTTGTCTTGGTTACTTGAAGTTACAGTATCAGGAGACCAGGGAACTTAACTGTCCCTCTCATTAGTTCAGAGCTTCACCTTCTTCCTCAGACAGAAGGTCCTTCACTCCCTAAGCGGAAACTCCTGTGAAGTGTTCTACTCTTAACACCTTCACATTTGCTTTCTCACAACTTCATTACTAGATTTCCTGTCTGAACTCTTCTCTTCAGTACCACCTTTCCCTACCTACTCTATTAACCTCCCACTCCCTCTCTCACTCCAACCCACTCTCTCCCCAACTGACAAGACTCCCTTTAACTGCCAACTCCCTGGGGTTCTATGCTCTCTGCTTCAGAGAGCCTCTGGAATGTTCAGGTTGGCCCTCCCCGGGCTTCTGCCTGTCACTCCGCCACAGATCTCACTTCATCTTATGTGATACATTCATATCCACGGATATGTCACAGGAAGAGGGCTGTTGGTGTAATCCTTACCATAAGCCTGTAGGGTACGTCAGTGCTACCTCTCGTTCACAGGCCAGGTTAAGGGGCCTGAGGCTGATAGTATCTTGCCTAATGCCACCCCAGGAGCTTCCTAGCTCAGTCTCTTAGCTACTAGATAGACATTATACCAGCTTCTTGTGAATAGGGAAAATTCTGGGGCAGTTCACATGACAAAGTCTCTAAACTGATATTCAACTCAGGCACAGATAACTTTGACTAACTTTGACAAATTTGACTTGGTTTCCCCATGGCTAACTGTTTACATTGAACTTTTCTACATGAGGCTGTTAATCAGCTGTTAATCCACTGTATCTACTTTTGGTGTTGAGATCCAAGCACTACACAAACGGCACTTCCTTGTCTGCTTTTCCTCTTCATAACCTCCGGGTGGCACTCACTGTGGTATAGCAATATAGCACAAATACACAAGTGAAAAAAGCAGTTTCTTTCACTTTTACAATTAAATACCGCATTTTCCTTGCTCTAAAAAAACTTGCCAAAAGTGCTCTTTAAACACAGAGGCAAAACTGGAAGGTCATGACATTGTGTAAACAACTGTGAGTAGGTAATGACAAGCACACGATACCTCGTGTAGAAAAGCTCATTACCTCAGAACATATGTCACTTGTGTGATGCATTGTGAGCCCAGCCTTCTTAAGCACAGCTCCTCATGGGCTCACAGAAGATTGTATACTCAGTCCAGGTTGATGCAGAACCTGATGTGACCTGGTGTTCATCCTAGGCTCCATTTTGCTTGGTACCAAGTAAGTGTGTATAGGATTGCAGCCTGACAAAGCTAGTCACACTCAAGTCCCATTGAAGTTAATGGGGCTTAAGTTGGTTACAGATTGACCCACTGACATCAATGGGACTTGATGGTGGCTAATTTTATAGGGATGGGGTGTTCAGTGTTTTAGATGACCATAAGTACTTGCTGGTGTGTTACATTCATGAACCTTACTACTTATTTTGGGGGAAACTACTGTAACTTAGTTTTAACCAGTGTCTTTCCCACCATGAATACATAAGCTTACAGGAATAGTCTCCCCAAATCTTGGAGGGTATGAATGACAAACTTAGCCTGAATGGAATTACAAGTGAATTGTATTTAGAATTGTACATTGGAAAGATCATGAATAATCATTCCCCAAACAGACAACATTTTCAATTTTAATAACTATATTCAATAAGTCTATTCACTCTGCCACTAAAATCCAGCAAAAAAAAAAAGTGAGATTGCCCTATGGGAAATTCTGCATTTAGGACATTTAAACAATACCTGCCACCCAGACAAGAGAAGGAATTCTTTATTTTTGGAGCACCCCCAACCTGACAAGCTAATCCATCTCTCCTAGACAAATTGGACTTCACCCAGAAGTAACAAGCCTAGAGGAAATAACTATGGAAAGCCTGGGAGGGAAGGAAATTGTTTAACCCCATTCTGCTCTGAAAATGCAATTCCATCACTGTTAGACTTGCTACTTATATTGGCATATTCATCACCCATCACTCCTGTAGGCCCCAAGTGCTCCAGAAGAAGTAGCTTTTGTGCAAATTGAATGGTAGCGATTGCAAATTTCAAAGCAGCATCTGCATTTGTCTGAAAATCAAGATAGCATTATTTTTATCCACTCCCTCATCATTTCAGCCTTCTGGAAGATGGATATTAATGGGATGCCACAGGAGTGGCCTGATGGGATAAGGAAAGAATTTTAGAGGTTTGTTCCCCTTCCTCTGGGGGTGCATGCAGTGCCAGCAAGTTGTGGTCCACCAGGAGTGACCCCACTCCTCCTGTCAACAAATGAGGTCAACCCTATGTTTATGCTGACAATATGCCTTTCTATTCCCACTTTCTGTACTTCTGTTCTTACTAATACTTAAAATGATCTTAGAGCTATATCTGGCTGGATGCCAAAGGATCATCTCAACTTAATACGTAGAAGATACCATTTATTGTGATGTCGTTCCCACCCCCACCCCATAAAACCTGCTAACTTCTGTCCTCTTTTCCTTTTCAGTTGGTAACACCACTTTCAGTCTTCTCAACAATAGTTTGCCCTCTTACGGGTCATGTAGCATCTTCAAGGAAGAGGGAGAGTTTTTGATGCCACCATGACATGGGGGGGGAGGGTTAATCCCCCTCCCCACTCACCATGGTCCTGACCCCAATAGCAACCATAGGGAGGCTTTAAAAAATACACATACTTGAAATGCAACCCCAGATTTCACATCATTTAGTTTGGCCCTTATTTCTTTTTCAATTCAGATTTCTCTGCTCTGTGCTCTATCTGTGGTTACTCTATAATATCTCTAAAATTCATCCTTTAAAAAAGATGTTGACTCTACTAAAACTCTCATGCAGACCCATATTTTATCTTGTATTGAGCTTTGTAATGTTTATTCATAAGTCTGCCTGTAGCTCCATTTAAATTCATTACTCTTCTGCTCATATACAGTGCAATATATTTACTCAGAAATAAGTTCCATTGACTTCAGTGGAGCAAACTTTCCAGTAAATTTGGAAAGGACTGCCACATTAATTTTTCTTCTTGCTTCAGTCATGTTACACCTAGATTTCCCTTCACTCATTTGGTTTGCATGGCATGCTAAGCCAGGATCTAGTGCTACATATAATGAGCTGCTGCAAGCCTGAACAAAGTGTTGGACTTGATGATGTACCGGCTTCTGGACTGTTCCTTAATCTAAGCTGTGGGCCATTAGCTCTTGTGTTAACTGGTTTATACCTTCTAATCGTAAGTGCGGTGACTTCTGAAGTGTGGTCTGTGTCACCTGATTCACCTTTAAATAAAGTTAAGTCACTGAATCTATGTCTTTGTCCTCTTGTCTACAATGAGGAAGCTAGGCCTCATGACACTTAGCCACTGTCCCAAAGCAAGCTCTGTGACTTTTGCAAGCAGCTCAATAATTTCCAGCCATTTGAATCAAAGGCTCAGCTACTTTCAGAATGAGCAGTGGCGAGCTCAGAGCCTGCTCACCTTAAGAAATGATTAAAAACGAATCTTTTTTCTCTTGCTTTCCCCTCTTTCATAGATTTCATAGATCATAGAGTTGGAAGGAGCCTACAAGGCTATCGAGTCCAACCCCCTGCTCAATGCAGGAAACTAGAGGAGGGGTCTCCCATCCAAGTAATAACCAGGCCTGACCCTGCTTAGCTTTCCACACAGACAAGCTGAGCCAGCGTAAGCTGCAGGCCTGTTTGATGTACTATTTAATTTTCTGTAATGTTTCTTCCTATTCTGAGGTTATTTATTGTATACTTCGGCTCTGTCTATCTGTCTATCTAAGAATATAAGAAGAGCCATGCTGAATCAGGCCAAAGGCCTATCTAGTCCAGCATTCTGTTTGCAGTGCACAGTAACCAACAAGATGGTCATGGGAAGCCCACAAGCAGGACTTGAGCTTATTTATTTATTTATTTATTTATTACATTTGTGAATCGCACATCTGGCTGGTCACCCGGCCACCCTGGGCGATGTACAATTAAAACAATGCAGTAACAAAGCATAACAATTAAAACAGTATGAAATTTATTATCCACCTTTCATAATAAAATAATCCCAAAGTGAGGTACAGTTTCCCTTTTCTCTCCAACTCTCCTCTCCTATTGTGCCTTTTTTTTTTAATATAACAGACTGTGAGTCTACAGGCAGCAACTGGTGTTTTCCATTTTTGTACAGTGCCTAACACATATTAGGCCCTTTATATTTATAGAAGGATAAAGATGAAATGAGGATGAACTCCATATATACTTTGGCCCTTGATTACTTTTAATTTGATTTTTGTCAATTATTTGTACTTCATTCTCTAACAAAAGCATGGAATCTTCAAAAGAATAGTCAATGCACTATTAAATTCTAACAGTTTTTTCACCAAAGTACTGCAGCAATGAGACTTAGGGTGCTTGCAGATGGAGGCAATCAGAAGGCATTGTGTAGCTGTTCCATCTTTTTCTCTTTAACGCGTTTTCTGCATTAAGGAAAAGGTGGTAGCAGCGGTGGGAAAGCACTGGAGGGTCATGAGTAGAAGACGACGTCATTTGAACCACCTCCACCACCCCAGTAAACATCCGTGAATGACGTGGAGCAGTGGCGCCTAAAAGCATCATCTGTAGGCACCCACAATTATATTTCTCCTTTCCAGTGCCCAACAGATTAAGCAAATAAATGTTCTTGAGTCTCATCATTCACTAAGTGAGACTTCCCCAACCAGGTGCCCTCCAGATGTGTTGGACTGCAACTCCCATAAGTCCCAGTCAACAGGTGAGAGTATTCTTAGAATAAGGACACCTAGGTTCCAATCCCCACTTACGAGTCACAAAGCTTATGGAATGACCTTCAGTCAGCCACCATCTCTCAGTGTAACTAACCTTGCAAGATTGTTGTGAGGATAAAGAAGGGAGACCATGTTTTCCATGTTGAGCTTTTGGGGGAAAGGCAAGATAAAGATGTAAATGATGCAATTATAGAAAAATTGGAAGGACAAAAGCCCTGAGTTGCCTTACTCCCAGTCTGGCCTGTTGTGATATGTTTGTACCTGCCAATGTAGGAAATTAAGACTTAAACTGAGCTCCATGCTTTCTGCTCTTGACAGTTATCTTCAGTTGATTTAATACTGCCACTTTCCCTGCTTTAGGTCATTCCATGCAGTTATAAATGGTTTGTCCCACCCTCACCTGCTCAAGACGAGAGACCAAGCTGGTGAGGTATGAATTGAGAGGCCAAGATTGCCTTTAGATAGGAAACAGAAGGCTGGATGGTTCTGTTTCGTTCATGCAACATATACACACGGGGACCTACAAATCCCCAGAAATCTCTCTGAGATTCCTTCCCCAGCTGGGCTTCCCAGTATACTTCAGCCAGGCCAAATCAGGAACTGTGCTAGTTTGCTCTCTGGCAAACCAAGCATGCGCATGTCCTGTTGAAACTCTCCCTGTGCTGCTTAAGAACTCAGTTTAGCCACCTGGCTGATTCAGGCCTTGATACTACTGCAATTACCTAAATGACCCAAGACATGTTTATTCTCACACACAGGCCAATCTGTGCTGGAGGCAAATGGGAAAACAGACAGCACACTGTTCAGGGTAGGCTAGGAATCGTAAGCTGGTTAAATTTTCAGCTAGCCTAGAGTATTGTAGAACATTTTCCAAAAATGCACTTTTTAGGCTCCATGCGATGAAAGGGAAGCAGGGTTGTGCTACTGGCACTGTCCCAATTTTGCTCGCCTCCCCATATCTGTGCATTGAGTGTTGATGTCTGAAAGTGACAGCTGCTCACACAGGCACCCCACCCAATCAGGTTGTCAGGGTGGGACCAGCAGCACAGCCCCCCCCAATTATCTCCCGAGTGACCTCCGCCATGCCCCCTCTGCTGAGCTTCCGCCGCTCACTAAAAACTTGGCTGTTCATGCGGGAATATGGGGTGGGCTAAGATTTTAAAATTTTATACTGTTTTAAATGCATTTTATCCTGTTTTTATCTTATGTACATCGCCCAGGGTGGCCAGTTGCTGGCTAGATGGGCAATAAATAAATGTAAAAAATAATAATAAAATCATCATCATCATCATCATCTGTGCACATGCCCTATAGATTTTCATAGATTATAGAGTTGCAAGGAGCCTACAAGGCTATCGAGTCCAAACCCCTGCTCAATGCAGGAAACTAGAGGGGTCTCCCATCCAATAACCAGGCCTGACCCTGCTTAGCTTTCCACGCTCAGACAAGCTGAGCCAGCGTGAGCCACAGGCCTATGCAGCATGGATAGCTTCTGAAGGGGATTAATGGCATGGCAGGCTGCTCCCCAGAAGGCAGCCAAGCACCCTGGGGCAAGTTATGAACTCATTAGGAAGATGTCAAATTCATCCAGTATGCATGTACCAAAAAGGTAGATTCATGTGCAGCACAATACTAAGCATGTTTACTTTGAAGTAAGTCCTGCTACATTTAATGGGACTTGCTCTCTGGTGACTGAATTTAGGATTGTAGCCCGATGTCCATTCAGGCAATTGGCTCAGGCAAGCACAATGGAAACCCTTCCTGGGGAAAAAAATGGGTCAAAACTCTGGGTCCCCTTTAAAAGGGGGGTTTGACAGGACAATCAGTGTTGTTGTTTTTAGACTGGGACATATACAGCCATATGTCCCAGTCAGAAACCACCCATTGCCCTGCAAAAAACAACACCCTATTAAAGGGGACCCAGAGTTTTGACAGCTGGCTGTCAAAACTCCTTTCCCCCAGAAAAGTGGGTGGGATGCACTTCTGTACTTTCCCGAGCAGCTAGTCTCGGGAACAAGTGCAAAATGTGCATCACTCTGAGGACTATCAGGGGAAAAAGAGGATCTCACTGCAAAGGTGATGTAAATCTCACCACCCCCTTTTTATGAGCCGATATCACTCACACCTTTGCTTTTTCTTGCCTTTTGACAGCTGCCAAGAGAAAGTGGGGCGGGGGGGAAGCCTATTTGGATCCTCTTTGGGTCAATGTCCACAGTTGGTACCTGCTGAACTCTGACAGCAGGTACCCCATCTCCGACATTGCCCAACCAAGGGTCCCCGTCCCTGCACTTGTGCAACTGTGCTCTTGCACAGTCATACAAGTGTGATAAAAAAATGATTTTTTTGTGCACACTGCGTGTTTGCCACCCACTGGCAGCTCCTCCAAGGTGCCACTTGAGCACTTTGAAGGGGCTGTCAGTGGCTATCAAAATGGGGATTGCAAAAGCTGGCTGTCAAGCCAGCCTTTGTGATCTCTAAAAAAATAAATAAGGTAAAGGGACCAAAAGCTGCAGTGAGCCAAAATCGGCTTATGATTGTGATGGGGGGGGAGGAGACAAGTTGGTCTTGCTGCAGGGTCCCATAGGATACCCACAGGAGAGGGGAAAGGAGGGGGGAGGGAGGTGGCAAGCAACCCACGGTGAGCCTGATCATCTGTCAGGCGCACCATGGGTTGTTGCACACCAACCAACCCACCATGGCTTATTGCCAAGGTGGGTTGTCATGACATGCAAACATGCCCAGAGCCTCTATTTTGCTTTGCTGCATGCAACTATTGACCCAGGATGGAGGTGCACATTTCCATCCTCATCAGATCCAGCTGTTTAGTCCAGAGGTGGGCAATTTGTGGTCCTCCAGATGTTAAGACTGCAACTCCCATCAGCCCTAGGCAGCATAGCTAAAGGTGAGAGATGATGGAAGTTGCAGTCTACAACATCTGAAGGGCCACAAGTTTCCCACCCGATTTGGTTAATGAGGACTAAGGATACCCACTGCAACGTGCATCAATCACTGCATAGACGTTAACAAAAACCGTTTCCAAAAATGTTGCAACCAAAGATACTAAACAGAAGCATCTGCACATTTGTTCATGTTGTTTATTATTTCAAAGTCCAATATACATAATGTATAGCCACATCTTGGAGGGGGCAACCTTCATTTACACAGAAATATCTACAGAATATAAATCAACTCAAGCCATTGCTTTATATATTTTTGTCTTAATACATATACATACAAACCGAAGATTGGACATAATGAAACTATCAGCACAGAAGATCGATAAATAAAATCCTTCCATTAAGGGGCAAAAACCCACTTATGATCCACATAAATCTGGCAACATTTTCCCTTACATGTGTGTGTTTCTCTCCCACCCCTGCTACTAGAAGACATGAAGTGTTTTCTAGCACCACCTACTGTTGTCAACAAAATATTAAACTTTAAACTATCTCACATGTAAAAGATTATGAATATACAGCATAACATTCATAGCAGCTTGTGTATTCTAAAAAAAATTTATAGAATAGAAAGAAGACGGGGTGGGTGAGAAACAAACATTCCCCCGCCCTCTTTGTTTCAGGAACTAACATATGAATTTTAAAAGCAGGACACAAGTCTGCTGACTCAGAAGACAGGCAGTTATGGTGATCATCGGAAAGCACTAAGCCTTAATACAGTGTTCTCCAACCTTGGGTCCCCAGATGTTTTTGGCCTACAACTCCCAGCATGCCCCAGCCAGCATAGCTGGCTGGGGCATGCTGGGAGTTGTAAGCCAAAACATCTGGGGACTCAAGGTTGAGAACACTGCCTTAATAGTACTTGCACAAATTTAAAACTTGAGGGAATGAGTTGCAAATAATGATCAGTGAAGAGCACTTTTTGGAGGGAAGACAATATCATGGGAATAGTGACTTTACAGACACATGCACAAAAAAGTCTCAAGAGTTTGTCTTCAAATTCTTCCCCATTGGTTCTGTGTGCCTGGCTAAGGACAGTAGTCATCGGTAACTGGAGAATAGCTACATCAACGGATAACTTGCACGTATGATTGAGCCATCATACAATTCGATACTACGGTCGCCCAACATCCCCTGAAACATAATACTTTTTAATGCAGTCATAATCAAATGATGAGAAATCAAGTGATGTATACACTTATGTGAATCAGCCCTCAGCCCTCATTGTACACTCTTTGAAATTCTATGGTCTATACCCATACGTGCATACACAAGTCAGTGTTCTTAGGCCAGCCAGCATTCTTCCCTTTTGCATTACAATATTGAATGGAGCCCTCAAATACATCCTCAGATGACAGTAACCCTATCTCTAAGTAGGGACGTAGGCACTAGCATGGTGGCAGAATTGTGCATACTCCACTATTCAGTGCAAACACAGTAAATCTACAGAATTTGGTACTAGGCCAGAATTCAGCATTTCAAGAAACTCTACTTTCATTAGCACTCTGAAAGCAAGTCTCCAATCCTTATGGTTTCAAAGATAGGTTTGAAAGGTTTGTGGACAATGCCTGGTGCCATTTTGGCAGATCTCCATCAGCCTTTGATATGTCAGGATAATGGTATTTCATTGCTCTATGAAGCAAGTATTTCTAACATAACTTATTATACTTTTGTCAGCCATTGGGAGAGGCAAAGAACTATTGCTCCTGCCAATGGCTAATAAAAGTGTAGTAAGTTATGTTGAAAAAATTGCTTCTGTCTTGAAACAGATTGCAGAATAAACTTTACTTGGCATAGAACCTAGATTAACATGGTGAATAATACTGATTGAGAAATATATCAGTATTAGTCTACAGAGTACACACATACCTGAATTGCTGAGATACACACACTGCAGTAAAACATTTTTTGACTGTTGCAAAGCACTATTTCTGTATTTATTTATTGAAAGGAGTTTAGATACTACTTTTCATAAGATCACTCCCAGGGTAGTTTACAATGCACTATTCTCTTTCACTGAATAATATGTGTTTTGTACACAATTCTGGCCAGGGAGATGCTCCATCATGCACTGCAACAGCTGTTCATGCTAATAATGACTGGATCTCCCACTGATTTTTTTTAATGGCAAATGAATGGGGCGGGGGGGAGAGGATTTCAACACAGAAGATAGCGTGGAAGAAGATTGCATGGGGAAAAAGGTTAATCCTTGCTTCCACCGTTCCACTGCTTCAGCCTAAATACTCTCTTCGCCCCAGCATGGCGACATTTACCTTTAAAAAAAAAAGCAGGAGAATTAGGGTGATTCTGGAAGAATGGCTACTAGCACTACCAGTCAAAAGGCATTGTGCAGGTATTCTGTCTTTCTCTCCTCAATGGATTTTCTTTGGTAAGAAAAAAGGCAGAAGATGCGGTGGGAAAACACAGAGGGTTATAAATGGAAAACAACCTTTGGTAAAAAATTCATGAATGAGGCAGGGAGATTGCACAATAAAAGCCTCCTCTAGAAGCACCCCAGTCACAGATCTCATGTTGTCTTATCTAGTTGCCCTCTGGACTTTCAGACTGCATGTATGATAAATTGTAAAAATGCCATCAAATCCAATGGCTTTCTAATGACTCACACTGCAAAGTGATCTAAAGCTACAGGGATGATACAAATAGTACTGCATATTTCTATCAGAAAATACCTTGCCAGACATATGGCAACAACAACAAAGCCTTTCTCGAGCTGTTAGATAGCACAGGAAAAGCCAACACAGAAGGAAGCTCCTAACAGAGACCTGTAAGATTAAAGCTGCTGCAAACATTTATTTGAACATTTATTTCAAAACATATACAATGCAATTTCATGTTTCCCCATCTCCACAATGCTTTTCTTCACTCCACTCTGGATCAGAAGTACAATACCAATTACCAGGTTACACCATCATCCATATTTCTCTACTATTATACAAAGTAAAACTTGTCAGAATGGAGCCATTGGAAACATCAGTTTTCTCTATTTTCGGTGCCAGGATCTCTCCTAAGTTATGCTTTCATACGGATCACATGGAAAAAGACAGCCAACTTTAGGTATTCCTTTACAAGCTGTGGATGACATGCCTTATTTCTGTACTTGCTCATTCTCTCCCCCACACATGCATTCGCCTGGTTCAGATGTACAAATCTCAGGTTAAAAAACAGATATAAACAAGCCTTTCACCTGCACGTTCTGTCCTTGTGCCAACCCTTCCCTTCTTGGCAAACTGAGATTAACCTAGGAAGTCTTCCATTAGCCATAGTTTCCTGTTAACATAATACTGAAACAGCACAGTTACCAGGTTCAGAACAAGCCAGCAGCTTAAACCAACCTCAAACCAACTTACATTGTAGTTTAAGATCCTGGCTTGTTCTGAACTTGGTAACCATAGTTCTCCTGGTCAGATATAATGGGGAACTGCAATTAACGGAAGGTTTCCTAGGTTAATCTCAGTGTGCCAAGAAACGGGGTGGCATGAGGATAAAATGCAAAAGCTCAAGGCTTGTGCAAATCTTGGCTTATTAACATGAGATTTATATGTCTGATCCAGGTTATGTACTGGAATACACTTCTAAAAAAGGATGATCACGGTCAGACTGAGCTGTCTTTTCTTTCTAGAGAAAGTATTTTCTTTGGATTGACTGATACATCTCAGGGAAGAGACAGTGGGGCCTTACATCACACAATACAGTTTAGGAGTATGTTCTTATGTCCAATGAGGCATACATTCTCCTGCTCCTTCCACATTTAAGACTGTTCTCTTGAGACCTGGAGCGCATGGTAGCCACATTAAAAACTTGCTCATGCAGAGGCACCTATCTTGCATCTAGCTTTTTGAGTCGAGTGCTTCATGCAAGATACGTTTTGCATGCCACTGCAAACAGGTGGTTTTGTGGCAATATGCTAAAAGCCCAGTTTGGCACATGATAGCTGCTTCACACAACTAGTTCACCAGAAGCTTTGCATGTTGCTGTCCAAGCTGATGCCATGCACTCTGGGTTTATTCATATCATCCATCATTATGAAAAGAACAAGAAATAAGGCTCCTCAAACTGATGATTTTGGTGAACATGGCTTTGTCCACATCACTTTCTTTTTCAGAACTCCTTTCCCCCCTCATCCTAATAATCTAGATCAACAATGCAAACTCTTATTCATGCTGCACCAATTCTCCAGAAACGGAGAAAAGGTAGTTCAACTCAGGCAGTCCTGAGTGCATTTTAAACCGGTCTCAGTGCAATTACAAACATAACACTTTTCAAACACGGACCTGCTTCATAGGAGAAGTTTGCAATACACTGCTGTGAAAATAAATACAATCCTACCATACAAAACATAGAAACCTTGTTTTTGTAAGCACTTTGACATGCAACCAGTTTTGAAGTCCTGATCCTTAAAACCAATCTTGTGGCATTAACTAGGACTACCCACTTGAATGAAAGCTGCATGCTTGTATAGTTTCAGTTATTCAAGTTCTAATTGATACTCAATGAGCTAAAACTAAATTTGGGGGGAAATGTCTAACAACACAATCCTGTAAGTGTGTACTCAGACATAAGACCTACCTACCCAGTTCAATGGGCTTACTCCCAGGTAAGTGGGTATAGGATTGCAGCCTATGTTCATTATGTACAACAATACGGAGAGTTCTCTCCACGCAGCCCAAAATGTATCGATAACATGAGTGTACAATTTAACATTATGCACTGGAAGGCAAACGTGTTTTGCTTACTATAATGTTACTACTGTACTATGTATCACACTTTCAGAAAAATATGAAATGCATGATGACTTTTAAAAAAATACAAACTCTAGCACTATATACATATTTATACAATGAATTTGTTTAGTTTTCCCCCAAAAAAGCAGTTTTCTCAAAGTGTGACTAAATACTTACGCTTGAGAAGAGGAATGGAACCACACACAACTATGTAAACAATTCAAGTGGAGTTTTGTATTTTTGTAATAAACAATCAAACAGAACACTGTAACCTGAAACTGTGGCTTTGTTCCCTATACAAGAGAAGGGGTTTCTTTTTGTTGTGTGTGAAAGGCATAAGGAAAAATATTGAATAGCCTTTTGATCAGTAAACTTTAAAAATAGTCACAAAGGATTACGTTTTTTTCTGCAGTGTGCTTTTGGACAGTGTCTATTGTTTAAACAACAAAAAACCTAGTTAGAATAATGCATTCTTTAATCCCCAACTTCCTGAAACGAGGGGGAGGGGAGAAAGAGTACAGGGACAAACGTTTGCCTAACCTTCCCTCACTCATGCCAGGGCAAGTTACAAACCTGAACATGCACTGCTCCCTCCAGGAAAAAGGAACATGAAGAAAGACATTTAAGCAGAAGGGACTGGAGCCTCTTCCTGTTGCTCTGCTGCGGCTTGGAAACACAGGTAAATGCTAGCACTTGTCCAAACAAGAGAAAAGAGGTTAGGCTAAACTCACGCCCACACATCTTCCTTTCTTTCTCCAACAGGTGAGAGCCGCAAGAATTCCTCTTTTCGTTTTACCCACCATATCCTGTCAGGCCAGCAACACTCTTTGCAGGAATAATCATTTCTAATGATTACCATCTGTATTTTGGGAATTGCTCACATATGCAATATAGACGAGAGAGCTGGTTATTACTCTTTCTTGGTAGCACAGAGTGAAATAGGTGGTAGTCGTCTACCATTTCAGCAAGTGGTTTTTCTGTTCACTCTGCAAAAAGCATGAACATCGTCATTTGTGGTATTAGACTCCTATTTTTGTGCAGCTTGTGAAAATGAGCCCAGCAACCTAACCTGCCCACATAATTAATCCCCCTTTTCCTTCATCCACCCATGTTGGAGTATGAAGTGGCACTACTTGCACAGATATGCGATTATGTTACTGCTACTTATCACCCATGTTTTGTGCTGCAATAAAACATGTAATTTTAATTTCCATTTCAATTTACCAAGCCTATTCCTAGGTTCAAAATTATTAGTACGTCTCTCAACTCCATATTTTGTAGTGATTCCCAAGGTACAAGTACAGTTTCAACAGCTTATGTCAATTAACTGCAGTAGAAATTTCTTGATCAATTTATTCCTTTAATAAAAAAAAAAAATCCAATCACATCTTAAGAGTCAACAGGGATTTTTTAAAAACTCTCTCTTCTTGATTGATAAAATATGTATTATCATGCATAAGACAGTATATTTAAAGGAAACTGTCTACTATACAGGCCTTTTCCAATGCATGTTATAAATAAAATCAACCCATTTAATAAATCAAAGAATATCTGCATGTTGCAGGAAAACATTTATGCCATAGAAGGCAATAATGGAATAGGGCCAGCAGCCGTCCCTACTCCTGGACAAAAATATACACCCCAGGAGTCTATTCTCCTTTCAAGCATCTTCATTACAGGGTATTTTAATTGCACAAAGCAGAGATTTTTGCACACTCTCTAAATATAAGCTGTAAATCTGATATCTTGTTTCAGTGAAAAGCAATATGAATGAAACAGTGGTCAGAAAGGTCCAGCATCTCATTGCGTCAGGCAAAAGCAGGCATTGGGGCCTAGGTATTGTAAACCTCGCTCATGAGCATATGTCAGTTTGCTTTGTTAAAGCTTCATAGGATTGACAGAGACACTGGCGGACATCCACCTTATATACCAACAGGTTTGGAGCACTCTGTCTTTTTCTGCATCTTGGTCTTGCTCTCAGTTACGTATGCTTCAGTCTCTGTTCCAGTTCATGCTGCTGCTTAATTAGCCGTTCTATTTCTGTACCTAGTGTTTGCAGATTTTCCTTTGAAGAAAACAGAGGAAAATATAAGTGGCCCATACAATACTCAAATTAAAAATAACACTATGCCTAGTCATAAGGATCAATTAATTCAACTCATTACAGTCAAGACCACAATTGTAAGCACGAACAATAATTCAATCAAAATTAATTTATTTCTAGAAACATAGCCTATTCTAGAGATTGTAAGTTCACAGGGTATGTTTTTCTACAGTAAATACCAGTCATATACTACACTTTAAGAGAACCCTTACAGCGTGATCTGAAATGTTCAAAAGCTCCGCAGCAAGAGGATCAAAGTCTCTTAAATTTTTAAAAAAATGTTTTGTTAATATACCGATACTCTTATTGTGATTCAGTTTTATCCACTGCCTTTTAAACAAAAGCTGTGGATATTCCAGACTCTAAATAAAGAAACCCAAAGTTCAGTAACTAATTATACACATTTCAAGTGATATTTGGATTTTTGCAGAATCTGGAATAACTTAATCAGGAACTGGTGGAAGCATATAGGGTCTGGATGGATACCAGGCTATAATGAGAACATTGCAATGAGAAATGTGCCTAGGATAACAGCCCTAATTGTGCCTAGGACCTTTGTTATTATTATTATTTGTTTTTGTACCCTGCGGTTCTACCAAGAAAAATGACACTCAAGGCAGCTCATAAAATAATAAAACAAATGCATTAAAACACAATTAAAAGTACAATAAGAAGAGAATAAAAACCACATCCAGCCCAACAGATCCACTTACATGCCAAAGGCCTGCTTGAATAAAAAGGTCTTTGCCTGCCAGTAGGACAGCAGAGAGGGAGCAAACCTAGATTCCCTTGGCAGGGAGTTCCACAGCCGGGGAGCAGCCACCGAATGTACCAGCAAATGTGCCTCTGAAGGCGGCGGTCTCGAAAGAAAGGCCTCTCCCTGCGATCTTACGACCCCTGCATATGAGTCGTATGGGAGAAGGCAGTTTTTCAGGTAGCCTGGTCCCAAGTTGTGTAGGGCTCAGGGCCGGCGCTACCGCTAGGCCAACTAGGCTGTTGCCTAGGGCGCGTAGCGGAAGAGGGCGCAGAACGCTGCGCTCCTCTTCGCTGCCGGCGCGCTCCTGCCTTGCCCGCCCGCCTCACCGAGAAAGCCAGGTCACTGCGGGGGATTGCGCCCGGAGTAGTGGTGGGGCCGAGCCTGGGCGCCTCCCCCCCACCTTGCCTCGCCTCCGCGCCGCCTCCCCCTCACCTCGCCTCTGCGCCGCCTCCCCCCCCGCGCCGCCTCCCCCCCACCTCGCCTCGCTTCGCCTCCGCGCCGCCTCCCCCCCCACACCTACCTTCTCCGCGCTGTTTCCGGAGCCCCGCCCGCGCTCTGTTTTGGCGGGAGGAACCAGGGCAACAGGGCTTAAACAGCCCTGTTGCTCTGGTTTCCCCCGGCCAAAAACAGAGTGCGGGGGTCCCTTTTCGGAGGAGGCATGAGAAGGTAGGTGGGGGGCAGCAGCGGCAGCGTGCGGGGGGGTGTCCGGTGGCGGCGGCGGGAAGTTGCAGAGCAGGGCTGCTTTCCGGAGCCCCCCCCCCACGGCACAAGAGGGGGGGCGCTAAATATAATTTAGCCTAGGGCGCCAAACTGCTAAAGGTCCTGGTAGGGCTTTATAGGTCATAACCAACACTTTGAATTCTGCCTGGAAACAGACAGGTAGCCAGGGAAGCTATTGTAACAAGGGAGTCATCATGTGCTTCCTGTAATCCACCACGGTCAACAGTCTGGCCGCAGCATTCTGGACCAGATGAAGTTTCTGAACAGTTTTTGAAGGCAGCCCTACAGAGTGCCTTACAGTAGTCCAAACGGGATGTAATTAAGGTATGCGGGACCAGGGCCAGATTTTACTACAGCCCTAGTAGGGATTTCTTTTAATGTATATCGTTATTTACGTATGTCTGTTGTGCATTTTGTTCGCTACTTTACGTCCCTGGACAGGATAACAAAAGATAGATAGTAGATAGATATAAAATAAATAATTTCTACTTCAGGAAATTGTCTTCATACATTTATTGCACTCAGAGGAATAAATAATCACCTTTAGGGTAATATTTTTCAATAAAGTATCCTCCAGAACTGCCTGAAGCTTCCTGTTGATCTCCAGAGACAGTTCTAACGTGAGTCCACTATCTGCTGGGTGTGATGTGTAGAGTGAGGCCATGATCCCACCACGCCTACTTAAATGCACTTTGTTGAAGTCAGAGGCCTCGGATGACAGTGTGCCAGCTTCTTCCCTCAGAATGTAACTCTGAATTATTCTGTATAAAACAAAACAGTGTAAGATATCGAGCTTACAAAGAGTGACTTATGGAACACGGAAAGCTAGCTGTCTCATGCCGAGTCAGACCATTGGTCCATCTAGCTCAGTATTGACTGCACCAGGGGTAGGCAAGCTGCTGCCCTCCAGATGTTTTGGAGTACAACTCCTGCCAGCCCCTGCCAGCATGGTAAGGGATTATGGGAATTCTAATACAAAACATCTGGAGGGTGTTGCTTACCCCTGGTCTATACTGACTGGCAGCGGCTCTGCAGGGTTTCAGTCAAAAGTCTTTTCCAGACCTACCTGAGGATGTCGGGCCCTGAACCAAGGACCTTTTGCATGCAAAACATAAGCTCTAACATTGAGCTACAGCCATTCTGCAGGGGGCAATATTGGAACAGCTCCAATAACTTTATCAGGACTTCTTCTTTTTTTTTTTTAAAGGAGTTAAGGCTACAACCCTGTATACATTTACCTTTGAGTCCCACTGAACTCTTGGGACTGGCTTCTGAGTCAACATACATAGTAGTACTGCATTGGAAATGTGTCATTTGAGAGAGAGAAACACACTCCCCTCCCTCAGCTTTTAAAGAATAGTTTCTTTTCAGAGCAGCAATACTTCAAACCATACCATTATGGATTGTAAATGCATAGACAACTCTCCTACCCAAACTGGATTTAGGGAGCAATCCTATACATGTTTAGACGGGGGGAAAGTCCTACAATCCCCAGCATGCCCCAGACAGCCATGCTGGGAATTGTAGGACCTTTTTCTGTCTAAACATGCACAGGATGGTGCCCTTAATCCACTTTTGCAAGACAGGGCAGTAGCTCACAATTAATTATCCATGGCTAGTCTCGCCACCAGCTACAAACCCTGAGACATTTAAAATAGGCAGAACTGCTTTTAGACAGTGGCATATCTCAGCAGTCCCCAACTGGACTGACAGAGCCCAGAATCACCCATCAGTGCAAAGGACCTCTTGGTCAGTCTTCATCAGTGGCCTACCGAGCCAGCTGAAAGAGCAACCTCTAACTAATGTTCCCAGACTCTGCCCTCATTTTGAAGAGCCAGCAAGGATGTATTTCTTGGGGAGCTGGGTTAACCCCAGCTGCCTGGGCACACCTGTTTCTCATTTTTATATGACTTTTTCATGCACACACAAAGCATCCAACCCAGGTATACATTAAAAGTATAATGAGTGAAGTGGCCCTACGCTTGCCTTCCATCTAGCCTCCAGCGGATTCTTAGTACCTTTGTTTACTCAAACAGCCCTGAACAGTAGCTCACTCCTCAACTTGCCCGTTCTTTCTGTCTCAGGAAATCTCTATTTTATCAGGTATTTTAGGGTTTTAATTTTTGCAAACCACCCCAAGAACTTTGGCTATTGGGCAGTATAGAAACATGATAAACAAACAAACAAACCACTTCCTAATCTCCTGGCTGGCAACAGAGGCCTCCTACGCTTTTTATTTAGACCAGGATCACCCCAAACTCCTCAAGTCTCAATGGATCTGGGGTCAAGTGTAACAGCTTGGTAGACACAGAAGCCCAAGAAGTGCAAAAGAAAGCTTTGATCGACATTATAGCTTGTCAACAGCAGATTCAAGTACTCCCTTTTACATTAACCTCTACATTAAAACAAACATTTTTCCCCAGTACAAAAAATAGAAAGGGATAACCTCAGGCCTGAGCATCACACTGCCAGCTTTTGCTGTGGTCAAGTCCACAACGGGCAATTTCACCACATCAGTTTTGCTATGTAGCTGAATGAGTCTCCAGCTGACAAGAGCTGGTTAATTTGTATGTGGAAATGAAGGGGAAAAAATATCACCATTAACACTGATTTGGTAAAATTGTGAAGACTTCACTATGCTGAACATTAACATAAGAATCTGGCCTTCGTAGCAAATGGATTCCAATTTACATCTTATATCGGCAGCTGTCTATAACTATTACTTATTCTGAAAATGGACGTACTGCAGACTTAGCTGCGGTGACGTACAGCTACACAACTACTTAGCAACTTCGAAATGAAGCTGCTGATACAAGTTAACTGTTCTTTGACAGAGAGGAAGGGCTTAGTGTCTAAAATCTGCCAGCAAAGAACTGTGAAGGAATACTTTCAAGTTTAATGCCTTCCCAGTAGGTAATTTGCTAAGATCCCATTTGCATAAAAGGTAGCAATTAGGAGAGCAGCAAATTACTAAGGAAGTACTTTCAGAATTCACTTTCAAAGCAGGACATTTTTACAGCACAGACTCCTTTACATGCATTAACACACACAATTAGCTTTGAATCACTACAGTTTAATCAACATGGCTATTTTAGTTTAATTCTATGGTAAGTTTAGTAAGTGCATATGCCTAAGAAATGGAAGAAGCTTTTCCTCTTCACTGTACTAAACATGGAAATTCCCTGAGGTTATTTTGACATGTCCGGCACCACTAATCAAAGAACTACACTGTGTTCATTGACATACACAGCCAGGTCCTGGCACCTGTATTACGTTCAATATTGCATTGTGCACCATATTTTGTCAAACCAATGACCACATGGACTAGATACTGTACATACTTTGTTTTTTTCCTGATTTCGTCCACCAGCTGTTTGATATGATCCTCCATGAACTCCATCTTTTCATTTTTCCGAGCATGTGCTTTCTGTAGCCTTACTATTCTCTCAATCAAGATGGTCTTGTCCACTTCAGGGAAATGATCGACAGCAACTGAAGAGCCACTGTTTTCTGGTGACCGATCTTCATTGCTGCTTCGAGCATTAAGAGATCCTGTCGAAACCAGTTGCATCTTAGTTAGAATGCCTTGAATGCCATTTTCTTGGTGAAAAAACAGGGTATAAACTGAATAAATACATATATAAATGCCCAATTCTAAACCCAATCATTTGTTGCTTGTTACCATATTTCCCCTCTTTCTTAAATAAGAACAAAACAAACATCTTCAGAATTGTGTCAACATTTCTCCATGTCAGAATCCAGGAAGGCTGCATTCCTTTGACAAGAAAAATGAAAATTTGATTTGGAGGCTGGGGGAGAAACAAGGCAAAAGACAAGCCTTTGAGCCTCAAGGTCTTTGCAGAACATGAGCTTTGATACCAGTTACAGATCACGTATATTAAATCACAGGCCTCTATACTGAGGAAGAATTAATGATTTCTCTTCAGGCTGAAAGTACGAGAGAAGCTATGAATTTTAAAGCAGCAGGCTTGGTGTTTATAATGTGCAAATTGATTTTTCATTTGTGTGCTGCCAGCTTTCGAAGAAGCAATACTCAAGGTAACAGATTTTTATTTGCCACCCAAGGCACATTTGAAGATAAAAATCAACAAGCTAGAAACGTTAGGCTCAAAATCCCCAGGAACTATTCCAACATTTCATGGTAGCCTCGCACACAACTACAATTGCATACAAGATGACAATTCTCAAAGCAAAATCATCATTTCAAAGGTATTAGAGCAGCTAGACCTGCCTGTTCCCTTTTCTTTTCCCACCCAGTTGTCTTATAAGTGACCATACACTACCAACTCCTGTTTTAATTGTACTTATTTTTCTTTAAGAAAAAAAGCATGGCTATCAGCAACCACTTTTTATCTATTAAGTATCACATTTTTCATCATGTATCCCCTATACAGGCTACGGTGCAACATACTTTACCATTTCCCACCATGTCAGCAAGTCAAAAAGGCAGAGAATTACTATTTGCTATGAGTAACCTGGGATTCATATCATCAGGAATCTCAACAAGCACAGGTTCAAGAATGTCATGACTTAGGGGAAATTGTTCATAACGACCAGGAAAGAAAATCATGCCAATAAAAATATATTTTAAGTACAAGATATTTCACTGGCATGATTTTGCCTTTTTAACAATTGGCAAGACCAACAAAAGGACGTACCGGATGAGCTAGAACGACTCCCCATACTGCTCACTTCTTTATCATAGTTGCCATTTTCAAGCTGATCCAATTTTCTTCGTGCTAAGGAAACAGAACGTAAGATCTGTGATGCCACACTGATGTTTGAACCTCCTTGTGAAAACACCAGACAAGCCAAGGTCTGAGAAATGCTAACCTTGCTGAAGTTGCTTGGTGAGGTCTTTAAGATTTGCTGTGTGTTTTCGCTTCTGAGTAACCAACTCATCTTTTAATTCGTCTGCCTGGGTGCTCAGGTTTGCAAAGGCTTTCTGTTGAGACGCCGATTCTGCCTGCAGCACCTGAACGTTGTTTCTGTGAAGCTCCTCTTCCTTCTGCAATTTACTTGCCTGCATTTATAAAATGAAGAAAAAAATATTCATGGTGTGTACCTTTGCTTCCCTCCATTGAGAGTATTACCTATATATATATATATATTACAAGATATGAAAGAGACCTAAGTACCAAGCGTCTACATTCCTGTCTACTATATTGTTCATGTGGGCTTTGAAGGAAATGGATCAGTCATGGAATACAGAAAACAGACACAAATGTTGTGAGAAAAATGGATTATAAATACTCACAAAAAACAAGTGAACTGCCTTTTGGCCCAAATAAGGGCTCCCAAGGCAGCAATAAAAACAAAAAAGAAAACACTGGGCAGAATTCAATGGGACACTTACACTCCCACCGATTCTCTTGTGCCCCGTAGATTCTGTTGCGGGACCCATGGCTTGTTCAAGTAAGAAACTTTAGTGCCTCCCAGAGGAAGCCCTGAATCAAGCAGAAACACTCATTTCTCAATCGGGAGACATCAGCAGAGCTTCCTTATGTGAGCTCTGCTGACCTGCCCCATCCCAGAAACAAGCGTTTTTGCTCGTTTCCGGTTGCCCCCAGAAGTGCTGAATCTTCATTCTGCAAGCGGTAACCACTTGTGGACAGGAATTGGTGGGACACAAGACAATCGGCGGGGACGTCAGCACCTCGTTGGATTCTGCCCAGCAAAACCAAATTAATCAAGAAACCAAAATAAATACAGGTGCTATTTTGAAACCCAAATAAGAAACCATCAGTCTCAAAATTAAAAGCCATGTGGAAAGCATGTTTACTACCCACATGAGGACCAAATTTCACGTTCTACTGATTGTGTTTGCGCAGCTGAGTCTGCTGTTTTCTTTACTCTTGTGTAAGTGCATGCAGGGCTAATCCGGATCAGGATCACTGCATTCCAGGAGGGAAGAGTTCAAGTTCCCCCCACACACCTGTTTTTGTCCTGACATTCCACACACACATACACCTGTTGGGGTGGTTAAGTGAAGAAAAAATATCCTCCATGGATTCCTTGGAGGATTCCCCCCCCCCCTGCACTATTTTTTTTTCCACATGGAGGGGTGGAATTTCAGGACAAAAACAGGTGGGGGAAAGCTTAAAACCTCGCAGAGCACAATGTGACCGGCCAGATGGGCGATTAATAAATATAAGAAATAAATAAATAAATAAATGGCCCTGATCCAGATCAGGCCTGCACACGCTTACACAAGAGTAAAGAGAAATAGGAGTCTCAACTACACAAACATGATCAGTAGAACTTTTAGTGTGGCCCTGAAACTCATCAGAAACGGTACCAGTCTAACTTTCCTTGAGAACGAATTCCACAGCCATGCTGCACTGTGCTCCCTTACATCCTAGAAACGGGAGCTGTGCTTTGCAGTACAACAAGCATTCATTCTTTCACAGATAGCTCACACGTACCGCCCCACAATCATGCAGAAATGGAAGCTTGCGGTCTGTGCTATGCCGTCTGTGGTTTCAGTTCCAACTTTTCCAGACATGTAAACTGGTTCAGATTTGTAATCACCATGAATTTCTACAACGTACTACTAAAGCTGGTGTGGGCAGCTTCTGGGGGCACAGTTTGACAGGCAGCTCAAGGAAGCACAAGGGGATCCTGCACCAGGCAATCCAGGGCTTTCCATGCTCCCAACAACCAGGTAGGAAGATTAGGAGAGCCATCGTTTCCTTATCTTGCATCCGTGAGAAAGTGCCAAGTCAGGGGGCTCCATTACCTCCCTGAAAGGAAGTTAGCCTTGCCAGCCTACAAGAAGAAAAGCAGCCCAAGTACCCACACTGCCTTAGTTTGCAACAGACTGCCCATTCCTGAGTCGATATATCATTCATGGTGCAATGCTTCTCACTTGTCATTCCCAGCTGCTTTCTAATTCAGGCAGTTGAAAGGGCCAAATCGTATGACCACCATGCATGTGTCTGGGTGTATCTCTTTTCCGCCCCTGCCAGCTCCATGTTTGTGCCAAAAGGGATATCTGAAACTC
Organism: Shinisaurus crocodilurus; assembly: GCA_021292165.1. Lineage (NCBI taxonomy): Eukaryota > Metazoa > Chordata > Lepidosauria > Squamata > Shinisauridae > Shinisaurus > Shinisaurus crocodilurus. The sequence continues at coordinate 76,991,521 of CM037878.1, forward strand.
TCCTGTCACAAGATGAAACCTTCCAAAGGTGGGTTTTAGCAGTGGCATACAAAAGCAGAGTTTCTCCTTCTGACAAACAATCCAGACATCTTTTTCAATGAAAACATGGTACAATCCAGACATGAAAAGGTAAAAAAGTGGCTGCCTCTGGGTCAGTTCAGAGACAACTACTCAGCACAAAGACAGCACAACCTTGACATTTTCAAGGTTTTCCTCAAGCAGGAAGGGATTCTTGTCACTGTGGTTTGGTCCAACTGTAGCACCTCTATTTTAATTATCCCATTTATTAAGCAACAATAAGCCCTGGGTCTAGAATTTAATTAAAAGTATTAATTACATAAACATCAACCATTTAATTAGCAAATCGATTTACCAGCTCATCTCTTGCTTGCCTGACCAGTTCCAACTGATTCTGTGACTCTCTTTCGCTGTAGGTGAGCTTATCAAGCTGCACCTGTAAGGAGTTGGTTTCCGACTGTAGTTGGGCATTCTTAGTGGTCAGTTTTTCAGTGAAGACCAATAGCTCAGATTCTCTTTTCCGGCTGCCATCAATGTCCTTCTGGAAGTCAGTAAGCAGAGTGTTGAGACTGTCCACTTCTTCCTTCAGAGAGTTCATCTCCTGCTCATCTCTGTGAAATCAAAATGTGGACATTTAAAGAGTGAGTTCAAACACAAGCAAGCAAATATCCATTTCCTGGTTTATTGATACCGGGCCTGCATGGTGTGTGAGCTGCCAAGCCGAACACAGTTCACCAGCCATGTTTTGGGGCGTGCCAGCTGCTTGACAGTCCCTGTCCTCTCACCTCCCTGTCCCCATCCACACATACTTTGCAGTCAAAACGTAGGTAACAAAAGCAGGAGAGTGATCAAACCCAGGGCAGGCTTGCTATACATGGCTGGTGAGCTCTGTTAGTCTTGGTGCTTGTTCTACTACACAAGGCATATATTGTGGGAGATTGACTGCTTACTTGAACAAATCCCAGTGCATCCTAACTACCATGTTAAAAGCCAGGTCACTATGTGCTTTTTCCAAACATTTTTTCTACCTTTACATTAGAGAGTCTGTCCTAAAAGGTCAAAATATTTAACCTATAAGAACCTTTTTAACTAAGAACTGGTGCCTGAGTTTTGCATTCTTCCTCCTCCCTCCCAATCCCTTTTCCTTTTGTGTCATGTCTTTTAGATTGTGTGCCTGAGGGCAGGGACTGTCTTATTATTAATCTTTGTAAGCCACTCTGAGAGCCTTTTCTGGCTGAAGAGCGGGGTATAAATGCAATAAAGAAATAAAATAAAATAAAATCATTATTGCAAAGGTGAAATAAAAGCTAGAAACCAGTGTTGTAGTTCACAGTCTTGATGGCATACATTTAAGTCTTTAACTTCAAAATGAAGATGCATTTCATTTCAGGATCCACGCAACTGCACATTGCCTAGAAAAAGCCAGTGTTGCAGCGTTAATTGGAACCAAGCGGTTTTTAAGGAGATGCAAATGTGGGGTCCTATAAATCCCAAGGGAGTTTGATGTTCGTCGAAGCATTGCTACATCCCAGACAATTATTGCTTACAAGAGCCATGGGCTGGGTGGGTGGTTCGATGTTTGTACGATGCTCGCCTGTATTCTGTATGGAACGCATTAAACACCAAGGAGGTAGAAAATATACTTAAACCTTAGTTTGCCTACACCATATGGAAACATGACTGTGCACAGATGTTTTCATTCTGGTTACCCATATATTAGATTGTTCTGTGATTTACAAGGCTGTATTCTAGAAGTAATTCCACTGAAATTAAATGGAATCTTACTGGTGTTAAACAAACAAAACAATTACGCAGTCATTATATCAAATCTTAAGGGGGAACATTAGGAATAGAACGTAGGTCAAGCAACAGATCACATGACAAGAACGCAAGGAGATGAAGTAGAAGTGATATGGGTTAATTTTTGAAGGAAGAAGCAGATAAAGGAAGATTTAAAAAAAAAAAAAAAGAGGGGGGAGATTTGAATCCCTTTAAAAATGAAGGAGAAGCAAAAGGCATACAGAGTTTTAAAAAGATAGAGGTGAAAAAAGTCTTGAGGAACTGGTGTCAAGCTGATGGGTTGGGAGCTACACATTCATGGTGAGCAACTGAGAGGTAAGAGGATAAGGATATATTAAAGAATGTTTTAAAGTGTATTTATTAGCTGTATGATAATTTATTTCTAACATGTGTACCTCACTCTTCCCTCCAAGGAGCTCTGGGAAGCAAACATGGAGTTATCACACTGTATAATAAGAACAGGTCTGTGAAGATTTAGACAAAGATAATGACTTGCACACTATCTGGGTTTACCACATCCAAACTCAACACTCTAGCAAACATACCACACTGGTTTTAGAATGACTGCTGAAGACTTCAAGGGACTGAGCAACTGTGTTAAGAAAGTAGCAAGGATTAATGAGAGCAATTCTTTATCGTATCTGGTGAGATTGCCAATATGCTCAGGAATATTGGCAGCAAATATCACAGAATATATCACAGGTAGTAGGTCATATATTACGCCTATACCCTTTTTTTTTTTCTGTGACAGAGAAGAGATTTGCCTAGCTTGGAGCAATCACTGATCATGAAGCTACTGGTCTCTGCTAAGATACTCTGTGTTAAGTATGGGGGAAATCCCCAGACCTCCTACGATTCAGGAATGGCTATTAAAATTCTTGGATTTGGCTAAGATGGATAAATTAACTGATGAAATACATTGGAGAAGCAGGCTTATGTCAATAATCAACGTTGCAGAAAAATGGTCAGATTTCATTGTATACTGGAATACACATTGCAGTAAATGGATAGAGGTTTATTTTTGCAAAATGTGATGGACTTACTCTTTTTTGATCTTCACTTTTTAATAATGAATATAAAGATTTTGATGAAAAACACATACACACACACGGATTAAATAGGGAACTGCAGAGCGCGTGCCATTATGAAAACACTCTCACATTATTCACTTCTATGGTCCCTATCAGCTGTTTGAAGAAGCTGAGCTAGCCAGAGTCCATAAATATCAATAGTTTAATTTGGCCTTTTAAATTGTGAATAGTGATTTTAATGTTGTTTCATTGTTTTAATATGGTTTTATTGAGTAAAATCCAACGGAAGTCAGAGCAGACCCATTGAAATTAATTAATTAATAATTAATTCTTTTCTTTTCTTTTTTTTACAGGATTTCTATACTGCTCCATATTCCGGTATGGAGATTCCGGAGTGGTGAAAAATAAACAGATAAAACAGATAAAAGAATAAAACATAAATTGTGGCTGGTTAGGTCAGGAAGGCTTCCTGAAATAAAAATGTTTTCAGGGGGTGCCCCCAAAAATGCAGTGTTGGTGCCTGCCTGATCTCCAGAGGCAGGAGTTCCAGAGAAATGGAGCTACTACACTGAAGGCTCTTCTCTGGGTAGACTCCAGTCGGGCCATAGGTCCATGTGGATCCACCAGGCGCATGCTTTAAGTCCCATTTCAATGGGCCTTCTCTAAGTAGCACCGCTTAGGGATTTTATTATACTTAACAGTATATAAATACTACAAATACATAATAATAAATAATACTTATGTTGAATTTTACCCATTGCTCTTTATGTTCTTATGCATTATTGTTTCTATTCAAAATGTTATACATGGACTTAATGACATTCGTGGAAAGGTGGTATATAAATATTATCAATCAATCAATAATTGTATTTATACAAACTCAAGTCAGCATGAAACTCTGTAAGGTTATAACCATAATTTTATCTCCTTGTTATCAAACCCCAAGGTCATTAAGAAAATGTTAAATATAATGTATACCTCTGAATGCTAAAATTTTGAATTACATTTTATTTATTTGTTTGTTTATATTTATATCCCGCCGTTTTTCCTGCAAGGAACCCAAGGTGCCTTACATAGTCTTCCTCCTCCTCTATCCTCACAGCAACCCTGTGAGGTAGGTTAGGCTGAGAGTCAGTGACTGGCCCAAAGTCACCCAGTGAGTTTCATGGCCGAGCAGGGACTAGAACCCGGATCTCCCGAGTCCCAGTCCAACACTCTCACCACTACACCACACTGGCTATAAATGAAGCTATAGCATTAAAAAAAAAAATACTTTCTTCCGCCATTACAAAGCTGTTAAGTACCCGGTGACTACTTCCACTGGATCGAAGTTGGCACTAACTCTAGAAACGTTAAATAGCAAGAAAGGATTATTTGCCACCTCTAAGGATGAATAATTCAGTTTATAATACACAGCATCATTTGCAGGGGAGGCTGCTGACTCCTATGCCAGTGGGACTTCTCATCTATTGCAGCTTTTATTCTGCGCTTTATAGGAGCTGCCCATGGTGCTGCACTCCATCCCCAAAACAGGTTCACCACCATGGAGCACCACGGACGGCTCCTATAAAGCTCAGAATGAAAGCCGCAACAGATAAGGAGCTCCACTGACATAGGAGTCGCCAGCCTCCCCTGATCATTTGGATTGTGCACATGTTATTTGGCTGCACCAGATAGATAGATATATCTCAAAAGAACAATAGTTTTTGAACACAATCATCTAGATCCTAAACTAAATCCACTCTATAAAATGCAAATATAAAATTGTAACTACCGACCTCTGGTGCTGTTCCTGCAGCTGATCTACAATTTTTACTCTGTCCAGCAGATTCTGAATCTCAGCCTTCTGGCGATTAATAATTTCTCTGTATTTTGATAATTCATCTTCTGTTCTCAGTCGTTCATCCTCTAGGCATTTGACCTAACAACAACAGAACTGGTTAAGGTAAATGGTATATTTATTTTTTCTGGTAGGTTTCATTAGCTGCTTGAGTCATATAAATATTATCTGGACAGCTACATGATAGCTACCTCTTAACCTATTTTCTCTGCTCCTAATCCTATTTTTCATCTTATTTATTTATTTATTTATTGTCTTGTTCTTCATTTGAAGTCTTCTTCTCCCAATTGGCCATGGTCAGACATCACACTACAGCATGAGAATGAGTCGCAGCAAGCCTCAGGACTGCATGCTTTCCCCTCTGCTGCGGCTGTGAGTTCAAAAGCTTTCACTTCCACTTCACATTAACCACAGTCTGCTGTGTCATCCAAGCCTGACAAACTCTGGTTACTCTTAACTATGATTAGTGGAAACAAACTAACTTCAAACTGTGTTTCATAAGGCTGGCCTGTTTCCACTAACTATAGTTAAGATTAACCACAGTTTAGGGTTCAGACATAATGACCTGGTTCGCACGACATGACAACCCAACATGGGCAGCAAGCCATTGTTCGTTGTCATGTCGTCCAAACCCAGCCTGGGTTACCCACGGTGGCTTGTTTTCCCCCCCCAAACAAGCCACCCTGAGAACCCATGGGTTGTTCTAGGGGTTGTTTTACCCAAGGTGGGCTGTTGTGTCATCCGAACCCAGATAACCAATCCCACCATGGATAATGTCCAGCGGCCAGTGAGGCACTTGGCAAGAGCAGCAAAAAACACTTGCCGCTCTTCCCGAGCTCACCTGGTCACTGCCACTGCCAGCCGCCCCACAGTGCCCAAGCAGCATTTAGGGGTGGCTGGCACTGGCTTGCTGCACTCCCCGCTGCGACTGAGAGACATTTTTAGCTCCCCACGACTGTCGTACATTTTAAACTTTCCCCCTCAAAGATCACGAAAGTCAGCTTGACAGCCACCTTTTGCAATCCCTGTTTTGACAGCCACTGACGGCCCCTTCGAGCAGCACCTTGGAGGGGCTGTCTGTGACTGGCAAACTTTTTTTTTTTAATTCCGCCCCCCCGCCCAATTTATGCAAACATTTTGAGATTTAAAAATGTTTTAAATCTCAAAACAACAGCTGTAGTTGTGTGAATGGGGAAATTGGAAGCCTCGGTTGGGCAATGTCTGGGGATGGGGGGAGGTACCTGCTGCCAAAGTGGAGCAGGTACTAACCCTAGACATTGACCCAAAGAGCGTTTTCCCCCTTTGGTTTGGTAGCTATCAAAAGGCGAGCTGTCAAGCCAAACCAAAGGCGCGAGTGATCTCTGCTCACGAAAATACGGTGGTAGGATTTACACCCCCTTGCAGCAGCATCCTTGTTCCCCCCCCCCTCAGGAAAGTGCAAAAGTCCTTAGGGTGATGCACATTTTGCACTTTTTCCTGAGACTCTAGGTGCAAAAGTGCATTCCCCCTTTTTTCTGGGGAAAAGGAATTTTGACAGCTAGCTAGCTTTCAAAACTCTGGGTCCAATTAAAAAGGGGGTTTGACAGGGCCATGGGGGGGGGGGGTTGGACTAGGATATACACAGCCATAATGTATAAAGACAAATGCCAGGCAGCAGTATAATACAGAGCTAGGCACTATATACTGGCACTCATTAGAATCCGAAGAATCAATCAGTTTTCATTTTGCAACAATAGTAGGGGTGTTTGGGTTTACCATTATATTTGCAGAGAGCAAGAGAGAACAAAAATCTGGCAGCATGTCATAATGCTGAGAAATCAAGTGGCAGTAATGAAATGCAAATGTATTAATGTTAACGTCTCATTAGTTGGTGTCTGTCTCATGATTTTGAACATCAGGATTTAATAACAGTCAATTTTTCCCCCTACTGCTATCAGGAGTTTGAAGACTCTCATAAGGGTCTTTGGCTTATCACATTTATCAGTGCGACAGGAACTGAAAATAAAAATTTATTCATTTTGTCAGGACATAAATTAGAAAACAGGGTTCACCACAGATCCTTATGGAATATATAAAATGGGACCCCAAATGATTGACATCTCTGAAAATCCCTATCTTGCCTACAAATTAAAATTTGTGGCAGCACTCGGGCTCACAATATATTTCTGCAATTAACCTTGGATTCGAGGTCAAAAGAGCCAAGCATGGCCCTGAACCAGTAGCACTGGTATCCTCACAGGAACTCTTTCATTTGCTTGGGGAAATTAAATCTTCCACAGCTGCAAGTCAACTCCAGAAGGAGAAACTTTAAAGGTCAGGAAAAGGACGGTGACATCAGAGGAAAAAGTCTGCTGCAATAGTTATTTGAGAGAGTATGTTTGGACCAACCCTCCTCAACATTCTGCCAACTTCAATACTTCTTACATTAGAAGAGCACTTGAAAGACCAAATTGCCCATTTACATCCCCTGTAATAAGTAACACAATACAGGAAACAAGACGCTGAGATGAAGTGGGTGTACAGCATTGCTGCTTGTCATAGTCCTTGGATTCATGTTTATCATTAGCGCAGTGCCATTATGTAATCATACTTCCCTAAATGCTTCTAGACACTAACTCTGAAGAAGCAGACTCAGGGCACAATCCTATGCATGTTTAGACAGAAAAAAGGCTTACAACTCCCAGCATTCCTCAGCTCGCCATGCTGGCTGGGGAATGCTGGGAGTTCTAGGACCTTTTTCTGTCTAAACATGTATAGGATTGTACCTTTAGCTGATGGATTTTCACAGACTAAACAATCAGAGACCTGCAAGTCAAATTTGCACAGTCTATGTGACCAAGTTATCCAGGAAAGTTATATGATTAGCTATCCTTATGTTCAGTCCCATTCTTGCAGCTACAGGGAATTCTTGTTCCTTACCTTTGTCCTTAGGGTTCGCAGCTCATCCATGCCTTCCTTAAATGTTCGCTTCACATCTTCAAGTTCTTTTATTTTGGCATGATGTACCTTTGAAAGAGAAGAGCACAACTCTGAATACGATTTGGAGGAAACTGGGATCCTATCCCCTTCAATCTAGAGAGCGGTTAAAATTTGAGCCATACTCTTCCTCCCCCCTCCCCTCCCCCCCCCCCCCGGGAATGAGCATTGTAAGAATATTTAACCCTTGTTAAAGTGCGATGACTAAAGCAAATATGTTTTACCTCTAGATGATCAGACCTCTCCTGCAAGTGTTTTTCCAGTTCTCCTTTTGTAAGTCGGAGTTTCACGTCCAATTCATTGGATTTAATTTCTTCCGACTCCTAATAGCATTGTGGTTTAAAAAGGGGCGGGGGAGGAATTAGCAAATTAAATACTGAACTTTACAACACCCCTCTCTAAAACCCCTACATGAACAGTCAATATAATTTTATATATAAAATATTTTATATGTCCAAAAAGTATCTCCAAAGACCTATTTATTGTACAAGTTACCTTAGAGTCACCTACCCCACATTTGCTGCCCAAATGCTATAAACTTATTTTCTAGTAAGTCAAACTGGGAAACAAACAGCTGCTTTTTGCACCTGCATGTAATATGCAAAGGGTAAGCCTGTGCAACTCTCTGTGGTGACAAACATCCAGCTGTGTGCATTTTGCCACATGGGAGATGCATACGTTCCCCCTTCAAACATTACACTGGAAGCAGGAAAAGTGGATGCATGATGTTGATCTGATACCTGTATCTCTCTCTCCTGCAATCAACATTTTCAGGGATAAATTATTATTATTAATTAAACTTCTATACTGCCCAATAGCCGAAGCTGAGAGACGACAAAAGACGTCACTGCCACTGAACACATCCCTTTTCTCTTTGCATGCTGTCTGATGTCGTCTCTCAGCCTCCTGGGATTTATTTATTTATTTATTATACTTATACCCCGCCTTTTTTCCTGCAAGGAACCCAAGGCGGCTTACATACTCCTCCTCTTCTTCCTCTCCATTTTACCCTCACAACAACCCTGTGAGGTAGGTTAGGCTGAGAGTCAGTGACTGGCCCAAAGTCACCCAGTGAGTTTCATGGCCGAGCGGGGACTAGAACCCGGATCTCCCGAGTCCCAGTCCGACACTCTCACCACTACGCTACACTGGAATAAATCAGAAGATACAGATTGCAGGAGCGTTATGCAATCACCTGTTCAATACCCTTATGTATGCAATCTCAATGTGTGTTGATATTGAAAATATGAGGCATTGTGCTGTCTGTGTGTGAAAGCAAAAGTTACGCCATTTTTAGATGTTGCATATATTCTGTCATACAGAAAGTTCCTGATGCAATGCTCTCTATTAGAGTGGGAATGAAACCTGCTGAACTGAGAGAGGGCAACTTGACCCTGAAAAAGGCTGAATGAGAGATAGCTCATGCCAGAGAGATTAAGAGTCTTGGGAACAGAGTCCAGGCACAGACTAGTTCACATGCTTCGTCCCTAGCATCACCATACAAAGATAGTGATACCATATATGTGTATTGCACCACAGATCATTATTACCCTGAGAGTTGCATGGTCTCCACAGAACAAGTGTAATGATGTGCATGTTCAGAATTACTAGTGGTGATGGGTGTGGAACACATGGATAGAGTCAGATGAAAAAGCAAGTCACAAGCCATGATTTGCAAACCCAAGAAGAATGGCTTACCTTAAAAACAACATCTCAGTCAGATAAGTTTGGGGAAAGAATGGTGTCGTTTCAGATATATAAACTGTGGAGCTTGCAAGATAATAAAACATACATGGAAGTTCAACAATATTAAATTTGTTTCATGCAGCAACATTATACCTACTTGATATGTTTTTATTATTTCTTGGCAGTTCTTTCGTATCTGGTCAGCTTCTTCTTTTGCTTGAGTCAACTTCGTTGTTGCCTCTCTAAGCCGATCTTTGGTGTCCTAGAAAATAACCATTTAGTGGGAGTTAACTCTTATTTATGTAAATAACAACAGTATGTTAAGCACAGCATAGAAGTGACAGAATTCCGGTTTAATACGGGCAGCAGATACAATACATTGGATACAACCCTAAGGGTCCTATGCATGTTTAGACAGAAAAAAGTCCTACAACTCACAGCACTCCCGAGCCAGCACAGGAGTGCACCCCAAGAGTGCAATTCCATACACACGTACCTGAACTCAGTGGAACCTGCTTCTAAGTAGACATGTATAAGATTGCACTGTAAAAGTACTTCACTGCACACAACGAAAAACTACTTGTCTGTTCCACAAAGTGAAGTGCTTAGTGCAACCCAAAGGTAGGCATAATCTTTCACCAACAACAACTGTCATCCAGGAGGAATGTTTCCTCACAAAAACACCATAGCACTGCACCGCTAAGTATTGTTGTAGGCTTTCATTTTATGCCAGCTCTCATCCCTTTCACCCATTTCCAACTTCCATGCTACACACAGACACTGAACAGGGCCATTCAAAAGATATGAAAGACTGCTTCCTGAGAACACTTCCACCACAGTTCTATTCCCACTTTGTCAAATCGACTTGCCCTACATTACAGATTGCTCTGAAACCTTTTATTTTTTATTTTTTAAAGCCAGCTCGAAGAAGGAGCCAATTGAATTTAGTGCCATATGCTTAAAAAAAGAGAGAGAGAAGGTCTACAGTGAACCTCTATAATATTAGCATACTGACCTTATGTAAATCCATTTCAGCTTTCAATTTGTTTTGAGTCCATTTCACTTTGATCACATGAGAGTTGATTTCTTCTTTCAATTTTTCTATTTCTCTTGACATTCTGGTAGCTTCACCTTCCTTTAAAAGGTTAATGTTTAGATTGTATTAGAAATTAAGGCTTTCACACTAAATTTAAAAAAAAAACACCAGTTACCTTTTTGCAAGCAGTTGCAGTTAAGTACAGGCACAGGCCATTAACTGAAGTGGAACATAAAGCATTGGGGTGGGTGGGGGTGTCTTTCTTGGCTTTGGAGAATTCTGCCTCCCTGTATCTGTACTATTTTATGACAGCTTGGACGAAAGAGTCTTATCTCTGGAAAGCCTCTGAGCCTCTCTCTTGCAATTGGATGGGATCATTGACCATGCAATGCCAATGCAATGCCTAGCACTGTATATGTTAGCAATACATTCAAATGGCATCCGGTACGAATTTCTTAGAGCACTTTGAATCCTTCCCCCTACCCCGGGAATCTCTGGTGGCTCATTTCACCTCCTCCTCTTCCATCTTCCTTCTCCATCTCTCACCCTTCCTCCCTCCTCCTGCCCCGTGTCCTTCTTTTGCACTTCCTCCATATTTGAAAAACATGGAAGAAGTGAAGGGGTGGGTGGTACTAGGAACATAGGAAGCTGCCTTATCCTGAGTCAGACCACGGGTCCATCTAGCCCAATATTGTCGACACTGACTGGTGGTGGCTCCCCAGGATTGATTGATTATATTTATACCCTGCCTTTTTTCCTGCAAGGAACCCAAGGTGGCTTACATAATCCTCCTCCTCTCTATTTTATCCTCACAACAACCCTGTGAGGTAGGTTAGGCTGAGTCAGTGACTGGCCCAAAGTCACCCAGTGAGCTTCATGGCAGAGTTGGGACTAGAACCCGGATCTCCTGAGTCCCAGTCCAACACTCTCACCACTACGCCACACTGGCTGATTTCAGGAACGATTATTTCCTAGAGCTACCTAAAGATACCAGGAATTCAACCTGGAGGTTTCTGCATACAACGCAGGAGCTCTACCACTGAGTTATAGCCCCTTCCTGCTGAAGGTTTGTTCTGGATTCTAATATTAACAAAACCCAATATTTTTTTAAATTCTTAATGCAAAAGAGGAGGAGGACGACACAAGGCATTTGGAACACAAATGAGCATTCTGGTAGGTTTTACATTCTCATTACGAAGCAATTGAAGAAGGAAACATTTTAAACCTCATGTATGAATGTGCATTTACATGAAATCCAAAGTCAAGGAATATACACATATCACCACATGGGGGCAGCAAACCCCTCAAAGTACTGAGAAATGTGAAATAATTCTCTAAGTGATGGTTTGATGGTCTGACTTCTGGCCTAGGTTTCCTTTGAAACGCTACAAAGGTCATGAAAGTGTTTCATTGCATCTTTATTGTACAATTACACACTCAAGAAAGGCACTAGTTAAAGCTGCTCTCTTGGGGTTTTAATTTGGGCAAGCTCAAGTGCCAGTATATGCAAGTCAAATAGTGTTTTCATTATTTGAATAAGGGCACAATCCTATGCACATTTAGACAGAAAAAGTCCTACAACTCCCAGCATTCCCCAGCCAGCCAGCCAGGCACCCTCCATATGGAAGTTGTAGGACTTTTTTTTGTGTACAAACTACAAACATGCACAGGATTGCGCCCTAGGCTACTAAAACATCTATAGTAATACCTTGGATAACGATCATAATTCGTTCCGGAACCATGCTCGTAATCCAAAATACTCGTACATCAAAGCAAGTTTCCCCATTAGAAATAATGGGAACTCAGATGATTCGTTCCACAACCATTTAATCACTGCTTTGCCGGCTCCCTGGCAGGGAGCCCCATGGAGGGAGCCGGCAAAGCAGTGATTAAATGGTTGTGGAATGAATCAGCAGAGTTCCCATTATTTCTAATGGGGAAACTTGCTTTGATGTGCCGGCTCCCGGGGTCCCAGCCGCGCCTCGCCTGCCTCCACTCGCTCTGCCAGGAGTGTCCAGGAGGCGGGGGCATCCCTGGAGGCGTGGCGCAGCCGGGCTTGGCCGCCGTTCCCTTGAGGCGCCCGAGGTGCATCTCCCTGCCAGGGAGCCGGCAAGTGCTTTGCCGCTCGCAGGGAGATGCGTGGAGCCGCTCCAGCTGCTTTCCTACCATTGCAAGCGGCGGCTCACGGAGAGGCGAGCTGCCCGCGCCGGCTGCGGTCCCGTCGCGTCACATCCAGCCCCATCATTGACGGGGCCGGATGTGATGCGACGGGACTGCAGGCGGCGCGGGCGCCGCTTGCGATGGTAGAAAGCAGCTCCATTCTTCGGCTCCCTGCTTGGGAGCCGGCATGCAGCAGCGCCAGGAGCCTCCAAGCACCCCGTGGAGGTGAAGCGAAGGAGCCCCGGCCGTCGTTCGCTCTGCATGCGCCTCGCGCAGCCACTTTGCCTGCTCCCTGCTTGGGAGCCAGCAAAGCAGCAGCGCGAGGTGCCCGCAGAGCGAGAGGGAGCCGGCAAAGCGGCGCGAGGCAGTGAAGCGAGGCGCCCGCACAGCGAGCGGCCTCGCCTCCATGGGGCTCCCAGGTAGAGAGCTGGCGCAGCAGCGCGAGGCGCCCGCAGAGTGAGCGGCTGCGCCTTGCCTGTATGGGGCTCCCTGCCGGCTAGGCAAAGCCGGGGAGCTGGCACTTTAAGTGCTCGTCGCAGCCACAGCGTGTGGCTCGTGTTGCGAAACTTGCTCGTCCTCCGAACGTTAATAAATGATAAAATTTTGCTCGTTTTACGAGTAGCTCGCATACCCAGTTACTCGTAATCCGAGGTATTACTGTACATGCAAATTATATTAGAGACCCAAAACTGAAACTTTATATCTGACACATAAATAACCCAAGAGCCTCATCTTCCTAGGTCAGCGTTCCCCAACCTGAAGCCCTCTAGATGTTTTGGACTACGACTCCCATCATCCCTGACGACAGACTATGCTGGCTGAGGCTGAGGAGAGTTGTGGTCCAAAACATCTGGGGGGCACTCGGATGGGGAAGGTTGTCTAAAGGTGCAATCCTATGCAAATTTAGACAGAAAAAAAGTCCTACAATTCCCAGCATTCCCCAACCAGCATGGCTGGCTCAGGCATGCTGAGAGTTGTAGGTCTTCTTTCTGCCTAAACATGCATAGGATTGCACCTTTAGTTAGTTAAAAGTTCTATGGGCAACTAGACCCTCCATACCTCTGTCAGGCCCATGACAGCCTCTCCTAAAAATCAAAAACAGAAACAGACCAGGTGTTATTTGTCATGTAGCACACAACATCCAGATTTGGGATTATGGGCTGTTTCCACAGAAGTATAGCTGCATTTTTTCTCCATTTTACTATGCCTCCTCACTACTAGAACTCTTGGCTCCATAGCCTCACTCTGACCCTTTATATTCCACTTCACATTCAGATGAGTAAGAAGTCAAGTTATTTGAGCATTTTCATCCATTTCTGGAATTCAAAGGAAGTGGCAACAACATGCAACTACCAAAAGAGATGCAACACAAGAGCCAGTGTGGCGTAGTGGTGAGAGTGTTGGACTGGGACTCGGGAGATCTGGGTTCTAGTCCCCGCTCGGCCATGAAACTCACTGGGTGACTTTGTGCCAGTCACTGACTCTCAGCCTAACCTACCTCACAGGGTTATTGTGAGGATAAAACAGAGAGGAGGAGGAGGATTATGTAAGCCGCCTTGGGTTCCTTGCAGGAAAAAAGGCGGGGTATAAACATAATAAATAAATAAATAAATAAATGATATACCTTGGTTTCAAAGAGCTGGTGCAACCGTGCTTTTTCCTGAGAAAGCTGCTTTATTTTGTTAGTATGCTTTTCTATTTCTTTATTTGCATCCCTCAATTTTCTTTCAAGTACTTCTTTTTCCTTCCGGAGGTCTAGGGACTCCTTTTCTCCTCTAACGTACTTCATTACCATAGCTTCCTTTTCTTGGCGCGCTTCTTCACATTTCTTATTTGCCTAAGAACATAAACATTTAAACTTTAATTTCAATAATGAGAGTGAATATATGTGTTACTCCCACTCACCCCACCAGGTGATCATAAGAATATAACATTATTGCAAATGAATTCATTGATTGATTATATTTCTATACCGCCCAACAGCTGAAGCTTTCTGGGAGGTGTACAAAGATTAATACCTTTAAAATACATTATAAAAACCATATACACACAAACATATAAACATACAACACAGAGATAGACACACATACATAAAAAACAATTTTAAACAAGCAACAACAAAAAATTCAAGACCTGATTAAAAACCTCATCATATGCAGCCAAATGCCTGAGAGAAGGTCTTAACCTGGCACCAAAAAGATAACAATGTTGGCGCCAGGCGGGCCACGTCGGGGAGATCATTCCATAATTGGGGGCCACCACCAAGAAGGCCCTTTCCCTTGTTGCTGCCTTCCGAGCCTCCCTAGGAGGAGGCACCCAGAAGAGGGCCTTAGATGATGAACGTAGTGTATAGATAGGTTCATGCCAGGAGAGGCACTCCATCAGATATTGTTCATGCCTACAGAACACATAGCTTACTACTGAAAGAATAGGAAAATAAAACTCATCCTAGGGCTTCCACTTCTTTTAACCTGGCCCTTGGCAAAGCAGGAACAAACAACACATAACACTAAACCACCTTTTAGTGTTGCAAGAACAAGCCGCCAGAAGTCTCAGGTTTATTTATTTATATCCCGCCTTTTTTCCTCTGGCAAGGAACCCAAGGCGGCTTACATAATCTTCCTCCTCCTCCTCTCCATTTTATCCTCACAACAAC
Organism: Shinisaurus crocodilurus; assembly: GCA_021292165.1. Taxonomy (NCBI): domain Eukaryota; kingdom Metazoa; phylum Chordata; class Lepidosauria; order Squamata; family Shinisauridae; genus Shinisaurus; species Shinisaurus crocodilurus. The sequence continues at coordinate 77,006,724 of CM037878.1, forward strand.
CCTGTGAGGTAGGTTTACACACTCCTCCCTCTCTGGCACAGCTGAGAGGTGTTTAGAAGCGTTCACTTCCATTTTCAATTAACGGTGGTTTGTCTGGTCGTTCAACCCCAACAAACTTAGATCATCTTCACTATGGTTTCTTGAAAGAATCCAACTTCAAATCATGAATTGTGAGAAGCTAGCATGTTAAGATAACTACAGTTTAGGGTTCGGACAATATGCTGCCAGGGGTAGAAAATCTGTTGCCTCCCTGACGTTTTGAACTACAACTCCCATCTGCCTCAGCCAGCATGAACAGTGGTCAGGGTGAGAGCCAGTGTGGTGTAGTGGCGAGAGTGTTGGAATGGGACTCGGGAGATCCGGGCTCTAGTCCCCGCTCGGCCATGAAATTCACTGGGTGACTTTGGGCCAGTCACTGACTCTCAGCCTAACCTACCTCACAGGGTTGTTGTGAGGATAAAATGGAGAGGATGAGGACGATTATGTAAGTCGCCTTGGGTTCCTTGCAGGAAAAAAGGTGGGGTATGAATATAATAAATAAACAAATAAACAAATGAAATAAAATAAAATAAATAAAATTATGGGAGCTTTAGCTCAAAACTTCTGGAGGCACCAGGTTGCCTTCCCCTTTGCTAAGATGTACCGTAGTTAATCTAAAATGAAAATGGAAGCTTCTCCTTGGGGCTGCACAGGAGAAGTGGGGAGTGGAGATCACCTGAGGCTTACTGCAACTTATCCTTATAATGCCAAACCATGGTTCAGCATTATGTCCAAACTTTCCCATTGTGTTACAAAATATTATTTCCTTTTATCTGTATCCTGCCCTTTCTTGGAAGAGTTTCAGAGCCAGTGTACATGGGTTTATGCCATTTTGTTCCTCTTAATAATAGAGCAGGGGTGGGCAACTTGTGGCCCTGCAGATGATTTGGCCTACAACAACTCCCATCAGCCCTAACCAGCACAGCCAATGGTGAAAGATGATGAGAGTTTTGGCCCTCCACAGGTTTTGGCCCACAACCTGTCCACCCTTGGCTTACAACAAAGTAAGGTTTCCACTCATTCTCCCCCAATAAAGCTATGTTGTATTGATAATTTTGAAAGACATTTTACTTGTCTGGATAATGGCAACGGAACACTGAATAATGGTATACGGTATTGGTTTTAACAAAGGCTTTAATTCCAGTTTCACTCCTTAACAGTCCAATTGCAAAAATAATGGTTTTATTTGTCCTGGATAGCAATTGATTTTAGGTAGTAGTTATTTTAAGTAGTGGTTAATTCAGGTACATGAATTACTACACTTTATGGCAGCAGCAACATGCAAAAGCTGCCTTTGTGGAGCAATTGACATGTCACAAGCAATCAAAGAGTGGTATTTGCTGTATTATGACACACAGCAGTTTTCTCTCCTTCCCCTCTCCAAAATAATCAATTGCTCTATAGAAGCAGAGACACAGAAAAGTACAGGATTTGTCCCAGAGCAACCAAACTACAGTCTTATTTTTAGCACACTGTTTTCAAACTAAGGCATGTGTAAGTATTTTTGTGGGGAAACTTTTACATCTACAGTTCTTATCACTTCATACTTGGGAGGGGGTGGGGGACTGAATCTTATTTCATAGATTTCATTTTTTAATCCCACCTTTCCTTCAAGGATCTCAAATGGTATACATAGCTCTCCCCTGTTGCTATTCTCACAACAACCCTGTGAGGTTGGTTAGGCTGGGAGGGTAAGACTAGCCCAATGTCACCAAGTGAGCTACATGGTTGAATAGGAATTTGAACCTGGGCCATCCCAGTCCCTGTCTAACACTTTAACCACTACACCACATAGGCTTTCTGTATGAATTCTTGGCATCCATCCTCAATCATTTCTCCAAGACAAAAGATGTTCAGCATTCATTTAAATCTTTGTCCCTATTTTATGCATACAGTACCCACATACTGTTTCACGTTCCCACATACTGTTTCACGTTCCCACAAAGAGCACATTCCTTGCACCAATCCCTGAAATGTAAGCTTTAAAATCCCTCTAAAGGTACCTGGTCTGTACGAAAAGCCATCTCTTTCTGTAGCTGCTGTATAGCATTTTTTGCAGCAGCATCTTGGGAAAGAAGTTTATCTTTAGCACCTTTCACTTCTTTGTGGAGGTCCTCTATTCTGGCCTCTAACTGCAAAGAGAACAACAGGTAATAATAGAGCAGTGTCAGCATGTATTTTGTCCATGAGGCAAAAAAAAAAAAAAGCGCAATATGCTTATTTGCCGTTTGAGTAGAGGTCTTAAAAATTGTGACACATTAGATGTTATTGCATTTACAGTTTGGGAGAAATTATACCCAAGAGCGTGAAGGCCGCAAACCAAAGCAGCGACATGCAACTGTGAAAGAACCACATGGTGTTGTTTCTGCTGCAGCAGCAAATCAAAACCATTCCATTTTTTTAAGCTTGCTTTTGGAGCAGGTCAACAAAGGTTTGTTTGGCAACAGGTTCAGCACACCTTCAGTTCTAGTTCATGTAAGAAACTTCAAATATCCACATTACAACTTAATGTTATGCTAGTCACAAAGGGAAACAAAATATTCATCGGAGGGACTTCCCTGTAGCATCTCTCAAAATTAATAATGTATTTTCCCTTGAAAAACTAGAGTTTCTTCCAGATATCACTGTAAGCAGCTATGTGGGATGGAAATTTTTTTCCATGTCATACATTCTTTAGTAACACTGAATGGATGCCAATTACAAATTATTTATTTATAATAATTACAATAATAGGCAAGCTTCGCAGTTTCAAAGCTGTAGGTGAGTGGCTGTCAGCATATATCACACGCTATTCTTTACACTGCTAAAAATTCATTAGTGTATCAATTTTCAGTACCCTTGGTTTTTTTCCTTAAATTTAAACAATGTAAGGGAAATATATGCTATTGTCTTAAAAGTTTTACAAGTATGTCAATAAAAATGTCTTACAACATTTAATATCTTATAACATTTAAATCATGTTAAGTATGCTTTAATTCCCCCCCCCCCCAAATATTCAGATCTAATATTTGTGGTCTACCAGGACAAAAAAATAACATGGATTACTTTTTTTTTTTTAGCTTTGCTGTTCATTAAATAAAAGTAAAGCATGCTAAATTAGTTTATACTAGATTAGATTAAAATGATTTTTTTTCTGATGCAAATTAACCTAATTTGCCTAGGAAAATTTTCCAATTCAAAGTTTTCCGGAAAACCCATTTCACTAATTGCAAGGCTATTCGAACAATTAAGGGCACAATCCTACAGTCTCTGGGAGGGTGTCCAAGGAGCCATAGAATATTGCGGATCACCCTCTCCGTGGGCAGAGAGGGTGGTCTGCAGTTGGAGGAGGTCTCACTGCTTCTCCACCTTCAGTGCTCTGACGGCAATAGGGATTTTAAAAGGGGGGGGCATGCTGGGGAGTGGATTGAGTGACATGCAAGTGACATGGAAACAGAAAGGAAAAACTATCCAACCCACTCCACCCTGGCTGGTGTGGAGGGCTTAAAGCAGCAGTTCCTCTGCAACAGACTCCACCTCCCCCAATGTCCGCAGGCTTGCTCTACAAATGAAGAAGCCTGAGATGGTATCAACGGTCCACCAACCAACATGAATTGCTATGGAAATTAATTCCCATAGAAACATTTCCTTGGTTTTACACTGTTGCAACAATGGCACGAAAAACAATCCACTGAACCAAAGATCACCCTTAGGAATGTAAATATAGAAAAACAAAATAGTATGTGAAACATCACAAAGAAGACTTTAATAGATAACATTCCTATACCTGTTTAATAATGTTGAGATGCTGTTTTTCCGTTTCTGTTCTTTTCTTCAACTCATCTCTTAAGTTGTCCTTTTCTGAACAAATGTCCAAAATTAGTTCCTGGTGCTTTTTGTTTTCTTTAATCAATCTGTCCATTAAAATAATTAAAACAGTAACTGAAAAGGCAAAGCCCAGTGCGTAAGATGTAAAAGTTACAAAGACATCTACGTACCTTGCCAAACTCTGAACTGCCACAGAGCCAAAGTTTTCTCAAGGCAGGTCTCCCTAGAGGCAGTTGCAATGAGCCACAATCAGAGCACTACTACTCTGCTTTAGTCAGTTTCTCCCCCACCAAAACCGCTTTTCAGATTCAACCACGTTTGTTTCAAAAGCAGGTGAGCAAAGAATCGTCTTACCAACACCTTTTACTTACAGGAGTATGAACTTTCTGATACTCAAATGCAATGCAATGCATGTGCCACTGTGTTTACAAGCCTGGTCTACTATTGGTTACAATCTCATTATAAATGGTTAATACCACAAATCAGGGACAGAGATTTGGCTAGATTTGTGATGGCCAAAAACCATTAGCAAGTTGCTCCCAACACTGTCTCAGTCCCATTCCACCATGCTCTGGCTATACTCAATTTCCAGCTGCAGAAATAACTTATTATGGCACACCATCTGCCAAGAGTGGCTGTTGCCAAATTAACAATGCTAGCCTATTCTACGGCACTAATGCAATGCTTTGGATTGGAATGCAAACCCACCATGCAACACCGGAGATAATAACTCAACAACATCCATACAAAGTTACTTCAACCCAAGCAAAACCACACAGCCTTGTTAGAATTCTAAGTCTTATGGCATTTAAGGCACAGTCCTATGCAAGTTTAGACAGAAAAAAGGCCTACAGCTCCCAGCGTGCCCTAGCCAGCTATGCTGGCTGGGGCATGCTGCGAGTTGTAGGCCTTTTTTTTCTATCTAAACTTGCATAGGATTGCATCCTTAGAAAATGAACTAAATGTAGGAAAGTTGTGATACCGACTAGAGAGGAAGGTACTCAAAGGCAAAAGTAAGAGGTGCTTGAGAGAAGGAGAGAGAAGCAAGGCAAAGATGAACCACTATAGCTTTTTCTACGTTTTTCAGGTTGACTGCTGCTGACAAGTCATTAGAATAGATGCTACAATATAGGCAAATGCTTTTCCTGCTGCTTGCCACAGTCTGACCTCTTGCTGCTGGTCTCAGGCTGGGAGCCTTCCCTCCTTCCTTCAAGGCAGGGGTGGGCAACACGCAGTCCACATGCAGCCCACGCAGCCCCCGAATTTAAACAAAAAATAGAAACAAAATGGTGCCTTGTAGTAGCTACGGAGTGCTAAAAGGGTCACATTCAGTTTGGCAGCAAACTAAATTTAGCCCTTTTAGTGCTGTTCAGTTTGCCACTGAATTTGGGTGGCAAACCAGTGATTTAAAAAAAAATCCCCCGCACCCCACTCCCAGAGAGGCCCATGGCAAGGAAGGTCTGTGGGACTAAAATAGCCCCTGAACCTCCCACAGTTGCCCACCCCTTCTCTTAGCCTTTGGGCTGAGCCCACCTTCAGCAGACTCAGGTCCTCTCAAGCAGTGATCATAATGCAGCTAGCCATGTAGATATGTACCATAGTGTGGCTAGCCATGTGGATCATCTACCACATCACCACAGCCTGTAGGGGATGTGAGGACTCTCCACATACGTTCATATGGCAAGTTGCTCTAAATGTTACAGCCTGTGTGGAGCAGCCAATACTCAGGGGCCGGTTTAGCCTCTGTGTTGGTTGCCTTAAACAACCTCCATTTGGCTCTTTTTACACATAAATAAGCTGTAAGATTTCCTTAAAATAAGAATGTAACATACGGGGAGTCCTGTTGGATCAGACCATAGGTCCATCTAACCCAGCATCCTGTTTCCAACAGCAGCCAACCAGATGCCTCTGGGAAACTTATAAGCAGGTCATGAAGGCCTTTCCATTGTTTGTCCCTGTGAAGATGGGACAGGGCAAGGGTGGGCTGAGTCTCTCCTTCTCCTTCCCCTTCCCCACTCTGAATTCTTTCACCCTTGTTCTCTTGCCCTTCCTTGGAATGCATTGGGAGGCCTGGCAGGGCGTGGGATAGTTAGAGGCACCTGGAAGATAAGTTATCTCCAGGGCTGTGAGCAAGGACAGGAGTTAATTGGGATGAAATCATGAGAAAGTGCCTGCAGCTGGGAAAGGGCAGGGGAGGGGGCTCCTTCAGAAGACAGGATGATGGGATTGGTGGAGGCTGGGCGGGGAAAAAAGACCCTGGTTTTGGATAAAGGAGTTGGGTGGAGAAGGCACGGGGTTTTTTCTTCGGGCCTGGACGCTGTGGAAGTTCCATCTGGGGCAGATATGCCACTTTTGCAGGACAGCTGGGGAAGCTAGGCCTGGTTTGACTCAAGTAGTTCATGACAGACTTTTGGGGTTTGTTATAGATATCCTTTTAGAGTCCCTTTTTATTCCCATCCCCCTTCCCTCACAACAACCTACCTCACCCCCTTTTCCCCACCTTCTTTTAGCCCTTTCTTATAAGGGATTATTTTTATGTATTGGACCATTGGAGACCCTACACTGCTTAATCTTTAATTTTTGTTTTAATAAAGTCTCCATCTTAAAATTTGTGAGTGTGTTCCTTTTTAGTCTGTAAGGCTGGGCTGCTACACCAAATTGGTGTAAGGGAACCAGGGAGGCGGGCGGCAGTCTGGGGATACATTGGTGCTGTGGCCTACCTTGCAGGGCAAGTGTAAGCAGTCGTCCTTCACAGTCCCCAGCAGCAGGTATCCAAAATTACACCATCTCTAAACAAGCAGGTTCCATTTAACCATTGTGGCTAATAGCCATCGAAAGAACTATCCTTCACAAGTTTGTCTAGGGATTTTCAAAGCCATCTAAGCATAACATCCTGTGATGCTGCACATATATTGGTGGCTTCGGGAATCGTACAATTACACACACTGTAAGCTGAAGCCAAAGGAAGGACCCATAAAATACAAGCATTCATTTGTTTAACAAAGACTCCTATGATACTCTGGTTTGAAAGTTTGCATTTAAAAAAATGAGTGGCTCTTCAGGGCAAATTACACATTTAAAGCATACAAAGCATTTCACTGTGGTCTAGTTAATAAACTGTAACAAGAAAGAATAAGCATGTGTTTAATTTGAGGGTGCTGTGTCTTAGACTGGTACAGCGAAATGAAAACCTTAAAAAGGTTTACAGCTCAAGCAGTTTAAATAGTGCTCGGCCAAGAAGTTGCCCAAAATTTCAACTCTGCTCAGGGTGTCTTGTGGGGAAAAAATTATGAATGGCCAACATCAGTTTCCTGACAGGATTTCTAACAATGCAGGCCAGTTTTTGGTACTCTTGTGGATGAAAGCCGACATGATACGATTGCATTAAAGAAGTGGTCAGGACATCCAAAGCTGCATGGGGAGAAAAGACATGCTGGTGTGCTTGTAGCACAGCATAAAAAACACACTGAACCGGCACAAGAAAATCCATACTGGCTCAGCAAGGACGAGCGAAACCCAAAAAGCTTGTCCATATACAACAGTTCTTAATTATTGCCAACTCCCATCTACGGTGCATTTTGCAAAACAGGAGTTCTGAGTTGTAGTCAGTTTGCCTCCACCAACCTGGTGCCCTCCAGATGTTTGGGTCTTCAACTCCCAGCAGACCCAACCATCATGGCCAATAGTGAGGAATTCTGGGAATTGTAGCCCAAAACACCTGGGGGGAGGGAGCATCAGGTTGGGGAAGGCTGATGTGATTTATGTGTACATGCTGACAAGGAAGTATTCTTCAGAGCCTCCACTCAGAATGATCGCTGGTAACTTTTCCCCATTGGGCCAGTGAGGATCTAATGGTAGTAGCCCCTTAACCATGGTTTAGGAACAGGCCATGGCTATTGCTTTTCACCATCATTTATCATTGTGTACACACTAACATTTGCACGATTACCCCCTCATCTTCAAATGATGGGTCAGAAGCAGCCCAAGTTTAATGTCAGTGCGCTTATTACAATAAGCGACAGCACAGGGCAGCAGTGACAGTGGAGGTAGAGGGGGAAAGTATGCACGGGAGGGAAGGGGGAGCACACCGTTCAGTGTGGACTGTTCCTCCTTAACACGATTTTGTTTTTTTTAAATGAAGACTACTGATATGCCTGCACCAGCCCCCTGAAAGTAGGAATCACAGTAGGGCTACTGGTTTATTTCCCAGACAAAGGATATCCTCTTTTTGAATCTGAATTTTACCTCTGTTCAAAGTGGACTGAAGTAAAATTGACTTAGAATAACTGACACTGTAACTCATGCCAACAAAAATGTTTTCTGCTAGATCTAGAGGTCATGAGTCACAGAGTTTAGCTGTTGTTGTTCTGAAGTTTGACTTACAGCAGAGAACATTTCCTCTGACTGCAGGATCCAGCAATATCTTTATGGGGTCAAATCAATACCTTAAGAACTTAAACAGACGGCTGTCTGGAAATTCTTCACACACCACCCTATCCACACAATCTGCACAGTATGCCCTGAGAAGGCTTTGGCTGATCAGCAACCCACAGGCTGGAGGAGTATAGCTCACTCTAGGGCATGATGCCCTATCAGAAGTAGCATTAAAGAAAAAAAAAATCAAAGAGCACAGGGCTGCTATTTCAGCATTCAAACCCTTGACATGATGGAGGTGGGGCTACTCCCTGCCCACACAGATTTTTTCATACATGCTTATAAATTAGGAAAAGTGTAATGATAATTACATCTATGTATTTTTACATCTATGTATTCTTACATCTGGAAGCAAGCAGAAATAAGGAAGGGGGCTGGATGGACTAGATCAGTGTTCTCCAACCTTGGGTCCCCAGATGTTTTTGGCCTACAACTCCCAGCATGCTGGGGACCCAAGGTTGGAGAACACTGGACTAGATGAACTCCAAGGTTCCTAACAATTCTATGATTCTAGGAAATGAATACCTACCTATGTTTTAAGTTTTTGCAGCATCAATTTCTTTCTATATCAGAAGATTCTAGTGACCTGGCTTGCACATCATGGAGGCAATTCCTGGTTATTTTACCCAGGAATTGACAGGGGTGAGTGAAGTGATGAGTGCACTGCCCCCCCCCCACCGTGCTTGTCATTTCTGCTTTCAATTAACAACCCATTTCTAGGTTATTTCATGATGTGCAAACATAGAACTCTGGGTTGTTTATGGGCTAAACAACCCAGAGTCAACCCAACAATTGCCCATGGTTCATTGTTGGGTTAACTCTGAGTTGTTTAGCCCAGAGTTTCCATGTTCACACATCACAAAACAAGCCAGGAAACAACAATTGCACAACATGAAACAGCCCATTACTGGGTTGTTAATTAAAATTGGAAACAATTAGAATCAGGGCTGTGGAGTCGGTAGATAAATGTTCCAACTCCGACTCCGACTCCTCAGTTTTTTGTACTTCCGACTCCGACTCCTCTGTATTAATATGCTAATTAATTAATTAATATGCGAGGTAGTTGGGCAGAAGCTGCTGCCTTCTCCTTTTTGTGTGCTGATCTGCTGCTGAAGATAGGGCAGTGGGAGGATCCAGGAGGGGCATTTATTATAAAACATGATTTCCCTAGTACAGTGATGGCGAACCTTTTTGAGCCCGAGTGCCCAAACCACAACACAAAACCAACTTACTTATTTCAAAGTGCCAACACTGCAATTAAACCTGAATACCGGGGTTTTAGTTTAGTAAAAACAACTCATACAGTTGTCCAAACTAATTAACATCTTTTGTCTTAAAAGAAAAACACAATAACAGGGCTTTCAATGATACAAACAGCTTTTTATTGAAAAAAACATCAACTCAATTTTTTTTAATAGTACTACATTGTACAGGTTGACTTTTACTTTTACTAATCCAACACCTGTAGAAGCATCAGAGTAAAGCTTGCCCCATACAATTTCAGTCTGGCATATAATTTTATTACAAGTTGAGAATCCCTTATCCTTATCTAAATTACCTTCATGCTTATGACATAGCAGCCTGAACGTAATTTAGATAAACTTTTTAAATAATTAGGCGCATGTATTTTTGAATAAGGGATTCTCAACTTGTAATATGATTATATGCCAGACTGAAATTGTATGGGGCAAGCTTTACTCTGGGTCCTTTCCCTGCTTCTACAGGTGTTGGATTAGTAAACGTAAAAGTCAACCTGTACAATGTAGTACTATTAAAAAAAATTGAGTTGATTTTTTTTTTTTACAAAAGGGGCTCATGTTTTTGTTTGTTCAAGTCTTGGAGTCTACAAAAACACAAAATTTATGAAAAAAGACAAATGAAGCACCTGCAAGGAACCCAAGGCAGCTTACATAGTCCTCCTCCTCCTCTCCATTTTATCCTCACAACAACCCTGTGAGGTAGCTGAGGCTGAAAGTGGCCCAAAGTCACCCAGTGAATTTCATGGCCAATTGGGGACTAGAACCCAGATCTCCCTTGAGAAGGAAGAGGGAGGGAGAGAAAAGAGGGTGGCAGAAAGAGAAAAGGGCTACAAATGCCACTTTTCAAGCCTTTTCACATTCTCCGGATCAGGAAGGGGCTGCAGAGGCCCCTCTTCTCCGCCGGCTGGGCACGGGAGTTGGCCCGGCCGGCGCTGCTTTAGGAGCGCCGGGCGGGGCGGCGGGGCTTCCCCGCCCGGGCCCAAGCCGGCGGCAGCGTGTCCTCCAGATCGGGAAGGGGCTGCAGAGGCCCCTCTTCCCCGCCGGCCGGACACAGGAGTTGGCCCGGCCGGCGCTTCTTTAGGAGCACTGGCCTGGGCCCGGGTGTGGCGGCGTGGCTTCCCCGCCCAGGCCCAGGCTGGCGGCGGCGCGTCCTCCGGATCAGGAAGGGGCTGCAGAGGCCCCTCTTCTCCGCCGGCTGGGCACAGGAGTTGGCCCGGTCGGCGCTGCTTTAGGCACGCCGGGCAGGGCTTCCCTGCCCGGGCCCAGGCCGCCGCGTCCTCCGCATCGGGAAGGGGCTGCGGAGGCCGGGCGACACGCCCTTCTCGGCCCTTCCCCGGCAGAGGAGGTGGCCTGCGCGATGCCGGGCGAAACGCGGCGGCCAGGAGCGGCTGCTTCGCCCCCCTGATCTCAAGCTCTGTTAGAGCTCTGTGCCCCTGGCGACCTATGGCTCATGTGCCAGCAGAGCGGTCCCCACGTGCCAGCTGTGGCACGCGTGCCATAGGTTCGCCATCACTGCCCTATTAGAATCCCATAGTCATGTTTAAAGTTTAAGCTAACAATCGGAGTTTACAAGTTTTTATAGCCTTAGCTGAATGACAGCAGTTTTTCCAATGGTTTACAGCTTCAGTCTTGAACTATTGACCCTCCATTCCCTTCACTTATACAAGTGTCTCTAGTCCTGCAGAAAACATATTTACTTAATCCCTTATCAGTGAGAGGCTAGGTTACCCATGGGCGCTGCATTCCCTGTAACAGCAGAACACAACACTATGGAAAGTATAAGTATTGCCGCTCCTAATTGTGCGTTGCGTGCCATATAGTGAAGCACATGAAAAGCATGCTTCTTCACGGTCACTTAACGTGTTCGTTTTGCGGTTACGTGAGGCACTGCATGCATTGGTCTTTATTCTTACAGTAGAGAAGTCATTAATTATAACTTTTTGTGAATTGGGACATTTAAACTTGCTTTTTTTAAAATTCCAATCTAAATTCAGTAGGAGTCGGAGTCGGTGCATTGTTTGCCGACTCCGACTCCAGGTACCCAAAATTTCCTCCGACTCCGACTCACTGTAACTCATGCCAACAAAAATGTTTTCTGCTAGATCTAGAGGTCATGAGTCACAGAGTTTAGCTGTTGTTGTTCTGAAGTTTGACTTACAGCAGAGAACATTTCCTCTGACTGCAGGATCCAGCAATATCTTTATGGGGTCAAATCAATACCTTAAGAACTTAAACAGACGGCTGTCTGGAAATTCTTCACACACCACCCTATCCACACAATCTGCACAGTATGCCCTGGGAAGGATTTGGCTGATCAGCCACCCACAGGCTGGAGGAGTATAGCTCACTCTAGGGCAGTGATGGCGAACCTATGGCACGCGTGCCACAGCTGGCACGCAGGGACCTCTCTGTGGGCACTCGAGCCATTGGTCGCCAGATCGCGAAAAGACTGTCCCTTTCTGAATTCAGCGTCGGGTTTCCATAGTAACTCCTCTCCACTCATTCCTCGCTGGCCTCCACAGGCAGGCACACTCCAACATCTCCACCCCCAGAAGCGGACTGCGCAGGCACCCAGCCCTCCTTCTAACTGAACAGACAGCTCAGAAGCACAGCGCGCACACGCCCGAATCTTTGTGCACCTGGTGAAGAGCCATGCCCTGAGACAGAGCGGGGCGCGATTAGCTAGTGCCCCCTCCTCCTTCCTGCCAAATTTAAGGCACTTTGAAATAAATAAGTTGGTTTTGTGTTGCAGTTTGGGCACTCGGGCTCAAAAAGGTTCGCCATCACTGCTCTAGGGCATGATGCCCTATCAGAAGCAGCATTAAAGAAAAAAAAGATCAAAGAGCACAGGGCTGCTATTTCAGCATTCAAACCCTTGACATGATGGAGGTGGGGCTACTCCCTGCCCACACAGATTTTTTCATACATGCTTGTAAATTAGGAAAAGTGTAATGATAATTACATCTATGTATTTTTACATCTATGTATTCTTACATCTGGAAGCAAGCAGAAATAAGGAAGGGGGCTGGATGGACTAGATCAGTGTTCTCCAACCTTGGGTCCCCAGATGTTTTTGGCCTACAACTCCCAGCATGCTGGGGACCCAAGGTTGGAGAACACTGGACTAGATGAACTCCAAGGTTCCTAACAATTCTATGATTCTAGGAAATGAATACCTACCTATGTTTTAAGTTTTTGCAGCATCAATTTCTTTCTATATCAGAAGATTCTAGTGACCTGGCTTGCACATCATGGAGGCAATTCCTGGTTATTTTACCCAGGAATTGACAGGGGTGAGTGAAGTGATGAGTGCACTGCCCCCCCCCCACCGTGCTTGTCATTTCTGCTTTCAATTAACAACCCAAGAGCACCCCATTCCTAGGTTATTTCATGATGTGCAAACATAGAACTCTGGGTTGTTTATGGGCTAAACAATCCAGAGTCAACCCAACAATTGCCCATGGTTCATTGTTGGGTTAACTCTGAGTTGTTTAGCCCAGAGTTTCCATGTTCACACATCACAAAACAAGCCAGGAAACAACAATTGCACAACATGAAACAGCCCATTACTGGGTTGTTAATTAAAATTGGAAACAATTAGAATGCACCTTGTGTGCTCTGTTCATCCCTGCAATTCCTGGGTTAAACAACCCAGGAATTACTGCTGTGATATGAGAACTGGATCACTGACTTTTAGGTGTGCCGTTGATTATTTCACATATTTGATATTAGCTAGCAACACATTGTTAATTGTTCTTTCTCTCCCCTCTCATGTATGATTTAAGGCCGTTAGCCCAAAAGAGTATCAAAAGGAAGCAGGGTCCTGCATAGCTTCTCAAAGGCTCCTGGTGACTACCCCAGGTTTCCAGGCTCTACAGCAGAGATGGGATATGTGTGGCCTTCCAGATGCTGTTAGAGTGCAACTCCCATAATCCTTCACCTTTGGCTATGCTGACTAGGGCTGATGGGAGTTGCAGTCCAACAACATACGAAGGGCCACACGTTCACTTGTTCTATATAACAGGGGTTCCCAACCCCCGGTCCGTGGACCGGTACCGGTCCGTGGCATGTTAGGAACCGGGCCGCGGACTGTGAGCACCCTACCTGACTCTTGGGGTGCTGGGAGCTCCGGCAAGCACCTCCAGCCACTCATTCCTCAGCTTGCCTCTCGGCCAGCATTTCCATGGTCTCACTTCCTGGTTCTCCGGCAAGCTCTGGCGCTTTTACATAAATACCATGCCTTAAAACAGCCATGAATAGCAAATAGCGGCTGTTAAGGTACTTACACAAGTGGTATCGAGCCAGAGAACCAGGAAGTGCACTGTAATCATCCAGCCAGTAAAATTTTCTTTAGAATTTCCTCCTTTTAAAATCTCCTTTTTGTAAATTTTTATCCTGGAAGACAATCTCTTACTTGGTCAGGAGTGATCGCCTAATGATGATGATGATGATGAATGGCTTTGTAAATGTAAAGCACGCACCACCTGGAGGCGTTTGAATATTGGTGATTAACTCACAATCTACATAGGAGATTTATCTTGAACAATATTAGAAAATAAGTGGTGAGTTAGTAACCTTCTGGCAAAAATGTCTTTGGTAGATATGCAATATAAAATGGCTTTGAATGAATTCTATATTCATATATTCAGGGTATAAATATAATAAATAACTATGTATAATAATTTTGGGGATCTGTTAAACTTAGTACTTTATTTATTTATTATATTTATACCCTGCCTTTTTTCCTGCAAGGAACTTCCTCCTCTCCATTTTATCCTCACAACAACCCTGTGAGGTAGGTTAGGCAGGTAATCCAGTAAATAGGATAACAGTGTTCTAATGTTCATTACAAAGGGGATAGGATCACTTGCTTACCTATATGCAATTTTAAAGTTTATAGGGAAATGATTTTTAAGTTGTGAGGTGTATGATTATTATTAATTAGGTTACAATTGTATAATAATTTTAACATTTTATGAAATTTACATGTTGATGGCTTTGAATTAATTGTAACTATGTATAATTTTTGGTGATCTGTAATCCAGTAAATAGGATAAAAGCGTTTTAAGATCACTTGCTTACCTGTATGCAATTTTAAAGTTTTAGTGGAATGATTTTTAAGTTGTAAGGTGTATGATTTTTATAAATTAGGTTACAATTACATAACTATTTTAACATTTTATGAAATTTACATGTTGGCAATGTACTCTTGGGTAGGCCAGCTCTGATTAGATTTAGCATGATTTTTAGTGCATGGCTCCCACTGATTATGCATTATGGTGAGTTGCATAATTATTTCATTATATATTACAATGTAATAATAATAGAAAAAAGTGCACAATAAATGTAATGCACTTGAATCATCCCGAGACCATTCCCCCGCCCGGGTCCATGGAAAAATTGTCTTCCACGAAACCGGTCCCTGGTGCCAAAAAGGTTGGGGACCGCTGCTATACAATGATCCTGGCAAAAGTAACACCATCACGTTCTAAGCCCAGAAGATCCAGTTATCTACAAGCATTCAAGATGTGCCTGTTAATCACCATATGGAGCTGCCAACATCCATTTACAACCCATATTTTGTATTGCTAACCACTTTTTCTCAGAGCTAAAGCACACGCATAAACTTGCACAGATGCTACGGATTTCAACTGAGTTTGGATGAGAGTTACTGTGCTGCAACAGGTGCCTGGTATATAGACGAGGATTCTGATAGCCTGGCCACACATTGTGTTTTATCTTTTGGTTGCTACACTAAGAAGCACCTGCTGTGTTTACTGTACATCTAGGTTACTGTAGGCCTATTTCTAACTGGCTAAAGGTGATTCACAGAAGGTAACTAAGGAAATATTTGGTGTAACTATAACCTACCTCTAACACAAATGCAGGGAATTGTACCCATGATGGCTTTGCACAAGAGAAAATGCTGTATTTGGCCTTCAAATTTTTACCAATCCCCCTTCTCTACTGCAGACCTCTGTGCCATATCCCAGTGTTTCCAGAGGTTCCCCATCCCTCGGGAGCAGCTTTGCAGGGGGCTGCAGAGGGTAGGGGGAATTGGCAAAAATTGGGTGTCCTGCCTTACACAAGCAGAAATGCTCGATGCTTTCCACTAGCACCTAGCCGCTCTTGGATACAACCCAGGGGCAGAGGTCAACTACAACCAAGTCAAACCAGTTTAACCTAAACTAAATGCGATCAAAATCGCTAGATTTTTATGGCTGTTTTATAGATTCCTGTGCTGTTTGTTATATTGTTATTATTTTAAATATTTTTACTGTATTTTATATTTTTAACTGTTTGTATAGCATCTCAGCCTTTTAACTGTTTGTAATCCACCCACAGAACATTGGTTATGGGGTGGATTAAAAATGTAATAAATAAATAACAGTGTGAAGTGCACAGAAACTTTCTTCAATACAAAAAAGAAATGACACCAGATACTTGGGACTAAACTACTTGCTGCGTGTAATATGCTAACCCAACAGTCCCTTCCCTGGTGAAAAGTGCTCTGAGGAGAAGGGAGTCCTTTGCATAGTCCGAGGGCAGGGGCGGAGGGAAAAAAGGGAGTTCCTTGCAAGGTTGTTTTTTCCCCTGCCCCACCAATATTCCAGACTGAAATTTACATTACAAACATGGGTCTGGAATCACATGGTAGGGGGAAGAAAATGGTTGGCAGGGGAAGGGTTTCATAGATTTCATAGATCAGTAGAGTTAGAAGGGGCCTACAAGGCCATCGAGGCCAACCCCCTGCTCAATGCAGGAAACTAGAGGAGGGGTCTCCCATCCAAGTAATAACCAGGCCTGACCCTGCTTAGCTTTCCACGCTCAGACAAGCTGAGCCAGCGTGAGCCACAGGCCTGTATGCATTCTCTTTCCACACACACCCCACCACAAAATGTCCCCTTCCTAGGAAGCACTGCAAAGGAAAGAGGCTGTTGGGCTACCAAGGTCCAGAGTAACAAGCAGCTTGTTTCCCAAAGGCCAAGATCCCCAGAGCTACTTCAGATGAGCGCAGGGGATGCGCTCACCCAAAGGGAGATTGTTTACTTTTTTCTTTAATAAACAGAAGATCCACACAACAAAACACAGATTAATCTTGAAGCTACTCTCATTTCCAAAAACCATTGACGTGCAGAGGACTACTCACTGAATGGGGGGAGGAATATAAAAGTCCTCTTGGTGCACAGAACTAGCTGTGTGGTTCTTTAAATCTTGGCCCTTGATTGCAAAACCTGACAGGAACTTTGAAAGCCACACAGCCATTTATGCACTTGTGATGAAACTCGGAACGGCGACACAACACGTAAAATAACCTCTCAGCCTCTTTAAAGCTGAAAAGGCTCTGAAGGGCAATGGTGTTTGTCCAAGCTAACAGATAAGCCACAAACACATCATTATAATTACCCAGCACAAAGCCCCAACTCCACAACACGCAACAGGGAACATTGATGTTTAAAGTTCATCGTGCGGATGTTCGCCCAGTACTCACTTCTTTATTGTGCGCTCTTGCTGCAGATATTTGTCTTGCATGCATTTTTCAAATACAGCCAATGTAGCCTCACTCTTGCAAACCCCATTTGAAAGTTTATGATCTTTCAGTAGATCCGTCGACAGAAGTTCAGACTCAATTGCTTCTAATAAAGCCTCCTGAGAGGAAGCATTCTGTATAGTTGAGATAAGGTTCTTGGTACAATCTGTGTCATACGGGCTTTCTGAACAGTCCCCAAAAGGCCTTTTCATATGATCATGCAATAAGTCCTTCAGGGACTGATTTGTATTATCCGTTTTCAGAACCTGCTGTTCACTGTCTCCACCAGGTAAGCAATCTGCCTTCATGCATCCTTTTGATTGTATTTCCAATGATTTCATACAACAATCTTCATCTCCATGAAAATCTGGAGCAAGCTGTGCTTCAGTGAGGTCTCCATTCCCACTTTCATTATTAGCTGATGTAGGATCAGTAGCTGATGTTGTGGGATCCAACTCTGTGCTTAAAGTGCTTTTTTCACCTACAGTGTATGCCGTATGTAGACCATCCTGAATTCCCAGCATTTTGCCAGCTTCCTCAACAGCTGATGAGCAGGATTCATCCTCAGACCTTGAAAGGCTGACAGTCCCCACAGTACATTGCTCTTCTGGTAAGCACTCATCCATCCTTCCACCAAGACTGTAGGAAGAAAATGTAAAATATAGCTCATGTCATCAAAAAAAGAGAAAGAAAGAGATCTTGCAATAACCTTGATCAGTTTCAGCAACTAGTGAAGATCTTTGGGAAATTGATAAATTTCAGCATGGAGAGTCAGGATAATCTAGTAGGAACTAGAGCAGCCTTCCCCAACTTGGTGCCCTCCCGTTTTTTTGGACTACTGGTATTGTTTTAAAATATAAACTTATCTGACATAATGCAATTCAAGGTAGCATAAGAGATAACTGTAATACAGAATAATACATAGTCCTTCTGCTGACCATAACAGTAGCATAACATTTTATTTCTTGTTTTTAACCGATGAATGTTGCTGGAACTCTCCTACGTTTGTATGGCACATGTTAAAGATACAGATAACACAGCATTGAAGGTTTAGGGAGTGATCTTATGGCCCCTAGACATCGTCTGGAGGACCATAGGATACTTCAGATTCCCAGATCCAAGGTCCGAAACAGAGCTCCATCCTCAGAGCTGGGAATTTGCACTCCAACCCCTCTCCCCCCAACCAGCTGGCGCAGAAAGAACCACACTTGCTGCCTCTCCAAGGTCAGGAACCTGACCTCAGAGAGGGGATAAAGGGGGCGTTCCGGTGGGCAGGGAGGGGAGCAGACTGCAGAGGCCAGGGTATGACATATCCTGTGTCCTTTGCAGCTTCCTTCCTGCCCCCTCTGAAGCATCCCAGCTAGACAGCCGAAAACAGCCATCTAGCAAAAATGCAGAGTGGGAGGAGCAGGGAGGTGGAGCAGGGAGGCGGAGACTGCCTCTGCCACCCCTCCCGCTCTGCATAGGATGCCTGTAATCCTCCGAGTTCGGAGGCTTACAGGAATCCTGATTGGACTTCACCCTAATTCACTCTCTGTAAACAGAAAGTGTCAGGTGTATGATCTAATTTTTATTGGACAAGTTCTGTATACATCTGCATATTTTTGTTAATTGCTAGTAGTAGAATAATGTTGTCATTTTCTCATTGGTTTATATGATTAAAAACACCTTCCCTGCACCTCATGTATAAAATTCCTTTGAACATGGAACATTTCAGTACCAAGCACAGTACAAATAGCTCTTTACTTCCTGTTTCTTAGAGGTGTTAAACAGTCTAAAGTAAACAGGATGCTCCGCAGCCAGACCTCTATTTCATATGAGCAAAGAAGGAACCGTTCAGTTCTTGGCTAACAACAAGTATTGCTTTGACATCATGGAAACAGATAAAGCTTACAAATAGATTTTCCCCTCCAGCTAAAGCATAGAATCTGCACTGGGTTTAGTTAAATAGTATTAAAAAGGTATCACATGCCAATTAAAGAGAGGATACTTTAGAGAGTGCCTTCTCCCTTGCCAACTTGCCCGTTCACTGAGATCATCGGATGGCATGCTCCAGGTGGTTCCACATGGACCTATGGCTCCGGTCCACCCGGAGAAGAGCCTTCAGTGTAGTTGCTCCATTTCTGTGGAACACTCTACCTCCGGAGCTCAGGCAGGTACCAACACTGTTGTTTTCAGTGCCTCCTGAAAACATCTTTATTTCAGGAAGCCTTCCCAGATTGACCAGCCATGGTTTTTATTGAGATCCCATTTTTAACAGTGGAAGACCGACAACCTGGTCTTCTGCGCGGGTTCAATGCTAAGGGGGTAGCGGGTGCTGGGGCGGGCCTTCTCCGAGGTCCCCAGCGCCTCGCCTTAGCCCAGAACAAAGGGATAACTTATAGCCACAAAAGTATCTTTTAGAAAACAAGTTTATTTACAAAATTACCTTCACAAACTCAGACCCACGCCAGCAATACAGCTTATCAGTACGGTACAAAGTAGCAAGCAAAAGCCTCAAGGACAACGTGATTTCAGGGCTCTCAGCTACGTAGTTAGTTTAGCTCGGGTCCCGGCAGAGGCCCGGTCTACCCAAGCGGCTAGCTGGGTTCCCGGCGGAGGCCCGGTCTACCCAAGCGGCTAGCTGGGTTCCCGGCGGAGGCCCGGTCTACCCAAGCGGCTTGTGAGTGATTTCAGCTTGGTTTCCCGGGGGTCCGGTCAACCCAAGCGGCCAGTGATTCCAGCTAGCTGGAGCGCGCTGGATTCTGCTACCCGGGGTTGCTGATCCTTCGTTCCCTTACCCCAGGCATGGGCAAGATTGCTGATCAGGTCCAGAGAAAAGTTCCCTTGTGCAGGGTGTTTTATACCTTGGTGTTACAGGTAGCCCCTCCCTCCGTGATCAGGTGGGTTGACACCCTCCCTGAGGGGCGGCCTTTTGGGTCAGGTGGGGTGACGCCTCCCCCCCCCCCCCCCCCCCCCCGTGGGATGGGGTCCCTTTGAAGCCACTTGCTTAATGGTCCCATCCTATGGTGTTGAGTGGCCATTTCTTAGGGGTGCCGAAGCATCTGCCCTGGAGAGGTATTCAAGTCTTATGTAGATGGGGCTGATATGCAAGAGCATTGACAAACTTGGTGATGCTTCCTGCCTTCCCCCCTGGGGTGATTCTATGTAGATGTTGTTTGTCCCCTTTGGCATCTGTGGAGACTGGCTGTCTCCCCCCCCCCCCCCCCCGGTCTCCTTCCCCCCCTTGGTGAGTGTGTGTGTGTCAGGCAGGGGGCTTAGGTTGGCTTTCTCCACATTAACATACTGTTTTATTCTTTTATCTGTTTTTATCTTTTTACTGTTCACTGTTCCAGAATCTGTTTAGGTGTGGAACAGTACATAAATGTTGTAAATAAATAAATAAATAAATAAATCAAATTACAAGTACTGCCTAAGTATGTCCCCAGTTGTAACCTTTGTATGGACTGTGCCTGCTCCTAAGAGATAAGTGGGAGGTGTGCCCTATTAAAGTGGGACAAAGCTTCTATTGTCTATTGCAGAAGTAAAATTCAATAGGTTAATTACAAATTGACAGAGGAATAAGCGGCTATAATATGAGGCCTGCCTTGTAAATTTGTTTAAGCTGTCCCTTTAAAATTTAAAGTTTTAAATTTTAAAATGCTGTCCCTTTAACTTGTTCCTTTCCAAATTAGAAAGTAACATCAGAAGTCTTGGTAGACAATATACAAAAATACTATTGTTAAATATACCTTCTCTTCTCAGAAAGACCTATGCTCTTTCCCCCCCCCTTTTAAATGCAGTGAATGAAATGGGTGCATTTTCTTGCATATTTTAATAGCACTGATCACACTCTAAACATCTGGTCAGAGATGAATGGGGGGAAATCCCTCAAAACAAAAACACAAATGAGATCTAAAGGAGTAAAGAGAAAAAGATAAACAGATTTTATAAAGTGGAGCTGACAAAGTAAGATTTACTAGTAGGCGGGGATGACAAAATAGATTTATGTACTGGTAACAAAAGAAGAAACATGGGGTGGTGTGAAGCTCAAACAACATGAGCACACTATTTTGCTCAAGGGCCCTGTTTCAGTGTTGAATAGCTGTGAGATCTGAGAAAATTATCATGGGGACTTCTTAATCCAAGGAATCAAAAGGGATTCTAAAAAATTGTGTGTGCTATGTGCCTACAGGACGATATAGATAAAATAGGTAATAATCCCTTTTTAAAAACTTGGATCGTGTGCCAGCATCTGAACAGTAGATTTTATTTATTTATTATATTTATACCCCGCCTTTTTCCTGCAAGGAACCCGAGGCGGCTTACATAATCCTCCTCCTCCTCTCCATTTTATCCTCACAACAACCCTGTGAGGTAGGTTAGGCTGAGAGTCAGTGACTGGCCCAAAGTCACCCAGTGAGCTTCATGGCCGAGCGGGGACTAGAACCTGGGTCTCCTGAGTTCTAGTCCAACACTCTAACCACTACGCCACACTGGCTGTTACTTTCATCAACATCTGTTGGCCCCAATTTAAAAAAAAATACCTTACATACTTTAAAGGGAACAGAGAGTCCTGTGAAACCTTAAATGACTAACCAGGCTATCTCACTAGAAATTATTATATATACTCTGTACATTTTACAGAGCAATCCTAAATGGGGTTGGGAATGAAGTGGCAGATTATCCTCCATTTCCCAAGCCCGGCTGGCTCATGCTGGCCAGGTCTGGCAGTAGGTGGTCTATTGCTTTTTCCTATTAACACAGTTTTTTAATTTGTTGCCCCCTGCCACTGAAATGATGAGGCCTCATGGGAGGAAAAGGAGGGGCTTTGGATGCAGCAGATCCAAGGCTGCTTCTGACTCTCACCTGCCAGCTCCCAGAACACCCCATTTCAGGGTCTACCGCTGGCAGGAACACCACTAGCAATAGATCTATACCCGTGGAGTTTTCTACGGGCATACTTTGGGTCTCCAGGGTGAGCGTGCCTCCACCACCAGCAGAGCTCTTCCCCATCATAACCCCCTCCAGCCAGTGGTTCTGTAAATCAAACAAACAATACAGACCTAAAATGAAACTAGATCAAGACAGGGTACTGGGGAAGTTAGAGGAGGGGAAAAACACCATCACTAATTGAAATCCAGGTTTGCAAAAGTGCTGCTAATATCCTCCAAGATGACAGACAGCCATCATTCTCAGGAAACTGTCCTTGTCTTTCACACATAAATACATCATCCACAACGGATGCTGTTAACACTAACGTAATCTGTATGCCAAAGAAAAGGTAGGCGTGGAAAGTTGTAAACTGGGCTTGGGGAGCAGAAAAAGAAACATTACAAATAATATCTCCCAAACAAAGAGGAATTTGAACATTAAAACAGCGCTAGCATGAAAAATTAAGGGAGAATCTGCAACTGTACCCTTTCACTGGCTAAGGGCCTTTCCAGATTCTTTTTCAAAAGCATAATAATTGTACATTCGCAGGAACTGCAAATATGGCACATGTGAATGTGGCTTGAATTCTGGAAAGAGAGAACATCTCTACAACAAATAATCAGGAAATATGTTCTCTTTTTCCAGAATTCAAGCCACATTCACATGTGCCATGTTTGCACTTCCTGGTCAGAGTTTGCCTCCAAACCAGAATTGGAAATCATGGTTTGAAGTGGGTCTGGAGCCAAACTATGGCCAGTGGTCACCACAGTTTGCCCAGTTCGGACATCGCAGTAAATCTATGGTCACCACAAACCAGGAAGAGAAAGAGACGAGGAGAGCGGGTAAGAAAGGAGCATGTTGCTGATGGCCAAACCACAGTTTTGCTGAATGAGAAAATAACATTAACTGGAAAATATGTTATTCCCCACTCCAAAAGGAGAACTGCAATCATGTGTGCATTGATGGATGTGGTTCTTTGAGTGCCACAGGCATCCAGTGCTTGAATGCCCATGTCACCATTAAAGGCATAATTCCCATTCCGGGGCAGATTCCACTCTACTGTCTCTTTACAGTTGTAGCCAGCACATTATTTTGTCAAGCCTGAACTGCTATGCCTGAAAGAAAAAAAAGAATTCTTCAAGTCCAATCCTCCTCCCATGTGCAACAGAACTAATGCCGATGACAGACAAGATGAGAGACCCAAAATTGTCCTAATTTTAGTTAACACAAGGCCTTTTCTTTAAACAATCCTTTAGTAAATAATAATAATACATAATAATAATTATAATTATTATTATTTTAAAAAAAGACATGAGGCCGGCAAATACTCCATTTTGGTTCCAAGATGAAACTCTTGGAACTAACTAAAGGCACAATGACTAACATGAAACAAAATGAATGGAAGCTATGCACCTTCAGCTCACCTGTGGATTTATTTCCATCTACTATCCTTCCCAGTGTTCCAATATTTATTATTCCTTCCAGTACCAATTCAAGTCTTCCCGTGCTTGCACTTATATATCCAAAACTGCACCATCCAGGCACATAACCATGCCACCCATAAGGTTTGCAGATACTAAAAAAATATCTTAACCTCCCAAAATAGTGCCATAAGAACTCAATGGTAGAATGTTGAAAGACTGGGGGGGGGGGGGGGGCTGACAACCTGGTGGGAGGGGTAAGGGAATTGAATGTCTGCACAGGGAGGGTGGTAGAGAAACTGATATATATAGCATAGAAAGAGCCATCACATCATATGTATAGGTCACTTCCTGGGTTTTATTTTATTTTTAAAATTATTTCATTTCTATTCCTTTCTTCCTCTTGCAAGGAACCCATGGCACCTTACATGATCCTCCTCCTCTCCATTTCATCCTCACAACAAGCCTGTGAGGTAGGTTAAGCTGACAGTCAATGACTGGCTCAAAGTCACCCAGTGAGCTTCATGGCTGAGTGGGACTAGAACCCAGATCTCCCGAGTCCCAGTCCAACACTCTAATCACTACACTGGCTCTCAGTAGGAAGCTATTTTTAAATGTCCCCAGGGACAGAACTTAGAGCTGTCCATAGAAATCAATGGAGGAATCAAAGGTTTTGCAGCTGGGATTGGGCACAAGTACGTTCATTCTTCTCAGAAAATCCAACCATAGAGGGGGGGGGACCAAAATGGAGGAGGGGAAAGTCCCAAAAGGCCAAGGAGGACTGAGCATGTCCAGAGGGCAAGGAATGCTGACTGATTGTGAGGGAAGGGGAATGAAATGGTGTTGCTGGAACTCTGAAAAGAAGCGCTCTACACTGCAACAATTTAGTTGCAGGGCGTCACTTGTTCATTCCTTTACAGCACTACCGTATACATGTCTTCACAGAAGTAAGTTTCTTGTGAGTAGATATGTTCAATTGGGTTTACCCCTAGGTAAGTGGGCATAGGATTGCAGCCGAATTGTCTTTCCCCCACCAGTCTTCTCATAAGAATTCTCCTAGTCTAATCTGATCTGCACTTTGGCCAGGATTCAATTACAGATGATCTCCAAGGTGAAGTTCACCACTGCTTAACTACGTGGACTGGATTTTGACCAGCATAAGGTAATGAATAACAAAATGGATTAACACCAGGAACAAGTCAAGTGGGTATGATATTTTATATCTATATATAGGAGTGGCTATGACAATGACAAATGAACTCTTATAATTGGAGGGGGAAATCTTGAGTTTACAGAAGTTGCACAGCCACACAGAAATGAAAAGTTTTCCCAAGGATATGCTATCAGAAAAATAGGTTGAAAGATCACAGACAAAGTTAAAAGTCAAACTGTATAACAAACCAAGAATAATGCTAAAAGAGGACAAGTGGGTTAGAGCACTGCAGAATTTGTTTTAATTAATGGAGACTGTTGGCCAATACTTTCTTCACTGCATCCCATGTATCTCTAGCTAAAATAAGCCTAAAGGCCAACAACAACCACTACCTAATCCCGTGGGTGGGTTGAAAGAGATCCACTCATCACTCACAAGTGGGGCATATACGTTTTTTAGCCACTGTACATTGGACTGGGGAGAAGGTGTATGTGCAGTGGAGTAAGGAGGAGCTTGGGGAGAGTTCTATCAAGATAATACTGTAGTGGCAACTATAACTAAAGCTCTGTCCATGCTGCACAACACAAGAACATAAGAAGAGCCATGCTGTATCAGACCAAGGGTCCATCTAGTTCAGCATTCTGTTCACACAGTGGCCTGTGGGAAACTACCTGCGGGAAACAGAAGTAGGACATGAATGTAATAGCACCCTCCCAGTCATGTTCCCCAGCAACTGGCGTACATAAGCATATTGCCTCTGAAACTGGAATTAGCTTATAGCAATCAAGACTAGTAGCCACTGACAGCCTCATCCTCAATGAATTTGTCTAATCCCTTTTTAAAGCCATCCACATCTTGTGGTAGCCAATTCCATAACTATGTACTGTATGAAGAAGTACTTCCTTTTATCTGTCCTGAATCTCTCACCAATCAGCTTCATGGGATGACTCCAGGCTCTAGTATTATGAGAGGGAGATAAATTATTCCCTATCCACTTTCTCCACACCATACATAAATTTGTACACCTTACTCGCCTTTTTTCTAAGCTAAATGGTGCCAGGCGTTTAACAACTACCTCATGATGCAATGTAGCCTCCGTGATCCAACATTTTTCACATTTGCAAGACTGGAAAGAACTGCTTAGATTTTCTCTTGCCTCAGTGAGTGACTACAAAGGTGTATTTCCCATTGTTGTCTAAAAGCCAACATCAGAACAGGTGGCTAAGGAAGATCTTCTGACCTGCACTTAACAATAAACGGCAACACCTCCAAACATGGGCAGAGTGTCTTTTCCATAACATGGAAAGCTACCTTACAGGATTAAGGAGCAGTGATTTCGGGGCAGATAGAATCATATCCCAGGAAGCATCTCTTTTTATATATGTTGCAGTGTTCCGTGTGTGTCTATTTTACGCTATGCCAGTATGGAGGAAAACCTGATCAGTTCCTCCCTACCACAAGGGTCAGTTAGTAAGTGGGGATCCCATGTGGGCAGGCTTATATTATGTTGGCTTTCAGAAACCCCATCCACTCTGAGAAAAATCTGCATCAAGCCACTTTGTGCAAAATTATCACTAAGCCTGCACTGTGGCAGTCAGGCTATAGTTTGTGTCAAATCATTCCCCTTCGCACCTTAATTCACATGTTGGCACCCCACAGTCCCCAAAGGCCTTTCACGCAACCTTTGGGAAGAGTGCTCAAGCCTCCACTGCCAAATCCCCTCCTCCCCGCCAAGCCAAGTTCGCACTCCCCTAGCCCCACCAGTGAATGGGCTTTAGGTGTGTGTGTGGGGGCTGATCAGGCTGGGGAAGATAGCATATGGAGATGATTCTCTTTGTGTGCTGTCCTCTCCAGCACAATCACACTCCTGCAAACCTGCCAGACATTTGTTTGGCAGACTGGCAGGAATGCAATTTAAATGGGGAAGATGGTGAGTGGGGAATGTCATGCCCAGGCACTATCTTCTTCATTTAAACTGCACACCTCCCCTTCCCCACCCCCACCCCGATTGGCACTGAGTGGGAACTCCTCAGCTGCTCCTAGCCCCAATCAGCTGGGTAGCAGGGAGAGGAGACATGCAGGGAAGAGAGGTTTAAATTCCTACCACAGGTCAGCCCTTGAATCCACTTTCAGTACCAGGGCTACTCTTGGCACTTGTAACATACTAAGAAAGAAAAGCAGCCCCTGAGCGCGTGCAAAGTGCTTTTCCTTCCCTACTAAGTAGCGACAGCCTATCCCCACACACTTCAGGATTAAGTGCTTACCATCCATTTTGGCCATGTAATCAACTATTTATTTACTTTATTGTATTATTACATTCGTATCCCACTATTTTTCCTCCTACAAGGAAGGAGGTTGAAATAAATGGTATCCATTGCCACACCACATTAGCAGGAGTGTCATCTTAAGTTAATCTACTGACCGTGGACACAGTAATCAGCAACTATTATGTCAACTTAAGTTCCCTCCCAACTTAATGGGAGGGACAAAGAGAACTACATTCTCCTTCTTCTGCCATTCCTATAAAACACATGAACAAAGAGAACTACATTCTCCTTCTTCTGCCATTCCTATAAAACACACTGTGGTATTGCCATTAGTAGCAGTGATCTCTTACTAATGACGATTCTAACTGTGATTCACATCTGGCTGCAGTTATACACACCAGGGATGAACAACTTGTGGCCCTTCAGATGTTTCGGCCTACAACTCCCATCAGTCCTAGCCAGTATAGCCAAAGGTGAGGGATCATGGAGTTGTAAGACAAAACATCTGGAGGACCACTTACCTGTTGAGTGCATACACACTTAACTGGGAGTAAGCCCCACTGAAAACAATGGGACTTAGGTACCTCTGAGTAGATATGGATAGGATTGTGCAATGACTGTAGCACTCTTGACAGAGCCAGGCATAGAACGTTGGGGGGGGGGGGGGCAGGATAGTGCCGCGCCTGAAACAACAACAAAAATGAAAGCCACTTGACTTAAGACTTCCTGCCATATTTGTATTACATTCAAAATGTCTCAGTAAAGGAAACATTTGTGTATGAGCAATATGGGTATCACCACTAGTCTGACTAATAGTATGTAAGTCAATGCTTTTTCCATAGCTTGCTATAATTCTGTAAGGTTCTCTAAGAATCTGCCGCCTCTTCTGTGTGCTCCCAATCATACAATAAGTACATTTCTCCAGAGCACCCCAAGTTTGGTTTTTCATGTGCTTGCAGCATCGAGGAGATGGGACAAACATGTGTGTTTGTATGCATGACAGACAGATATGGGGTGCTTGCTTGCAGGCATGAGTTTGTGGGTGAGAGAGAGAGGAGGTCTGTGGGTGGAGAGCAGAGGTGTGTGCGTGTGTGTGTGTGTGTGTGTGTGTGTGAGAGAGAGAGAGAGACAGACAGACAGACAGACAGACACATAGTCTGCATGTGCGTTTGGGTAGTGATCCAAAGTGTGAGTGAAAAAGAAATAGGGGGAAATGAGTTGGCTGGCAGAGGGGTGCGGGAGAGAAAAAAAGTTTGCCTTCTGTGAAATAGGTTTCTCTTGGCACTGAGAACTGTGGGTTAAAAGGAATGGTTTAGTGTATTATTGTTCAGCCCCCACCTCTGCATTGTACTCAGTTTTTTGGGAACACCTCCCATGACACCCACTTTGTTGTAGTGCCCAGGACAGTTTCGCAAATTGCCAAAAGTGCCCACGGAGTTTGCTTTTTCCCTGCCACCAGCACTGATCCTCCATTACCAGCTGGATGTACAGTAATACCTTGGATTGCAAGTAACTTGGTCTCAGAGCATTTTGCAAGACAAGCATTTTTTAAAAATAAATTTTCACTTGATAAACTCTTGCAATACAAGTCACATAGGGATGTAACCGCTCGCCTCGACCGGGCCGAAATCGGCCCTGCTGACGCCTGCCAGAGACTCGCTTTGACATAATAAGAGTGTTTTGGATTACAAGCATGGTTCCGGAACGAATTATGCTTGCAATCCAAGCTATTACTGTAGTATCATAATCTGAAGCAAGAACAATCCACACTGCTTACCGCCCCCACCCCATTCTATATCAGCTTGTGGCCCTCCAGATGTTTTGGATACAGCTCTCATTAGCCTTAGCCAGCATAGCCAACACTATGAGGTCATGGGAGTTGTAGGCCAAAACGTCAGGAGGCCTACAAGCTGCCCATCCCTGTTCTGTGCAAATACGTATGCTGTGTAAAGGTAGATCAAGCCTTGACAGCAACAACGGAGAATGTGTAAACAAGAAGTTCTGTTCCATTATGCTTCAGGTCACTTGTAACACTACTGAAATCATATTATGCAAGTATAGAGGCAACTGATATAGAAAAAAACAGGTTGGAGTAGCAATAGTTACAGACTGTAACATTGAATGGGAACAGCAGGTGTGACACATTCTAAATGCTTGAGGCTGATTCTACACATTTTTATTCTAAGCTTTCTGGGGTGAATTGATAGTTGTGCTATTTCAGCAATTAGCTCTACTGGTTTATTTCTTTTTATGTACCTGTTAAGGTTAGCAAAAGAATGAAAATATTTTTGTAAGCTGCCTTGAGAATTTATTTTGGCCAGAAAAGTGGGAAATATGATTTAAGACAAATAAGCACATTTGCTGAGACCAGCTCATACCAGCTGGCCTTAGAATTACATATCATCACAGCAAGCCTTTCAAAATAACAGTTTCTTTACTTCACATGCCCTACAACAATGATCAAGCCCACAGATCAAACACTTTAAGGCAAGAGAGTTTGACAGTAACATTAAAAAAAATGTTTTTTATACACTTATAACCATGTTTATAAAAAAACATGGTTATAAGTTCATAATTACTAACTTCTATTTTATTTCACACAAAGTTAATGTTGCTGACAAAAGGCATAAGGCACTCCCCATACTGTAAAATTCCTTGTCTATTAATGCTGAAATCACTATTCAGAATTGTCAACTTAAACATGTTCAGATTTCAGCCTATAAGACAGTCTAGAAAGAGGCTTGTGACAAGGTGAAAATACACTTTGTGGAATGGCTTTGTGAAGAAATTGCTTTCTGGGACTTGGGCCATAATGTAAGTGACTTTGTTCATAATATTGTATGCTTTTACAGGCAACAGGGACTCTATGGGATGTTGTAGTGCCCATTGTCTATAGCTCAGAATCCAAGACGGTAACAAAGGCTGAAATCCTGTGCACACTTGCCTGGTACTGGTAGTAAGTCTCATTGAACTTAGTGGGATTTATTTCTAAATAAACATGCACAGCATCAGGCTGTAAATCTCTGGAAGATTACACACCACCACCACCCCTTGCTATGCAGGACCTAAAGGTTACCTTCTGATATTGCATAGATACTACAGAAAGAAAGGTAGGGAAAGGCTTTCCTATTTTTCCTTCTTTGAGGCAGTGCAAATAGTAGTTAACATTTTCCATTGAGAAAATGCCTGAAATGCAAACATTATGCAGAATATGAGAGGGAGCACAGTAGCTGAGCCAAGAAGTACTGCAAAGCTGTTCAGTTAGGACTTAAAACACTTCATTCTGGTTAAGGTGAATCTCACCCTATTCTTGTAGTACATTTAAGCAAATTCTGTTTTGCTAAATCTCACACGAAAAAGCCGAAATCAACCAGTACAATCATTCCCCACCCCTATGATGGAATGGAACAATCAAAATATTCTATTAAAGAACGGATTGTGGGATCCGTTCATATTTAGAGGTAACCTTAAGAGAGAATTTCCACATTTGGGGTCAGAAACGTTAAAGGTTCTGAACAATTTCGCTACCTGACAACTTTTGACGTATAACAAGAAATCTTACTAGACAGAGAAGATTTGTAATCACAGGGACACCTACGCACCTGTACAAAAGCATCCCCAAAACGCTAACCAGCAAGGGAATTCAGAGGCTATTATTTAATCATCTCACATGTGACCTTGAGGGCAAGGCACTCACCTCTATTAATTTACTTCCTGGTAAAACAAGTACACCAATGTTTATTTAATTTTTAGAAGGAAACTTCAATCAATCTTTCAGGAAACAGTCAAAAACAAACGCTTTAAAAAAAAAAAAAAAAAAACCCGTCACAAAGCCACCAAGGTATGTGATTACCAACAAGCAACACAATTTACTGAACTACGAAAACGATCCGCGCGGGAGGAGGGAAGTAAGGAACCTGAACGTCCGTATCTGGTGTGAAACCCATTCCAAGATATAAAGAACGGGACTGGTAAAGGAATGAAGCCATCGGAGTCAAATGCACTAAGCAAGGTCTGCTTTTTCTTGCCTAGTAACAGGCTCTATGTATGCCTCCTCAGTTTCAACCTACATCTAGTAATCCGCATTTCCTTTGATTAAAACCACAGGATCTGTATACCCCTGCCCAGTCAGGAAGCGCTTACCAGTTTGCTAGGAAGCTGGAAACCAGAGTATCAGTTGCAATAGCAGCTGCTTTCCCATCGCTAATAGTAACGAAGATACCGGAGAAGGGGGGGAGGTCGTTCTCCCTCCTCTTGTTCCTGCTGCAGCCCCTAGGAAGGATCTGAAAGCTGACACATCAACAAAGATGGCTGCCGCAGACACCCGGAGCAGTTTCAGCTGAGAGGCGGAGCGAGACCCGATTATCTGCCTGCAAGGGGGAGGAGAGAGTGTGGACTGGGCGACTCTTGAATGCCAGGCAAGGCAACGATGGGACGGGTTTAGCTTTCTCTCTTGCTCACCTCCCGTTGCATTGCTCAACAGTAAGCCCGAACGCTAAATCATCGTTCGTCACGGGCGTGCGATTAGCGAGGGCAGTAGTAAACCGGACGGAGAGCATGCCTTGCCTTCTCCTGGTACCTGGCTGGGTGTGTCGGTTCAGAGGTTGACCCCGCACGGGGTTTGGAGGATTAAAGCGACTGTTTTGTGGGTTAGGAGTCATCTCACCGCCGCAAGAGGCGATTGTTTAGATCAGGGCGAAAATGAAGTCGGTGAGAAGGGAGGGAATTTCCCTCTTGGTGGCATAGCCCACAAAACCATCAAACCGGCGTACGACAGTAGGATTCAGAGTGGTTAAATACAGAGAGACCGCAACAAGTGGCTGCTTGCGGTTGGGCTACTGAACTGAAGCCGTTTCATTTTAAGGCATAAAATCCTATCAGGCGCGTTTCATTCGGTCAGACTCGCTTTCCGAGCCTAATTCTCTTGCAGCTGTTTCCTAGTCAGGTTTACTCGACAATTTCACTGCTGATTTCGATGGCACTTGCTTCCAAGTTTGCATGTTAGGGCTGGGTTGTAGTAAGTGGGTTTGGGGCGGTGATCTTACAGCGAATTCTGCATGCTACTTAGGGCGTATCTGAAATGCTTCCGGGAAGCCCACCAGCAGGCTTCCGGGAAGCCCACCAGCAGGAAAGCAATAGCTCTTTCCCGTCGTGGCTCACCAGCAATTCCATTCAGTTTATATTTAATATAAAAGCAGTTTAGTTTCTCTCTGCTCCTGATTTTCACCCAAGGAATTCTTAAGGATGGCGACGGTTCTGAGTGCCAACTTGATTTTTATATTTTCAAAAATGGGTGATGATCTGTTTGTTTATCCCAGCAGTCCATCATGCTACTCCCTTCTCTTCTTTTTTTAAAAATACATTTTATTTAACTTGATTTCAAATAATATATGTATATAAAACAAA
Organism: Shinisaurus crocodilurus; assembly: GCA_021292165.1. Classification (NCBI taxonomy): domain Eukaryota; kingdom Metazoa; phylum Chordata; class Lepidosauria; order Squamata; family Shinisauridae; genus Shinisaurus; species Shinisaurus crocodilurus. The sequence goes on from CM037878.1 coordinate 77,038,955, forward strand.
TGAAAAAGAAAAAACCTACATACCAATGAAGTGCACCCGCCACCATGCCCCCCCCCAAAAGTATCATAATAATCCATTATTATTGATCATTCCAAAAATACATCATATCTAGACATGGCTTACTCCCCTTTCCCTCTACTAAAACATATTCTAGGAATAGTCCCCAAATATCCTTATCTTTCTTTAATTGCCCCTTTTTACATTTGATACTACAAGTTAATTTATCATTTAAGGTGATATCCCACACCTCCTTATACCAATCAATAAATGAAAACTCATGTTGAACTTTCCATTTCCTTGCTATCATTAATCTCCCCGCGGTTAACAAATTTACAATTAATTCCTTTATGTCTTGAGAACAAACAAGTTTCTCTGTTATTGATAACAACGCTAATTTTTGGACAGACCTCCAAATTAATACCAATAATTTCTGAAATTTCTGCAAAAATGTTGTTCCAAAAATCCAGTACGCTTTTGCAGCTCCACCACATATGAGCATAAGTACCGAGTTTCTGACATCCTCTCCAACACAATGGAGAACAATTACTATTTATTTTATTTAATCTTACCGGAGTCGGGTACTATCTCCAAATAATTTTATTGAAATTATCTTTTATCCTTACTGACATATTTCTTAATATACATCTGCCCCAAATATTTTTCCACCCTTCATTTGAAATCTCCTCAAATTCCATATCCCATACCATCTTGAGATTATCTTTTTGCTCTTCAATTTTTTGAATCATTTTATATATCTCCTTTGTTATACCTTTTGAAGAGATATTCGCTTCTACAAGTTCTCTAGACACCACTTTCTTTTCAAATCCAGTAAGTTCCCTATCATACTCATTTCTCCTCTTCCATTTCTTGGTCCACTGATCTAATAGCATTAATTTTAACCACAAAATTCTGCCTAGACCAAGCGTTTCAACTATTTGTTGTCTCCAGTCCATTAATTTGATAACCTTTTTTTCCCTAAATGTTTTCCTTCTAGATGTTATGCATTTTCTGGAAAGTCCTCAATAGCTACCACTGGGGTTAACGGGGATATCCCTGGTATAAAAATGTGCCTATTGCTATTCTAGATCTCTAACATATTTTTAGGAAGGGATTTTCTATTCTTTTTACCATGCTATTACTTTTCTTTTAAAAAAGATTTTTTTCAACCCCATTCCTAATTCCTGTGCTTTTAACTTAAGGTGACCATACGTACTGGTTTTACCAGTACAGTACTGGTTTTTTGGACATTGTCCTGGTTAGTTGTGAGATGTAACCAGTACAGTTTAGCACTACAAAATCAAAAATTATTAATTTATCACAATATTGAGTACATCAAATCAATCCTTGATCAACCTGCCTAAATCAATTTCATTAATTTATCCTAGTTTTAGTTTTATTTTACACGACGGTTCTCGTTGTTGGATCTCAGCAATACTCGGCATTCAGCACACGCACTCTCACTATATTGTGGCCACTATACCACTATATTGTGGTATTCTCTTCGAGAATACTCCCGCGCAGTACATACAGCCCGACCGTGGGAACTCAATGATGACGTCATCACACAGAGCCCACCAAAATCAACCAATTTGGTGTTAGCTTTGGACTATAAAAGGCCTTCCGCAGCACAAGACGGGCACTAGTGATCTGGCATCTTTGGACTGTGACACTGGCCCTCAGAGCTCCACGCTCGAGCTTTTCGCTCCGCCGTTTTCACGGCACACCTCGCTGCTTCGCCAGGACTAGGCTGACCATACGTACCGTTTTAAAAGGGACAGGCACTTTTTTTCATATTTCCTGACCGTCCCTTCTTTTTAATATAAATGTCAATTTTGTCCCGTTTTTAGTAAACTATATATAGTTTTTAATTTTTTGTAAAAAACTGAACGCGGCTTGTTTATTTCTCATAAGACTCTCCACGCTAAGAAACCTCGGAGGGGGGGGTTGAGCCAAGCCCCATGCGGAGCTGCTCCCGCGCTCTCCTTAGCCCTTAGACAGGGCGACTACTGACGTAGTCTAGAGCACCGTGTGAGCCATGCCGAAGAAAGGGAACTTCACGGCGATGGTCCAGAGCCCGGAGCCATTGTCGTCTTGCTGCGGGGTAGCCGCATCCCCCTGCGCAAGCCTGAAGGGGTAGAAATCAGGCAGGGGCACAGCACCCTTCGCCCGCAGCCGGAGCCAGCTGCCGAGCGCCAGCCAAGCATGGAGATGGTGATCTGAAGGTGGCGTAGGGATGTGCTAAAATAACTCAACAGCGGATTTTGCCTGGAACCAGCTCTGTTCTGTATCACACACCATGATAAGGATTTTTGCTAGGTTAACACAGCTGCTCTTCCTCCACTCCCAGAAATCTGCATTACAAACCGAGCCAGAGAGCTGCTGTTCTGAAATTAGCATTTCAATCTTAAACAGGCTTTACCTGTGTCTTAGCGCCTGCTGTGATTAGGTTTTAGCATTTCAATCACTGTTGTTACTACTACATTTCTTTGTGTGTGAGAACTTCTTGCTGAAGAGGGTTTATATTCAGAGTTAGAAGCAGACACTCACAGATTATGTGTTTATATAATATAGAAATCATATATTAAATTATATTTTACCACACAAGCTCTAAGTTTATTAAAAATTCCTCTGTAAAAAAGGTATGCATCTCACAAGAATTACCACATTATGATGTCTAATCTGTAACAAAATCCTTTTTGTTACAAACAAAGGAATGTAACTAGGAATGTAAAGGAATGTAACCAATTGAGATGCTAAAAGCTGTCTCGAGCCTCGAGCAAAAGATCTTGCTGATTCGCAGCTCAATTGGGTTCACATTGCAGGCCCGTGGAGGGGGGAGAAGGAAAATCAACTAGCTTGAAGAATTCGTGAGCCAGCCGCTGCAAGTCTCGCCCCCACCACTAATTAGGTGGGGGACTTTGAATCGGTCCCCTTGTCATGGTCAGATCACTACCTGCTGAGATTTAGGCTAACTGCAGCTTTCCCCCTCTGCAAGGGTGGGGGACCTTTTAAGATGGCCTGCCCCCGGAGGCTGATGGATCTGGATGGTTTCCAGAGGGCCCTTGGGGGGTTTCCGGCTAATATGGTTGGCAGTCTTGTTGAATCCCTGGTTGATCTCTGGAATAGAGAGATGACCTGGGCGGTTGACACGATCGCTCCTGAGATCCCTCTCTGTAGTAGAGCTCGTACGGCTCCGTGGTATACCCCAGAGCTGATAGTGATGAAGCAAAACAGGAGACGGCTTGAGTGCAGGTGGAAGAAAACTCCTAGTGGATGCAATCGAGCCCTGGTATGTGCCTATAGCCAGGTATACCTAGAGGCAATGAGGGTGGCAAAGAGACAACATCTCACTGCCTCTATCCAATCATCTCTTTGCCGCCCAGCGGAGCTCTTTAGGGTAATCCGGGGCCTGTTATACGCTGGCCCCGGGGACATCATCGACCCATCTGATGCCCGCTGCAATATATTCGCTAGGCACTTCCAGGAAAAAATATCTTGCATCCCTCCAATGTTATAGCAGTAGAATCAGGAGAGGTACCCAGAGCACAGCCTGGTCTAGTTATTTTGGATGAGTTTCAGTTGGTACAGCTCGAGGATGTTGACAAGGTGCTTGGACGGGTTCATGCAACCACATCTGTTCTGGATCCTTGCCCCTCTTGGCTTATAAAAACTAGCAGGGAGGGAACGGACGGCTGGGCCAGAGAGGTGATCAATACCTCCTTGTGAGAGGGAGTGGTCCCATGCCACCTGAAACAGGCGGTGGTGAGACCACTCCTGAAGAAACCCTCTCTGGACCCAGAAGATCTTAACAATTTTAGGACGGTAGCGAATGTTCCTTTTCTGGGCAAGGTCCTTGAGTGGGTGGTGGCCAACCAGCTCCAGGCGCTCTTGGATGAGACTGATTATCTGGATCCATTTCAGTCGGGGTTCAGGCCTGGTTTTGGCACAGAAACAGTTTTGGTCGCCCTGTATGATGACCTATGTCGGGAGAGACAGGAGGAGTGTGACCCTGTTGATACTCCTGGATCTCTCGGCGGCTTTCGATACCATCAACCATGGTATCCTTCTGGAGTGGCTGTCTGAGTTGGGGGTGGGGGGCACTGCATTGCAGTGGTTCCACTCCTACTTGGATGGCCGGCTCCAGAGGGTGGTGCTTGAGGAATGTTGCTCAGCCCCATGGACTCTCCAATACGGGGTTCCTCAGGGGTCGGTCTTATCCCCCATGCTATTTAACATCTACATGAAACCACTGAGTGGGGTCATCCAGAGTTTTGGAGTGCGTTGCCATCAGTACGCTGATGACACACAGCTCTATTTCTCCTTTTCATCTTCAGCAGGTGAGGCTGTGGATGTGCTGAACCAGTGCCTGGCTGCGACAATGGACTGGATGAGGGCTAACAAACTGAGGCTCAATCCAGACAAGACTGAGATGCTGTTAGTGGGTGGTTCCTTTGACTGGATGGAGGGTGTTCAACCTGTTCTGGATGGGGTTGCACTCCCCTTGAAGGAGAAGGTTCGTAGCTTGGGGGTCCTCCTTGAGCCATCTTTGTCACTGGAGGCTCAGGTGGCCTCAGTGGCAAGGAGTGCCTTCTCCCAGCTTCGGCTGGTGGCCCAGCTATGCCCCTATCTGGACAGGGATAGCCTAGTCTCAGTAATCTACGTTCTGGTGATCTCTAAACTAGACTACTGTAATGCACTCTACGTGGGGCTGCCTTTGAAGACTGTTTAGAAGCTGCAGCTTGTGCAAAATGCAGCAGCCAGGCTTATTGCGGGGACCGGAAGGTCTGAACACATTACACCGATTCTGGCCCGTTTGCACTGGCTGCCAATATGCTTCCGAGCCAAATTCAAGGTGCTGGTTCTAACCTATAAAGCCTTACATGGCTTAGGACCACATTACCTGACAGAACGTCTTGTCTCTCCCAACCGCAATCTACCTAGACACTACGCTCAACATCTGGGGCCCTCCTCCAACTGCCACCTCCAAGAGAGACTCGGTTGGTAGCAACAAGGAGGAGGGCCTTCTCAGTGGTAGCCCCCCAATTATGGAATAAGCTCCCCATTGAGACCCGCCTAGCGCCAACCTTACTATCTTTTCGGCGCCAGGTTAAGACTTCCCTCTATGCCAAGGCATTCAATAGTTAAGAGCTCAAAATAGCATGGGGGGGGGAATTGTCACCTGTAGACTTAGTTTTATTAACTTTTGGATTGTATTTTAAACTGCTTTTTAATTTGGTTTTTAATCCAAATTAAAAAGCAGTTTGGTTTCTTTTTAATTATTTTGTATGTTTTTATTGTTGTTTTTATGTACAAACTGTTGTGAACCGCCCAGAGAGCTTCGGCTGTGGGGCATTATAGAAAATAAATAAATAAATGTCCTGGTTTTAAATTTGAAAAAAATGGTCACCTTATTTTAACTCCAACCACATATTAGCCTTCTTAGCTATAATATCCATTATATATCTTAATTGATTAGCTATATAGTACCACTTAATGTTAGGAAGGCCAGGCCCACCTCCTTTTTGGGATTTATACCACTTAATCTTTGTAATCCTCAATTCCCCCTCCCCATTACATAAATTATTAATTATTACTTGCCATTCCTTAATTTCCTTCTCTGTTAAACTCATTGGTATCATTCTGAATAAAAAAAATTATCTTTGGTAAAATCTTCATTTTAATCAAAGCTATTCTACCAAACCATGAAAGTCCAATTTTTTTAAAATATTCCTCTATCTTATTTTTAACCTCATTCTTTAACTTTCTAAAGTTCTGTTCTCCTATTTTTTCTAAATCTTTTAAAATATCTATACCTAAATATTTAATTAAATGTTTAATCTTAATATTTGCTGTTTTTTTAATCCCTTCAAACACCTCTGTTTTGCTATAATTAAACAGCATAATCTCGGATTCATCCCAATTTACTTGTAACCCCATAACTTCATAGATTCATAGATCATAGAGTTGGAAGGGGCCTACAACGCCATCGAGTCCAACCCCCTGCTCAATGCAGGAAACTAGAGGAGGGATCTCCCATCCAAGTAATAACCAGGCCTGACCCTGCTTAGCTTTCCACACTCAGACAAGCTGAGCCAGCGTGAGCCACTTCCCTAAACTCATTCAGATGTTTCTCCAACCTATCCATCATTTAAATGGGATTTTCAGTTGTTAACAAAGTATCATCTGCAAAAAGGTTAATTTTTATCTTATCTTTTATCCCTATCCCTTGTACATTTCTATCCTCTCTAATTACATTTGCAAGGATCTCCATTACTAACACAAATAATATTGGTGAAAGGGGACAGCCCTGTCTAGTTCTTCGGCCTAGGAAAATTTGTTCTGTTATTCCATCATTTACTGGCATTATATTTTGAGCATATAATTGATTAATAACTCTTCAAAACCTCTCACCAAACCCCATAGTTTTTATTATCATCTTTAATGCTGGTCATTCCACACAATCAAAAGCCTTGAACATATCTAATGCTAGAACCCCTGCTTTCAAATTGTTTTTCTTAATTAAATATATTTAATACTCTTCTAGTTAGCTCCACCATTTGTCTACCTTGTATAAAAGCACATTGATCTAACTCAACATACTTACTAACAAACTTATTCATTCTTCTTGCTAATATTGCAGAAATTAATTTTGCATCTTGATTAATTAATGAAATTGGTCTATAAGATCATGCTGGCTCAGCTTGTCTGAGCGTGGAAAGCTAAGCAGGGTCAGGTCTGGTTATTACTTGGATGGGAGACCCCTCCTCTAGTTTACTGCATTGAGCAGGGAGTTGGACATGATAGCCTTGTAGGTAGTGGTGTCCCCGAACGTTTGGGGGCCGCCGCCTCGCCTCTCTGTGGCGGCGGCCCCCCTGCCTCGATCTTCTGAGCTGTGTGGAGCAATTCTCCACGCCACTCGAGCTGCCCTCGCCGGTCCCGTCGAGTCACTTCCGGCACAGGAAATGACGCGACGGGACCCTGCAGGCGCAGTACGTAGCACGGGGGTCCACCGCGCCTGCGCAGGGTCCCGTCGCATCATTTCCGGTGCCGGAAGTGATGGGACCGGAGCGGGCGGCACGGGCAGCTCGCCGCGGAGAGGTGAGCCGCCGACAGAATAAGGTAGGCTCGACCAAGCCTCGTGCAGGCGTGAGCGGGCTGATTTTGGTCCGCTACGCCACACAAGGCTCGACGGGACATCGGTACTTGTAGGCTCCTTCCAGCTCTATAATCTATGAATCCTGGATCTGAAGGATCCTTATTTGGTTTCAGGATTAAAATAGTCAAAGATTGCTTCCAGGAAGGGGGGATCTCTCCCCCCGTAATAAATCATTAAACAACATTTTTAATTTAGGGATTAACTTTTTCTTAAAGACCATATAATATTCGGCCCCTAAGCCATCTATTCCTGGAGTTTTACCCTCTTTTAATTTATTTATAGCATACTCTATTTCTAGCTCTGTAAAAGGTTGTTCCATAATCTCTCTATCTTCTTCCTGTATTCTTATTTTAAATTTTTTTTCAATATATTCTTTAATCCTAACTTCAGAACATTTACCTGCCTTGTATAATTCAGAATAAAATTCATAAAATATTTTTAATTTATCCTCCATCAAATTATGTTCCTTACCCTTCTTATCTTTAATCACTCCAACTAATTTCCCCCCCTTTTTTTGTGCAGATCTAGCTAACATTTTAGAATTTTTGTTACTATTCTCAAAAAACTCTTTTCATATATATCAAATTCCTTTGTACACTAATACCTTGTATTGCAAGTAACTTGGTCTGAGAGCATTTTGCAAGACAAGCACATTTTTTAAAATAAATTTTGACTTGATAAACAAGCGACGTCTTGCAATACAAGGTAGCCTCGAGCGGGCGTAGCGGGCTGAAATCGGCCCCGCTCACACCCGCCAGGGACTCGCTTTGATATAAGAGTGTTTTGGATTACAAGCACGGTTCCAGAACAAATTATGCTTGCAATACAAGGTATTACTGTACTTTATATCTTTATTCTCAAATTCTTTCCTCTTGGCTTATAATTCAACAAAAACCTTATTGTCCCTGTTCTTTAAAAATAAATTATTCTAATTCCCTAATCTCTTCTTCTAACTGTTTATTAAAAGCTTCCTGTTGAAGCCATGGCTAAGGAACCCTGAGAAAACCATCCCTGGTTTGCACAACACGCTAAGCCATGGTGGCTATGTAGCCACCATGGCTTAGCGTGTTGTGCGAACCCAGTCAATGACTGCTAGTATGCTTATAGCCCCAGTTCAGAGTCTTAACCTTTAAAGCCACAAACAGCTTGCTTGAAGGTAGTCCTTGCTTGAAGGACCACCTTCACTTATATAATCCTGCAATACAGTAAGATCTACTTTAAGGGTCCTTCATAAGTGCCTCTCAGTGACTGGGTTCACACAACATAAGCCATGGTGGCTTATAAACTGGGGTGGTTTATAAGCCCAGTTTCCTTTGGAGGAGGCCCAGCAGAACATGACTCTGAACCTGGATTGTCCCTGCCATACCTGCCTGCTGTTCCAGGGTGGCCGTGGGGAAGAGGTGCCGCCCTCTGCCAGCCACTGCAGCCAGACCTTTCAGCTGGGTGTGGTGGTGCCATGGTGGGTGGCGCCCATCACTTCAGCCTGCCCATGAGTAGGCTGAAGCGAAGGGTGCACCCTGTGATGAAAGGGTTAACATCTAGCATTGCCAGGCAGAGTGGTCACGCCCAGCAACCTATCAGGGCTCACCTGTAGAAAGTTCTGATGGGAGGGGGAGCTCTGAATATATGTGTGTGTGAGAGAGAGAGAGGAGTTAGAGATGAGAGAAGTGAGTTGGGGGGAAGTGAGTTAGGGGGATTCTAGTCAGTCAGATAAAAGTCATAAAGTTAATTCAACATAAACTATTGCCTTTATGGAAAAGAGATTGTTCCTGTTTAAAGAAATGTTTTACTTAAGAAAATAAAGAACCATTTATTGGGTTACTGAAGAGACTGATTTATAACTGCTACTTTCCTGAAGCTCACCCCTAATCACTTGGTACAGCTGCTAAGAGCAAGATAAACAATATCTACCCAGTGTAAACACCACAATAACCAGCAATGGTATTTTAACAGAGTTTATCTCCCACAGACAGATTGTCCGCTCGGGTTTGTCTGGGAGTGAGTGAAGATTTGTGACAGAGTTGGAACAGTGTTAGTTTAAAATAGGAGCTACCATATCTCAACCCCTGGGTTAGTGAAAAAAATAAACTAACAGCCAGGTGGTAGTGAGAGAAATAAAAGTAAATAACCAGCCACGTTATCGTCACACACACCTGTTCCCCCCTTCCCCGGCACTGCTGTCAAGCAGCAACGGTGGGGGAACCTCACTGCTCCCTTGCTGTTCTCGCTGGGTCCCATGGGATACCCACAGGAGGACCAAGGGGAGGAGGAGGAGCACCCTACCCCCGATGTGCCCAATCGTCTGTGACTTAGTGCGAATAAGTGTGTGTGGTGCGAACCCGCCCACTGTAGTTGATGAAAAATCAGAGTTATGTTTGATATATCTCAGAAATGGCTAAGGAATTATCTTGAAAAGTTACTTTAGTCTGTGTTATTGTGATGTTGTTCTGCTTTAAGCATGGTTTACCATGTTATAGAAGCATACAAATAAGACTCAGAAGGCCCACTGTATCCATTGGAACTTACTCCCAAGTAAGTGTTTACAGGATTGCAATCCTATACACACTTACCGGGGAATAAGCCCTATTGACTACAGTATGATTTATTTCTCATTAAACGTATATATGATTGCACTGTTAAACTGGTAGCTGTTCTAACTATACTCATTTCCCTCTTCCCAGGGAATCTTGGGAAGTGTAATTCTATAATGTCTAGGTGTCTCTAACCAATAACACTTAGCACCCTCTCCAAATTACACTTCCCATGAATCTTTGGGGGAAACCATGTCAGTTAAACCTGTATAAACATACACTTGTGGTGTATATATAGGCTTTTTAAATGGCTTGACCACTGAAGTCAGTGGGTGGGTTCGCACAACTTGGTAAGCCAGACTGCAGCAGTTAGGCTTGCAAGCCACCTTACCCCTGATGCGCCCCACAGACAATCAGGCACGCATCACAGGTAGGGTGCACCCTGCTTCTCCCTCCTCCGCCTTCAGTCCTCCCATAGTTAGCCCATGGGACACTGGAAGAACCAAGGTTTGCACCCTCCACACCACTGCTTGTCGGGGGAGGCCAGGAGGGGGGAGCAGGAATTGCTGATAACCCTCACCTTGACTCGTGAGTAGACCTCACGAGCCACGGCACTGCTGCCAGTCTTGGCAAGGTACCTCTGCCAAGATCAGCAGCAGCACTGTCCCATCTTCCGGAACTGCTGCTGCTCAGCCATGGCAGTGGAGGGGGTGTGAGTCAAGCTCTGCTTGGCCTACTCTGGAGTAGGCTGAGCATAGCGCAGCCCCCTATCCGGCACTGCCACCACTTGGCAGCACTGGACCAGCACTTGGCAGGGGCAAGCTGCACTCTGCTTGGCCTACTCTAGAGTAGGTTGAGCATAGCATAGTTCCTGTCCGGCACTGGACAGGGGGAGCCGCGCTGTACTCAATGACTGGGCTTGTCGTGTCATGGGAACCCACTATGGCTTGTTTGGGGTGCCTTACAAACCCAGCTTCTGGGCTTATAAGCCTCGACAGGCCATGGTTTATTGTAGGGTTTAGTAGCCACCCCTGGGCTTGCCATGTCTGAAAGGCACGACTTGATAAGCCCAGGGGTAACCCAAACCACTACAGAGCCGATGACAGCCACCCCAAAGTGCCCAAGTGGCACTTGGGGACGGCTGTCATTGGCTTCCTTGATCTACACTGCATGCTGCTTCCTCAAGCCCTGTTTGGGGTTCGCAGCAGCAGCACGCTGTGGAGAACATGGTGCCTCCAGCCTTCACTCCCACTCACTAGGACTCCTCATGAGCAGGAGTGAGGGGGCACTCCTGCTAATTACCGCCACACATGCGAGGTGATGAGTAGTGGGAGCAGTGCTGTCAGCCATCGGACAGAGGAGGGGGGAAACTGTGCTCTGCTCGGCCTACTCCTGAGTAGGCCGAGCAGAGTGCAGCTCGGCTCCCCTATCCAGTGCCTGTGGGAGGATATCTGCAGGAGGACCAAGGGGAGAGGCAGGGTGAACCTATCTGTACAGCACCTGATCCACTGTCAGGCGCATGGGGATAGGGTGGCTTATAAACCAGTTTGGTTTAGCATGTTGTGCGAACCTGCCCAGTGATGCTTTTATTTGTTTTGTTACTGATTATATGGCTGATGCAATTTGCTAGAGAGGATAGAAGCAGTCCCAATGTCATTATCCTGTATTTTATATAACCTGCCTTAGGAATCCTTCTGAATCAAAAAGTGGGATACTATGCAGATAAATACTGTATTAATTCATTGATGAAAATGGCAAAACCAGTGAGAAATAATACTGTTAGATTGAAACAAATTATTTGTATAGCAAGAAAAACCACTGTGGCATCAAGCAGGGATGGGGACTCGGACTCGAGGACTCGACTCGTGAGTCGGACTGAGTCCCCCCTCTGACTCGACTCGGACTCGAGTCCCAATATTTTTAATGGGACTCGAGACTCGACTCGGGACTCGAGACCAAGGACTCGTCAACATCCCTGGGCTGTTGACGAGTCTTCTGGCTGTGCCAGAAGGAGCGCGATCACCGGTGAAGAGCGCATGGAAGCGAGGCGCGCCGCTGCTCGGCCACTATGGACAGCTACCAGGAGCACAGCCCCAACGATGTGTTGAGATTTATTTTGATTGATGTGTTGTTGTGGGGGGTTTGGGTTAGGGTCAGAAATTTGGGGTTTGGCTGCCTCGGCCTGCCTGTTTGGGGTTCCCAGCCTCCTCTGCCTGCCTGGTCTCTTCTTGACCTGTTCAACAGTTGAATTGTCCAAGACAAAGGCCTCTGCCTGCCTGCTTTGGGGTTCCCTGCCTCCTCTGCCTGCCTGGTTATTTTGGGTTTGTCTGCCTGGTCTGTTCTTGCCAAAATCAGTTGCAGAGCTTTGAAATAAAAAGGCACACTTGTGCCTAGAATTTATTTAAGCCACACATCTGAAGTAGCCTTATTTTGTTGGGAAACCCCCCCATTGATTTTAATAGGGACTCGTGGAGTCAGTTTTGGGAGTGACTCAGGACTCGTGACTCGTGAGTCACCATTTTGGACCAAGGACTCGGACTTGAGACTCGGGTCCAAAGACTCGTGACTCGAGACCAAGGACTCTTCAACATCCCTGGCATCAAGTGCCTTTTATATGACAATGCTGTCGACTTTCTCAGGAGAAAATCAGATTAATTTATGACAATAGAAAATTTATGACAATAGAAAAAAGAGAGCTTTTCTTTTTTGAGTATCGAGTTGAGAAATTATTTGTTACCTATATTTGCTGTAGAAAAATTTGGAAGTCCATTTTAGTTTTATTGTTAATTATTGTTATATGTTTTGTGTTTGTTTTTTATAGAAATAAAAAGGTTAAATAAAAAAGGAGAAAATCAGATTACCATAGGATGCCTCAAATATTGTAAAAACAGAATGTTTTTGGAAGTATCTAATGAAGTGTCTAGTGTTGTGCTGGACACGGGACAAACCTATCCACGTCTACTCAGAAATAAGTTCTAATGCGTTAAGTAGGGCTGCAATTCTATACACACTTCCCCGTAGTAAGGCCCACTGAACTCAATGGAACTTATTTCTCAGTAGACATGATAGGATTGTTGTGGGTCAAATTCCTGCCCTGCTAATACGTTCACTGGATGCCTTTAGAAAAATAACCATCTCTCACTAAAAGAAACCCACTGCTCTGAGCTTTAGGGCGCAAGTGCAGGAATATAATTTTTCCAGCATCCTGCGACACCAGTAGCCATTACAAGAGAAATAACCCCGCTTGGCCACGCTTTCCCGGATGCTTTTTAGTTCTGTAGAATGAGGAAACGAAAGACCCGGACACCTAGTACCCCCCCCCCCCGGATCTTTTTCGGAGGATAAAATGCCGGCCCGTCATTTCCCTATCCGGGAACCAAGACCCCATATGATCTACTCAAAAAAACATGAATATCACATTGCAAACTTAATGCATGATAAAGCACATTGCACCGCAGCGCATAGCAGGGGGTTGGACCCGATAGCCTTGTAGGCTCCTTCCGACTCTAAGTCTAAACTATAAAGCAGCCTTGGGCAGGCAGTGAAGCGGGTTGTCCCAGTAACAGGTACCTGAGTAATACGTAATGTTAGTAGGCATAGTTGTAATAGTCGGCCTGCAAGCTGAGAAAATGGGAAAAGGGCAACCTGTTTGCACCGCGAAATTTATAGAAAAAGGTAGAGTGTGTATCTGTATTTGGATAGCGCCACTGCTTTTTAGCACGCCTCCAACCGCCTAGAACTCTGATGAGGCGTCCGTCTAATTTATCTGTTTCCTCATCTTATTCCCCCTCAAGTTCTCTCCGAGCGTTCCGTCGCCGTCCGCGCAAGAGGCGCATGCGCTCTTGCGGTCGCGAGGGGGTGTGAGAAGTTAGACTGAGGGTGCGCTGCACGAGGAGCCGGGAAAGGAGAAGATGGGCGGAGCGCGGCTTTTATCTTTCGAGGCGGCGGCGTGCTGAGAGTAGACGGGTGTTTAGGTACCCGTCGAGGTTTCAGCGAGGAGTGAGGTCGTGACTTTGCGTGCCTAGTGTCGGTTTCTTTGCTTACAGTTGTACCCCAAGCCCCCTCCTTCCCCCCGTAGCGTGTTCAGGGCTTGGGTTGGAGGCTCACGCCCATAAATGCCTTCTCAGAAAGGGTAGCCTGGGCTACAAATTGCTAGGCCTCTGCAGGGCGGCGTTCGTGGTGGTTTAATGTTCTCTCTGTGTCGATCCTCTTCCCCCTCCCCTTTGTTTATCGGAGGGTACTACGATCCTATTCATTCGTGCCTGGGAGTAAGCCCCACTCATACCCGGGGGCTTACTTCTACTAGGTGAAGGTGCATCGGTTCGGGCGTTTTAAGTTGTGTTGCGTCGGTTTCCGTAGGCCGGATCTGCACATGCCGTAAAGTGAAATGTAAGAGACCTGAGAAAATTAGATGAGCAGGGAAGAGGGCTATGCCAATACTTCGCTCTGATGTGTGTGTGATTCCTAAACTTTCAAACACAACTATCCCCCATGTTTTGCTGCAAAGATGGCAGTAATCTAATAGCTCTGCTAGTTGAGGGGGCTGGATATTTCCCTTTGCTTTCTTTCGGTTTTGGAAGCTCCTTCATTCATTGTATGACCCTGGCAATTAAAAATAAAACCCCATGGTTACTCACCAACGAATCCCTACCTAAACGGAATGTACATCTGCAATGTTATCACTACGGGAAGTCTCCACGCAGCTCATGGCTGCCTTTTCCACAGCTCCTAGTTCTCAGCCAAGCAGTGCTAGGTCATTTCTGACCCTGGACTCGATGGTCTTATATGGGCCCACCATTAGACAGCCTTGTGTATTTCTTCACTTGTGAAGCACACAACTAACATTTATCTCCTGCACCCCTTCCCATCTCTACTGTATGCTTTACAACTGTTTCTACATAAAAAGGAAAAGGAAAACTTTTGCCGCCCCTTATTGAAAAAAAATGGAACTCTGAGCATATGCAATTTTACATTTTAAACTAATTTAAATCATAACACCATCATCACTGCAGGACTAAATTGGAGTTTGTGTCTGCTGCCCTGGTACTAAACACATGTACTTGGGAATAAGCACCATTTTGTTGTAGAAAGGGATAATATATATTTTAAAGTAAAAATAATAAAATGAGTATCTGTAGCCCAGATAAGATTAATACTGATGAGATCCAGATAATGGGTATGTGGCTTATGCTGGCTCAGCTTGTCTGAGTGTGGAAAGCTAAGCAGGGTCAGGCCTGGTTATTACTTGGATGGGAGACCCCTCCTCTAGTTTCCTGCATTGAGCAGGGGGGGTTGGACTCAATAGCCTTGTAGGCTCCTTCCAACTCTATAATCTATGAAATCTATAAGATTAATACTTTTAATTTTTGTAGGATTCATCTGCAGTTTCCCAGTCACTGAAGCTCTGTATTTTGGAAGCTTTACCTGTTGAGTTTCTGTATTTACTGGTAGTGGCTTTGTCAGTACTTTAATAATCTGAATCAGTGTATCGAAGTTATATGACCACTATGTTGACCCTTGCATAGTTAGCCTGAGAATAATGGGCTTGATGTGAGAGATGTGATCCACTTAGAATTTCTGCAGATAACTAGGTTGGGTAGGCAACCTTATGCCCACCAGATGTTGTGGGCTGCAGCTCCCATTAGTCCCAGCCAGCATAGCCAATGTTCAGGGATTGTGGGACTTGTAGTGCAAAACATTTGGAGGGCATCTGGTCACCTAGCCTGCCCTAAGTTTCCTTTTCAGTTTCTGCTTTTACATTCTTCAATGGGTGAGTCTTATGAGAGCATGTCTATGTTAATATGAATGTATAATTGTTATATTCCTACTGTGGCTCTTTGAAGCTAGTGGGAGTTGCTAATACAATACCTTCACAAAGTTATAAATACCATAGTTCTTTGAAAGAAGACATGAGTGGTTAAACTGGATTAAGCTTGTTCTGTAGAATTTTTTTTTCTTTCCAGTTTTATTTTTTAATTAAAAAATACAGTAATACCTTGGATTGCAAGCATAATTTGTTCCGGAACCGTGCTTGTAATCCAAAACACTCTTATATCAAAGCGAGTCTCTGGCGGGCATGAGTGGGGCCGATTTCGGCCCGCTATGCCCGCTCGAGGCGAGCAGTTACATCCCTACGTATTGCAAGACATTGCTTGTTTATCAAGTCAAAATTTATTTTAAAAATTACGCTTGTCTTGCAAAATGCTCTCAGACCAAGTTATTTGCAATCCAAGGTATTAGTGTACAGAATACTGAACATAGGATACCGGTAGTTTGTTTATGGAATCTTGGTCCAAAACATTTAATATGCAATCCTATTGTGAAAACATTTTGCAAGCATTCAGTAAATATGTATAGTTTTCTTCATAGTCAAGGAATGGAACCCATATTGCATAAGTGCAGAAGGGCTTGCTGCTTTGCAGAGGCTTTTTGGTTTGGTAAATTATAAGATGAAGTTGAAATGTTAACAACTATTAAAATTACGCTGTAATTAATATAATTGCATTATGTAAAAGTACAGTTTTGGTAATGTTTAAGATTTGGTAGTCAGTCTGATCTTTGTTTCACACAGCTTAATTTTCTTTTAGCTGCTAATTTTTTAAAATTTCATTTTCCTAGTTGGAAAACAATAATCTTAAAGCTGTCAGGAATGATTCCAATATGGATGTACACAAGAAGGCACGGAGGTTTCATATAAGGAATAAAGAGACCAAAATCGCAAATGGATCAATGAAAAGTTCCTACACGTGTCCCAACATCAGAAGTTCTTTACTTGAAGACAAAATGTCAGCATTACTCAACAATTTTTCAATTTGTGACCAGACTAAGTTGTTTGTTTCAAATCATGACAGTGGTTTAACTGAAAGCAGCCATGATGGCTGCCCTGGTGGTTCTAACAAAAAAATAATTGGATCAAGTATGAATGGAGGAGAACTGAAAGGTGAGAAATGACACCTCATTTTAAAATAGTTTGAATTTCTTTAATTCTATGACCTGGTTCTCACATAACAACTACCTATGGGTTGTTTAAACAGTGGGTAGTTGGGACTGCATGAGAGTGCTTCCTCTTGACCAGCCGCCACTTCTGCTTTGGTAAACAGTCCAGGAACTCCCCATTTCTGGGTTGTGCTCTGTGACATCCAAACCCAGTACTCTGGGTTGTTGAGAGAGAAACAACCCAGAGTTTTAACCCAACAATAAACCATGGGTTCTTGGGTTGTTTACCAAAGCAGAAGGGGTGAGCAGTTCGGAGGCAGCACACTCACTCACTCCTGTGTGGTTCCAACTGTCCATGGTTTAAACAACCCATGGATAGTCATTATGTGCAAACCAGATCTGTGACCCAGTTTGCACGTAATGGCAGCAAATTGTGAATTCATTAACCCAAGATTTGCCGCGGCGCATGCTACTGTTTCTTTAAATATGCAACCCCCAATCAACCCGATTGGAGGTTGCTCCTTGAAGTCTGCAGTGAGACGCTGTGGGTTAAAACAGCCCAAAGTTAACATACAATTAGTAGTTAGGTTAACTTTGAGTTGTTTAACCCACAATTAAACCATAGTTGTCTGGGTTTTGATGTCGCAGAGCAACTTCCATTTGGGCCGATTGAGTTTGCAGATCCAAAATGGTGGTCATACATGCCATGGCAAATCAAAGGTTAATTAACCCATGATTTGCCATTGTTACATGCGAACAGGGACAGTGTATTGCCTTTGCAATTTTATTCTACATTTTTTGTGTGACATCAGAAAATGGGAGTGGAAAGTTTCAGTGTATTTAATCAGTCTGCCAATGGATATCTCTAAGTAATGTTTTCTTTTAATAAAATACTGTGTAGCTTTGTTTTTGTGTTTTTAAATTGTTTTTGTATGGTATAACCTCCCCAGTAAATTCTCATCTGTTTGCCACCCACTTCTCACCCAACCAATCTCCAGTGTTGAAGCTCAGCGGTCCAGAAGGTAAGTTCAGTTTGATCGGTAAACCAACCTGTTGCTATAAAAAAAGAAATACCGTAAGTAGCTGCTATTTAAATATAATTTTGGACATAATTGCTTCCTTGGGTGCTGTTTGTTTCTGGAGAGCTTTTAGCTTGTATCATGATAACGTCATTTAGTTAGTAAAATTTTACCAATTTTAGTTGGTGGTGATTTGTAACCCCTTGCTGTGCAACCTAAGCGCATTTACTTGGAAGAAAATCCATCTGAGTTCAATGGAACTAAGTGCGTATAGAATGAAGTCCTAATTTTTCATCTAAAACCAAAGCTGATGATAAGCTGAGTTATTTGAAACATGTCTCAATTTTTTTGAGAAATTAAATTTAAATATTACTATTGTATATTTTAGGGAATTTGGAAACCATGAATTGTGCCATTAACTTGCCATCATCCTCAACAAAGGAAATAAATCCTGTGAGTTACCAAGATTGAATCTCTCTCTCTCTCTCTCTCTCTCTCTCTCCCTCTCCCCCTCTATCCTAACGTTAGCATTATTTTCAACTTCTTTTCTTAGCTCTGATAGTACGTGTGGTTCCTTGGTGGCTGTCTACTTGTCCTTAGGATGGTGATTAGTAAGAAGTCCATTGATTTTATTTTCAAAGAAATTGGGTGAGGCCCATGCCATTCCTTTTGTTAATGTGGCAATACAATAACAAACACTTTATGTATTCTAAGTTATACATGTCTAAGCTATTCTAAATATACATTACAGGTGTCTGGTTTAGCCTTGATACATGGGAAACAGAGAAGATTACAGACCTCTCCTGACATGGGCTGTGGTCCATTAAACCCTTTACATGTGCCTGCTTGCCATTTTTGTGGACAGTTTGGTAAGTTTTTGTTACCTGATCTGTGATAGAATAGTGCAAACTCTAAACAGTAGATTTAACAAGTAATATTTCTTGCTTGTAACCTTTAACTTGGAAAGAAAGTAAAGTGAGCTCAAGTGTCACTTGAAGTCTCTGGCTCATGTGTCTCATCCACCATGAGCATGCTAGGCAAGCCACTATCTCTCAGTTTCGGACCACGTTTGCAACATGATGGGCACAAAAATTAAAATAGTGATATATATGTTGTATTAAAATTACTGGGATAATGTGTGTAGAGTGCTTTGAATACCGTACTTGAAATGAGCAGGGGGGGGGGGGGAACTGACTATTCCTCAATTTGCTTACAAATAAAACATTAGATGTTTGGTATAAGCATATATCTGTTCTGTTATATTAAATATATCTAAATGTAAGGCTACCTGTTCAACATCTTGTGTTTTCCCTTGTCAAGAGAAAACACTATGCCAATAGTATGCCAATATTATTGATATAGGTCTTCAAATACAGGAGTTTTAGTATTTCAGGACTATATTGCTTGAAGTTGACTGAAGTGTTATCTGTTTAATGTAAACACAATAAGAACTGGATACAGAGTCAGAAATTTCTGCATACATACTATAGATTAAAACAATATTGGAATTTTTTACCCTGTTTAGGATCCTTGAGATGCACGCAGTGTAAGCAGATATATTACTGTTCTCTGGATTGTCAGAGGAAAGACTGGCAAATGCACAATGTTGTCTGTAAGCCAGTTAAACTGAAGTAAGTTCATAGGTTAACACACTTAAATTGAGTAAGACCTCTCAATTAACTTGAAATGTAGTTGCTTTGCTTCAGATGGTTGTTAAATCATGTGTTGGCATAGTGCAATTACCCTTTTAAAAAAGGTCTTGTCATAGTTTATATAGCTCCCCCCAGTTGCCCTGATTCAGAAAAAAGAACCCATACATGTAGACAGCCATACGCTCATATTGTGGATAAACACGTAGGTGCACATCCAGTTAAATGTGGTTAGTTTCCAGCAACTGCAGCACAATCTCAAAACCCAACCTACCTCACAGGTTTGTTGTGATGATAAAATGTGAAAACCCTATATATGTTAACTTCATGCCTTTGTAGGAAGGCCCAGATCCGAACGTGATAAACATTTTCAACCCCCTTAAATATATTGGTATGAAGGGAAATAAAATATTATGTATATATAAGTGGTACCTGCAACAAAATGTTGGAAGTGTGGAATACTTCTGTTCCATTCCCATCTCCAACAGTCAGTCAGCATGCCATGCATTCTGAGCATGCTCAGTCTTCATTGGGGCTGTTTTCCCCCATTAGGATTTTTTTCTAAAGATTTTTTTTGTGTGTACTTCTGCAAACCTTGAGGGGGGGCGGTTTACCCTGTGTCTGCTGATGCCTTCCTCCCATACGTAACTGTTGCCATTTTGGCTACATAAGTAATGGTATTCAAAGATTTGAATCAAAATGACAACATAGGATGATTTCTAATTGTGTACTAATGTAAGTTTTGGTATGTTTTCTAATTTAAAAATGGTTACTGCTCTTTATGTGTGTAGTATTGCACTTAAAAATCTGATTTAAATTTCCTTGGAGTTCCAGATTGAATGCTTTCACCAAGGAAGGGTAGTGGAAATTGCTACTATGTGGAGACTCAAGTTTATTAAGCTGGAAGTGAATATTGGACCTGCTCACTCTGCTCTTGCCTTGCCTCACTTCTTTCAAACATTAGCTTTGGCACATTAATTCTAGTCTGTTTACACACGGTCCTGATGTTCATTCCTGGCTGAATTGTTCAACCAGGAATGTTATTTCCAAAAAGGCCCTTGGTATTTCTTGATGAGATAGCAGGGGTTTATAAACTGGCACTAGTTTAGGTCTCTTCCATAGCGTATATTGCTTTAAGTGTGTGTTCAGGGCTTTTTGAGCTTTACAGAATCGATATGCTAACAAATAAAAATGCTTTTTTAGTACAGATAAAGTTGAAGATAATGCAAAAACATTGGATGAAATCAAGAAAAAGGTATAACTAGAGTTGTTTGCTTTTGTGGTTGCGGGTGAAAATCATTAGTATGTGCAGATTAAACTGTATATTTATTTATTTGTTTATTATATTTTTGATTCGCCCATCTGGTCAGTCATCCAGCCACTCTGAGCGATGTACTGTCCAATAAAATACAAGAAAAAACAGAGTATAAAACTGTGGAAGACCAACAACCGGGTCTTTGGCATGAGTTCAGCACTTAACGGGTTAACCGGCACTGAGATATTGCCCTCCAAAGGGATATCAAGCGATTTAAACCCAATCGCGACCTAAAGATCACATGTAGCCATATTTAGACCAAAGAATAGACTTTTATTTACGGTAAGGTTAATGGAGCGGAACTAATACTATGACTGCTGTGTATTTTATCCACTCGGCTAACTAAAGGGTGCCTAATTACCAGTATGTTCCCAGTTGCTGTATTTCTGTCTGCTGCAGCTTCAAATGTCATTGCCCTGTCCCCGTCCTTTGAATCTTAAACATGATAATTTAATTTAATTCCTTCTTTCCCCACTTTACACATTTCCCCCACTTTATACATTTTAATTGTCATCTGAACACTCTCCAGACTTCTTGTCATGTCAAACCATCATGATGAAGCACACTCAAGTCACAGTATTATCTCTCATAACATGCAAATAATACTACTATTTTGGTAACTCAAAATACCATTTGCCAGTTCTGTAGAAGTGCTAGTGTTCCTGATTTTCTGGATTGTAGCTCACTATATCATAAATTGGGGGGGGGGGGGGTAATGTGACCATGGAGGCATGTGATGGTTTGATATTTGTGACATAGCCATCAATGCTGCCCACACTGAATTCTATCCTTAGTTGATCAAATAAAATTTTATTCTTACATTTAACATGGGGTATTTTGAATAGTTTAAATATCAGAATGGTGACTAAAACAAACATTTCTCAGAACATTTTCTTGATAGCATTTAAACTTCTCAGTATGGGACATTTGCTGTTGCTTCTACTGCTCATCTTCATTCTGATTATTGCTGTAGTGGCTAAGAAGGCAGGTCTACCTCAAGTTGCAATATTTGAAATATTTGATTCAAAATTGGGACAATTTAATTGGCAAGTATTTTAAAAGTGGTGTTAATATGTTTCTCCGTGGTGAAAACTGCACATACTTTATCTCCTGTGAAATGGAAATGTATCTCAGCAGTGATGAATCGTATTAACGAGAACCTACAAAAAAGTAGTTCTGGTCAATTTACATTTTCCATTTTATAAGTGATTGTTTATGCTAACTTGGTCAAGTTTACCTTTAATTACTGTAATTTTTAAAAAAATGATGTATCTGTAATGCTTGGCTGCCCCTTAACATTTTAAGTTGTGCAGTAAATTCTTCATGTGTGGCATGCAAAATTATCCAGTTCTGTGCCTGTCACTTTTGTCACATGAGCAGCTTGTGTTGCACAGCTGTGAACCTCAGTGCAAATAAGTTAAAATAGCAGCTTGATGCCCCAGGTTTGCCTGAATTGGCCCTTAAAATAAGTATGCTGAAGATCAATGTGTGAATCTTACTTGAAAAAAAATTGGAGTAGGTTTCTATATCACAGTGGTTTAGATCATAAGATAAGTGATTGGAAGAAAATTCACAGAGGTAATGTTTCCAGTCCTGCCAGTACCCCAAAAAGCTTAACTGGAAGGTCAGGGGCCCTTCTGAATAATGTGGGCTGTAATGTGTGGGACTGCTGGAGGAGGGCAGTTTTGCCCCAAATTGGGTGGAGGTCTGTCCAGTTTTCAGTGCTTCCCCCAGTAACCCTCCATGCTGCATCTCATGTTATTCAGGAAGACACCAACACTCCAGGGAGGCTTTTGGTAATGAGGCGGATGGCATTTGCAGGGGGAAGAAGGGACTGGAATAATTCATTCCTAGAATTTCCTGTTGGTGTATGATATTAACAACATGTTATGATTTTTTATTTATAGTATAGTTAATTTGTTATTTAGCATTGCTAAGCTAAATAACAACAGCCATGTTAAATATACTGTTCATCTCAATCTAAAACCCTTCTTCTCTCTACTAAACTTATCCTTTCTAAATATATATAGCACTAAATTTTACTTGCTATGCTTTATACTCTACACATAAACTATATATATATAAAATACATACTCTATCGTAATTAATTAAACAAGTAAATAAGCAAATAAAATAAACCTGCTTGTGTCTACAAAATAGTTCCTAAATCCTAAATTAATCTACAACTAAAAAAGCTAAACACTGCTGCATAGTTTTTAAAAAATCTGCTGTGTATAAAAAGCCATATGCTACAACTAAAAATGAACTAACACACAAACTACTATTTTTCCTTTAACACCAACACTTCCTTCTTTTTGCTTATCTTGTGATCCATAGGTCCTCTGAGAGTTTATCACATGATTTAAGTACTCTAGATTACTCACAGTATATTTGTGTATTCTGATTAGTAAACAAATGTGATCATCTGCTACTAATAGGAAAACATGCTATCTGTGAATACTAACAAAATAGAAGAGCAGGATAAGAAAAGAGATGAGCAGAACAAGAGAACCATGTTTTCTGATCTGAATACGTTGGGGCTCAAAAAAAGTATGAAAATAGAGGTAAGTTCTGCTTTCAACTCATGTTTGAAGTTCGAATTTGAATATATTGCCAAGTAACTATTAGATCTGCTTATGTTTTTCATTACTGCAGTTTTTTGGTTGGTGACAGCTGATGTCTTAATTTTCTTCTCTGTATAATATGAACAATGAGGTGCTCATACTTGTATGAGGAGCCCAGCTAAATAGATGATATTGTTTGCAAAAAAAATGTTAGAGTTCATTGTTGACATTAATCTTCTTCATCTGGTGCTTTGAATAAAAATGTTAGAAGTATTCAGTGGTTTTAAGTATACTAATCAGTCTTGATTAAATAAATAATTTTTAAAATCAAAATATTTTAGAAATATTTAAAATAAATAAATATTATTGTAGACAAGCTTCTTGCAGCATGGCTTTCTTTCTAGGGCACAATAACAGAGTTCCATAATCCTTGCAAATTCTACATCCTAGTCAACTCCCCAGAAGTTCTAAGTAATATTAGTAAGCTTTCTGTGAAGCTGAAAGAGTACAGTGGAGTTAATCAAGATGAATATATTCCTGCCAAAGGAGAAGTTGGTGTTGCAGAATATTCCATCGATCAGGTAACTTAAATCTTTGAACAGAGATAGTGACCTTTGGCAGGCTGTCCAAAAGAATATGCTACCAGTATTGTATATTTATAGGAAACATATATTTTAGCAAAAAGCTAGATACATACTTCAGTTTCGTCTTGAGTATGTATAACTGAAGAGCGGGCAGTAGTCTGCAGCTTAGCAAAAGAGAGACATGACTTGTAATGTGACTTTTTATACTAATCACTTGCATCAGATTTTTCTTCATTAGATAAAGCTGATGAAAAGTGTTAGGGTACATGGATTAATGATGCCTGTGAATCAGAATAGGATGGTTGACCTGAAGTCATCTATTGTTAAAATATGCTAAGTGTCTACAGTTTTGTATTATGCAACTTTACTAAACCTGTCCAAATGTGCAGTTTAACACTGTAGAATTGTGCAGGTAACTTCAGTTGACACTCTTATAAACATACCAGAAAAGGACAATTGGGTGGTAGAATGAAGCCAAAGACCTGATGGCCCATGCGTGTTCCATAGGACTCATGTTTTCCTACCTTGGGGAAAAAGTACCCTCAAATCTATCTCAGAGTAACCATCCTCCCTGAAATCAGAGCTTCTCTACTGTTGCAGGGAAAACCTCAGAACCTTCTCCTCTTCAGGATCTTCCCGGGATTATGGTGACTGTAGATGTCAGTCTGGACAGCTGGGGTGCCCATTGCCAGGGACAGTTGGCCCAGTCAGGAGAAAATTCATGGCATAATACAGGCATATACAGGCCTGTGGCTCACGCTGGCTCAGCTTGTCTGAGTGTGGAAAGCTAAGCCGGGTCAGGCCTGGTTGTTACTTGGATGGGAGACCCCTCCTCTAGTTTCCTGCATTGAGCAGGGGGTTGGACTCGATGGCCTTGTAGGCTCCTTCCAGCTCTATGATCTATGAAACTGATTGGAGCTTCAGGCAGTCCACCTAGTTCTAATGCCCTTCGTCCAAATAGTCTACCAATTGCATGTCCTACTAAAGACAGACAATATTACAGTATCCTGTAATATAAATATAAAAACAATATTGATTACACTTAAACCACCAGCACAACACATGGTCTCTCTCACTCCACGAGGAAGCAACCTCCCTACCAGGGTGATGGAGTACAATCTACTTTTCCTTATGGTACAACATTTCAAGGACCTTAAACACCACAGACTTTTTCAGTCACCACTATCTGGACCCAGGGGAGTGGAGCCTGGATCTGGCCATCTTCCAAACCCTGTAGTGACACTTTGCGCTACTGGAAGTGGACTTATTAGCCTCTCTGAGGAACCTCAAGCTGCCCAGGTTCTTTTCCTGGTACATAACACTGAGAGCAGAAGACCTTGATGTCCTGAGCATGCCATGGCCCAGGGGCATCCACTAACCTCTTGATTGCTCCCAAAGGTCCGAGCAGGACAGGTGCTGGTAGTCCTCATGCCCTTGGTTTTCATAGATTCTCCAGATGGCACAAGGAGACCCGTGGTTCCTCACAAAGGTCCCTCATCTGCTATCCCAAGGGCCAGTGCTTCATGCAGATCCAGGTTGTTTGCACCTAACTGCCTGGCTTCTGAAATGTGCATCTACCTGTCCCTAGGATATTCAGAGGAGGTAGTTAATACTCTGCTTTCTTCTTGAAAACTAATTACTACCCATATATATGAGACTGCATGGAAGGCCTTTATACGCTGGTATAGGTGCAAATCCTACAGCTATGAAAGAATGGGTATTAAAGGGCTACTTCTGTTCTACAAACAAATCTGGATCTTGGACTCAAAGCTACTACACTACGAAGACTGGCATCAGCCCTCTCTCCTCTGTTCTTTTCTGACGGGCACCAACTACTGGGCTCTCCCCCCACTCCTCAAATGCTTTTTTTCATGTGGCCTCCCTCCTCAGTCCACTGATTGTGCACCACTTCCCTTCATGGAACATACATGTAGGACTTTCAGCACTCACAAAGGCACCTTTGTGACCTTCAAATTGGTACCACTTAGCTTGCTTTCAAGAACATATTATTCCTAATTGCAATCTCTTCAGCTAAGAGAATATTGACTTCCAGCCTGGGTTCAGGACAGAAACTTCTTGGGTCATCCTGGTTGGATGACTTATGACAGGGAATGGATAATGGGAGTGTGACCCATTTGGGTCTCCTGGACCTCTCAACAGCTTTTGAAACCATTGACAGTTTCTCTGATATGGGACTTGGGGACATGGTGCTGCTGGGGGATTGTTGCTCCACCCCTTGGCCAGTTACATTTGGGGTACCTTATTTTTATTTATTTATTTATTTGTTATATTTATACCCCACCTTTTTTCCTGCAAGGAACCCAAGGCGGCTTACATAATCCTCCTCCTCCTCTTCTCCGTTTTATCCTCACAACAACCCTGTGAGGTAGGTTAGCCTTAGCATTCATCTTGTCCCCCACGCTTTTCAGCTTTACGCTAGAGAAGTCATGTAGACGTTTTGGCTGAGGTGTCATCAACACGTGGATGATATACAGCTCTACCTCTTTCTTCCACTATCTAATCTCATGGAGGCAGTTAAAACCCTGGACAGGTGTCTGGGGGAGTATTGGAATACATGAGGGTGAACAAGCTGAAATTTAATCCAGATAAGACAGAACTACTATGCCTTGGGAAATCTGCTAATCTGGATGGAAGTTTAGATCTGACTTTGGATTGGGGTTACATTCCCCCAGAAGGAGCAGGTACACAGTCTGGGAGTGCTGGACTTTTTATAGCGGCGCAGGTAGCATCAGCTGTCAGGAGTGCTTTCTACCAGCTTAAGCTGGTTCAGCAGCTGTGGCCCCATCTAGAGAAAGCTGACCTAGCCCCTAGCCACAGTAACACATACCTTCTTTATGTCCAGTAACACATACCTTGCTTGTGTCCAGGTTAGATTACTGCAATGCACACTACATGGAGCTTCCTTTGAAGGTGATTCAGAAACTGTAACTTGTACAGAATGCAACAGCTAGAACGCTTGTGGGAGTGAAACATTTGGATCATATTATTCCTTTTTTGTATCATATACATTGGTTGCCTGTTAGTTTCCGGGCCCGAGTCAGGGTGCTGGTTTTGGCCTTTAAAGTTCTGAAGGTTTGGAACCATGTTACTGGCAGGACTGTCTATACCTGTATGAGCCTGCCCAAGCATTAATATCAGTTTTGGAGGCCCTTACTTTCTGGCCCATCAGCAAGAGCCATTTGGCTGGTGGTTACTAGGGATAGGGCTTTGTCAGTGTTGCCCCTACACCATTGGAACCCCTGCCCCTGGGAGATACATATGGCTTCATCACTGCTGTCCTTTAAAAAAAGACTGAAGACTCATTTGTTCCAGACTGTATTTGGTGCTTAAAAATCATTAGCTGCTCCTGCTGCTGATGGTGTGTGCGTGCTTGTAATTGTATGGTCACATTATGTAGTATTGTAAGTTGCCTTATGAAGGCAGTACCCTCTGAAAAGTGGGTTAAAAATCTCTTAAATAATAAATGTCTGAGCTGTTAGCTCCATAAGAGATCCCATATATATATATATATATATATATTTAAAGGATTGCATTATTCTCTGACCTGATACATCCTTTATACCAGGGGTGTAGAACCATAATTGGGTTGTGGGCTGGATGACCCCCAGTGGGTGTGGCCATGCCTACTTGATGTCACTTGTTCCCTGGCCCGAGTGCTGGGTGGATATCTTTCCTGGTTAGAGAAGCCCTGCACGCAGTGAAGCCAAGCATGCCAGGTCCCCTTAGTTCCTCCGATGGAAGAGCAAAGGGTACTCTCCAGGCTTTGCCTGTCCCGCCTCTTTCCTGCAATGGGGGATCGAGGCAGGGCAGGCAAAGCAGAGTCGGCCAGGTCTATGTTGCTTCTCTGGAGGAGCAAAGGGGCTTCTGCTTAGGTCTTCCCTGACCAGGAGAGCCTGTGCACAGCGAAGTAGTGCTGGGGAATCCCCACTGTTATATGCTGGAGGTTTGCACCCCTGCTTTATACCCAAAGTGAACTCTCACTGTCATAAAGTTCCTCCTTTTGCCCCAAACCGTCTCACCCTTTTGAGTGAGCATAGCACAAGTTGGACATTTGCAGGGCCTCTAGAACTTGCGTAAGATGCACAGTCAAGTTAGGTATTGTTTCCCTGTGATTAGGAGACACATGCAAATGCCTACCTAATTCCCATGTCACCACCCAGCTGGCCAACCCACGAGAGTATCTTTGAATTGGCCAATCAAACCTCCTGGAGAGAAAAGCAACCCAATTTTGAAGTGTTCTCGCTGACCTACCAGTTCAGCAAGGTAATGGGAATACAGGCAGTCCCCAGGTTACGAACGGGTTCCGTTCTTAAGAATGTCTTTAAGTCGAATTTGTATGTAAGTCAGAACAGCATAGTGTTCTATACATTAAAATCGGCATTTAGGCAAATTGCGTAGTATACTATGCTATGTACTCTACGTAAACGATGTAGCGCCGGGGAACCCAGAAGTCCGTTCTTAAGTATGGGTTGCCTGTAAGTTGGACGTTCTTAACTCGGGAACTGCCTGTATAGGAATCTGCCTTATACTAAGACCATTGGTCCATCTAGCCTAGTATTGTGGACACTGACTGCCAACAGCTCTCCAGGGTTTCAGGCAGTAAGGTTCCTAGCCTTACATGTAACCAGTGTTCCATTTTTTCAACTTTTAGTAAAGAAAAGCAAAACTAGTAGTTTTAGTTGAAATTTTCTAAACCTAAAATAACTTGTTCACATTCAGACATGGTACAGAGTACTTATAGAAGAGGTAGATATCCTTAAGAAGATTGCTCGGGTGCTATATATAGACTATGGAAATGGAGAAAATGTACCACTAAACAAAATTAAACGATTGCATAAAGAGATTGCTCATTTTCCTCCCTGTGTAAGTATAAGTTTTAATATTTTATGAACTCTGGGGGAACATATGCTTTTGAGTAGCATGTCAAGTAACCAGCTCTGCATATTCAAATTCTGAAGAGTGCAAAGTGGAATTCTCTTTTCTCTTGCATTCAGAATGGAAAGTGAAAAAAAGAATGGATTATTTTTCTGTAGTATTGCTCCTACAAAATGTACGTTCCTAGCACAACTCTGTTTTTGTTGTCCTGTGCTTAAGATGGAAGGACCACTTGAGGTGCATTCATGTCTTCTCCAGGTCCCAGTGCTCAAAGTTCTGTATGCTTTCACTCTTAGACAGGATTGTTAGCCTAGCAAGAGGTAGTTATACCAGTTTTTTCTGTCTAAACGTACTTAGGATTGCAACCTAAGTGAATAATTGTTTAGTTGCTGCCATACAGAAATTATAGGGTGGGTTTGCATGACGCAACAAGCCATCGTTGTAAGTTACCATGATTGGTGGTAACTCACAAGGATGGTTTTGACAGACGATCGTTGTTTCTGGTCATTCATTATTTCCACACCTTCCCTACCCCAAAGCTTTTCTTGTTCCTGCAGCCAGAGTTTAGCCTTGACTTCATTTTTCCAGCCCTCTGCTTACTACCCAACTACCCCCTCCCCCCACGACATACCCGTATTTTTCCGTGTATAAGACGCCCCCATGTATAAGACGCCCCCCATTGGGCAGTTTCGCAACCGTGCGGTTCTCTCATCGGCTTATTTCCATGTATAGGACGACCCTCAATTTTTAGTCTAACAATTTTAGGAAAAAGTATAGTCTTATACATGGAAAAATACTGTACTTGTAAAGTTCTCCAATTGTAATCTACTCTTCTATTAAAAGCATACTTTATTTTGAAAGAAAAATACAGTTTTTGGTATTCTGATTGTAAAAGTAAAAAGCATCCTGCTTTTAAAAGTGAAGCAAGCACCTAAAAGTGAAGCAAGCAGCAACGTGTGTTGCTGGGCAGACATCGGAAATAGAGATCGGATGACTTGAGCGGCTGCTTGTTTTGCCACTCTTGTCATGCGACTCTGTAGGATTCTTGAACCACCAACAATAAAACAGCTCTCCCTGGTTCGGAAAATACAACAAACAATCCTTGTAAGAACAAACCCTAGAACAGACAGTTGTTTCTTATTGTTGTTTCTGAGGACAAAACAGGCCTCTCTCCCCTGGGTTCAAACGACACGACAAGCAATGGTTGTCTGCTGTCGTTGTTTGCTTGTCATGTTGTCCCAGCCCAGTCATATTAGCCATGTGCTTAAAAGACTCTCACGTTGGCCATTTCAGAACTTTCATGTTCTAGTCTGTGAGTCGTAATAGTAATGTCATTTTTTAGAGTCGCTGGTTACTAATAATTGTAACATTCTAAAAAAAAAAGTGTATTTTGCTTTGTTTTCAGGCCATTAAGTGTTGTGTTGCTAATGTCCTTCTAGCTGAAGAAGGATGGAATGCAAACTGCAGCAATGCTATTGCTCCAATTCTTATAGGAAAGTATTGTTCATTGACTGTTGTTGATGTTTTGACGGGTGAGATGCCATACCTTGCTGTAGATGTTGTCTTGCCAGATTCTGGTGAGTTGTCTTAACAGTAATAGTTCTGTTTCTGTTGAACTTGTCAATTAAGCATTGACCGTTAAGATCAAATTTACTAAACTGACACTTTCAGCTGACAAGATGCCCACCACATGATGCGAATGTGTATAAGAGCATACCCAAGGGATAGATGAGTTGAAGGGGGTCTGGCCAAGGAATAATGACTGCCATGTATAACATACATCAAAACCAATGGTCAGGAATGAGTATGGCATACTTAAATAGGCAACAATAAGCTCTGCATTATCTAGAAACAAAACTCCACTTTGATTTGGGATCTTGGACAGCAGAGCTGGGCCAGATCTCTGCCTGGGACCTTGGAGAGGTGCTGCTGGTCAAAGGAGACAGTACTGAGTTCGATGAGCTAACAGCCTGACTGAGAGGCAGCTTCATATGTTTATACGTGTTTGACCCAAACCATGGAAAATATGCCCCTGCTTCCCCAGGTTGTATACAGATTCAGTATTGTGCTGGTTATTGCTTGGCTGTCAGCAAACATGTAGGTGAGCCTAGTTAGTGTAAAGCCCCTCTATGTTTGCTCTACACATAGCATATAGGGCTTATATAATTCTGGCTCTAAGGATTCTGTCCACCACTTTTTCTGGGTTAGATAATAGACTAACAGATCTAGAATGTTCTGACTGCCCCTTGGATCTCTTTAAAATTAGTGTTACATTGGCTGCTTTCCAATCATCCAATACAGAACTCAATTTTAGTTACAAGTTGAATATTTTTTATAGCAGATCAACAATTTTATTTTTTGGGATCCTTAAGAACTCTAGGGCAAGGATGGGGAACCTTAGACCTGCGGGCCCAATCCGGTCCTTCTTGAGTCCCAATCTGGCCTCCAAGTTTCCCCAGATGGCCTTGCCCCCTTTCCACAAACCACCAATCATTCCCAGCTTTTGTGCAGTCCCCCCCCCCATTCTATAAAGTCTAAATACCTTTCCTAAGGCCTAGTTAATAGCAGTAAGAGTTTTAAGCTACAATATGCTGGTTATTTTTTGTATTTTTGGTCCCACCCCCATTGCCTTTGACTCTTCCCACCACTGGAATATGGCCCCCGAGAGCTTCTCTGAAAGTGAATTTGGCCCTTGGGCTGAATGAAGTTCCCCACCACTAGTCTAGGGTGTATGCAGTCTGTATGCAGCTCTAGAAGTTCGTTCTCTGTTTGTCTTAGTTCGTCAGATGCCCGATGCCCTCTTCTGAAAAACTGGTACAGGCAAGGGTATCTGTCCAGTATTTTCTGCAGTGAATACCAGCATAAAGAATCCATTCAGGTTGCAGTCCTAAACAGACATAGTGGGATATAAATCCTATTAAGATCAAATGGACTTCTACTTAGGGCTGCTCTGTTGGCTTCTTTGCAGTCTCCTAATCTTCTCTTTAGTATTCTTTTGACATCCACCTAGCTGACCCAGCTCCCTGACAGGTTTTCTGATTCCATTATATTTAAATAAATTGTCTTGTCTTACGTTGCAGTCATAAACACACTTTCTAGGGAAAGCATTGAAAGCAGTGGGATTTACTCCCAAGTAAACAAAAATGCATAGGATTGCGCTGTTAATATTCTACCAATACATTAATCAAATTCTGTTTTGCTTGCATTATTGCCAGCTTACTTTGAGGGGGGCAGAGTTTGTACTCCTCTTTCTCCTCATTTGGGCAAGACTGCCTCTTCTTTAAAGAAGCCTTCTTGCCTTGTATAGGTTCCTTCACCACATTTGCTAATCGCACTGGCATCCTCTTGGACTTCTTTGTATACAGCAGATTAGGAAAGATAGGTTAGACTCCAAGTGTCTTGTAGAAATTTAATCTTCTTGACTCCTTTTCCACTTGCTTCAATTTTGGACATATTTCCTGTTTTGAAATTAAATATGTTAAACTTCCTGGGTAACTTTCTGCTTGCATATATGTTGAATTTTATTAGCACTGTGGTAATCGGTGCCATTATGTTTTGCATATCAAAGGTACTAAAGTCTTCATATGCAGCAATGTTGCTGTGGTTTTTCCTTTTGATTCCTATAGGGTAGCTCACAAGAGCCTCCACCATGCATATACCCAGCACTTGGAGGGGGAAGCAGGATCATTCCTGCCTCCCAGCCCTGCCCAGCATCTGTATGTTCAGTGGACTGTCGGTAAAGGGGCCTATGCATGTAGGCTCTCCATGTCAGCAGGAACCTATGTACAGCTATGTACATGTAGGCCCTTACCTGCACAATGCACAAACGATGGGTGGGGCTAGGGGCTGCTTCCCCCTCCATGTGTTGGGTATATGCATGGTGGGAGTCTTGTAAACCGCACTAATGCAGAAGAAGCAGTTTTTCACAGACAAGCTTTAAGGCAAACTGAACCCAGCTTGTTAACCTTCCATCCCTCTGAGGTTAATTTTAGCTTAAACATCGGACACACATCTTAATTTTTAAAAACTAAAGCAGTGTTTCTCAATGTTTGAATAGTTTTTCTCCCTCAACTTTCTCACAGTCCCCCAAATGCACTGGCAGCCATTTTTCAGGCAGGTGAACACACGGAATATGCATAGCAATATGTATTCAGCCCTCTGTTGCTGTGTGCAAGAATTTTGTCACTTACACTATAAGAGGACTAGAACAATGCATCTCAGATTCCCTCATTACCAGACTGCGAAAGAAGGGGGCAGGAGAGTGAGAAGCTACTATTGCCTGCAGTTCTTATGGTTCCGATCTCTACTGGTTCCATGGTTTAGCATATTAGTTCTGGTTGTTGCCATTCTAAGCCTTTGCTGTTTGAAGGAAAGCACCTCCTGGCTCAGCCTGCTGCTCCAGGCTCCTCTGCCTTCCTTGAACTATCTACACAGATGTAGACAGCCAAAGGGCATGCTGGGAGTTGTAGGCTTTTTTTCTGTCTAAACATGCATAGGATTTTCACCCTTAGTTAATTTTTTAAAAAAGTGGGAAGGGGTAGGGCATGTCAACAGGCAACAAAAAAGGAGTCCTGGGGTGCATTCATGCCCATGGGCACTATGTTGCTTACCCCACCCCAGGTTAAACTATTTACAGTAATGTTTTACAGATAAATTTGGTAAATCAGGTGGCAATGATTTTGGATAAGTTGGAAATTGTGACTTCAAATAAATTGCATTGCAGCTGCCTTTGTATGGATATTCATACATGTATTTTTTAGGTAAACACTTGCACGAAATACTCATGGAAATGGGACATAGTTGGAATTCAAAGGATATGAATAGCAAGAAAGAAAGCTCAGCTACTGGTGAGTCTATTGTTCTTTTTAATAGTTTGGCTTCATTCATATCTGTGTGTAAAAACAGGGCACAGCTAACCTTAGGATGCATTTGAGAGAGCTTTAATTGAAAATATAGGGAATGGTGAAATAATGAAATAACTACTTCAAGTTGAATGATCTGCTTATTAATAAGTTGATCAAGTGGGCCTCTGTGAGGGTGTCTTCAAAAGGGTCCCTCTTACTGATCTTAATGAACCTGCATGGTTATTAAGATGAGCAGGAGGGCCCTTTTGAAGACACCTTTGCTTGCAGGGGCTTGCTTGTTGGTCCCAAACTCTGGAACACATCCCTTTGGAGTTGTGACTAATCCCCATTTTTTCTGCATTCAGGAAGCGGGTCAAGACACATCTTTTTTAACTTGGCTTTTTAAGCCAGTGTGGCGTAGTGGTGAGAGTGTTGGACTGGGACTTGGGAGATCCGGGTTCTAGTCCCCGCTCGGCCATTAAGATCCCTGGGTGACTTTGGGCCAGTTACTGACTTTCAGCCTAACCTACCTCGCAGAGTTGTTGTGAGGATAAAATGGAGAGGAGGAGGATTATGTAAGCCGCCTTGGGTTCCTTGCAGGAAAAAAGGTGGGGTATAAATATAATAAATAAATAAATAAATAGCTATGGTTTTAAAGGAATCTTTAAAAATGTTTTACTATTTTTTAATTCAATTTGGTTTTTATTTTCTGAACTTTGTGTAAACTGCCTTGGTTGGCTTCAGAAAGCTGGTATAGGAAAAAGAGCTCTGCATTCTGTTAAGCCTTACAGTAAATTACTACTATATACAACTAGAATGTAAAAATCAGGTTTTGATAATAGATTCTATTTTTCTTAGGTTCTACTGTGGAAAAGATTTCCATTCAAGAGAAGAAAAATGAGTGTAAAGAACTAGATCATAGTGGCTGTCTAATTCCAAAGGTTATCTCATTATCTATAGGAGATGCCTTTTTGGGTGTGGTTGCCCATATACAAACAGCAGGAGAATTTTTTTGTCAGCAGATGGAAAACAGCTGTAAGTTCTCATTCATTTAAGTTGAAATGGAAATATTTGTGTGGGACTAAAAGATGAACACATAACAACACTGAGAGAAGATAATGGTTTTTACATGAGACCCTATGGGCATGGCTGTCACTGAAAGGGACATCAGTCTAGAGTAAATCCTGCTTCTAGTTTGCACTTCATGCAAACTATGCATTTTATAATCTGTGATACACCATATGAGTCAACAGAACAACTAGGCTTTCCTCTGTAACCTCAAAGCACTAAAGCTGCTTTCATATGACAGCTGAGTGTCTCAGGAATCTAATGGACGTTTGAAGGGCAAGGAACTTGCACACTATTGCCTACTGTACTTTTGAGACAATATTTTGGTTTTATTATGTAACATAATTTTCACATAAATACTTATGTTGTCAGGCAAACTTTCCAAGCTTCAAGTTTCCCTGCGTGAATACTGTGACAAAATCTCTGCAACCCCAGATTTCTGTCCAGCGATAGGAGACATGTGCTGTGCCCATTTTACAGGTATGGGGGAAGGAGAAACTGCTTGGATGCCTTGTTTATTATCATTATCATTATTTCTCATTGTTGTTAATATAGCACCTTCAGTGTGCATGGCTTTTTTCTTTTTCTTTTTTTTATAAAGGACATGTCTTTGCTCTGAGGATCTTACAATCTAAAGTTCAATATGGGAAACGAAGGGGGAGTAGTAAACAGAGAAAATATTCAACTCCTTCAATTACACATACTAGGCTTAGAGTAGGGCATGGGAACTAGTAGTTTGTGTGAAAGACTTCATAGAAAAGATGGGAACATAGGAAGCTTCCTTATTCCTGGTCAGACCATTGGTCCATCTAGCTCAGGATTGTCTGCATTAATTGGCAGTGGCCAGCAGTCTTTTCCTGCCTGACCTAGAGATGTTAGGGATTGAACTTGGGACCTTTTCCATGCAAAGCATGTTGTCTGCTATTGAGTTATGACCCTTCCCTTAAGTCGGGTGGGGTACTGTTTAGCCCTCAGGCTGGATGATGTCCCAGTGAGCCCTGCATGGAGAAACTTCATGCAGAGAGAGGTAGGAGTGATTTCCTGTCTCTATAGAGATCTTTTTCCATGCATGGAGAAACTGAAAGCTGAGTGTGGTGGAGCTAGAGGAGTAGGTAAGGATATACCAGGAATATAAGATCAGAGCAATAACGGGACAGGACTATGGGGGGCTTTGAAGGTAAGGATGAGGAACTTTTGCTGGATCTGAGAGTGAACAGGAAGTCAGTGTAAGGATCTAAGGAGGAGGCATCATGTCTTGAGAAGTGAAATATTTTGACAGTGGTGCACTAGGTAGTGGTGATGGTACCCATATGAAGCAACAAAAAACCAGAGAGGAAAAAGGTGCAGCAGTCAAGGAAAGAGATGTCTAGAGTGTGAACTGGAGTTTTGGCCAAAGGAACAGAGAGAAAAGGCCATATTTTTGCAACTTCGTAAAGTAATTATAGCTAGCAACATACTGAATATGGGATACAAAGGAGGGGGAAAGAGCAGTCAGATTAAGCCAAGACTTTGTGGCTGTTCAGGGTGGGTGGTAACACTGTCGGTGGATAAGGAGAGTGTATGAGGAGAGGCAGGCTTGGGAGGAAGATGAAAAGTTTAGTTTTGTACATACTGAGTTTGAGACAGTGAAGCATCCAAATGGAAATAGCAGGCAGTTGGAGATACGGAATTAGATGAAAGTAGAATATTCTGAAGTAGATGCTAGATCAAGGTTTTGTCAGGATATAGATGATACTGAATACTCTGGGAGTTGATGAAGTCGCCAAGGTACAGTGTGTAGAGAGATGAGCAAAGGGCCAAGAACAGATCCCTGAAGGACCCTAATGGAGAGAGAATGTAGAGCTTCCCCCATGGAAATATTAAAAGAACTTGGGCATAAAAGGGGTTGAGCAGGAGAGAGAGTGATCAACAGAATTGAAGGCAGCAGAGAGGTAAAGATGAATGAGGATTGACTGAATAGAGTTTTGGAGGAGGGAGTACTGTTCATGGATTCCAAGACTGAACTAAAGACATCACTGGTGTGTACTGTGGATTTATCATGGAAGATGAGCTTTCAGTTCAGTTTCTCTTTCTGTTGATTTACAATGTATGTATCAGGGGCTTCCCAGCATCTTTAGGGAGTCTCATCTCCATTGAATTTTATTTACTTGCTTTTTATTGGCCAACTGGGATAAGTCTGACATTTATATTAAACTGCAACATTTTCAGCTGATCTTTGGCTTGTCAGTTGATTCATCAAAACTTTAGTAAGGTAGCCATTGGCACTGCTGAGCTGACAATGTCCTCCTAGCCTCTACCTTAGTATAATTGACCACCCAATGGCAGTTACACACAGCCTACAGAGGCAGTAGGATCCCTGTTTGCCCTGAATTGCAGCACCTTATCAAACTGGAAAGTTTGCTGCATATCTGTGCCCATGATGTTTTTAAAGTAGTGGTCCAGTTCGCATGATCAAAATAAACTGCTGTGGTCTGTTGTGGGGTTATTTGAGGGTAGTTTCTCCCTTCAGCAAGCCATGCTGCCTGGGTTTGGATGACACAACAAGCCAAGCCCAGGTGAGTAATTATGGAAATTGTGCCCGCACACACCATGATTTAAATAAGCCACCATGGCTTATTTTTATCGTGCGAACCAGGTCACAGTGTATAAAGCTGTGTGGCCAGCTCTGTTCTGCTTTACTAGTATTAGATCTGACTTCTGCAGTAATGAAGACAATTGCTTGTACAGCTGCAGCAAAAGTCAAACTGCAAGATTGAGCTGTTAGAAAAGATGATTTGTATGTGACAAATGTATTTTTCTTTTCCAGAAGACCACCAGTGGTACCGTGCTTCGGTTTTGTCCTATGTTTCTGAGAAAACTGCTCTAGTGGGCTATGTAGACTATGGAAACTTTGAAGTCCTTCAGTTAAGTAAACTTCGACCAATCATTCCAAAATTAGTGGATCTACCAGTGCAAGCTATAAAGTGTACCCTAGCAGGTATGAAACAAAGTGAATAATACAAAACGAAGTGAATAATGCAAATAGAGAATAGCAGGTACAATGATGTTTTTTCCCTTCTTAGTGAGGAATTCTGTGTTTGCTTTTCATATATGTCTTTGTAGTTTCTCTTTATTTTCGCTTTTCATTCAAGTTTACGTTTTTCCTCTTGCAAGAAACCCAGGGCGGCTTACATGGTCTTCTTCCTCTCCCATTTTATCCCCAATAACCCTGTTAGGTAGGTTAGGCTTAGAGTCAGTTACTGGCCCAAAGTTACCCAGTGAGCTTTATGGCTGAGTGGGGACTAGAACCTGGATCTCCTGAGACCCAGTACAATACCCCAACCATTACACCACACTGGCTCTCACACTGGTTTGCTTATATATATATATATGTGTGTGTGTGTGTGTGTGTGTGTGTGTATCAGTAAATGTAGTCTCACTCTGGGGAACACATTTCTTCTCAGATCCAGTAAGTAATAATGTGGGTAATCAATTTTTATATGCTTCCATCAACGTTAATCTATTTGAATCTTTTTTCATATACACTATGTGCTTTTGCCAATCCTTCTTAAAAGTATCTTTTTTCTTTATTCCACTATACATTCTTAAACTTTGTGTCAACTTTTCATTAATTGCTATATCCCATATTTTCTTTTTCCAACTAGATAATGTCAGCATTCGAACTGTTTTCCAATTGTTAGCTATTAATTGCCTTGCGGCAGTCAACAAAAATCCAATTAACGTTTTCTCTTTTACCTCTATTTTCATTCACAAACATTCAGTGAAGCTAATTCTGGTGTTTTACATATCTCCTGCTCAGTAATTTTTTCTTTTTCTTTAAATACCTTACACCAGAACCTGTTTACCTGCCTACATTCCCACCACATATGCATTTGTGTTCCATTATTTTCACATCCTCTCTTTAGCACAAAAGTGATTAATTCTTATTTATTTTTGCCAACTTCACCGATGTCAGGTACCAGTTCTGAACCAATTTTAATGCACCCTTTTATTTTAGTAGATATTGTTTGATAGGGAAATCTGTCAAAAAGTTGCCTCCATTCTTCTTCCTCTGTCTCTTCTCCAATATTTTTTCCCCATATCTGTTTTATTCTTACAGTCCCCCTTATCTCTTGTTTATTAAAATTGTATATATTTTGGATATTGTACCCTCATCTCCTAATTCATATTTGTCTATAAATCTTTCTCATTCTATTAAATCTCTTGTACTTTGCCTTAATATCTCCTTGTTTCCAATAAATTTATTACTTTGCATCCATGATAACCATGACACTGTGAAGGACTCGAACCAGTCCTTTCCCTCGAAGGAGAGAGAGTAAGGATGCAAACTGCCACCCTCTACCCTGTCTCCCTCCTCAATGAGCCGACTTACAGCCTTGGCCAAGGCACAGGTTTAGCACTGAACCGAAGAGACACAAGCAACACCATGTCAGGGTTAAACAAGAGGTTTATTGAGGATAAAAGAGTAAAAGGGAGAAGGGAGGGGTGAACAAGGAAAGAGACACACAAAGTATCAGGATCCAACAGCAGATTACTTTGGTACACACAATCGGAGCAAGGAAAATAACAAAGTTATCTCACCACAGCTATTCACCCAAGCCAGGGGGGTCAGTTCTCCTACAGGGACGTACTCACACAGCTGCCCCCTTCCGCCCTTCGCATCACTGGGGTAGTAGGACAAAAGACCCCAAACTCTCTGCCAGGCAGTCCTATACCCCCCCCCCCCGCTCATGGTCTGATTTTTCTCAGCCAATTGTAGATCAGTCTTTCATCTCTGGTGCCATCTCTGACCAGAACATCACCGGACAGACTCTCAATTGTAAATTATTCAGGCAATCAAACCTACCTCAGCCAAATGGCTCCGAGCACAGGGTGGCAATTTTTACAAGATAAAAGGTGAGACGCCTGGTGCCAGGGAGAAGGTGAGACGCCTGGCGCCAGGGAGAATCCCCCCCAAGTCCCCCCCCCCCTCGAAGGGCACAACCTGACTAAAAAAAAGAAAGTTCTTAAAAATAAAAGTTTCCAGCCTGGTTCGCCATGTTTTTAAACCTTTTATGTGGAATTTCTTGTGGAAGTACATTAAAGAGATAAGTACATTTTGGTAATATCATTTTTATGGTCATAATCCAATCAGAGATTGTTAAATTTATCTTTTCCTATCTTGCTATATCCTTCTTCACTTCTTTCGATAATTTTCCATAATTTAATTTCACAACATTCTTCTGTCTTTTTGGAATCTGAACAACTAAATACTGAAATGTTTTCGTTAACTAAAGAAATACCAGTCATTTTTGAGATTTCTATTTGTTCTCGTGGTCTTATATTCAAACACATCAGATCCAATTTCTTTATATTTACTTTAAGCCCTGCTACCTGTTGAAATTCCGTTAATTCTCTTATCAATTCTTCTATTCCTTTCCTTGAGTTTCCTAACGTAAACAAAATACCATCTTCATACAAATTGAGTTTAAATTCTTTCCCTCCTACCTGTATTCCTTTAATATCCTTATTTCCAAGAACTCAATTACCATTGTAAATAAAAGTGGTGGAAGGGGACATCCCTGCCTTGTTCCTGAATTATGTCTTATTTCTTCTGTCTCTAATCTATTATATCTTATTTTAGCTGTAGTTTGTATGTTTATAGCCTCTATTATATGTTTAAACTTACTTCCCAAATTATATTTATCTGGTAAACTTAATATAAATTTTGAATTAACAGTATCGAATGCCTTATATAAATCAAGTGGCATTATTACAACCTGAATCCTTTTTGTCTTACACATATTGATCATGCCAAATACCTTCCTAATTGGATCTGCAAT
Organism: Shinisaurus crocodilurus; assembly: GCA_021292165.1. Lineage (NCBI taxonomy): Eukaryota > Metazoa > Chordata > Lepidosauria > Squamata > Shinisauridae > Shinisaurus > Shinisaurus crocodilurus. The sequence continues at coordinate 77,079,339 of CM037878.1, forward strand.
AGATCTATTTTTTAAAAAAAACATATTGATCCAAGCCTATACAATCATTAATAACTTATTTTAAACATTTTGCCCATATTTTAGTAACTATCTTATAGTCTACGTTCAGTAGAGATATTGGTCTAAATGAATCTGGGCTACATTTATCTTTATTTGGTTTAGTATCAATGTTGTTATGCTCTGTGTCCACATTTTCAGAAGTGCCCCCCCCTGTATTTCATGATATACGTAGTTTATTCAGTTGTGCCACCAACATAACAATAAATGCTTTGTAAAATCTACCTGTGAATCCATCTCTACCTGGCAATTTATTATTTTTTAACTCCTTTATAACCTCTTTAATCTCCTCTTCTTTTATCTCAGCATCCAAATACTTTTTCTGTTCTCCATTTAATGGGGGTATTTTTGTTTTATCTTGCAAAATATTTTAAGCCAGCACTGCTTAGATATGTGAAGCAGTTTCTGACATTCTGACATGTTTATCATTTTGTATGTGTGCATATGTGAAATATATGACAGGATGGTGGGAATGCAAATACCGCAAAAGATAATGGAAACTTTAAAATGTTGGAAATATGCTATATTGCTGTTTCCAAGGATGGTGCATGGTATCTACAGTCCAGCTGTGGAAAAACAAGGTATCTAGCTTTTAAAAGGGTGAAGAAGAAGAAGTCATCTCTTTTTTTGTTTTAAGGTGTGAAGCCAATATTTGGAAGCTGGTCCACAAAAGCAACTTCTGTCATGAAGCAGCTGATGCAAAATAAAGTGGTCACCATAAAAGTAATGGATAAGAAAGATAACACTTTTGTGGTAGAAATTACAGATGAATCAGTGATTCCAATAAGAAATGTGTCTAAATACCTTTTAGAATCAGGGTATGCAATGGAAGAATCCACCACTGTCTTGACAATGCTTGAAACAAGCATTGGAACACTGCAAAAAGAGAGTGGTAAGTGTCTGAAAAGTTTCTACTGTAGCTAGCTTGAGAAGCTGGCTTCATATTATTCCATTAGTGTTATTTTTAAAGCAAGTGAATGAAGACTCTGAGGTTTATGAACAGTGCTAAACCATCCTTTTTTCTTGAATACAAGTTACTAGTGTTACTATAAAAACATCAAATTTTAGATAGTTTATGTCTTCATTACACCAAAGCTAGACTACTGGCACAACTTCTAACCAAATCTTCTTTTGAAACTTAGTTCAGAGGCTGCACCTGCTTAAAAAAAGAAAAAATAGAGAAATATTTTTGTTGGTAGTACTGACTATTAATATAACACCAGAATGAGCATTGAACAAACATAACTAGTGGTTATTCTTACTTCCTTGTCTTTTCCAACAGATCAAAAGTTAGACAGAGTTGATTGGTCCTGGGTCACATTAACAGCGAAACAGGTGGTAAATGTCATGGTGTGTGTGGTTTACAACCCCAGCGAGTTCTATTGCCAGTTGTTAAACAATGATGGTACATCTTCTTTTTTCCCCTTCTGCATGTTCTGTTCTTTCTTGTACATTAGTATTGCATTTCAGAGGTCTACAGCTCCATTGCAGCTGCGCCCCTGGACTTGGGCCTGTCACTTTCACGCCTATCCAGTTGCTCAAGCAAACATGAGTCAGGAATCTGACTGGTGTCCCACTGCTTGTGTTTCACTCACACAGCAGTTTATGCAAACAGTTATACTGGGCATTCTCTTCCATTTTGTGTAGAGGTAGAGAACATCAACAGGGTGTTCTTCTATCATATTCATTTATGTCTGTGGGGCAGGGGGTTCCTTATAATTGTGAATACAAGGAAGATGCGGAATGCAGACAGTAAACATTTTAACTGCGTATTGACTTGTTACTCTATAGCTGTATATTTAAACTGTTTTCAGAATCAATACTGTCACTGTTAACCTCCTCAAACCTCATGTCATAAGACTATGTAGTAATAGCAGTGCTGCTTGATTGAATTCTCCCATAATAGCTGTTTAAGTACTATGAGATTTGAACTGATGTAAGTCACAGATTGGATGGAAGAATACTATATTGCTCTGATTGACTTTTGATGACCACTTTACTACCTCCAAGGTTTGATTAACAGTACAGTACTTCAATCTTACTTTTGCAGACTTGAATGCTCTAAAAGAACTCAATATATCTTTAGCAGAATTCTGCCAGAAAACAGCTCCTAGCATTTCCAAAGTAACAAAGGGGGAGCTGTGCTGTGCTTATTTCTCTGGTAAGTAATCTTGCTTCCTCTTGCTCATTGCAGTGATGTCTTGTAGAAATTTCAACCTGGCCTGTATTACAGAGACCTGGTTGGATGAAGCTGGGGGGGTTAATCTCTCTCAGCTCTGCCCTCCAGGGTTCTCTGTCCAGCAACAGGCAATACCTGGGGGGCACGGAGGTGGAGTGGCAGTGGTCTATCGGGACTCTATTCCCCTGACCAGATGCCCTATCCCACAGTCTGCTAGGTTCGAGGGTGTGTATCTGAAGGTGGGTGCCCGGGACAGAACAGGGATTCTGTTGGTGTACCGTACCGTCCACTCCACTGCTCAACAGTTTCCCTGCCTGAGCTAGCTGGAGTAGTCTCGGGGTTGGTGTTGGAGACCCCTCAGCTTGTTGTGCTGGGGGATTTCAACATCCATGCTGAGGCTGCCCTGTCAGGAGTGACTCAGGACTTCATGTCCACCATGATAACCATGGGGCTGTCCCAAATGGTATCTGGCCCTATACATGTTGCTGGACACACTCTAGAGCTCGTTTCTGTGTTGGACGGGGTGATAGTGATCTGAGAGTGGAGGAACTTTCTGCAGTTCTGTTGTGATGGAGAGATCACTACCTGGTGGGGTTTAGACTTGCTGGCACTGGAACCTCTGCAGGGGTGGAGGGCCGATGAAGATGGTCCTCCCCAGGAGGCTGATGGATCCAAATGGTTTTCTGATGGCTCTTGGGGATTTTCCTGTTGCCCCGGCAGGCGATTCAGTTGAAGCCCTGGCCAATCTTTGGAATAGAGACATGACCAGGGCAGTGGACACAATCACTCCTGAGCGTTCTCTCTCACGAAGTGGAGCCATACCAGCACCCTGGTTTTCTAGGGAGCTGGCGGCAATGGGGCAGTGGACACAATCACTCCTGAGCGTTCTCTCTCACGAAGTGGAGCCATACCAGCACCCTGGTTTTCTAGGGAGCTGGCGGCAATGAAACAAGTGAGACAGCGACTAGAGCAGTGATGGTGAACCTATGGCACGGGTGCCACAGCTGGCACGCAGGGACCTCTCTGTGGGCACTCGTGCCATTGGTCACCAGATCGTGAAAAGACCGTCCCCTTTTGCAAAACACGAATGATCTTGTTCTTTCTCACAGTGTGGAACAGAATGATTTTATTCTAGAATTCCTGTTACAGAATTCTTTTCTACATCGTTATCACATTTAAAAGATTTTGAAGAATGATGCACAGGGCATGGCTTGGATGCAAAGCCCTAACAGTTGACCTGAGTGCTGCATGGGTTGCTCTCAAGCTAACGGAGTATGAGCCAAGGTTTGACAAATTATCAACATGCATGCAATAGCAAAAATCACATTAATTGTGCAAAAGCATGCCCAATGCAAACTTTTACCTAATGCAGTGTTTGCAGTCCAAGACATAAAGTGTTTAAAATGTGTTAAGCATGTTTAGTTTTCTTGTTTATCTTGCTCATCCTAGTACAGGTTGACTTTTACTTTTACTAATCCGACACCTGTAGAAGCTTTATGTCTTGGACTGCAAACACTGCATTAGGTAAAAGTTTGCATTGGGCATGCTTTTGCACAAGGACCCGGAGTAAAGCTTGCCCCATAGAATTTCAGTCTGGCATATAATCACATTACAAGTTGAGAATCCCTTATCCAAAAATACATGTGCCTAATTATTTAAAAAGTTTGTATAAATTCCCTTCAGGCTATGTGTACAATGTAGTACTATAATAATTTTTTGAGTTGATTTTTTTCCCAACAAAAAACTGTTTATCATTGAAAGCTCTGTTACTGTGTTTTTCTTTAAAGACAAAAGATGTTAATTAGTTCGGACAACTGTATGAGTTGTTTTTCTAAAACTAAAACCTCGGTATTCAGGTTTAATTGCAGTGTTGGCACTTTGAAATAAATACCGGTAAGTTGGTTTTGTGTTGCAGTTTGGGCACTCGGGCTCAAAAGGGTTCGCCATCACTGGACTAGAGCGATGTTGGTGGAAAACTAGAGTGAATCCAACCAAACACATGCTAGAGCCTATTTGAAGGCCTACTCTGTGGCAATATGGGCAGCAAAAAAAGCATTTTTTTCCTGCCACTATTGCGTCTGCAAAGAGCTGCCCAGCAGAGCTGTTCCTGGTGCTCGGGCCTTCTGTACACTAGCCCCCAAGAGGAGAACTTAGACCTCAAGTCTCAACAGCCCGCTGTGAACAATTTGCTCAGCACTTTGCAGGCAAAGTTGCTCGGATCCGCTCTGACTTGGACACTATAGTTGATACAGACCCTGTGGATGTAACTTTGGCTCCTACTTGTTCAGTGTTATTGGATACTTTTCAATTTGTACAGCCTGAGGATGTGGACAGGATCCTTGGGGAGGTGAGAGCCACCACGTGTGTTCTAGATCCTTGTCCTTCCTGCCTCATAAAGGCAGCCAGAGTGGGACTGACTGAGTGGGTAAGGGGAGTGGTTAATGCCTCTCTTCATCAAGGCAGGGTACCAACCTTCCTGAAGGAGGCAGTGGTGAGACCCTTGGTAAAAAAAAAAGCCCTCCCTGAACCCACTTTATTGGATAATTATCATCCAATCTCCTATATCCTTTTCTGGGCAAGGTATTGGAACACGTGGTTGCCTCCCAACTCCAGGGATTCCTGGATGAGACGGATTATCTAGATCTTTTTCAGTCTGGCTTCAGGCCTGGTTATGGGACAGAAACAGCTTTGGTCGCCTTGGTAGATGACCTATGCTGGGAGCTAGACAGGGGGAGTGTGTCCCTGTTGGTTCTGCTGGACCTCTCAGCAGCTTTCGATACCATCAACCATGGTATCCTGGGCCACCTCGCTGGGATGGGTCTTGGAGGCACTGTTTTACAGTGGCTCCATTTCTTCCTGGAGGGGCGGACCCAGAAGGTGGTGCTGGGGGACTCCTGTTCAACTCCCTAGCTGTTGGCCTGTGGAGTTTCTCAGGGTTCCGTCTTGTCCCCCATGCTATTTAACATATACATGAAGCCATTGGGAGAGGTTGTCCAGAGTTTTGGGGTTTGGTGTCACCAGTATGCTGATGACACCCAACTCTATTTCTCCTTTCCATCTAATTCCAAGGAAGCTGTTGCTGTGCTAAACCGGTGTCTGTTGGTGGTAATGGACTGGATGAGAGCAAACAAATTGAAGCTTAATTCAGACAAGACAAGAGGTGCTCCTGGTCAGTCAGAAGGCAGATGAGGGAATAGGGAGTCAGCTTGTGTTGGATGGGGTTACACTCCCGCTGAAGACACAGGTTCACAGCTTGGGTGTACTTCTGGATTCAGCCCTGAACCTGGATGTCCAGGTTTTGGCGGTGGCCCGGAGTGCATTTGCACAGTTAAAGCTAGTGTGCCAGCTGCGCCCGTTCTTCTTCGTGGTCTCTGTGTATCACACACATGGGCTCTGCGCCTGTGCTGAGACCGTCCCAGAAAATTCTAAAGCTGAGGAAAATTGGGCGGGAGCCCTTCCCCCATCACGTGTGCTCCTTAGCACAGCTCCCGCCCTTCAGTTCCTCTTCGACCGCCATTGAGAGTGGCTGTATCTGGAATCTCTCTTCATTCAAAGATATTTCACTGAGTTTTTTACTTTATATCTTTCATTTCTCATTCTTTCTGTTTGTAACTTTTTCCCCACCATTACTCCGTCTCTCTAAAAAAACAACAACCCCAAAAATCATTAGTATCCCCTCTCTCCCCTGTTTTTGTCTTTCTTCACTTTCTCACTATACCTTTAAAGACTCCTTTTCGTAAGTGTGTGAAGTGCGGGACTAAAATCCCTCCCGCAGATGGACATTCATTATGTTTGTTGTGCCTCGGATAACCGCACGTCATGGAAACATGCCTGCACTGCCAGGCCTTCATGAAGCAGGCCTGCAAGTACCGTGCCACTAAGTTGAGAACCCTGCTTTGGGAACAAGCTCTTTTGGCGGTTTCTCCTGCTCCTTCAGGAAAGCCTCGAGGGTCATGACCGCGCACACCGCCATCACACACTCAAACTTCTGAGTCCCAGCCACCGTAATCTAAGCCGTTGGAGGCCTACCTTGCTAAAAAGTTAGCGAAAAAGGCTTCTAAAACGAAGGAGTAACTGAGAAAGACAAAAGAAAACGGCAAAGAAGGGAAAGTAGAAAGATGGAGACATTATGCACTCCAAAACCGGTTGCTGCTGCTAGGGCACCAGCAGAGGCTGCTTCACTCGCTTCCGAAACCTGATCGAGCCATGATCAGGGGAATCTACTTTGGGGGTGCAGAGTGAGAAATGACCGTCACCATCGACAACAACAAGTTGACACAAGGAAGTGTCACGGTCTCCATCGCCAAAGCAGCCATTGATACTGGTGACTAGCATGGCTTCATTATCCGATGCGAAATTGTGGAGTTTTCACCTGCACCCCAGCGGTTTGAGGAGCAGTCAATCCCGACAGCTCGACATAGCTCTCAGTCTCAAGAATCCCCTCAATGTGGTTCTGTCCTTGCACCATGGGAATATTATGCAGAGAGGGACGAGCACACAGGGATGACTCGCCATCCTTGTATTGTGAGCGCTCTATTCCGTGGCGTCAACGTCGAGGTCTTACTACTCCAGCTATGTTTATGAGGATCCGTATTGTCATTCTTTCGGTTGCTACCATTCACCAGGTCGAGACCGGTACCCCTCTCGTTATCGAGAATCTCCTCGGTATCGAAGGGAAGAGAGATCTCCCCCTCGGATCTGACCAGCATCTTCTGCTCGCTCTCGACGGCAATCACCACTGCCTCGGACTCCGCAAAGGTAATCAGTTGTCAATGCTGAGCCTCGACTTCGATGATCAAGTCCGCAACCTGGTGCCTCTCATTCACTGGACCAGTTACACGTTTCTGCCAAGCCTCTCACCTCTGAGCTAGCCTGTAAAGAGTCTTCATCAGAATCCAACTACTCGACTGATACGGATTCTGTCATTTTGGGGTTGACACACTCCCCATTGCCTGATGCTCAAGTTGAGTCGAAGACATCAATCTCACCATCAGAAGACTTGGGAAGTTTTGGTGACCATGTCATGAAGATGACAGCGGCGTTGGGGATTGAATCGAAGACATAGGAGCCGAAAACAAAAGACCCTGTTTTTGATGTCATAAAAACCACTCGGACATCTCCAACCTTCATTCCCTTTTTGCCAACTTTGTTGGAGACAGTCCAGGGGACGTGGAAGGCTCTTGCGACAACCCACACAGCAGCGAGAAACTTGAATTTATGTACCGGTTGAGAGAAGAGGATGCCAAATTCCTCTTCTCTCACCCGGTCCCAAATTTGATAATTGTGCAGTCTGCTCAATCCTGTGGAGGCAAGACAGCATACCACTTCGGCAGACAGAGAAGGAAAATGTCTTGGCCTATGGCCGCCAAATTTATTCTTTGAGTTCTTTGGGTCTCAAAGTTGCTAATTATCAAGCCACCATGGCTCAATATCGAATGTTCCTTACTGAGAAACTCAGAGATTTATGTCACTACCTCCAAGATCAGAAGCGAGAGTTTGCGCGAATCTTTCAAAAGGAAGCGTCGAGCATAGTGGCCTTGCAAATAAATACAGCAAGGCACAGGCTGACTGCCATGCACGTTCTATGATCGATTCCATGGTGCTTAGGAGGCATGCGTGGCTTAGGTCTACGAATTTGGCAACAGACACGAAGACCAGGATAGAGGATCTCCCCTTTGATGGGGAAGGCTTGTTCAATGCATCCACTGATGATTTGCTGGATACAGCTCAAAAAGCACAAACGAATGCCAAGAAGATGGGTCTGGCTCCACCATGGCAGCAACAAGGATACAAACAGGTTGGGTGCGATTTCCATATTCCCTGTCTTCTTTTCCATCGTCTTCTCAACAGTTTAAAGGAGTGGAACGTCGACCTTGTGACCGACAGCCCCAGTCACCGCGGCGCTCCATACATCAGCAGCGGTACCAGGGCTCCCGAAAAGGAGGCGACTTTGGAAGATGTCGTCTTTGACTCCTCGGCTTGCCCGACCATCACCGCTCCACTTATCTCACAGATCGTCTTCAGAACTCAGCTGTGTCAGCACTTTCGATCCTGGCAAAACATCACAACAGATCGATGGGTGTTAAACATAATTCGACACGGCTACCGGATCGAATTCAGATCCTCCTTCCTTTTCTCAGCATCCACACTATGCAACCAACACCAACACTGCTGGAGGAAGCGTCATCTCTGCTTCAAAAGGGAGTGATACAATCAGTTCCTGAAAAAGACCTGCAGGCGGGCCTTTACTCCTGGTACTTTACGGTGTCGAAAAAGGATGGAGGACTCAGGCCGATCGTAGACCTTCGGCCTGTCAACCTATTCATCACACCGAAGAGGTTTCGGATGGTCACACTCCAATCGATTCTGCCCCTGCTCTGCAGGGCCGATTGGTTTGTGTCCATTGACTTCAAGGATGCATATTTCCATATTGTTATCCACGAGGACAGTCAGAAATATCTTCGTTTCCGAATCAGGGAAAATACTTACCAGTTTGTCATCCTTCCGTTCGGCCTCTCCACCGCGCCACAGGTGTTCACCAATTGTGTAGCTGTCGTGTGTGAGTCTTCATGTCAGGGGAATTACCATCTTTCCGTATCTCGACTGATTGGCTGCTGGTCGCCTCCTTGAAAATCTTCAACAGGCACTGACCGACATGCTGCATCTCCTGGATGGACTGGAACTCTGTTTGAACCCGAAGAAATAGATCCTTCGACCTGTGAAGGAAATACAATTCATTGGAGCACTGCTGAATGTGAACGATGGTTTATTTATTTCTTTATTTATTATATTTATGAATCACCCATCTGGCCAGACAGCCGGCCACTCTGAGCGATGTACAGTCCAATAAAATACAGGGGGGGGGGGGAACGCACACACACACAGTATAAAACACAATTAAAAACAGTACAAAACTTAAAAATCCTAACCCACCCCATATTCCCACCTGAAAAGCCACGTTTTTAATGCCCAGCAGAAGCTAATCAAGGAAAGGGCATGGCAGAGGTCACTGGGGAGAGAGTTCCATAAATTGGGGGCTGCCACAGAAAAGGCCCTCCTCCTAGTCCCCACCAGCCTGGTTTCTCTGGCTGATGGAACAGGGAGAAGGCCGTCCGTGGCAGATCTTGTTGAGCGGCCTACTTGATGTTGCTGGAGGCGCTCCTTGAGATAAACTGGACTGGAGCCATACAGGGTTTTAAAGGTCAACGCCAACACCTTGAATTCGGCTCGGCAAACAACTGTTAGCCAGTGCAACTCTTTGAGCACTGGAGTGATGTGATCACGCTGGCGGCAGCCTTTAACCAGGCGAGCTGCTGCATTCTACCAGCTGCAACTTCCGAACCGTCTTTCAGGGTAACCCCATGTAGAGCGCATTACAGTAGTCTAGGCGAGAGGAGACCAAGGCATGAACCACTGATGGAAGCAGATGATTAGGAAAGTAGGGGCACAACTGCCGCATCAGATGGAGCTGATACAGCGCCGCCCAGCTCACAGCTGACACCTGAGCCTCCATGGACAGCTGGGAGTCTAGAATGACTCCCAAGCTGCAGACCTGGTCCTTCAGGGGTAAATGTACCCCATTCAGCACCAGGTCAACATCCCCATACCTTCCCTTGTCTCCCACCAGAAGTACCTCGGTCTTGTCGGGGTTCAGTTTCAGCATGTTCCTTCCCATCCAGCCACCCACTGCCTCGAGGCGCTCGAGATAAACTGGACCGGAGCCGTACAGGATTTTAAAGGTCAACGCCAACACCTTGAATTCGGCTCGGCAAACAACTGGTTGGGTATATCTACTGCAGGACAAGGTGAACAAGATAGTTACCTCCTCCAGGAAACTCTTCCATCTCAACAGCTGTACAGCACACTCTGTCAAACGACTTCTAGGACATATGGGGTTGATGATATCGGTAGTTCAGTACACCCTCCTATATATGGGATCTCTTCAAAATTGGTTGATCTGCTCTTTTCATCCAGAGACAGACATGACTTCACTCCGTCTGCATATTCCAGCCAATATCAAGGAGTCATTAATGTGGTTGATGCACAAAACGGATCTCTCACAAGGCATGCCCTTCCACCTTCCCACGCCGACATGTATCTTAACAACAGATGCATCATTGCTGGGCTGGGGTGCCCACTCCGACAATCATGTGGTGCAAGGTACCTGGTCACCTCGGGAGAGTTCTTTTTTTCTTTTCTTTTTTTTTTTTTTAAATATTTTATTTATTTTTCAAAACAAATTATAACACAGAAAATATATTTAGCAAAATACAAAATTATCACACAAATATAACATAATCAACATACAATAAATCATAAAGTGCTCCCCTCCAAGGGACCAATTAATATACTTCTATCCTCTTGATCAAATAAAGTCTAAATTCCAAAAATATAACATATCCCGACAAGGCATGTTACCCTTCCCCTTTATTAATACATAGTCTAGTAATTGATTCCATATCTCCATAAAATTATTCTTCTTTAGCAATCCTTTTTTGCATTTGATACTACTAGTTAGTTTATCATTTAGGGCTATGTCCCAAACTTCCTTATACCAGTCTGTTATTAGGAAAACATATTGTACTTTCCAATTTCTCGCTATCATTAGCCTGGCCGCAGTTAACAAGTTTACAATTAACTCCTTTGTATTTTGATCACAAATAAGCTTCTCAGTTATTGATAACAATGCTAATTTTGGACAGACCTCTAAATTAGTACCAATAATTTTCGATATTTCTGTAAAAACCTCTCGCCAAAACACCAATACATTTTTACAATTCCACCACATATGAGCATATGTCCCTTTTTCCTGACATCCTCTCCAACATAATGCAGAACAATTATTATCTATTCTATTTAATCTTACTGGAGTTAAATACCATCTCCAAATTAGTTTATAAAAATTTTCCTTTATCCTAATTGACATCATTTTCACAATCCGTCTATCCCATATATTGTTCCACCCCACCTTCGAGGTCACCTCTTCAAATTCATTATCCCATACTGTCTTAAGCTGATCCTCTTGTTCTTTTGCTTTTTGGATCAATCTATATAAATCCCTTGTTATACCTCTTGTTGATGCATTACCTGGTAGGCCGTCTCTAGACATGACCATCTTTTCAAAATTAGTTAAATCTCTCTCGTACTCAGTTTTCCTTTTCCATTTCTTCGACCACTGTTCTAACTGTAGTAAATTTAACCACGATAATCTTCTTCTCCCAACAATTTCCATTATTTGATCTCTAGTCCCCATCTTTTCCACCCAATCGGTCAATCTAATAACCCTTTCTTCTCTTAGTTTACTCTCCAGCTCTAATCTTAAGTTTTCAGGAAAATCCTTAAGAGCTACCACCGGAGTTAATGGAGATATCCCTGGTATAAATATGCTCTTCATAGTACCCCAAATCATTAACAAATTTCTTAGAAAAGGTTTGTCTATATTTTTTATCAATTTATTATTATTTTTTTGAAAAAAAATATTCCACAAAGTACTACGTAGTCACCTCGGGAGAGTTCTATGCACATCAACTTACTGGAAATGATGGCAGTCTGGAATGCTCTACGGGCTTTGGAGCATCACCTCTCCGGTTTCCATATTCAAATTGCATCCGACAACACAACCGTAGTGGCGTACATTAACAAAGAGGGCGGCACGAGATCGGCGCGTTTGACACCGATACAACTGGGCAATTCCTCGACACATGTCCTTTGTGGCAATTCATATTGCAGGAAAAACCAACATTCTTGCGGATATGCTAAGCAGGGTGTCGATACAGCCCCTCGACTAGCAACTACATCAAGGAATTCTCAACACGATTTTTCTCCACTGGGGTTGACCCGACGTGGAGTTGTTTGCAACCAGGGAGAATGCTGCTTGTCCGCTGTTCTGCAGCAGGGCAGCTTCAGACCTGATGTCATTGACGGGACGCGTTCATGATGCAGTGGAGTGGCAGTTTCTTCTACCTGTTTCCTCCGATCCCGCTGCTGACTCAGGTGATATCGAAGATCTGCCAGGACAGGAAGGACTGCATATTGATAGCGCCGTGGTGGCCTCGTCAGCCCTGGTTCTCTCGCCTTCTCCAACTATCTCACAGCGAATATCTCCCACTGCCACTTCAGCAGGACTTGCTGACACAACATTGAGGCCAACTACGACACCCAGATCTGAAATCACTGGGGCTGATGGCTTGGAGGATCAGACAGACCAATCCATGGATTTGTCTGCTGCTGTGAAAGAGGTTCTTTTTGCAGCCAGTAAACTGTCTACCAGGCCTTCTTATGCCCGTAAATGGTCCCATTTTACCACCTTTACAACTTCCTTGTGGAAAGACCCGAGTACATGTTCGGTGTCTGTCATTTTGGAGTATCTACATTCATTGATAGTTCGTGGACTGAAGTACAGTACTCCTCCATCAAAGTGTACTTGGCTGCAATATCAGCACATAAAACTCCCTCGTCTACGGGTTCGATCTTCACAGATCCTCTAGTTAAACAGTTTTTGAAGGGACTCAGGAACTTAAGACCACCAGTTCGAAGATTGATCCTGGGATGGGACCTTCCTCTTGTGCTGAAGGCTCTAACAAAGAAGCCATTCGAGCTGATGGCGAGTATAGATCTGCGCTTGCTCTCCTGGAAAACAGCTTTTCTGGTAGCTATCACTTCAGCACCGAATGGCCAGTAAACTTTGTGTGTTGAGAGTCGACTCACCATACTTGACATTCCACCGTGACAAAGTTGTCCTCCAGCCGGATCTGCATTTCTTGCTCAAGGTCATCTCTGATTTTCATTTAGGGCAGGATATTGTTCTCCCAGCTTTTTTTCCATCACCATCTTCACCATGGAAACGACTTTGCACCACCCTGGTGTCCGTCGGGCACTTGCCTTTTATAAGGCTCGTACGGAGTTGACAAGACACACTCAGCAGTTGTTTGTTTGTTTGTTATGGACCACCTAAAGTCAGAAAACCAGTGTCGAGACAAAGATTTGCTTCTTGGATTGTGGACACTGTTAAACTGGTGTACCAGCTAGCAGGACGTCAGTTGCCTGGACTGGTGAGAGCTCATTCCACCAGAGATCTCTCAACCTCGATGGCCTTCGGGAAAGGAGTCCCCTTGCCAGATTTGTGTCAAGCGGTGATGTGGTCTTCTCCCTCAACATTCATACGCCTTTACCGTCTAGATGTTCGTGCCCGTGCACAAAACACTTTTGGGAGAGCAGTCCTGTCATCAGTGACTCAATGATTGTCGACACCAACCCTCCTCTGGTAAGTCAGCTTGCTACTCTGCTGATATGTGTGATGCACAGAGACCACGAAGAAGAAGGGCAGGTTGCTTACCTGTAACTGTAGTACTTTGAGTGGTCATCTATGCATTCACACAACCCGCCCTCCATCCCCGCTCGGTGTCTACATCGAGTATGATTTCCAATAGAGGTTGGATGAATACTGTTTAGTTGATATCGATGTTGGGACCGGTGTCGATGCAGATGTTATGTAGTTTCTCTCGGTCCCGGGACTCGCAATAGGTGGTCTCGGGGAACTGAGGGAAAGGGCGGGAGCTGCGCTAAGGAGCATGCGTGATGGGGGAGGGGTTCCCGCCCAATTTTTCTCAGCTTTAGAATTTTCCGGAATGGTCTCAGCGCAGGCACAGAGCCCATGTGTGTGAATGCACAGATGACCTCTCGAAGAACTATAGTTACAAGTAAGCAACCTGTCCTTCCTGGAGATGTCTGATTTGGCCACAGTGACACATACCTTAGTTACATCCCGTTTGGATGACTGTAACATGCTTTATGTGGGGCTGCCTCTGAAAAGTATTCAGTAACTTCAGCTGGTTCAAAGAGCTGCTGCCAGACTGCTGACTAGGGCTGGTTACAGGGAGCATACAACTCTGTTACAACAGCTTCACTGGCTCCCAGTCTGTTTCATAATTCAAAGTGCTTGTTATGACCTATAAAGCTCTATACGGCTCGGGTCCAGGTTATCTGAAAGACTGTATTCTCCCCTATGAGCCTGCCAGCACTTTGAGATCCTCAGGGGTGGCCCTTCTCTCAGTTCCAGCACCATCACAGGCACGCCTGGTGAGAACACGGGAGAGTGCCTTCTCGGTAGCTGCCCCAGCACTCTGGAATTTCCTCCCCAGGGAGGCGCCCTCCCTGGTAAGCTTCTGGAGACAAAGATCTTCCTGTTCCGGCAGGCATTTGGAACTAGCCTGTGATGCAATGGAATGCTGTATTTTATATTATGCATATTGTACTGTTTTTATGGTTTAATTCTATTTTTAACTTTTGTATTTTTCTATTTTTGTTTTAATTGTATGAGTTTTAAAGGTTGTGAGCCATCTTGGTTCTCAGTGTTGGGGGAAAGGCGGGAGGAGGAGAATATCATGTCTCCCCTTACTCGCCTTTTTTCTACGCTTAACAATCCCAATCTATGAAATCCTAACTGCAAATTTTGAATTCCAGTGTACTGCTGATTGTGCCTAATTTAAATTAGTCAAATAAAACAACAGTAAAATAGTTCTACAGAATTTCTCTGCCTGGGCAGAAGGGTGGTCTTGGTGTGGAAGGGGTTTCTTTCTTTTTTTTCATTTCTCTGGATAGGATGTTGTTATGTTCCTTGCATTGCAACAGAGCAACTTTAGTGTCTGGCTGAAAATGGCTTCGCTGTAAAATAGCAGGAAAGAATGAATCTGCTTCATATTTCTGTGCACCTAAGTAAGACATGAAGAAAAATATTGAACTCCCATTTCTGAAGAGAAAGTAAATTTGTATACTTACTGGATAGCACAAGATTTTTGTGCTCTTCTTTAATTTAGGCGATGGTAGATGGTATCGTGCCTTGGTAAAAGATGCCACTTCGTTTGAAGCCTTTGAAGTTCAGTTTGTGGATTATGGAAACTGTCAAGTGGTTACTCTGGATAAAGTCAGACAGATTTCATCTATATTCACGAGACTCCCGTTTCAAGCAGTCAGATGTTGGCTATCAGGTAACAGGTTCTCTTACTTTGGTAGTAAGAAAATATTTTGAATTGCAAGTAAAATAGGAAGGTACACTGTAAATAAAACACTACTCGTCTTTTTACTGAGCTTGAAATTGAACATGGTCTAGGGGTGTCACAACTTTTACTAACAGTTAACTAATCCTTAATCCCCTATTTCATATTTCTGAATCGGAGCGCCAAAATCTCAACTTGTCATGAACTTTCAGAGCTTTTCTACACAAGACTGTTAATCCACTATCTACTTTCGGTTTCGTTGCAGAAATGAGATCCGAGCACTATACGAAGAGTGTTTCCTGCTTTTCCACTACATAACCTCTAGCTGGCACGGCAATATAGAAGAATAGTGCAAAAATACACAAGTGGAAATAGCATTTTCTTTCACTTTCTTTAAATAATACTGCATTTTCCCTGCTCTAAAAAAAAACTCTCAGAAAGTGCTGTTTAAAAACAGAAGTGAAACTAGAGGGTCATGTCGTCATCTAAAGAACCTGTAAACAACCATAACTAGGGAATGACAAGCACACAATAAATGCCACATGTAGAAAAGCTTTTAAAGAATAGGAGTTGGAAAATAGTAAAATCATTCCTAAATGCCATAGTAATGTAAGATAATTACAGCAGAATCGATTAGTCATTTGTAACGTGGGATAAATACTGAAGCGGTTTTCATTCTTCTCTGTGATGCGTCTTTAAATGTGTAAATCATATTTGAAAAGAACCAACCAAGATAAATTGCAGTTTTATGATTCCTGTGGTAAAGATCTGTACTAAAGTGACCCCTGCCCCCTTCAAATCAGAGCATGCCATTTCTGTTACTTCTGCACCTTTTAATCCAGCCTTCCTTGTTGGTCTCCCTGGCTTGATAAGTTTCCCAGGCTCAGCTCAGTGATTCCCAGGTTTCTGCCCAGTTGTGTCAATACAATAAAAGTGTAAAACATGCAACTCAAAAGGCTTTGGTGTTCATATAATTATAGGTTTAGTTATAAGAATACAATGTGTGTTGGCCTCCTGGCCTAATACAAAATTACATTACTCTCTCCAAATACTGGACAAAACTGAGATATGAAAGCTGGGCAGTGCGATCCAGTGTGGCTGCCCGTAACCCTCCAAACTCAGAGGATTATAGGCATCCTGTCAAGGACGGAAGGAACACAGGCAAAGGTCGCCTCTGTACTTCTCTTGCCCTGCAAAAGACTTAGACTGCTGATTTCAGCCATCTAAGTCTTTTGTGCCTGCTTGCAAGGAGGACAGGCTGAGGCGCTGCCAGGATACATCGTATCCCAGCGGAGGTTCACTCCCCCCCTCCCCACCCCTGGAACAGCCACCTAGCACCATCTCCGAGGTTCGGTCCTGCAACCTCGGAGCCACAGCCGGCATGGTTCTTTCCACGCCAGCTTCAAGCATGGAGGGAGGGCAGTCCGTATTCGGAGTCCCAGCTTCAGCCTCGAAGCAAGTTTCCGAGGTCAGAGCTGGGGCACCGAATTATCCTAAGGCCGTCTAGACAGCATCTAGCGGCCATAGGATTGCACCCTTAATATATAAAGAACTTTAAAGCTTTAGCCCAACAGCATCTGATATCCTGACATGAGTGAGATCCAATGTGGTGCTGTGATTGGAGAGATGGGCTTGGCTGTGAAACTGGGTTCAAAGCATTACATAGTTTTGAAGTTGACTCAGTGACCTTACCAAGTCCCTCTCAGCCTGTTTGATCTCGGTTTCTTTGAGTCTAAATTATGCAATGCAAAGTATCATAGCAGACACCAGAGCATAGAGAGAAATGCCTATTTTCCCCCTAATAGATTCTTGCTCCTGACAGTTTTCTTTCCTTCTTTCTCCTTCCATGGCACTTTCAATCTTTCAACAGCTCCCTCTCCCACCTCCTTCATTCTGGATCACCTTTGCCCCCTCCATAAAACTTCACCATTTTCAGGGCACTGCTTTGCTTGAATTAAGCAGGTGAGCCTATACTCCAGCTTCCTCCAACCTAGTGGCCGCTAAATGTTTTGGACTACAACTTCCTCAATTCCTGACCATTAGCCGTGCTGGCTGAGGCTAATGGTAGTTTTAAAGTCCATTATATATGGAGGGCATCAGGTTGGGGAAGGCTGCTATACTATACTCTCATCTGTCAGTGGCCTTGAGAGGGTTTGGACAGTACCCTTGTTGCTGTGGGCTGAGATGTGTTGCTGCTTCTAAGTGTTCAGCAGACACTGCAGAGCTTTGGGTATGCCATTGTGTGCAAGAGCTGTGTACAGTTACGAGGCCAACTCATAAGTCCTGTAAAGGCAATCATTGCCTGGATTTTTAGATAATTGCCTCAATTGTAATAATAGATTCTTACACATTTTTGTAATGTTTTGAGAAACTCTTAAGTGCAGTGTTACTCATGTTTATCAGAAGTAAGTCCCTCTAAACTGTGGGACTTCCTCCCTAGTAAGTGAATTGAGAACTGCACCGTTAGTGACCTCAAGCACATTGTCTGAAGAGTAACTAAAGCCTGCTTAAATATTTCCTCCCTCCCTCCCTCAGGTGTAAGGCCCATAAGTAAAGAATGGACCCCAGAAGCTACAGCAATACTAAAGATGTACACAACTGGGAAGAAGCTTCAGGCCAAAGTCATTTCTTTAACTGCAAATGGTGCTGAAGTAGAGCTTATTGACAGTTCCACTAGCAGTCCCGTAATGATCAGTGAAATTTTAATTAATGAACATTTGGCTTTAAAAAAGGAAATATTCTCAGATCAGAATGTGCCACTAGATGAAATGTCAACCAGTTACTTCCAAGGTAATTAATCTTACAATGTTTTTGAATGGCATGGGAATGCCCATAAGTATTGTCTATTCTTTTAAGGTTTGGGTACAACTGCTGTGGTACTGAACATGTTAGCCAGCAAATGTCAAATTATTGGGGCACCAGGCATGTTTGGGCATTTTCTTGGTAAATGCTTAATACTGATGGAAATAAGAATGGAACTTGGTGGTTCTTGGTAGTTAAGCTGAAGGAACCAAAGCAATAATGCACCTCAATAATAATATAGATCTCAAAATAGAAAGTAAACATCACAAATTCCAGTATCCTTGAATAATTGTCCCCCTTGCAGAAAACCAGGTAAGAGGTCTATTTTATTTATTTATTTATTATATTTGTCTATTGCCCAACCAGCAAATGCCCTTGAAGTGGTTTACAGTCATAAAACCATAAAACAACAATAAAAGTAAGTAAACAACAACAATAACAGTATCAAAATAATACAACATTAAAAACATTTAAAATATTTCTGTAATCTCTGTGTAACCTTCTGGAAGATTAGATGCCCTAGACCCCCACAATAGCTTAGCTCCCAAGAAAAGTTGCATCGTAGGGATGTCGGAGAAATCAGCAACGGATTCAGATGAGTTCAGATTTCTATGAATCCAACCCACAGATTCTGCAGCTAGGACTCAGCTTTTCCCAAATCACATGAATTCCTCAGACCTGTAGAACGGTTTTTTACTTTGCAGAATTTTATGCAAATTTAGTCTTAGAAATTTTTTTTAAAAGACAAAAATGCACATTTCCCTCCCCCCAGGCGAAAGTGTGAAAATGTGCAAGGGGGGGGGGGATTTGCACATTTATTTATTTTACTTATTTATTTATTTATTATATTTATACCCCACCTTTTTTCCTGCAAGGAACTCAAGGCGGCTTACATAATCCTCCTCCTCCTCTCCATTTTATCCTCACAACAACCCTGTGAGGTAGGTTAGGCTGAGAGTCAGTGACTGGCCCAAAGTCACCCAGTGAGTTTCATGGCTGAGCGGGGACTAGAACCTGGATCTCCCGAGTCCCAGTCCAACACTCTCACCACTACGCTACACTGACATTGTGCTTTAAAAAAAAAGAAAGCATGATGTCTATGTAAATTTAACACAGAAAAATTCTAATAATGGAGGATATGTAAGTAGCAAGGAACAAACAGGCCATCCAGGCTAATATTGGGTAATAAATACTTATTTATTTATTATATTTATACCCTGCCTTTTCCCTGAAAGGAACCCAACAAGGTGTTTGTTCATTTTTAGAAGTGCAAATTGTGCAAGTGCACACAGACACAAGTTCAGGAAATTGAAAAAAAAATCTGATTCCATCAGTGAGCAGACGGAACAAAACGCACCTGACTATTCACGAAACACAGACAGAATGGATTTAACAAAATTTGTACATCCCTAGTTGTGTGCGAGCCTTAGTCTTATATTTAATTTTAAAGTTCAGAGAATCAAGTTGTTGCCTCTTACTTGTATTGGAATTACATAGAATTAGCATACAGAATTTTGACCATAGCAATGGCAAACAGGCAGCTGTTATAAAAGCTTTCAATATTAGAAATGTCAGTAAATAAGTGAACTTTAATAAACTAATTAGCAAACAGACCCAGCTTCATATAGGTTGGAATAGCCCTTAGTTTGGTATCACAAAGCCTTCAAAAAGACTTATGCAGCTGTCAGAGTTGGACACATTGTGCCTGCCCCATCCAAGTGAACCCACGCTCACTGGCACCCCAGGCACAGCCCCTGCCATTGTGCCACCCCTATAGCCCCCTGAGTGGGGCTGCCCTACAGTAGGGGAAATTGTCTAACTCTTGGACTACTGCTGCCTAGTGACTGAAGATGGTAATGCAGGCTTCAAACACACTTGCACATTGAAATTAAGGCATTTTACAAACAAAGTAATACCACGGTGCACAGTATACATGTCAAGGTGCACATACTATACATGCCAAGCTTCAGGTGTCTAGGTTTCATGGTCTTGTCATTATGGCACTGACAGACACACGTTCTCTTTTATTATGGAGATAGACTATAATTGCTCAAATTCTTTTCTTACAGTTTTAGTTTCTCACAGTTTATACCACATTATACACTAATGTATATCTTCAAAACAATTAGCACCACAAAATAGTCTGTATTGTGTCTCTTCAAAGGCTAAATGCTTCATTTAGTAATGTAAGGCAGTAAATGCCCGGTGGGTATTACTGTGGGGTGTTTTTTGTTTGTTTGTTTGAGATTTCTGTAGCAGTATTAATTTATTCAATGTAACAACCAAATCTAGAGGTACTGATAAATGCAAAATCATTGTAGTCCTCCACTTCAATTATTCATCACAATATGACATTTTTATTCGGCTTCTATCAGCTAAATTGCTGTTGAAAACACGCACAATAAGGTAGGTCACTTTATGCACCAATGCATCCTTGAACCATGCCTTTGGAGCAGGGGTTCTTAACCTGTGGGGTACGCCTCCCCTGGGGAGGTTTGGACTGACTCCAGGGGAGGTGTGAGTCTCCCCTCAACTATACATTGTTCGTTTTACAAGTACATAGCACAGCTTGGCGGTTGGCCCAACCTTATTTCTTTCTGCTAATCTTGGGAGCTACGCCGTTCATTTAATTGAATATGCTTTTTTTTTTTAGTCCAGAGACAGAGCATAAACTAAAAAATGCAAACTCGTCCTGCCTAAGCCTAAATTTTGGGCCGTTAACACATGGGAGGCATGGGTCATAAGATTTTTCACAAGGGAGGTGTGACACCAAAAAGGTTAAGAACCACTGCTTTAGAGGTACTGTTCTAAAAACCTTCTGGAGCCTACTTTCATCCATAAACTGCCATTTTAACCAATCTTCATAGTCCAAATTCTATTGCTTGCAGTGATAGAAAGTGTACTATTGCTTGGCAATGAGGCAAGCACATTAACTAGTACACCTAAGAGTGCCTTCAAATTTACTGTGTATCTGCTGTGATACTTGCAGATTATATGACTACATACATGCACGCACACGCACGCACACACACACACACACACACACACACACACACACTTTTAGTCCTTATAGAGATGTTGTGCCTGAGTCTTAGCCTTTTCTTTTAAAGTAAGCAGAATCAAGTTGTTGCCTCTTGCCAAAATTGGGATGGAGGGAAATAGAACTTATGATAGTTCTGATTAAAACAAGAACTTCTTAAAAAGATTCACTAACCTGTTCGAGCATTTCAAATTAGACATAAATGTTCTTATACATTTTTCATGCTTATCAATGTTAAACTCGTTACATTTTAAGTATAACTATTATGAAAGTAATCCGCTTTCAGCTAGTCCAGAATGCTGTGGCCAGACTGTTGACTCGGCGTGGTTATGGGGAGCACATTCCCTTGTTAAAACAGCTTCACTGGCTACTGGTCTGTCTCTTGGCACAATTCAAAGTGCTGATTATGATCTATAAAGCCCTATACAACTTGGGACCAGGCTACCTGAAAGATTAAATTCTCTCATACAGGCCTGTGCAGGTTTTAAGACCTTCGGGGGAGCCCCTTCTCTCAGTGTCTCTGCCATTAGAGGCATGTTTGGTGGGGATGCAAGAGAGGGTCTTTTCAGTGGTCACGCCAGGCTCTGGAACTCCCTGCTAGGTTGTTGTCTTTCCACTGGCAGGCAAAGACATTTTTATTCAGGCAGGCCTTTGGCGCATAAACTAGCCTGTTGTTGAAGGGGGTTTAATTGGTGCTGTTTATTTATTTCGTTGTGCTTCTAATTCTGTTTTTAATTTATATGTTTTTATATTACGCTTTAATTAAGATTTTGTTTGTAATCTGCATTTTATTGTTAGCTGCCTTCCATTTTTGCTGGAATATAAAATAAATAAATAAACACTTCTTACTATAGCTTGAGGAACAATACTTTTAAAAATAAAGCATGTCGGCTGTGATCCCAAGGGAACATCAGTGCATGGACTTGTGATTTTGTAGTTCCACTGCTTATTGTACTCTTTATGCCCCCTGAAAAGGTGCTCCTGCAACTGGAGTGACCTTTAGAGTAGCATCAGATACATCACAAGTTGCTGCAGTTAGTAATAATGGGGGATGGGGCATGCATGAGGCTACCTGCTATTGATCAGATCGCACTCCCCTAGAAAAAACTGATGTAGAGCCAGGACCTAATATTATTCATGACTTAGTGGTAGACATTGCATCTTTTATTTGACGATTTGCATCAATACTTGCCTTTAAGGATGCATGTAAATGACTTGACCCAGTGTTCTAGCATTTTAAATCATGTAGAAGATCATTTAACCTATAAGCAACGTTGCTTATTGAATTGAAAGCAGCTGCTAGATATGTAGATCACACTGTGATGGTTCTTAAGATTTTCTACCTACCTCCAAAGTTAACTGATAAATGGCAGCTTGCACCAAATTTTACATTTACTATAAATTTATCTTGCCTATTTAATTAGATATTCAAATGCATTTTAATTCAGAATAAGACCAGTCAGTCAGTCAAATGCATTTTAATTCAGAATAAGACCATTGGATAACTAATTGGAAAAAGAAATAGAAATGAGAGGGATTTAGAAGTGGTTGTATAGCTACGGCCCATCCCAGTGTGGATATAGTGCCTTTGTGTGGAGGACTCCTACAGGGCTCAATAAAACACAGTTTTGTCCCTGCAGAGACTCCTTGTGATGTTGGCATGCATGCACAGGCGGTGAGCAACAGAGACACAGGATCCTCCATCCTGTGTTCATGCTTCGATGGGATCAGGTCCCATTTTACTTTAAGGCTGACTGAATTATGAAACTAATGGCAGATCATTTCCACATGAGGTCTGCTACATAACAACGCTTTAGAAATAATTTTCACTTGTATCTATTGTTACAGAAATATCTACATGCATACAGTGGACAACAGCAGAACTTCCAGTTGATGATACTTTGTTTGTCCATGTATTAGATGTGATACACCCTGGCTTTTTCTATGTTGTACCAACAAAAGTCAAAGGTACGGATAAAAGTACCCAGTGCCAACAAAAGTGTTCTTTATATTATTCCAGTCCAGACATAACAGGAAACTATTTTTTCCACTATGTAAATGAGCTATGGGGTGCCTTGGGCTTGCACGTTCTTTTCTTCCATCTCCTCCTCTTTTTAGCACCCGTGAGGAGACTTGAAGCTTCTGCTTTTAACCATCCTACACTAATGGGGTTACTGTGGAATCCAGCAGCTGTTTGGAATATTTGTTTTTGGGTTTTTTTTTTATCAAACCTCAATGATTTCTTATTCCATGTACTCAGCAATTAAGTCAGTTGTCCTGAGGTGTTACATCTTTCCTCCCTCCTTTTTCAATAATTTAACTTACGGTACTAAGCTATCAGGGGTCTGATTTACCCCTATTGAAATAAATGGGAAAATGAATCTACCAAACCCCTAAACTAACTGGGATCCATTCTGTCCCCAGCAAGTCCGCAAAATAGGACAGGGAAAATTGTAACACTTTTCCTTTAGCATAAATTACATTTTTATGTGGTTATACCACTTCAAGAGTACAGGAGTAGATTTTTTTTGTTTCTGAAAAGAACCCCCCCCCAAAAAAAAACTGTACATTTCTGTGTGTACAAATATATAACAAAAGCACTCAAGGGGTCCATTGCACCCCAGGAGTAAATTTTACCCATGGGGGTTAATTCTGGTCCAAGTTGATTGGACACCTTCCATTTTTTATTATGAGCCCAGTATTTCACCTGTGCATTTTAGGTTTCTGTTTTGCTTTCTCAGACAAACCTGACAGCCTAATTCGGGGGCGAGGAACGTGGTGCCCACAGGCACCACTACACCTCCAGACACCTCACCCTGTGCTTGCAAAGTGCTGATACCTATAATTTATCTTATTTTAAAATTAAAATTTATTTTTCTGGATGGCTGGGAGCACTTCAAAGTGAAGCACTGGCTTCTACCTGCTATCTTTCTAAACCCCAGAAACAGTCTTTGGAAGAAAAGGAGGCTGGAGGCCAGACTTCAGTTTGAAGTGCTCCCAGCTGCCTGTGGGGATGGGGGGAAGAAGGAAGGGATAGACCTGGTTGCCATGGTCTGGTAATGGGGGAGGCTTGGGCATGGCAGCAGGGTAACTGGGGGAGGGTTTGTTTGATCTAATGTCATGGGAGGAAAGAGTGGGGAAATTGGAGCTGGGGGTGACCTGAAGTGTCGGAGGAGGAAATTGTGGGGTGGGTGGGGTGACAGATGTTCATATCTTGAATATTGAGCCAGACACACTGTTTGCCAGAAACATGGAGTAGTTAGCTGCAGTCCATGTATTCTTAGGAGGCACCTGTGGAAGTTTAATCCTTTACTGTTCAAATTAAATATTTTGAAAATCATATTTATATTAAATGTTTTTAAAATGTGGGGTCCAGTGAACCCCAATAGTTTTTTGTTCAAATTTTTAGGCTAACATTATGGGGTTCAGTGTTTTTGTTAGAGTACTTTTTGGAATATAAAACTAATAAAAGTATATTGTTAAGCTGGAGTCATTTTGAAATCAAACCATATATTTCCAGTTAAAAAGTTAAAGGTATCCATTAGATCCCTACAGCAGATTGATACTATCAAAATAAATGGTGGAGGAGGGTTAAACTTACCACAGTTCCTGATTATATTCAAACTTGGGGAGCTGTGATTTGTTTAAACTATAGTTAGAACAAGCCAGAATCAAACAATCAGATCCTAGTTTGTTCTGAAACCATGTGTTCCTGTTACATTTGAACCAGGCCATTGTTAGTTAAACTTCATTTTGAAGATAACAGCATTTCTGCATCTGTACTGAAATTGCACAAAAACTAATCTGCCCCAAAGACTGCAAAATGTTCATAAGCTTCTGGAACTGAAAACTTTCTAATTCAGGGACTTGAGTTATTAATAAGCATATTTTGTAAAGTCTTCAAAACTTGTAAACTTCAAGAGGAAATTCTTTAGACTTGCAAATTGGCTACTTCATTATGCATATTATGTTACCCAAGAAACCAAGGTTTTTTTTAGCTGCTTCTGAATGCTGTAAACATGTATTTTGTTATGGGAGGTTCTGATGGGGTATATGTGGTAAAATATAGAACATTATACTTCAATTCTGTTTTAGTGGATCCACAAAAGCTCCATAAGCTAATGACTGAACTTGCAGATTACTGCAACTCTCAGAATGATCACATCTTCAAACCAAGAGTTGGTGAACCCTGTTGTGCCAGGTTCTCGGGTAAGAGAATGAACTTAGAAAATTGTGTGTGTGGGGATATTCTGTAGAGCTTGCAGCCTGTGAAAGGGGGAGATACAGCTTGGTGAAAGTTGTGCCATTTCAAAATACTGTGTTTAAAATTTAGTAACTCCCAATTATTGCATAGTAGCCCAGTTGGGTGAAATGATATCGCAGAAAAGAAAACCATATCCTTGATGGCTTACCACATGATTAAAATAGGTGTTAGTGATGGACGGCTTATCAAGTGCTGCAGTAACTGAATGACCAACTGAACTGATTATACAAATTGACCTTCAGTGATCTGAAGCAGCTGGTCCTTTCCTTGAGCCACAGAATGAGCTTACTTGACTGCATACATCCTAGCTTCTTTGGATCCATTGGGCCAGTTGCTTCTTTGGGAGGAGGGGAGCCCATAGCCTGGGTTGCCATACAAGTAGGAGCATCTGCTGCAGTAGCATGCTGGGTAGGGATCTCTTCTGTCCTGATGGAGCTGACACAGAGGTACCAGCTACAAGGGACGAGTGGACATTCTTTCCTGTAGTCTCTGATCTTCATTATATGACTCCTCCTCCCTATTGCTGCTTTTATCTTCATTTAAGTTTCTTCTGGTATAGCAATAGACACATACAGTATTGTAGTACTGCAGTAGCACTAATGTGTTCAGGAGATATTTGCCTGCTCCTGGTTGGGATTAGGTGAGCATGCTACTCACTCACCAGTCTTCTCGCTTCTCTTCAGTTCAAGTGGTGTGGTGGTCCTGTGATGTAAATTAATCACAAATGAGCTGACCTGTGCAGTTGCCAAATGATGAGAATCAAGTGACAAGCATTATATAATCTAAAGGAAGGCCAGTGAGTCATGGCCTCCAAATTATACTACTAAAGTTGTGAAAATCTAGCTTGACAGGAAAATGTTAGTTGTAGAGCTCATTGCTTACTGGTTTGGGGTTTAAGAGAACCTTCAAAACTCAGGGATATGCAGTTGGTTGCTTTGTGCATATAATGATAAACTTCTCAAAATAAGTTTTAAATATTTTTTTAGGTGATGACAACTGGTACCGTGCTGTTGTTCTGGGAATTGGTGTGTCAGAAGTGAAAGTGGCATATGCAGACTATGGGAATGTGGAAGTGTTGCCATTTTCTAGACTTCTACCTATAACTGCTCCCTACTTGGAACTACCTTTTCAGATACTTAAGTGTTCCCTGGCAGGTAGTAAACCAACCAGTTCAGTTTGTCAAATAGTAACTGTCTGATTTTAACTTTGATTCTCCATTTAATATTTCTATATACTTACATATGTTTACAGAGCCTTAAATCTCAATGTGCTAATGAACACTACTGGTGTTATTTTGGAAATGTAATATTGTTATATTGGCTGTTCAGTCATAGTTGTATTAATTTTTTCTGTATGCTGCTTTTAGATATTCTTTTGAAAGAAAAGCAGTTTATGATGTGAAAGTACTCATGAGGAACTCACTCTCTTACTTGAATAAGTTCTTCTTCATGGTCTCTGTGCATCACACATATGGGCTCTGCGCCTATGCTGAGACTGTCCCAGAAAATTCTAAAGCTGAGGAAAATTGGGCAAGATCCCCTCCCCCATCATGTATGCTCCTTAGTGCGGCTCCCGCCCGTTCCCTCAGTTTCTCTTCAATTGCCATTGTGAGTGGCCGTTTCTGGGATTTCTCTCTTCATTCGAAGATCTTTTGGCTGAGTTAGACTATATCTCCTTCCTTCATCTCGCCTTTTCTCTTCGTTGTTCTTTCTTACTATTACTCCGCTTCTCCTTTAAAAAAAAAAAATCATTAGTATCTCCTCTCTCCCCATTCTTCTCCCCCTTTCATATTCTTCCTCCTTTTTCTCACTATGCCTTTAAAGGCACCTTTTTGAAAATGCGTGCAGTGTGGAACAAAAATCCCTCCCGCGGATGGGCATTCATTATATCTGTTGTGCCTTGGACAATTGCACGTCATGAAGCAGGCCCGCAAATATTGTGCCACTAAATTGAGTGCCCTGCTTTGGGAACAAGCTCTTTCGGCTGTTTCTCCTACTCCTTCGGAGAAGCCTCGAGGGTCGTGGCCATGTATGCCTCCATCACACACTCAAACTTCTGAGTCCCAGGCTCCGTCATCTAAGCCACTAGAAGCCTACCTCGCCAAGAAATTGGCCAAAAAAGGCTCATAAAACTAAGGAGGAATTACAGAAGAAAAATGATAAAAGCGGCAAAGAAAGAGAAGGAGAAGGGCAGCAATGAAGCTCTCCAAAGCTGGTTGCCTTTATAGGGGTGCCGGCAGAGTCGGCTCCAATTGTGACCAATGCCCAGAGATGGGGGCTCGGACTCCAGGACTCGACTCGTGAGTCGGACTGAGTCCCCGCTCTGACTCTAGTCCCAATATTTTTAATGGGACTCGGGACTCGAGACCAAGGACTCTTCAACATCTCTGGACTGTGCTAGAAGGAGTGGAGAGGAGTGTGATCGCCGGCAAAGAACACATGGAAGCAAGGTGCGCCGCTGCTCGGCCACTATGGACGGCTACCAGGAGTGCAGCCCCAACGGTGTGTCAAGATTTATTTTGATTGATGTGTTGCGTACTTGGGAGAGGCAGAGGAAGGACCTGAGATTACTCTGTGCGGCTGCTCTGAGCGTGTTTCTGGTTCCAGCAAGTTCATCACCAGTGGAGCGGGTGTTCAGTGAGGGTGGAATTGTGATGAGACCTCACCGTTCCAGAATGGGGGCCAAACATTTAGAAAAAAATCATGTTCCTCAAATGCAACATGGATAAGTTTTAGGAAGCACAGCAAGTTTATTTTTTTAAATCATTTCCCTAAAATGCAACCTTTCAGACATTGTGGGTTTGGCTGCCTCTGCCTGCCTGTTTGGGGTTCCCAGCCTCCTCTGCCTGCCTGGTCTCTTCTTAACCAGTTCCACAGTTTGAATTGTCCAAGACAAAGGCCTCTGCCTGCCTGCTTTGGGGTTCCCTGCCTCCTCTGCCTGTCTGGTTACTCTGGGTTTGTCTTGCTGGTCTGTTCTTGCCAAAATCAGTTGCAGAGTTTTGAAATAAAAAGGCACACTTGTGCCTAGAATTTATTTAAGCCCCACATCTGAAATAGCCTTATTTTGTTCTGGAAAACCCCTCATTGATTTTAATAGGGACTCATGGAGTCAGCTTTGGGAGTGACTCGGGACTTGTGAGTCACCATTTTGGACCAAGGACTCGGACTCGAGACTCGGGTCCAAAGACTCGTGACTCGAGACCAAGGACTCTTCAACATCCCTGCCAATGCCAGCTCAAGTGCCAGTCAAGGAGCTCATCCATCGAGTTCAGGGACACAGGCTGAGAGGCGACCATCACCTTTGACGTTGACAGCAGGTCAAAGAGGTGATCTGTCACGGTCTCCATTGCTGAAGCTACCTTCGATACCGGTAGCGGGCATTGCTTTTGTATCTGACGGTGAGATCGTAGAATCTCCACCTGTGCTCCAGCACTTTGAGAAGCAGTCGATCCTGACGGTTAGACCTCGCTCTCGGTCCCTAGAATCCTATCTTTGTGCTTCCATTGTAGCACCACCAAAGTATTATACAGAGAGGGAAGAGCACAAAGAATTGATTTGCCGTCGATCACGATCTCCTTTGTATCGAGAGGGCTCTGTCTATTCTGTGGGGTCGACATTGAGAGCCTACTATTCAGGCTATCTCTATGAGGATCCGTCTCGTCCAATTGACCATTATCACTCACCAAGTCGGGACCGCTACCACCCTCGATATCTGGAGTCTCCTTGGTACTGAAGGAAAGAAAGATCTCGCTTTCGACAAGAATCTTGTTCACGATCTTGACGGCAAACACCACCATCTCGACCTCTGCAAAAGGAATAGTTTTCGATACCAAACCTTGACCTCGGAGATCCAGTCCACAACCTGGTACCTCTCGTTCTCTGAATCAGTTGCATGCTTCTTATGCAAGCTGCAAGCTTCTTACATCTGCACCAACCCAAAAGGAGTCCTCGTCAGATTCCAACTATTTGACCGACACGGATTCTGTTGTTTTGGTATCGACACACTCAACGTCACCTGATGCCCAAGTCGAATGGAAGACTTCGATCTCTCCATCAGAGGACATGAGAAGTTTTGGTGACCACGTCATGAAGATGATGGCAGTGTTGGGGATTGAGTTGAAGACAGAGGAGCCCAAAACAAAAGATCCTGTCTTTGATATCATAAGAAAGACTCAGACATCTCCAACTTCCATTCCATTTCTACCAACCTTGCTGGAGACAGTTCAGGGGACATGGAAGGCTCTGGTGATGACCCATGTGACGGCGAGAAAACTTAAATCTATGTACCAGGTGAGAGAGGAAGACGCCAAATTCCTCTTCTCTCACCCGGTCCCAAATTCAATAATCGTACAATCAGCACAATCCCGTGGAGGCAGACAACATACCACTCTGGCAGACAAGGAAGGAAAATGTCTTGATGCCTATGGCCGTTGGATTTATTCTTCTAGTTCGTTGGGCCAGTTAGGGTTGCTAATTATCAAGCAACCATGGCTCGGTATCATGTTCCTTACTGAGAAGCTTGGGGACTTATGCGACTACCTCCCGGATGAAAAGCGTGAGCCGGCGTGAATTTTTCAAAAAGAAGCGTCGAGCATGGCAGCCTTGCAAATAAATACCGCAAAACACCAGGTAGACTGCCATGCACATTCCATGATCGGGTCCATCGTGCTTAGGAAGCATGCATGGCTTTGCTCAACGAACTTAGCATCGGACACGAAGGCCAGGATAGAGGACCTCCCCTTTGATGGAGAAGGATTATTCAATGCATCCACGGATGATTCCCCGGATGAAGTTCAGAAGGCATAAACGAACGCCAGGAAGATGGGTCTAGCCCCATCGTTGCAGCAAAGACCTTACAAACAGTGGTGCTGGGTGCGATTTCCATATTCCTCAGCTTCCTTTCCCTCATCTTCACAACAGTTCAGAGGAGTTGACCGTCGACCTTGTGACCAACAGCCCCAGGCACCCATACATCAGCAGTGGTACCAGGGCTCCCAAAAAGGAGGCGACTTCGGCAAACGACATCTTTGACTCCTCAGCTTGCCTGACCATCACTGCTCCAGTTGCTTCACAGACGATTTTCGGAACTTGGCTGTATCAACACCTTCGATCCTGGCAAAACATCACAACAGATCAATGGGTGTTAAACATCATTCGATACGGCTACCGGATCGAGTTCTGAGTCCTTCCCTCCTTTTCTCAGGATCCGCACTACCCAGCTGACACCAACTGTGCTGGAAGAAGTGTCCTCTCTGATTCAAAAGGGAGCAATAAGACCAGTTCCCGAAAAAGACCTAGAGGAGGGCCTTTACTCCAGGTACTTTACGGTGCCAAAAAGGGATGGAGAACTTCGGCTGATCTTGGACCTTCGGACTGTGAACCTTTTCATCTCACCCAAAAGGTTCCAGATAGTCACACTCCAATTGATCCTGCCCCTACTCTGCAGGTCCGATTGGCTTGCGTCCATCGACCTCAAGGATGCATGTTTCCATATTGCTATCCATGAAGACAGTCGGAGATATCGTCGGTTTCGAGTCATAGAAACCTTAACAGTTTGTGGCCCTCCCATTCGGCCTCTCCACTGCGCCGAGAGTGTGCACCAAATGCGTGGCTGTTGTGTGTGCCAGTCTTCATGCCAAGGGCATCACCATCTTTCCCTATCTCAATGATTGGCTGGTGGTCGCATCCTCGAAGACCCAGCTTCGACAGGCGCTAACGGACATGCTCTGTCTTTTGGATGCCCTGGGACTCTGCTTGAATCAGAAGAAATTGATCCTTCAACCTGTGAAAGAGATACAGTTCATTGGGGCACAACTGAATGCGATCGATGGTTGGACATATCTACCGCAGGATAGAATGAACAAAGTAGTTACCTCCTCCAAGAAACTGTTCAACCTCAATATCTGTACGGCACACTCTGTCCAACGTCTACTCGGACATATGGCGTTGACGATATCAGTTGTTCGATACGCACACCTACATATGAGACATCTGCAAAATTGGTTGATCCGCTCTTTTCATCCAGAGACAGGCAAGCCATCTCAGCATCTTCGTATCCCAGACAAAATCAAGGCGTCGTTACGGTGGTGGATGCACAAAACGGATCTCTCACAAGGCATGCCCTTCCACCTTCCCACACTGACGTGTATCTTAACAACAGATGCATCATTACTGGGATGGGGTTCCCACTCTGACAATCACGTGGTGCAAGGTACCTGGTCACCCCAGGAAAGATCTATGCACATCAGCTTACTGGAACTGATGGCAGTCTGGAATGCTCTACGGGCTTTGGAGCATCACCTCTCCGGTTTCCATATTCAAATCGCATCCGACAACACAACCGTAGTGGCGTACATCAACAAAGAGGGCGGCATGAGATTGACACACTGGACACGCCTGACTTCAGATATACAAGTGGGCAATTCCTCGACAGATGTCCTTCGTGGCGATTCATATTGCAGGGAAAACCAACATTCTTGTGGACACGTTAAGCAGAGTGTCAATACAATCCCACGAATGGCAGCTACATCGGGGGATTCTCCACACAGTCTTTCTCCACTAGGGTCGACCCGACGTGGACTTGTTTGCAACCAGGGAGAATGTGGCTTGTCCGCTGTTCTGCAGCAGAGTAGCTTCGGACCCGATGTCACTGATGGATGCATTATGATGAGGTGGAGTGGGAGTTTCTTCTATCTGTTCCCTCCAATCCCGCTGCTGACTCGGGTGATATAGAAGATCTACCAGGATGGAACAGACTGCATATTGATAGCACCGTGGTGGTCTCGTCAGCCCTGCTTCTCTCACCTTCTACATCTTTCACACGGTGAATACTTCCTGCTACCACTTCGACAGGATTTGTTGACACAACATCAGGACCAAATACTGTACCCAGATCTAAAATCTCTAGGGTTGTGGCTTGGAGGATCAGATAACTCAATCTGTGGATTTATCTGCCGCTGTAAAACAAGTTCTTTTGGCAGCTAGGAAACCATCTACCAAGCTTTCTTATGCCCGTAAATGGTCCTCCTTTGCCAATTTTGTTACTGCCTTGCAAAAGGACCCGAGTACATGTTTGGTGTCGATCATTTTAGAATTTCTACATTCATTGATGGTTTGCGGGCTGAAGTACTCCTCCATCAAAGTGTACTTGGCCGTGATATTGGCACATAGGACTCCCTCGCCTACGGGCTCGATATTCACGGATCCTCTAGTAAAGCACTTTTTTAAAGGACTCAAAAACTTACAACCTCCAGTTCAAAGTTTGGTTCCAGGATGAGACCTTCCACTTGTTCTGAAGGCTCTGGCGAAGAAGCCATTCAAACCAATGGCGAGTATCGATTTGTGAATGCTGTCCTGGAAAATGGCTTTTCTGGTGGCGATCACTTCAGCCAGAAGAGCCAGTGAGCTTTGCGCATTGAGAGTCAACTCACCATACATGACATTCCACCGTGACAAGCTTGTCCTTCAGCCAGATCTACATTTCTTGCCCAAGGTCATCATCCCTGATTTTCATTTGGGGCAGGCTATTGTGCTCCCGGCTTTTTCCCCGTCACTATCTTCGCCCATAGAAACAACCTTGCACTACCTTGATGCCCGTCGGGCGCTTGCCTTTTATATGGCTCGTACAGAGTTGACAAGAAAAACTCAGCAGTTGTTTGTTTGTTATGGACTGCCTAAAGTCAGAATATCAGTATCAAAACAAAGGCTTGCTTCCTGGATTGTGGACACTATTAAAGTGGCATACCAGCTAATTGGGCGTCAGTTGCCTGGACCGATGAGAGCTCATTCCACCAGGGCTCTCTCGACGTAGACAGTATTCGGGAAAGGAGTCCCCTTGCCATATTTGTGTTGAGCAGCGACTTGGTCTTCTCCCTCGATGTCCATACGCCATTACCATCTAGATGTTCGTGCCCGGGCGCAGAACACTTTTGGGAGAGCAGTCCTGTCATCAGTGACTCAATGATTGTCGACACGGACTCTCCTCTGGTAAGTCAGCTTGCTACTCTGCCCATATGTGTGATGCACAGAGACCATGAAGAAGAAGGTCAGGTTGATGTGTGTGATGCACAGAGACCATGAAGAAGAAGGTCAGGTTGCTTACCTGTAACTGTAGTTCTTTGAGTGGTCATCTATGCATTCACACATCCCGCCCTCCATCCCCGTTCGGTGTCTACATCGAGTATGATTTCCAATAGAGGTTGGATGAATACTGTTTAGTTGATATCGATGTTGGGACCGGTGTCGATGCAGATGTTATGTAGTTTCTCTCGGTCCCGGGACTCGCAATAGGCGGTCTCGGGGAACTGAGGGAAAGGGCGGGAGCCACGCTAAGGAGCATGCGTGATGGGGGAGGGGCTCCCGCCCAATTTTCCTCAGCTTTAGAATTTTCCGGAACAGTCTCAGTGCAGGCGCAGAGCCCATATGTGTGAATGCACAGTTACAGGTAAGCAACCTGCCCTTCTTCCTCCATCTCAAGCATATTCCCAGACTATGAAAAATGTGTTCTTGAGGTGGGGAAGAGTTCACTTGAGGGGGGTGCAAAGTACACAAATCTGAGAGGGGTGCCTTCCAATATTTTTAATGGTAGTTAATTTAAAATTAAGATGAGTATTGTAAACATTTTTGACATTTCAGAATGGAATCCTGTATACACTTACTTGTGAGTAAGCCCCATTGAACTTCTGAGTCAATATATGTAGAATTATGCTGTCATAATCTGGAGTTGAAATTAAGGTTTATCTACATTCTAGGAATTATGGAACTGGATGGAAAGTGGTCCATATTGGCAGCAAAGAAGCTGAAATGTCTGTTACTCAATGAGTGTGTGATGATTACAGTGAAAGGAGTTAATGGGAATATTCATGCAGTAACTGCCCAAAAAAAATATGAAAATGGTATTCTGGATGTAGCTGACCAGCTAGTACTTGAAAAATTAGCAAAATATAGCAACAGTGGAAATCGTAAGTACTTTTCCACAGCTAATTCCTTGCGTATCTGCTAAAAATTGCATGTTCCTTGTTAGATTTCAAAATATTGCCTGTTACCACATGCACACAAATATGTGCGGTGAGTATTTTCATTTACAAAACTGGAAATGCCTCAGTACTGCTCACTGATGGAACAAGAAGATAAATATGTTGTTGTTTTTCCTTTTAGAATGTGCAAAGATGTCTAAGTGCTGCTGTACAGAGTTGAGAAAGCAAGTAAGCTTCAACCCTGAACTTAAGTTCTGTTTTTTTCCAAATACTAATGCAATACTGCTTTTATGTGTATCCATCTATAGACAAAAAGTAGATATACACATAGATATACACATAGATATCTTACATAGATATACACTTTTAAATAGTCTGGCTACTTTTTGTAAAATAATGCAGTAAAATAAGACACTAGTACAAAATGTGAATTTTTAGAGGTCATTGTCTAGGTCACCTAAATGTTGCTTCTATCTGAAATTTTACTGGGGAACAAAATTGTCTTCAGAAATTTAGTGTATTTCATCAACTGATTGTTTTGAAGCTAGATCCAAAGGTTCTTCTTCGTGGTCTCTGTGCATCATACATATGGGCTCTACGCCTGCGCGGAGACCGTTTCAGGAAGATTCTATAGCTGAGGCAAATTGGGCGGGAACCCCTCCCCCCACGCATCTCCTCTCGCGGGTTCCCGCCCTCTCCCTCAGTTCCTCTTTGACCGCCATCGCGTCTGGTAGCATTTTCGAGAGGTTCTTCAATTCGACTATTTCTACTGAGGAAATTCACCTAAAATAATTCCCCCCCCCCCCCCCCCCCGTCGTGGGATCATCATCAGTCTTTCAACTATGGCTCCTAAAGCACCATTCCGCAAATGCGTAAAATGCGGCACGAAGCTCCCGCCGGCAGACGGGCATTCTCTCTGCCTCGTCCTCCTCAGTGAGGGGCACAACGTGGAGACCTGTCACCATTGCCAGGCTTTCACCAAACAAGCAAGAAAGCACAGGGCGGATAAGCTGGCAGCCATCTTATGGAAGAAAGCTCTCCAACTGCCCGCGGAACAGCCCACTCCTTCAGTGCGGCCTAGTACGCCTCCCTCCCACACTATGTCTTCGGCGGCTGCCCAAGACAAATATATGGAGGTGATGCTTTCAAAGAGCAAGGCGAAAAAGGCACGTAGAGGAAAGGAGGAGGCAAAAAGGAGGAGCAAGGAGAAAAAAGAAAAGGAGATTGGCTAAAAAATTGGCCGCTTCGCTCTCGGGCTCGAGAGCAACGCTAGCGCCTGAGACGACGGACGTCGTGCCCCCAGAAAGCCAGGCTGGGCAGAAGACTCCTCCTCCCGTATCGGCTCCCTCGGGCTCGAGGGACCCACAATTTACGAGAGAGACACTTTCAATGCCTTCTTCTCCTCCTCTCAGGGGTTCTTCAGGCTCTAAGAACCCCCCTCCGGCACTCTCAGTATCAGAGGGTGAGATACTTGATTCTCCGTTGGACCCGAGGCCTTCGGAACATAGTCTCCAAACTCCTCCTCCAGCTCGCCAGTCACCGGTCCGCAGTGTACGGGCTCGTACATCTTGGACCTGGTCGATGTCCCTCGAGATCGAGGAAGTGCGAATCCCTCGAGATGGTGCATCATCTAGATCAAGCGACTCCCATCGTGCTCTAGATCCTCCACGCTATAGGGAACGCTTGATTGACTCAAGGGACTCGAGGCGTTCGTATCGGGATCGATACAACTATTACCATAGAAGGTCTCCTGTGTCGGAGTATAGGTACCATTCAAACAGGTACCGATCTCGAGACCGATCTCCGGTCAGGCAAGAATCACCTCATAGAAGCTCCAGACAAGCCTCTCCTAGACGGGAGCTAACACGTGCAAGTCCCAGATGGGCCTCTCCTTCAATCCGACAACTTGCCCCCTCCTCTTCGCTGGGGACTCAAGCAATGGAGAAAGACCAACTGACTACGGTCTCGGTGACAGTCTCGGTCCCGTAGGTCCTCGACACCAGGGTCTCCTCTTTCTGACTCAGACTCGTTGGTGTCCTTATGTCCAGTCATCAACTTCTCCGGACCAGAATGTCTCGTCCCAAGCCGCCGTATCTCCATCTGAGGACATGGGCACGTTCCAAGACCAGGCCCTCCGAATGACCCAGGCCCTAGGTCTAGAAGCTGCAGTGGAGGAGAAGAAAACTGTCGATCCTCTCTTCGACGCAGTCTCTAAATCTTCATCAGGCCCAATGTTAATTCCAATCACCCCAATGATGTTGGAAACAGTACAAGGCTCCTGGAACTCGCCAGCCACAGCCTTGATGCGCTGTACAAGGTACGCCCGGACACAGCCAAATTCCTCTTCTCTCATCCCTCGCCCATCTCCATAATCGTCGAGTCGGCCCAGTCGAGATCGGGGAAACAACATTTTACCCCGTCCGACCCCGAAGGGAAACGCCTGGACAACTTCGGTCAGAGAGTGTACACCTCTAGCGCTCTGGGCATCCGAGTTGCTGGCTATCAAGCCACCATGGCCAGGTACCAGCTTTTCCTTTGGGAAAAAATGGGAGGTCTTATCGATTATTTGCCCGATGAGAAAAGGGACTTGGCTCGTGTCTTCCAGGCTGAAGCCATGAACACCTCAAGGCAGCAGATCCATACTGTTAGACACCAGGGAGATTGCCACGGCAGGTCCCTGGTGAGCGCCGCCGCCCTCCGCCGCCATGCCTGGCTTCGATCGTCGACCCTGACAACCGAAACGAAAGCCAAAATAGAAAACCTGCCTTTCGACGGAATCGGTCTGTTTAATGACAGGACAGATGATTCCCTCGACGCGGTGCAGAAGGCTCGAGTGAATGCAAGGAAGATGGGTCTGCTTCCACCACCTTCCTCCAAACTGTTCAGGCGCCGCAGGTGGGCTCCGTATCCAACCGCCATGACTCCTTCTCAACCGGCCCATCAGCAGCAACAGCAGTGGCAGGACCGTCGTGCTCTTCCACAGCAGCCCCGGGCACCTGAGTTGACAGTACCAGCAACAACGGTACCGGGGCTCCCGTAAAGGAGGCGACTTTCAGAAACGGCGCGTTTGACTTCTGCGAAGGCCCGACCGACATTCGCTCTCCGATGATCTTCCCGTCTTGACTTCAGTTTGGCACTCGACTATCCCTCTTCCTACCATCTTGGAAGTAAATTACCACCGATCGATGGGTTTTGAGCATTATCCAGCATGGTTACAGGATCGAGTTCGACGCCCTCCCACCTTTTGTTGGCATCCGCACCACGCAGCCATCTCTCACGCTGCGGGAAGAGGTCGCTTCCTTGCTGCACAAAGGAGCCATCCAGATGGTTCCTCCTCACCTTGCACAAGACGGCCTCTATTCCAGGTATTTCACGGTGACAAAGAAGGATGGAGGGTTCTGACCGATCCTGGACCTCCGTTCAGTAAACTTCTTCATTCCACCCAAGAAGTTTCGGATGGTCACTCTCCAATCGATTTTGCCTCTCTTCCGCAAGACCCCGACTGGTTCGCATCCATCGATCTCCAAGATGCTTACTTTCACATTGGGATTCATCGAGACAGCCAGAAATACCTGAGGTTCAGGATCAGAACCGATACCTACCAATTTCGCGTTCTTCCATTCGGACTTTCGACAGCACCGAGAGTTTTTACCAAATGTATGACTGTGTCTGTGCAGTCCTCCGGACTCAGGGAGTAACGCTCTATCCTTACCTGGACGATTGGCTCATTGTCGCACCGTCTGCTCCGGAACTGCGGAACTCCCTCTGTCTGACTACCGACATCCTGAATTCTCTCAGACTCTGTCTCAACGAGAAAAAGTCCACACTTCATCCTACTCAAAGGATCCAATTCATCGGAGCACTTTTAGACTCAACTGTCGGTCGCGCCTTCCTACCCAAAGACAGAATTACCAAGATTTTCATAGATTTCATAGATAGATTTCATAGATCATAGAGTTGGAAGGAACCTACAAGGCTATCAAGTCCAATGCAGGAAACTAGAGGAGGGGTCCAAGTAACAACCAGGCTTGACCCTGCTTAGCTTTCCACACTCAGACAAGCTGAGCCAGCGTAAGCCACAGGCCTGTATACTTACCCTTACATCAAAACTACAGAAAGTGACTTCGTGCACGGCTCATTCGATACAGCAGCTTCTCGGACTCATGGCATCGTCGATATCAGTCGTCGCCTTCGCCTGACTTCGAATGCGCCAGCTTCAAAACTGGTTCATAAGGTGGTTCGATTCCGAGATGAATGCTCATAGAACCCGATTGTCTATCCCGGCCAGCATCAAGCAGTCCCTGCGCTGGTGGACCGACTTGGGGAACCTTACGAAAGGGCTCCCGTTTCAACCTGTCTCGCCGGCACTTACGCTTACGACAGATGCCTCTCTCCTGGGCTGGGGAGCACATTGCAGCCCCCACACAGTACAAGGCCCCTGGCCTCCACAGGACCGGGGAAAGCACATCAATGTATTAGAACTCTAAGCAGTCTGGAATTCGATGAGGTCTCTCGAATTCGTGCTGCAAGCGAAGCAGATACAGGTGGTCACGGACAATACGATGGTGGTAGCCTACCTAAACAAGGAAGGTGGCACCCGTTCTCTTCGCCTGACCAACCTCACCCTTCGTATATTCAATTGGATGATCCCTCGCCAGATATCTGTGAGAGCCATCCACATCGCTGGAAAAGACAACTCCCTGGCGGATGCCCTCAGCAGAGTATCCATCAACTCTCACGAGTGGCAACTCGAGGATCGGGTTCTACAGTACCTCTTTCGTCAGTGGGGTACTCCAACAGTGGATCTCTTCGCCACTGCAGAGAACACAGTGTGCCAGACTTTCTGCAGCAGAGCGGGCCACGACAAATCATCAATCGGGGACGCGTTCCTCATAAACTGGTCAGGGACTCTGTTCTACATGTTCCCACCGACCCCCTTGCTGACCAAGGTCGTCTCAAAGATCCAGTCCGAATGCACGCGTTGCATCCTAGTGACTCCTTGGTGGCCGAGACAGACATGGTTTGCACCACTCCTTCGCCTATCCAAAGGGGAATATCTCTACCTGCTGAACACCACAACAATACTTTCCCAAGCTCGAGGCTCGCTATTGTACCCGAATCCGACCATTCTGAAACTCACGGCATGGCTAATATGATACCGAGCGCTTTTCCTCCGAAATGAAGCTTGTTTTGCAGGAAGCTTGGAAACCGTCCACTAGGATCTCCTATGCAAGGAAATGGAAAGCCTTCTGTGAATACCTTGGTCACACCGAAGTATCCTACTCTAGCGCTCCTATCCCCCAAGTGTTGCAATTTCTTCTCCATCTGCAACACAAAGGGCTGAAAACGAACTCGTTGAAAGTGTATTTGGCTGCTTTATCAGCTTACCATAATGGACAAGATGGATTTACTTTGTTTTCACACCCCTTAGTCAAACGTTTTATGAAGGGATTAAGAAACCGCACCTCCAGTTCGAACAATCACTCCGGTCTGGGACCTGCAATTAGTCCTGCAAGTGCTCATGTCCAAGCCATTTGAGCCCATGGCTACGGCAGATCTTCGTTTGGTTTCTTTTAAAACCGCGTTTCTTATAGCCATTACCTCCGCTCGCAGAGCCTCGGAACTGACAGCCTTAAGGGTGGATTCACCGTACCTTAGTTTTCACAAAGAAAAGGTGTTATGCCCAGATTTGACATTCCTCCCTAAAGTAGTGTCTTATCTTTCACCTAAATCAAGACATTATATTACCAACATTCTTTCAGGCCCCAACATCTTCGTTGGAGCGTCAGCTTCACATGCTAGACATGAGAAGGGCTCTTGTATTTTACAAGGCACGCACCAAGTCCATCAGGAAGTCTCCCCGTCTTTTCGTTTGTTATGGGGGACCTTCTAAAGGCTCTCCGATCTCGAGCCAGTGGTTATCCTCATGGATAGTGAGCTGCATCAAATTGGTATACGAGCTCAAAAGACAATTACTACCGAGGTCGATACGAGCTCACTCTACTAGAGCGGTCTCAACCTCTACAGCCTTTGCAAGAGGTGTCTCAATGACTGACGTTTGTAAGGCGGCTACATGGTCCACGCCTTCGACATTTGTGACCCACTACCAGGTCGATGTCAGGTCACGAAGGGACAATGCATTTGGTAGAGCTGTCCTTTCCTTGGTCCTGCAATAACTTCGACACCGACCCTCCTCCGGTAAGTCAGCTTGCCTACTCTGCCCATATGTGTGATGCACAGAGGCCATGAAGAAAGAGGACAGGTTGCTTACCTGTAACTGTGGTTCTTCGAGTGGTCATCTGTGCAGTCACACAACCCGCCCATCCATCCCCGCATCGGTGTCACCGTCGAGTTCGCTGGTGTACCGAACTGGAGGTTCTAGGGCTTACGTTGGTCGATACCATACAACACCATCGAATTCGACTATCGGTATTGATATCATAAAATTGGGGAAACTTCTTCCAATATGTTCTCCCTTAGCTCTGGGATCGCAATGGCGGTCTCAGGGGACTGAGGGAGAGGGCGGGAACCCACGAGAGGAGATGCGTGGGGGGAGGGGTTCCCGCCCAATTTGCCTCAGCTATAGAATCTTCCCGAAACGGTCTCCGCGCAGGCACAGAGCCCATATGTGTGACTGCACAGATGACCACGAAGAAGAGCCACAGTTACAGGTAAGCAACCTGTCCTTCTCTTCCTCCAACAAAAGTGTTTTTGGATCCAACCCAAGATCATGAAGTAGCCAGGTTTGGGGATTATAGTTAGTGTTGACATTGTTTAATTAATTAATGTATACCCCGCCTTTTTTCCTGCAAGGAATCTAAGGCGGCTTACATAATCCTCCTCCTCCTCTCCATTTTATCCTCACAACAACCCTGTGAGGTAGGTTAGGCTGAGAGTCAGTGACTGGCCCAAAGTCACCCAGTGAGTTTCATGGCTGAGCGGGGACTAGAACCCGGATCTCCCGAGTCCCAGTCCAACACTCTCACCACTACACCACACTGACATTGTGCTTTAAAAAAAAAAAAGAAAGCATGATGTCTATGTAAATTTAACACAGAAAAACTCTAATAATGGAAGATATGTAAGTAGCAAGCAACAAACAGGCCACCCAGGCTAATATTGGGGAAATTTGTACGTCTTCAGTGAG
The DNA here is from genome assembly GCA_021292165.1 of Shinisaurus crocodilurus. Taxonomy (NCBI): domain Eukaryota; kingdom Metazoa; phylum Chordata; class Lepidosauria; order Squamata; family Shinisauridae; genus Shinisaurus; species Shinisaurus crocodilurus. The sequence goes on from CM037878.1 coordinate 77,120,797, forward strand.
GCATATCATTTGCATTAAAAGTGGAGTACAAACAGTGGCAACAGTGAATGTTGTAGTGTCAGCTAGGCCACATAGTGTTAGTTTCTGTAGTAGATTGAGTAAAAACACCTGCTGGTTTGAGCAGACTGTAAGACAGAAGTAAGTTGAGCAGACTGTAAGACCTGCCAACTGCTTCTGATGTTGCTTGTGAAGCCAGTGGCACCCCACCACTTGCCACAGCCCAGGTGATTGGCCCACCAGCTTCTTCCCCAGGCCCCACCCCCTTTCTTGGCAGGGAAAAACTATTATCTCAGATCAGCAGCTGATTGGAGGTAATAGCTTTTCCCTGCTGGAGAGATGGAGCAGAACCTGGGGGAAAAGCTGCTGAGTGTTTCAATCCTGCTTACCTCTGAGGCTTGTCGGCTTACTTCTGAGTAGACCTGCTGGGGCTTCATATTTGGGATGCTATTTGAAAGTGCTGCTAAGTGATTCAGTTCTGCTTACTTATGAGTAGAAAAGGTTCCCCACCCTGCTAGTGGCTCTCTGTGTGTGTGTGTGCACATGTGTGCAGTGCCTCCCCCCCCCCCTCCAGCAGACACTGGATGTGGCCTTCGGGACCCAAAAAGGTTGTGTACCCCTACTCTAAGATAAGACAGTTTCATGATAATTTCTGTTATTTTCTCTCCTCCCACAGGTTGTAAAGCTTGAACAGATCATTTACTTTCTCCTAAAAGACCACTTCGGTGAAGATAAACTTCCTGAAATTATACAGTCCTTAGAAGAATAAAAATATGCTGCAATGTATGACATTATATCCTCTCAGAATACTGTTAAAATGCAAAAATGTAATAATAAAAATAAATACTGTTCATAGTACTTTTAAGAACGCTATCTTAAGCCTGCAGTCATAAAAATTATTCCTTGGAAATGGCAGGAATGGGGAATGTGTGGCTTTCCAGATGTTGTTGGACTGCAACTTCCATCATCCCTCATTGGCTATGCTGGTTGGGGTTGATGATAGTTGCAGTTGGAGGGTTCCCCATCCTTTGTCTATGGCAATCAATAAGACCAATATATTTTGGATCAGAGTGCAAAAAACATAATCATTAACCCAGAGTCATTAAAGTAAATGTGAGTTTTAGCATTACCTTCAGTAGAATATAGATTGCACCAAATATATTTAAGCCTGTTAAACTGTCGTTTGTTAAGAAGATGCCAGAAGGTAACTACATCATGAAGCTTATGATAAACCTAAGGTCTTTTCCCTAATATATTGCATTTTGGAGGACAGTGCTGCCCTTTGGAGGAGGGTGTAGAAGGATTTGGTACTTCACCATCTCTTATCAGTGTAACTAATTGCCTTTTGCTAGTGTTTTATGTTTCAGAGATTAGCTTTCTCAGTGTTCATTTGAGGTATCATGCCCACTGAATAGAGGGGACTGTGCTTCATGTTCTACAAAATCCAAGCCAAAGAGGCAATTCATCTGAAGCTTTTTTCCCCTTCTTGATTAAAAAAGAAATAGTTCATGAAGGCTTTAATAATTAGGTTTAAATTCTGTATTTAAGTTTTTAATGTGTATAGTCTTATTTGGAATTTAAAATGTCAGCTTTTTCAAAACCTTTCATAAGAAAAGATTGAAATTTATTTAGCCACCTAGCTATTAAAACTATTTTTTCATTTTCTGAATTGTTTACCTTTATTGGAAATTCAATAGATTCTTTTTGCATTTATTCTCCAAATTATAACTCAGTTTGTGTCATACACTGTATATTGTGTATAGGTTGTTAACAAATGTAGAATGTAAATGCTACTGATGGAGGTTTGCTTTAAGAGGTAGTAGTGTAGGCTGGCCTTATGAATTTCTACTCTCTGTCAATAACCTTAAAAGTGTCTCCAAAGTACAAGTCTATGCATGTCTGCTTAGGAAGGCCAATAAATAGTTTTGGGGCACCTTAAAGACTAACAGATTTGTTGTGGCATAAGCTTGTCAGATGAGTGGAATGTTACCTAGAAGGATATAAGTGGGGCCAAAAGTCCATGAAATTCAAGGGGTAGATCTGTGACAGTTTTTTGCAGAGCAAAAATGTATACAGAATAAAAACCGACCCATTCACAATAGGACTCACTGGAGTTATTATCTATCTTGCTCTGCTAATTTCCCACTAATATTGAGAGAGAAATCCACAATCCTGATTAGAATGTACTAGAACAATCTTGATTAGAACATCCAGTTTGGACTATTTCTGCAACTTTGCAGATAGAAGACTACTGTTAGATTCTACAGCCGAGAGCCTCCCTGCCCCTATTCCCTCAAGAGAACAGGAGAAGGTGTGGGCAGCCACCACTGAGGCCCTGCCATGTTGAACCACCTATTCTGCTTTCCATCTCTGACAGAAAGTGTCTGCCTTGACTTGCTGCCACACAGTTACTTTCTTCAGTGGGTTACTCCTTCCTCTTGCTCTGGTAGGCAGAGACCCCACCCAGTTATAGTGCTTTTGAGCATGATGTTGGTCGTTTTCTTCCCCAGAGTAGGAAAGAAGAAAGCTTAAAGTTGTATCCATCCACAACTACCAAGAGCACCAGGACAGCTGAATGTCCCTCAACTGTGCCTGTGTTTTTTGGGGGTGTGTGGAGAAAGTACCTACCTGCTTGTAGTGGCTCCTTGAAAAGGAGACCTAAATGGCTGCAAAAAGTGGGAAATCCCCATGGCATTTCACATTGTGGAGAAGCTGTCTTCTATGCAGCTGTCAGTGAAGCTGACACAGGAAACCTCTGACAACATAAGTGCTGCCACCTAGGGCAGCCATCTTTAGGTCTTCGCAGCATTAGCAATGCTTGGAAAGGAGAAAATAATGGAGCACAGAAGGGGGAGCACTTTACTGGCCATTCTCTTTGCCAACCCTTCCCCATGGAATTTTGTCATGAGCAGGAAAGTTGGTGGCACAAAACCTCAGCAAAGACCTTTGGAAGAAACAAGGACAAAAAATGCTGCAGATAGGAGTTCTCCATTAAGGCCAGGGCCATCTGCCCAGCCCAGTGAGTGAAAGGGTGATACTGAAGCTGCAAGACTTTGGTAATGCATTGTGCATTAAGATTGTGAGGTGCCCCAAGCAGCATAGACCACAACTTCTTACACTCCCAAAAGATCATGCCTTGCCCAGGAGTCAAAAAGGGTGTGTTCTCAATCCCAAAAGGGCTCTTTCCTCTGCCTAAATGAATGGGTCCTGGCATCTCACTAAGTCTGTGGTTCTCACCAGACTCAGTAGAAAGTGGAAAGGACACTGGCTCATGACTGACAGTGCAGATTAAGAAAATACAGATTCCCACAACTATTGAGAAGTGTCTGCCCTTCCATCAGACCAGAACTGGGGAAGCTGTCTCATGGAGCCTCAATCCTTGGTTCCTGGTAAAGGATTTTTCCAACCTTTACATCAAAAGCCCTTAAAACTGTTAAAATTGAATGATGATTCAAGGGTCTAGAACCAGCCAAAGCACAATAAAAGAGAAGCAAAGCTTTAACTACCAAATTCTACCATTGCCCTGCTGAGCCCTCCGAGGAAGCCCTGTACAGGGAATGGAATTATCCTCTTATCTGTCAAAGTTCTTGTTCACCTGGCAAGCTTTATAATCTTCCTGGATAATTTATGGGCCTTTGGAAGTTTTTATTGGAAGGTACCTCTATAGTAGCAGCACAGGCTGAGGTTTCCAAACCAGTTCTACTTGAAGACTGGAATGTAGACAAGAAGTCCAAATCTAATCTGACTACTTCCCCCTTCAGGTAGGCAAATTTCAGGAATTGCTAAAGCGTGTCTTGGTTGACATGAAGATAAGGCCATGCTTTCTGCTCTCCAAAAGGAAAAAACAACATGAGCAAGGCATAATATCATCAGGAAGTTTGGGGTGCAGTGTCATCAGTATGCGGAAGCTCTACCTCTGTTTTAAGTCCTCACCGAGGTTGGCCGTAGAGACCCTGTCCAAGTGCCTGCAGTCAGTGGCTGGCTGGATGGGAAGGAATATGCTGAAACTGAACCCTGACAAGACCGAGGTACTTCTGGTGGGGGACAAGGGGAGGTTAGGGGATGTTGACCTGGTGCTGAATGGGGTACATCGACCCCTGAAGGACCAGGTCTGCAGCTTGGGGGTCATTCTAGACTCCCAGCTGTCCATGGAGGCTCAGGTGGCAGCTGTGAGCCAGGCGGCGCTGTATCAACTCCATCTGATATGGCAGCTGCGCCCCTACCTTCCTAATCACCTGCTCCCATCAGTGGTTCATGCCTTGGTCTCCTCTCGCCTAGACTACTGTAATGCGCTCTACGTGGGGTTACCCTTGAAGACGGTTCGGAAGCTTCAGCTGGTACAGAACGCAGTGGCTCGCCTGATTAAGGGCAGCCGCCGGCGTGATCACATCACGCCAGTGCTTAATGAGTTGCACTGGCTACCAGTTGCTTGCCGAGCCGAATTCAAGGTGTTGGTTTTGACCTTTAAAACCCTACACGGCTCCGGTCCAGCTTATCTCAAGGAGCGCCTCCAGCAACATCAAGTAGACCGCTCAACAAGGTCTGCCACGGACGGCCTTCTCCTTATCCCATCAACCAGAGCAGCCAGGCTGGTGGGGACTAGGAAGAGGGCCTTCTATGTGGCGGCCCCCACATTATGGAACTCCCTCCCTAGTGACCTTCGCCATGCCCCCTCCGTGATGAGCTTCCGCTGTGCATTAAAAACATGGCTGTTCAGGCGGGAATATGGGGTGGGTTAGGTTTTTAAAAGAATTTTTTATATTGTTTTAATTATTATATTTTATTGTATTGTTTTATTGTATTTTAATTGTACATCGCCCAGGGTGGCCGGGTGGCTGGCCAGATGGGTGATTAATAAATATAAGAAATAAAATAAATAATAATTTTGTTCATTCGACCCCCAATGTGAACAAATTACAGGAACCCTAAACTGTTCTATAATACTGAAGGCAATCTAGCAGTGCCAACTTCCCTGTTGTTCCACCCCTGCTTTAGTCAAGACTCAATAGGAGACATGACTCCCAGCCTTCAGTGGTGATGAGAAAAACTAGCTGTAGCATTGGGCACAGAATTTATTTATTATATTTATACCCTGCCCTTTTTCCTGTAAGGAACCCAAGGTGACTTACACAATCCTCTCCATTGTATCCTCACAACAACCCTGTGAGGTAGGTTAGGCTGAGAGTCCGTGACTGGCCCAAAGTCACCTAGTGGGTTTCATGGCCGAGTGGGGACTAGAACCTGGATCTCCCTAGTCCCAGTCCAACACCCTCACCACTATGCCACACTGGCTCTCTATAGTAGAAGACCTCCATCAATTGATGGATCATTCAGGTAGTCCAGAAGGATTATTTAAATCCTGTTTTGTTCCTTCAGCCTGTAATAGTTCCAAGGTCCAAAAGCCTGGAGAAACACATTCTCCTGGCCATATACTGCCTTCTGAAAATTCAAGCTACACAAAGAGACCCCAACTTAAACATTCTTCCAGTATCTACTCAGTAGCTTTCATAGTTTCCCAAAAGAATGGATTAGAGGGCTTCTTTGATTTAAAATGTTTAAACAGGTTAGTCAAATGTTACTTCTGTATAGAGACTTTGAAGATGATCAGAGTTTTTTCTTTAGTGGACGTCATTGAAGCCTATTTGCCTATCTCTGTCAGAAATGCCTTTCATGTTGTGCAACCATAAATAATACAGAGCCATTAAATGAGCTAGTAGCACACTTCAGAGTTCATGGGATACATCTGTGCCTCTACCTTGACAACCTCATTCAGACTATGTTATTCTAGCAAGGGCTTGGAGATGGCTGATAGTACTTCCAGATGAATGCTCACTGGAGTGCCCTATGTCCAGCAACTGGGAAGACTCCTTGATACCCAATGGGTCAATACTACTCCTGAGAACCGAGGAAAGATAACCAGTGCCATCAGGGCAATAGTGTCACACATACATACGCGCGCACACAACCATGGAAGACTTCATACACCTTGCTTAAAGGTAAAAGAGGTGGTGATCATATGCTCTGAATCAGCCCCATGGACAAAGGCTACACTCATGTCTGCCACAATGGATCCGTCTCCATTTGCAGATGGTAATTGTCAAAGACACAAACTTTTACAGGTTCCTCTGGTGGTGGAGTCCCTGTAGAAGAGAGTGCTAATAAGGGAGCCTCACTGCAAGGTCACAAGGATGCAAGCCTAGCAATAAAGGGCCCTTTGCGATGAAGCTCATGCCTCACAGCCCACAGCAGATGGTTGCAGCAGGTGAGAAGCTGGCCAGAACTTTCAAACCTCCAGGTTTCAGGGGCTACAAAAGCTCATATGAACCACCACAAGGGCATGACTGGGCAGAGGCTCTTCTAAATCATTGTGTGGGGAGTCTACAGCACCAAAGCCCTGGTGGCTGAGCCACCAAGATCTAGAGCAGCTGAGTGGAGTCATTCAGGGTGAGCAGTTTTTCAGATGACACTGGTGTACCTACTGCTAATATGATTAATGTGTAGAACTGTCCTAGATTAGAAGTATGTAAGAGGATGTGTCAATTATCCCAGAGGAGTCCAGAAACAAGATAGAGGGCCACATACAATAAATGAGACATTTTAAGCACAGCTGATCGATCCATAAGGAGTGTGTGTGTGTGTGTAGCCAGGGTGGAAATACCCGACCAACCCAACCTGGCTGAAAGGAGGAAAAGCAAGGATGGGTATGTCACAAAAAAAAAACCGCCTCCTCTGCCCTTCCCTCTGACCCCAATGTGTAATTGCTTGTTGACATTCCTGCTCTGCATTCCTCACCTTAAAGGTACATACCTCTGGATCGGAAAGACAACCCCCCCCCCCCCCGCGCGCGCGCGCTCGGAGCGTCTCCTAATTTCCAGGGGAACTTTTCGTCTTCCAAACAGGTAGGCAGCGCCTCGGTTGAGTTCCGTCTTGCGGCTCGAGGAGGCTTGTCCACCGTGATCAAAGTGGTTTGGTGGGCTCAGAGCGAGAGGAGCAAAGCACGTCCTCCACACACACCCCACCGCACCCCACTCCACGTGCACCTTGTCCAGAAGTTTGTATTGTGCGGGAGGCGGAGGTTCGTTAGGCTAGGACGTGGTTTCTTTGCGGGCGTCTGGTTGCACCCTCCTCGTCCAGGATTGGCGGACACCCAGCTATCAGAAGGGCTGAAAGCTCGTCGGAGAGGATGGCAATGGCAACAGCTCTCTGCATGGCTCGCTGGAGGAGGTAAACTGCCCCCCACCCCCACGGCCGCTATCCTGGGACTACCAACCAACGCAAGATCCGCCTGTGCTGCAGCGCCCTCTGTGTCCTAGAAAGGAAAAAGGGGATCGGTGAAAGGAGCACCCAGGAGAAAACTGTTGTCATCACCTTCCTGTCTTCCTCCCTTTCCTCCTCCTCCTGGAAAGATTGCTGCACATTTCAATTGCTCTCTATCCTTTTCGCCTAGCAAGAATCTGGGGGACCTGCAAGGGAAACGGAGCTTGCCGGTAAGTCACAAGCACTCGCGATTTCAGGCAAAGGCAGCAGCCGGCAGCACACCGCGGAGTTGGGCTCGAAGAGCCGGGAACGGGATGCGTGTGCGCCCCCGCGCAAGCCAGCCAGCTCTGGATGAACTAGAAACCCCGGCCCGGTCCTGGCAAACGAGAAAATCTGCGTGTAGGATCACAGCAATTTTGCAGTCCTGCGTGTATGATTCCCACCCGCCGCAGCTTTCATCACACTGCAACGTGCAGATCTGTTGTAAAGTTCACCGTGTGTGTGTGTGTGTGTCTGCGCGCGCGCCAGAATTACGGCAAACAGGGCTTAATATGTCCCAGAAACTGTGTGACGTGCCTGGACTAAGTCCTGCAATATGAAGAGTGATCGAGAAGAGAGAATGCCCTTTTATCGTTAAGTAGCAGCACTCACAGTCCCCCACACACTTCTGGGATTCGGGAAATCGCCTCCAAAGCCCAGAGGATGTAACTTGTCCAGGCACGCTTGAGTTTCAGCATCCTTTCCTTTTAATTTGGCCTGTGACACGTTAGAACAGCCTTTCCCAATCTGGGGGCCTTCCAGCTGTAGTGTACTACAGCTCCCATTATTCCCAGCCAGGTTGGGGACAGCTGCTTTAGAACATGGGGTGCCTTTTTGAAATGATAGTGCGTCTAGACCACTGGTTCCCAACCTTGGGTCCCCAGATGTTGCTGGACTACAGCTCCCAGCATACCCTGCCAGCATGGCTAATGACAAGGGATGCTGGGAGCTGTAGTCCAGCAACATCTGGGGACCCAAGATTGGAAACCACTGGTCTAGCGTCTCTGCCTCCTCAGGTGCATAATGAGCAGTTCCAGGTCTGGTAACTTTTGGAAAGAGTGTTGAGGATACAGGTTGCCTCCCCCCCCTTCAGTTCTGTCCATTTTATCTCTTTGGGTCAGGAGTTCAACTGATGGCTGATGAGTCCATTCCAGCCCCGTAATTCTATGAAAGGGTGAATTTTGTACACCTCCTCCCACCCAAAGCATATAGCGATTGTCGTTTTCCATGGAGCTAACTAAAATATCGCAAAAGAGTGAGTGAGCAGTTCCCCAGAACTCTTCTTTAGGCTAGGTGTTTAAGCAAGAAAGGGAGAGGGAACCGGAGGGAGAAAAACCTGGGTATGATGTTGGATTCCAAACATCTGCCATCTTTGAGGCTCCTCCATGCCTACTCCCCATTTGCTTAACAGCCAGCCTGAAGAAGAGTTCTGGAGGAGTTAAAAGCTTGCTTGCTATTTTGTGACGTTTAGTTGGTCCCAATAGATCAGTGATGGCGAACCTTTTTGAGCCCGAGTGCCCAAACTGCAACACAAAACCAACTTATTTATTTCAAAGTGTCAACACTGCAATTAAACCTGAATACCGAGGTTTTAGTTTTAGAAAAACAAGTCATACAGTTGTCCGAACTAATTAACATCTTTTGTCTTAAAAGAAAAACACAATAACAGAGTTTTCAATTATACAAACAGTTTTTTGTTGAAAAAAAAATCAACTCAAAAAATTATTATAGTACTACATTGTACACATAGCCTGAAGGGAATTTATACAAACTTTTTAAATAATTAGGCACATGTATTTTTGGATAAGGGATTCTCAACTTGTAATATGATTACCGTATATGCCAGACTGAAATTGTATGGGGCAAGCTTTACTCCGGGTCCTTTCCCTGCTTCTACAGGTGTCGGATTAGTAAAAGTAAAAGTCAACCTGTACTAGGATGAGCAAGATAAACAAGAAAACTAAACGTGCTTAACACATTTTAAACACTTTATGTCTTGGACTGCAAACACTGCATTAGGTAAAAGTTTGCATTGGGCATGCTTTTGCACAATTAATGCGATTTTTGCTATTGCATGCATGCTGATAATTTGTCAAACCTTGGCTCATACTCCGTTAGCTTGAGAGCAACACATGAAGCACTCAGGTCAACTGTTAGGGCTTTACATCCAAGCCATGCTCTGTGCATCATTCTTCAAAATCTTTTAAATGTGATAACAATGTAGAAAAGAATTCTGTAACAGGAATTCTAGAATAAAATCATTCTGTTCCACACTGTGAGAAAGAACAAGATCATTAGTGTTTTGCAGAAGGGGACAGTCTTTTCGTGATCTGGTGACCAATGGCTCGAGTGCCCACAGAGAGGTCCCTGCGTGCCAGCTGTGGCACCCGTGCCATAGGTTCGCCATCACTGCAATAGATAGAGGCATTGCCCTGGTGTGACTTCTGGATTTTTTTACCTCGTGGACAGACATGGAACTTTTCTGAGGAACTTTTTACACTTGACAATATGGTGCCTATGAGTTATAATGACCACAGGCAATTTCTGAGTTACCTTCTGGTGCAATTACCAAAAGAGAGCAGCTGCTGCCTGCAGTTCCAAAATCAAAAAGGGATTTATTGGTACATTCAGCAGCAGCTGAGAGCAGCGTCATGTTTCCACTCAGTGCAACAAGGTGGGGAGATAGCGATCTCCTTTGTCTGTCAAGGTGCCAGTAGGAACCATGCCAGCTTCCTGAAGGCATACCTGTATGCTTAAGATCTTAAATAAAATGGATACTTTTCCATAAATGTAACCACTGCCTGATCTTATCGCAGACACAAATTCATCTGCTTTGCTGAGAGATTCACAGACATAGCGTAGGTTTCCTGGAGCGGCCGAGAAGAATGTAGCTACATTTCTAACTCAGTCAGACCAATGCGACAGTCCTGTGAGATGAGACAGAAATGTAGCCCCTGCAAAGAGGAGATGGCTGTAGTGGGAACATGTATTGCATGCACAAGGTCCCACATGCAACACCAGTATCTCCAATTAACGGATAGTGGGCAGCAGGACTGGGAAAGCCCTCAAGCCTGACAAATTGGACTGGGGAGAGGGGCTATAGGAAAAATCCAGTGTGGTATAGTGGTGAGAGTGTTGGACTGGGACTCAGGAGATCCGGGTTCTAGTCCCCACTTGGCCATGAAGCTCACTGGGTGACTTTGGGCCAGTCACTGACTATCAGCCTGACCTACCTTACAGGGTTGTTGTGAGGATAAAAATGGAGAGGAGGAGGAGGACTATGTAAGGTGCCATGGGTTTTCTTGCAAGAGGAAAAAAGGAGGAATGTAATACATTATTACATTTATATCCTGTCTTTTTTCCTGCAGGGAACCCAAGGCAGCTTACATAATCTTCCTCCTCTTCTCCATTTTATCCTCACAACAGCCCTGTGAGGTAGGTTAGGCTAAGAATCAGTGACTGGCTCGAAGTCACCCAGTGAGCTTCATGGCCGAGCGGGGACTAGAACCCAGATCTCCCGAGTCTCAGTCCAACACTCTAACTGCTACACCACACTGGCTCTCAATAGTCCAAAATGTCTGGAGGGCACCACGTTGAGGAAGGCTAATCTAGTCCAACCCCCTCCTCCACACAGGCTCTGCAATGCAGGATGCAGCTACAGCATTCCTGACAGATTTCTGTCCAGCCTCTACTTAAATACCTCTAGTCAAGGAGAACCCACCACCTCCTGAGGTTGTCTGTTCAACTGCCAAATGGGTCTCATATTAGCAAGTTTCTCCTAATGTTTAGCCAAAATCTGCTTCCCTGCAATTTCCACCCATTTATTCTTGTCCTGCCCTCTGCAGCAACAGGGAACATGTCTGGTCCATCTTCTGCATGGCAACCTTTAAAGCAGTGTTCTCCAACCTTGGGTCCCCAGATGTTTTTGGCCTACAACTCCCGGCATGCTGGGAGTTGTAGGCCAAAAACATCTGGGGACCCAAGGTTGGAGAACACTGCTTTAAATAGTTGAAGAATGCTAGCATATCTCCCCTTAATCTTCTTGTCTCCAGGCTAAACATATTCAGCTCTTTCAACCGGTCCTCATAGGAGTTGGTTTCCAGACCCCTCAGCATCCTGGTCACTCTTCTCTGGATAATTTTCAGTTTGTCAATCTCTTTCTTGAAATGTGGCATCCAGGACTGAATACAACACCCCAAATGCAGCCTAATGCAGAATGGAGCTATTACTTTCCATGACCTGGACACTATGCTTCGGTTAATGCAGCCTACGATTGCATTAGATTTTGCATCTACGATTGCATGTGTGGATGTGTTAAAAACGCTGTGTAAACCTGCCAGACAAGAGCAAAATATTGTTAGACAAAGCAGTGCAAAGTGGCAATATGATCCTCATGATTTGATTACTTCATGATCTTGAGCATTTTCACCTCTAGAAAAAAATGATTTCCTAATATAGGATTAGGATCAAAAGTTTGGGCCACATTCAAATTGTGATTAATAGGGAATGCAGTAATATAACCCCAAATTGGAGCATGTTAAGCAGCAGTGATATAAAGTATGTTTGGGCAAAACTAGACCTCACAGAAGGGATGGTCAGAAGGTAGATCAGGATGTTTCTGAGTGATTTGCAGTGGATGGATAAGAGTTTCTGACTCCCAACTATTTTAACAATAACATCAACAAGAATACTTTCCCCACCTAAATTAGGCCCCTTAACTGAAGAAATCTTGGGGTAACCAAGAGTGGACTTTTGTGTGAAAGGACCGAGAGTTCAGATCAGTTCTGCAACTAAAAATGAATTCCTACAGACAGCATGTGCTCAAAGGTACCCTGTTTTTTTATTCTAAGTGTTTGACTTTTGCAGCTGGTGCTGGCTGGTGGATCTTGGGGTTCTAGTGAAAAACAAAGTACATCTAACAGGCCTTACATCTGCACACCCATGCCTTAGGGGATTCCTGACCACATGTTTGTATCCCAAGGCAAGTTTGGGTTGCAACAGCATTTGACACAAAGGACCCCACCCAGCCATAAAAGGGCTGTCTCTTGAGTAGTTCTGTCTGAACCGAATGAATGTCTCCTTACTCTGGGGGTTTAGAACTTGTAAGCCAAAGCAAACATAAGCCTCTCTGACTCACCCCTCCCCCTCAGATACTATGATTTGTAAGAACAGATGTATCTAGTTGCACTACAAGGCTTAAAATAAGTAGGTCTCTTGCTTCAGTCAAAACAGTCCTAAGAAATAGGAATCGGCGTTTGGTCTGCCTTTGTAAAATTAAATCTGCAGTTGCAAATGGCAGTGAAAGCCTGTACTTCTTGTTGCACCAGCTCTTTATAATAGCTTACATTACATTCCTGTACAAAATAAATACATTTAAGTGTGTTTTCTTACTAAGATTACAATTATTATACAAGTGCTCGAGTCTCTTACTAGAAATAGAATTAGAAGGGCTTGCAGCTCAAGCCTAACGGTCCATATATTATTATTTTTTGTAAGTTGGCTCTCCATCAAAAAGGAAGCAGCAATTAATTAAAGCTGTACCTACTGCTTGACACTTTCAAATGAGTTATTTTCCACTATTTTTTAGCAGCACTTGTCCAAGGGCATCTTGTTCTAGTCTTGAATATAGTACGTTAACTAGAGCCAGTGTGGCGTAGTGGTGAGAGTGTTGGACTGGGACTCAGGAGATCCAGGTTCTGGTCCCTGCTCAGCCATGAGATTCACTGGGTGACTTTGGGCCAGTCACTGACTCTCAGCCTAACCTACCTCACAGGGTTGTTGTGAGGATAAAATGGAGAGGAGGAGGATTATGTAAGCTGCCTTGGGTTCCTTGCAAGAGGAAAAAAGGCAGGGTATAAATATAATAAATAAATAAACTATTTGGATGGTGATGATGGTGATGGTGATGTGCGCTGGTGAGAAGAGCAAAATCCCTATCTGGATCATACTTTAGAACCGGAGTGGGGAATCAGTTGGACTCCAGTTCCCATCAGTCCCAGCCAGCATGGACAATGGTCAAGGATGGTGGGAGCTGTAGTCCAACAAAGTCTGGAGGGCCACAGGCTCCCCAACTACGCTCTACAGGATTATACATAATCACTTACATTCCTACATTCTTGGCAATGTAGGTTGAACTCAGACAAATGTGGAATGTGGGCTTGTTGTATAGAATCATAGGTGTTTGGGGCTTTTTAAAAAAAGAGTTGATGTTTTTAAAGCTTTTTTTATATTTAAGTTAAAACAAACATGCACACACACAAAATGAAAGCCACAGAAAATATTAACTAAAGGAGCTGTTTCTAGATTCTAAAATCCCATTTTAGACTCAGGACTTAAGCTGAGTTTAGGCACAGATGAAGCAATTGTATGTGTGGGTGCATTTTGTTGGTTCCATCCATCAGCCAGACAAGGAGCTACCACTCCTTGCTTGTTTTCCTCTTCCCTCTTCTTCCCTTTTTTCCTTTTGTATCATTTTTATTAGATTGTGAGCCTATGAGTCTTATCTTTCAATATCTGTACTGTACGGAGCTTAGAAAATTTTAGGCACTTTATAAGGTCGGCATCACCACCACCACCATCATCTAAACCAGGACTGGGTCTATTTCTTATACAAAAAGGAGCATGTAGGGAGGAAAGCAAACCTTGCTCCCCCGCCACCTTATCTTGCCAAGGTCCACCTTAGCAACTTCCTCCCTGCTCAGTTTATTTCTAGTACTGGAGCTAGCCTGGGGGGAAACTGCTTAAATGGAGAATGCAGCAAGTTAAGGTGGGCTTGGGCTTGGATTTTATTCTTCTTCCCTATGTGATCCTATTTGGGAATAAGAAGTAGAATCCCACCTTCACTGATTGGGGGCAAACACATGCTTAAGACAAACACAATTGCCCTGCATATCAGGTTTGGCCTTGTGTGTGTAAATGCACTTTTGATCCCTTTCAAGCCTTCATCCTGCTCCCAGATTATGGAATGGCCTGCCGGAGGAGATTCGCCAACTTGCCAGTCTCTTGGAATTTAAACAAGCCATAAAGACTGACCTCTTCCGACAGGCCTATCCAGCGGAATTTTAGGATGCCTTTAAGATGTTTTAAAGATGTTTTGAAGATGTTTTTAAGATATTTTAAGATGTTTTAATAGTATGTGTTGTGTTCGATTATTTTATGTGTTTTGTGTTTTCTGCTGTTCCCCGCCTCGATCTAGATGGAGAGGCAGGTAAAAAATAACATCATCATCATCATCATCATCATCATCATCATCATCATCATCATCATTATACAGTTTGAAGTCCCATTCGCAACACTGAATATTCAAACCTCTTTTGTGATACTGATCTAAAAACTGATATTAACAAGCACTGACTGATAGTTTGCTGATGAGTCCATACCTTGCTTTCTGTGTTCACTGATCCCCTTGAAAGAGTAAAGCAGGGCAGCTGGCTGAAATAATTTCCCTAGAGAAATCTGACTGAGATCTACAGTTGAGATAAGTGCCATGAAAACATCTTTATCTCACAAAACATTGTACTATATCATCATAGTGGATTTCCTTGCTCACCTGTAAAATCTGATAGCAAGTGGGGGCCTATTCAGATGTTTCTGGACATTTGCAACCAAGTAAGAACATAAGAAGAGCCCTGCTGAATCAGACCAAAGGCCTCTCTAGTCCAGCATTGTATTACCACCATGGCTAGCAAAGATGCCTGAAGGAATCCACAAGTAGGACATGAATGCAACAGTACCCTCCCACTCGTGTTCCCCAGCAACTGGTATACAAAGGCATACTGACTCTGATACAGGAAGTAGCATATAGCTATCATGACTAGCAGCCATTGATAGCCTTATCCTCTGTGAATTTGTCTAATGCCCCTTTAAAGGCGTCCAAGTTTGTGACCATCACTACATCTTGTGGTAATGAATTCTACAGTTCAACTATGCGCTGTGTGAAGAAGTACCGTAGTTCCTTCTATCTGTTTTTAATATCCCATTATTCAGTTTCATGGGATGACCCTGGGTTTTTGTATTATATAGAGATGTCTCCCTGTTGACTTTTTCCACACCATGCATAATTTTGTACACCTCTATCATGTTTCCCCATACTCCCCTTTTTTCTGAGCTAAACAGTCCCAGATATTGTAACCTTTCCTCATAATGGAGTTGCTCCAGCCCCTTCCTCATTTTGGTTGTCCTTTCCTGCACTGTTTCCAGCTCTACAATTGCTTCTTTTCGGTGTGTTGACCAGAACTGTACACAGTATTCTAAATCTGGTTTCACTATTGTTTTGTATAAGGGCAGTACACTACTGATATAAGTAGTTCTGGAATTAACCGAATGCATGCCCTGGAGAATGAGAAAAACATAATCTTATCTTCTTGGCATGTAACAGGAGATAGAGTGGAGAAAGAGGAAATCAAAGCTATTGCAGAACTCCTTGGTTTCATTTGACACCGAGTGACCTGGTTGACAGGGTTTCGGGTGGGATGAACACCATTGCTCAGTGGTAGAGCACATGCTTGGCATGCAGAAGGTCCCAGGTTCAATCCCCAGCTTTTTTAGGCAGGGCTAGGAAAGAATCCTGCCTGAAACCTTGGAAAGCTGCTGCCAGTCAGTGTCGACAATACTGGGCTAGATGGACCAATGGCCTGACTCAGTATAAGGCAGCTTCCTATGTTCCTAACACTCTGAACATTAACTATGTTACTAAAATATACGATACTAGGTATACAATTTTTCAGCTGAATCTCTTGTATTCAACTTTTAAAATAAGAGGTGATGGAACTTGAGCTATCCTAGAAGCCATGCCCTGTGACCCGGAAACTGTTACTGGAGTGGGTGGGTGGGGAGATAGATTGTGTGTTTGGTAAGGAAAGGAGATTGTGTGCCTTCTCAAAGGCACTTTTCTCTAACAACCAATCTGTAGATGCAAAGAACAAGTATCTTGGCTCATTCATGATATGGGAGAATGAGGTTCTAGGACATCCCAATGACTTCTGGAATAGATTTGAAGGCCAAATTCCAGCAATCCCTGGCTTAAATATAGCACCATAGCATCTTATTCCACTCTTATACCTCTGAAATTATCCTGGTCAATTATCCAACCTTGGACAATATTTATTTTTTACATCTGTATTATTATTTCTTATATTATTTCTTATATTTATTAATCGCCCATCTGGCCGGTCACCCGGCCACCCTGGGCAATGTACAATTAAAATACAATAAAACAATACAATAAAATATAATAATTAAAACAATATTAAAAAAATCTTTAAAAGTATGAATGAAATTTAATGAGATGGAAATACAGATGATCAACATGCAAGACAGGCAACGTCGTTCCAACATTCGGATCAGAGGCTTCCCTATGGAGATGGGGGAGACTGGATATAAGTTAAGAGGCAGTATTTTGGAATGGATGAATGAAGTTGTCTCTGGAGAAACAATTCTTTGGGATGATATGGACATTGAGATTGTGCATAGAGTGGGAGCATTAAGGCGTGGTATGACATCCAGAGATGTTGTACTGAAATTTGCAAATTTATATAAGAAGGATGTCTTCATGAAAGCGATCAGAAAGAAAGGTCAAGTAGCTTTTAAGGGGGCTACTTTGCAAATCTACAATGATCTTTGTCAGGAAACAATTAAGTGGAGGCGAAGTGTTAAACCGTGTACAGCAGTCTTGATCAGAAAGGGATTACAATACAATTGGGGTTATCCAGTTTTTCTTACTTTTGTGTGGAACAGTAAGAGATACAAGATCTCATCATGTGATCAAGGCATGGGCCTGCTGGGAGAGTTGGGGCTTCATGATGATGCGGAGGGTCCAGAATTGATGGGTCAACTGGAAGAAGAAGGAGCCAGCGGAGGAATTGTATAAGAGGTCGTTTCAACACGAGAAGAAAAAAAGAAATAGAAAATGTTTTATAAAGAAGTTATCCGGGAGGGAATGAGGGGCTGCTGTTCGGGTTGGTGATGGGTCCTTCCCCCCCCCCTGGGATAGGTGGGTAGGTTTAGGGTGGGGCAAGTTGCCCTGGCTTAGCAGGGGGGATAGTTTAGATGAATGTGGGGGTGGGTTAAGGGGTATGTTATTGTGTATTATTTACACTTTTGGGGACCAAAAAAGAAAAAATGATGTTAATAGATGGATTATAAGTTAAGAATTTCAACTTTAAATGTTAAGGGGCTAGGTTCAGTTACTAAGAGGAGGCGAATAGAAGCACTTCTTAAGAAGGATAAGGCTGATATTATATTCTTGCAAGAAACGCACCAGGCAAGGAAAGGAGTCAATGAATTGAAATTGAGGTGGTCTAGAATATATGAGATAGCATGTGGATCATCTAAATCACGAGGAGTAGCAATTATAATTTCAAAGAATTGTGGTTTTAATGTTTTAAAGGTGAAAAAGGATGATACAGGTAGATATATTATAATGTATGGGACCTTGGGAGGGGAAGAATATGTTATTGTTAATGTTTATGCTCCCAATCAAAATCAAGGAGAATTTTATCAACATGTGTTTAAAGAAATGGGTAATTTTCAAAATCAAAGGGTTATTATGGCTGGGGACTTTAACATGGTATTGGATAGAAGAAAAGACAAATCCAATCCGACGAGAGAAGATCAGAGAAATAATCTAACGATCTTGAATAAGTTAATTAGTAAGGAAGGGTTGCTAGATGTTTGGAGAGGGGTCAAGGGGAATGAGGAAAGATATACATTTTACTCATCAGCAAATAAGAATTATTCGAGGATAGATTTTATTTTTGTGTCCAGGACTCTGTTTTCAAGGGTCCTGGGCACAGAGATAGGAGTGATAAAAGTTACAGATCATGCTTTGGTTAACATGGATTTGAAGATATATAAGGATTATAGAGAAGCGAAAAGATGGAGATTGAATTGTAATATTTTTCATTTTAAACATTTAACAGAAAAAATAGAGAAGGAATTGAGGGAAATTTGGGAATTTAATCAAACAGAAGAATGTACTGAAGCGATAATATGGGATACAATGAAGAGTGTAATGAGAGGAATAGGATTGAGAGAGGCAATAAATTTGAGGAAACAACAAGAAGTTTTTTATCAAAAGCTAGAGGGGGAGATTAGGGATTTGGAAAAGAAGTATTTAGAGAAGAGGGATAAAAGATTTTTGCAGAATTACAGGGTAAAAGGAAAGAATTGGAGAATAAAGAACTGGATAGGGTACAAAGGAATTTGATTTATACAAAAAGGGAGTATTTTGAGAATAGTAATAAAAATTCTAAAATGTTGGCTAGATTAGCACAAAAAAAAAAAGAAAAAAGCTTAGTGGGGGTGATTAAAGATAAGAGGGGTAAAGAATATAATCTAGTAAAGGATAAATTGAAAATTTTTCATGAATATTATACGGAGTTATATAAGGCAGGAAAATGGTCGGAAGCTGAGAGTAGAAAATATATCGAGAAAAATTTAAAAATAAAAATCCAGGATGAAGATAGAGAGAAAATGGAGCAACCATTCACAGAAATTGAAATAGAAAGTGCTATAAATAAATTAAAACAGGGGAAAACGCCAGGACTGGATGGTCTGGGGGCGGAATATTATAAAGTCTTTAAAAAAATGTTAGTTCCAAAGTTAAAACGGTTGTTTAATGATATTTTACAGGGGGGAGAGATCCCCCCGTCATGGAAACAGTCCTTGACTATTTTAATCCCAAAACCAAGGAAGGATTTAGCAGAACCAGGTTCTTATAGACCAATATCATTAATTAATCAAGATGCTAAACTATTGACAGCAATTTTAGCTAGAAGAATGAATAGTTTTCTAAATAAGTATATAGGGATAGATCAATGTGGTTTTATTCAAGGAAGACAAATGGCAGATTTAACAAGAAGGGTTCTGAATATAATTTATTTAATAAAGAAAAATAATTTGAAAGCGGGGGTTCTTGCATTGGATATTTTTAAAGCCTTTGATTGTGTGGAATGGCCTGCATTAAAGATGTTAATAAAAACTATGGGGTTTGGAGAAAAATTTATAGGTATTACTAACCAATTATATACTCATAATGTCACGTCGGTAATTGTAAATGATGGAATAACAGAAACTATTAGCCTAGGCCGGGGAACTAGACAGGGTTGTCCCCTTTCCCCAGTATTATTTGTGTTAGTTATGGAATTGTTAGCGAATTCGATAAGACAGGAGAAGAAATTACTGGGGATAGGAATAGAGACCAAATGTAAGATAAACCTTTTTGCAGATGATATCTTGTTAACATTAGAAAGGCCTATAGAAAATTGGGATTGGATAGAGAAACATTTAGATGAATTTAGAGAAGTAACAGGGTTAAAAATTAATTGGGATAAATCGGAGATAATGACATTTAATTATAGTAAAGTGGAGGAAAGGGGATTTAAACAAAGGAAAGTGGATATAAAGATAAAAAACATAATTAAATATTTAGGTATTGATATATTAAAAGATATGGATAAAATAGGGGAATGTAATTTTAAAAAACTAAAAGATGAAGTTAAAAATCAAATAGAGGATTATAAAAAATTGGGATTATCGTGGTTTGGTAGGATAGCTTTGATTAAAATGAAGATTTTACCGAAGTTTAATTTTTTATTTAGAATGATACCATATAAGATATCAGAGAAAGAAATTAAAGAGTGGCAAGTAATGTTAAATAGCTATTGTAATGGGGGAAAAAAATCAAGGATTACTAAGAATAGATGGTATAAAGCTCAAAAAATAGGGGGACTTGGTCTCCCTAATTTTAAATGGTATTATATAGCTAATCAACTTAGATATATTATGGATATTATTGTTAGAAAAGATTTTATGTGGTGGGAAATAGAAGCATTTGAATTGGGTAATAGGGTGGATAAATTCTTATTTACAAAACAAGGACATATTATGACAAAAAGATTAGAAAATCCCTTTTTAAAAAATATGTTGGAAATTTGGGGTAGAAATAAGGAAATATTTTTACCAGGTATATCCCCGCTTACTCCAGTGGTGGTTATGGAAGATTTTCCCGAGAATGTTAGACATTTAGAACGAATTTTTAGAGAGAAAAAGGTGATAACTTTAATGGATTGGCTGGAAAAAATGGAGACAAGACAGCAAATAATGGATAGGGTTGGGGCAGGAAGAATATCTTGGTTAAATTTAATTCAATTAGTACAATGGGGTAAGAAATGGAAGAGGAGACATGAGCATGAAAGGGATTTCACTGCATTTGAGCAGGTGGTTATGTCTAGAGAACTCGTAGAAGGAAATGCATCAGCTAGGGGTCTTACAAAGATGTTATATAAAATGTTGCAGAAATCAGTAGAGCAAGCAGAAAATCTTAAAATAGTTTGGGATACAGAGTTTGAAGAGGAAATATCAAAGGATGAGTGGAATAAGATTTGGGATAGGCGAATATTGAAAAATATGTCTATAAGAATTAAAGAGAATTTTTATAAGCTAATTTGGAGATGGTATTTGACTCCAGTGAGATTAAATAGAATAGACAATAAATGTTCTCCAATGTGTTGGCGAGGATGTCAGGAATTGGTCATATGTCACCACATTGCTCATATGTGGTGGAGTTGTAAAAATGTAATGGATTTTTGGAAAATGATTTTTGAGGAAATATCAGAAATTGTTGGAGCTGATTTAGAGGTATGCCCTAAACTAGCTTTGCTAACAATAACGGAAAAGGTGATCGGTTCTCAAAATGTTAAAGAATTAATCATAAATTTGTTAACGGCAGGTAGACTAATGATAGCAAGGAAATGGAAAATCCAGCAAGTTTTCACTATTACTGAATGGTATAACGAAGTATGGGATATGGCTTTGAATGATATGTTGACTTGTAATATTAAATGCAAAAGGGGTCAATTAAAGAAAAATAATTTTAAGGATATTTGGGGTTTATTTTTGGAATATGTGTTTAAAAGGGGGAAAGGGAGTTTACCCTGTCAAGATATGTTGTATTTTTGGAATAATGAACAATTATAGAGTTATTGGATTGTTTGGTCCCATGGTGATGGGAGCACAATATTAAAAAAAAAAAAAAAAAAAAAAAAATCTTTTAAAAACCTAACCCACCCCATATTCCCGCCTGAACAGCCATGTTTTTAATGCACAATGGAAGCTCATCACGGAGGGGGCATGGCGAAGGTCACTAGGGAGCGAGTTCCATAATGTGGGGGCCGCCACAGAGAAGGCCCTCTTCCTAGTCCCCACCAGCCTGGCTGCTCTGGCTGATGGGATAAGGAGAAGGCCGTCCGTGGCAGACCTTGTTGAGCGGTCTACTTGATGTTGCTGGAGGCGCTCCTTGAGATAAGCTGGACCGGAGCCGTGTAGGGTTTTAAAGGTCAAAACCAACACCTTGAATTCGGCTCGGCAAGCAACTGGTAGCCAGTGCAACTCATTAAGCACTGGCGTGATGTGGTCACGCCGGCGGCTGCCCTTAATCAGGCGAGCCACTGCGTTCTGTACCAGCTGAAGCTTCCGAACCGTCTTCAAGGGTAACCCCACGTAGAGTGCATTACAGTAGTCTAGGCGAGAGGAGACCAAGGCATGAACCACTGATGGAAGCAGGTGATTAGGAAGGTAGGGGCGCAGCTGCCATATCAGATGGAGTTGATACAGCGCCGCCCAGCTCACAGTTGCCACCTGAGCCTCCATGGACTGCTGGGAGTCTAGAATGACCCCCAAGCTGCAGACCTGGTCCTTCAGGGGTAGATGTACCCCATTCAGCACCAGGTCAACATACCCTAACCTCCCCTTGTCCCCCACCAGAAGTACCTCGGTCTTGTCGGGGTTCAGTTTCAGCATGTTCCTTCCCATCCAGCCAGCCACTGACTCCAGGCACTTGGACAGGGTCTCAACGGCCAACCTCGGTGAGGACTTGAAACAGAGGTAGAGCTGCGTGTCATCCGCATACTGATGACACTGCACCCCAAACCTCCTGAAGATAGCTCCCAGCGGCTTGAGGTAGATGTTGAATAACATCGGGGAGAGGATGGAACCCTGCGGCACTCCACAAGTATCCCAAGGAGCCCAAAACAGCATTGTCAACACTGAGTTCTTCAGTGGGTCTTCTGTCCCCCTCCTTCCCTCCCAATTCCTTTTTCCTTGTGTGTCGTGTCTTTTTAGATTGTAAGCCTGCGGGCAGGGACTGTTTTGTTAATTGTTGTAAACCGCCCAGAGAGCTTCGGCTATTGGGCGGTATAAGAATGAAATAAATAAATAAATAAATAGGTACTGGCCAGGGCCAGATCAATTTGCCTCCATGGATCATGATTTGCTACATCATGTAGCAAAACTGATCTTAATTCAGCAAGCGATACCTATTCATAGACAATAGTATGCTGCTTCCCAGGATTCTAGGCTAAGCAGGGCCGGCGCTACCGCTAGGCAGACCCAGGCGGCTGCCTAGGGTGCGTGGCGGAAGAGGGCGCAGAGTTTCTGCGCCCCTTCCTCGCCTCCGGCGCGCTCCTGCCCTGCCTGCCGCCTCCGCCGCGCCTCCCCGCCCGCTTGCCGGCCGCCGCTGCCGCTGCACCTCCCCCCCCGCACGCCCACCCGCCAACCACCTACCTACCTTCCCGTCGTAAAGCGCGGGGGTCCCATCACGTCGGAGGCGGCGGCGGCGGCGGCAGCAGCAGCAGCCAGCAGCCAGCAGCAGGGGCGGGGGGAAGGGTGGTGGTGGTGGCGGCGGCGGCGGCAGCGGCGCGGGGGGGGGGTTGCAGAGCAGGGCTGCTTTGCTCCGGAGCCCCCCCCCACGGCACGAGGGGGGGCGCTAAATATAATTTGGCCTAGGGCGCCAAACAGCCCTGCACCGTTCCTGAGGCTAAGCTTACTACAAGGTGCTGCACTTGAAACCTGGTATGCTTAAATGAAACTTTCTTCATCGGTGATGAATATAGCATAGTGCATGACTTCCAAATGATAGATGAAGATTAACTGAGGAGTCATGGCAGCCTAATGTGTAGGTCACCAGACTATAGTTTCCATGCACAATCTAAATGGAAAGATTTTGCTAGAGTAAACTTGGGCTCTAGCCAGCTAGATAGAGGCTGGATCTATGTTTATTCGAAAATGTCACTACTATTTAGAGCAGCAGAAGGAGGTTTATAAGTAGCTCATTAATTGAAAAGGTAGTGATGTGTGACCTACAATAAGAAAATGGATCTGCAAGTGTACAGTGTAGCATACAGAATAATACTACTTTCCTTTGGCTGTCAGGATCTTAAAAGCCAATATACATACTGTAGCATATATATTCTCGTCACGCACTGACGCACATTATATCCCGAGGTTGGAAGATTGTAGTGGGAATGCTTGCTACAAGACATTCTTCCAAATACCTTAACCTGCTTTGCTGTCAACCCAAATTTTGTAGTGATAATATTCTTTGCAAGTTTGTCTGAGTTTTCCAACTTGTTCGAGGGTGGTTAGAATTAGAATGCACTGGGCAGAAGATGGGTTGAGGGAGGGGGAGAAGTGTATGATCATTTTGGAATCAATTGCATGTGTAGGGCAGAGAAATGAAATTCAGATAGGGGAGCAAAAGGGAAATTTTGGTATAATCCCTGCAACAATAATAACACAAACAATACAAAATAGAATCACATTGTCAACAATGTTCGCGTTATCTTGTGAACAAGAATTGCAAGCTAATATTGTTAGCTTTCCTTTATTTATTTATTATATTTATACCCTGCCTTTTTTCCTGAAAGGAACCCAAGGCGGCTTACATAGTCCTCCTCCTCTCCATGTTATCCTCACAACAACCCTGTGAGGTAGGTTAGGCTGAGAGTCAGTGACTGGCCCAAAGTCACCCAGTGAGTTTCATGGGCGAGCGGGGACTAGAACCCGGATCTCCTGAGTCCCAGTCCAACACTCTCACCACTACGCCACACTGGCTCAGATTTATGAAAATGAACTATAAACAGTGAGTTTTGTGTGAAATTACATCTTTACAATCAACCAAATAAATCTTAATGAACATTTTCTTCAACTTTTGAACCCAATGACCACTGAAAGTGTTGGTGCTTCTTCACTAATTCTATGAAAGTTGGGAAATGGCTCTCATCACCTCCTGAGACAAAAGCCTGTGAGTCCCCCCCCCATGTTAAATTGGGTTATTATAGTCTCCATTTTCCAAGGCCCTTATCTGACAAGTAGTTGTCAAGTGCAGAATTGTCACCTCGGGTGAAACCACCAGTTTACCTCTTTCGACTCTGGGATCTCCTGCTGCCTGCCTTCTTTTTTTATGTTGCTTTCTACACTTTGCAACATCAGCATTTTCTGTGGTGCCAGAAGTTTAACCACTTCCATAATTGGCACTAATGTTTTGTTGACTTTCATCATCATAACATTCTCCCTTAGTCACTCTCCATATTTTGTTGTAAATTCCTTTTCTCTCCCCATACCAAACTTAGGTGCTGAAAATAACCCACATTTTCTACTGATTTTTAAATGTATTTTAACCATTCTCCCCACCTATTTTTTTTCCCTTCAGTTCCCATTTCTAATGCAGACTTGATGGAATAGTACCAAAATCTCACTTTGAATTCAAAGTCTGCATCATTCATTGAACTGATGATAATATACTATGGTAAATAAAAATGATAAATGCCTTTGTCAAAAAGAATGTGTTTAGTACTTCTTCTAGAAATAACGTTTCTCTTTTTTCTTCCAGTTCTGTCATCATGAGCCTCATGCTGTTGTTTGATTCAATCTGCATTTTCCTGTTTTCCCAAGGTAACGTTTTATTCAAACGTTTAAATAGCAATGGGTGGAATTTTTGTGTGCTGCAGAATGCGCGGTAATTATCTGTTACCATATTGCACTTGGTGAAGTTTGTAGGACAAGGGATAATGCCACATTGCCACAGTCTACATGAGCACAGATCTGGATATACAAGGTTTCCACAGATGTGTTACTGTGCCATGCACTGGTCATGATTAATCATATGCTTGTTGTATGGTGTCCAGAGTGGTATATGGAAGCATGTCACTCTCTTCCTGTTTTGAGTTACTACATACCACACAATCCTACTTTCTGCTTCCTTCTTTCTGTGTTGTGTCACAGCAGTGGGAATACCACACAAGTATTTTGGTTGGCCCAAGCAACATCTACCTCAGAACCCTACAGTGAGCACCACTAAACAAACATTCTAGCATTCTACTAATCCTTTTGAAGATTGTCCAACAAGAAATCTCTTTCAACTGTGAGTTGTATTAACTTCTTTATTCATCTAATCCCTGGTTCTTCCTTAACCCACTTTCTAGCTCTCTATTTCCTAGTTGCCTTTACTTCCCTTATTTCTTATGGAGACTGCTGGGAGCTGTAGTACTGTAGGAGTATCTATAAAGAGACTCCACTATACTAGGGCTTTAAAAAGCTTTCAAATGCTTATAAAACATGTTGTAAGTGTAACTGTTAGGAAAGGACTCATGTGAGGACTAATACAATGATGCAATCCAAATTAAGTCAACTCTTTCAGTTCCATTTCATCCACTCACATTACTACCGCAGGAAACGTTTAACATTGGAGCTCTGCAATAGCTTGCAGTCTTTCGTGTCTTGTGCACCTTTATAGAATTAAATTTGAGCCTCTAGCCCAGGGGTGCAGAACCCTTTTCAGAGAAGCTCTTGGGGGCCACATTGCAGTGGTAGGTGGGGCTGAAGGCAAAAAGAGGAAGAGCCAAAGGCAAAAGGGGTGGGACCAAATATACAAAAAATGTCAGCATCATTTAGCTTAAATCTCTTACTGCCAGTATTAGCCTCAGGAGAGGCATTTCAACCATTTCGAATGGGAAACAAACTGCACAAAATCCAGGAGACCACCCAAAAATTAGTGATCAGGGGAAAGGGGGAGGAGGCATGACTATTTGGGCAACCCAGAAGGACCAGATTTGGCCCTCAAGCAGGCCAGATTTGACCCATGACCCAAGGTTCTGCACCTCTGCTCTAGATTCTCTATAGTTGGAAAAGGTAGATTATGGTGGTGTTAATATGTCAATTTGGTACTTCAATGAATGCCTTTTTTGAAACAAACCATCATATCCCAAAGTGGGACATCCTTCAGTTTGAGTTGGTGTTTTCTGGTGCTCATCTGAAAGTAACACTTTGAAAGCGTTCTTTTAAAATAATTTAATAATTTGGTAATAACTAACTGACACAATGTTGACAACAATTTGATCTTGCAGCATTAGCGTCATGGAGCATACAAGAACTACATATCAGCAAGGAAACCATAGAGAAAATTTCAGCTGCTGGCCAATGTAAGTCTTTTTGTTTCTTGAGCAAAAAGCTATCTGAATGCCTTTCTCCCCCACCCCTGCAGATTTGTACATATCTGCTTCTTTCCCGTTGTTCTCAATTACCCTTCCCCCTTTGCAACCTCTTAATCTCCCACTGTTGATTCTATACATATATAGAAACCTGATGACCCTAGGTGTATTCCAAAACTCAGGGTCACTTCTATGTAATAGAATTGTAATATGAGAAGGATTCAAGTGTGTCTCCTCATGAATGAGAAATGGGTGCACCAAGCCTGTTCCAGATTTATGAGTGAGACATTGGTACATCAAGTATTTTCTACATTTTATGCAATATGTAGACTTGTCTCGCTCCTGAGTAGACTTGTGTACATCATCAAGTTATGATTTGGCTCTCAAGGGTGACTATGAGTGAACATCATAATGTGCAAAGTGGCTCTAAGGAGAATGGAGGGTGAAGATGGAATTTTGCACTTCCTGTGAAAGGAAAAAACTGGACTCTGTAGAATGTCCACCCTCAGTTGCTTCCTGCTGTTGGTCCTACCACATCCTCTTCTTTGCTTCCTGGGAAAGCAGACTGCTCTGTTTCTGTTTCTAGAATCATGAACATAGTTCAACATAGAAAGATTCATGCCTTGGGTAAATCTGAAAGGCATGTGGCCAAGTAAACCACATGACCAGGTGGAGGGAGAGAGAGAGAAGATGGGAATCTTGTGTTAGCCCTCTCAACCATCATTCTGCTGATGTTGCTCTGTTAATAGCAACATATGGAATGTCCTGCTTGACTTCCTTGGCTGTGGAGTCTCATAGATTCTTCCTCTAATAGATTTTATTAATTTCCCCTGTAGTAAGGTCCACTGTTGCTGAAACATCTCAGTGTTCCAGCCACAGTTGAATTAGGAATGTAATGGACTGTCAGTGGACAGGAATGAACAAGGTTACTGTATAACTTGACTCAGTGGCCTTCAGTGGAACGCTTTCAAAGTTTCAATCCCTTTTAATCTGTTATTAGCGAGTGGGGGGAAATATCTGTTTTTAAATCCCACTAACTAGACAGAAATCCACACCAAAAGGGATAGTGATGTGCTGCCCTGGAGGAGAAGGTGAAGGAGGGAGAGAGAATCAAGATATAGAAAACCTCTTTATAACTGCATTATTTTAAAACACACCTTTTTTGTTCCCTTCTGTACAAGCTACTTAAAGCTTTTTGAGCACTGAGATCTTTGCACTTACTTCAGTTTCTATCCTAGCCCCTCCATAGGGATGGGTAACAAAAGTTTAAGAAAGGTGGAGGGCACAATAAAACAGAACGCACAATAATATGCACCATTCTGCCTGTTAAAAGACTAAAGGCACAATCCTATGCAAGTTTAGACAGAAAAAAGGCCTACGATTCCCTGCATGCCCCAGGCAGCTATGCTGGTCGTGTTGGCTAGGGCTGATGGGAGTTGTAGTCCAAGGCATCTGGAAGGCGGCAAATTGGGGAAGGCTGGTCTACGTACATATGTTGCTAGTGAAACGTTTCCTGTAGCCCCATTCATGCTGCCCTACCTACTCCCAAGGTCATATAGTGTCTCTCACCATCCACACATTGAACATGTACGTACGTCTGAGTAGGGAAGCCTACGCATATAGACCTCTTCATAAAATAGAATCCTGGGTGACTGGCATTCCAGCTCACATGGAAAACCTATGAGTGTAGGTTTACCTGCATAAGCTTCCCTGGTGAGACATCCATGCTCAGCCCACCAGTTCATATCGTCAAAAAAGCCGCCATGTTTGATCATATGAACTGGTGGACTGAGCATGGATGTCTGAGCAGGGAAGCTTATTTAAGCCACGGTGGGCTGTGGCATGTGCAGGTGGCCATTTTGAATATTCAAGCCATGGCTGCAGCTTGTCATATTGTCCGAATCCAGGTGGTGGGGTTTGTGTGAGGGTTAAACATCCCTCGCATAACCTATGGCCTGTTCTAGGGCTGTACAAGGGTTGTTTAACCCTCACACAATCCCCACCACCCAGCTTTGGACAGCAGGACAAGCTGTGGCTTGAATATTCAAAAAATGCCCAGCACGTGCCAGCATGTGCTACAGCCCATTGTGACTTAAACAAGCCACAGTGGGGTGCGGTGATTGTGTGAGCCGGGTCAATGTGTGGGCGTTGGGGGCCAGGGCTGGAGAGCTGCACAATGTCCGGGGCAGGGGCAGCAACATGGACACAATATCCTCTCAACATGTGGAGCCCTCAGTCATTATGCATATAACACATGGCTTAGGTCTAGGCTGGCCATGTTTCCTACTTTACAAAGAACAGTCCACTACTTGGAGGGCTGACAGAGGACAGTCCTCTATTTGAAGAGCTGTCCAGTCCAAGTCTAGTTTAAAGATAAAGAACCATAAGAAGCCAGGAGAGCAGGGGCCTTGAAGTTTCTCATCACTATTTAGCGCCTGGGAAGAAGCCTTAGCAGGCCCAACGTCACCTGGTCACAATCTTCCCCTCTCTGCTGAGGTGTATTGTATTTCTATTTAAACAGTAGTATTTTTTTCTAAATGGGCACCCATACGTATAAATGAGCATATGCAAATTTTATGCAAATTTTGCCTTTTTTGTCCTCCTTTTTTGGTGATGCATCAGTGGCCACCCTGTTTAGAGCACCATACTACAAGAGCCATAGGCATTCGTGACTGGATCTCCCAAGGTTTCTATTTTTACTTAAAAGCAGCTATTGGGAGGGGTGGTTCTGGTTTTCATTAGAACATATAAAAAAAGCTTTCACTCAGGTTTTTACAGATTAATTTTTTTGATCAAGTATGCTGCTAGTTACTTTTTAAGATATGTATGGTATATTGAATTGGATATTTTACTGGTTTTATATTGTGTTCATGGTTGGGGTGTTTGTTTTTAATAGTACACCACTTTGGAAAATTCCTTTGTTAAGCGGTATATAATTTATTAAATAAATAATTCAGTAAACAGTGGCACTAGGAAAGGGGTGTTTAACCCTTTCCCCCATGTGCCATTTTCTGGTAATTTATTATTATTTTATTAGAATAACTTATATCCTGCCTTCCTACTAACCAGAGTTGCTCTTTAGGTGGCAAAAAACAAACATAAAAACAAACAATAAAACAATAATTAGCAATTAAAACCTGGGGGGGGGGGAAACCATAGCAGATAATTAAAACATCAGAGTTGGCTTGAAATACCAAGCCTAATAAAAAGCTGTGCTCTACAACTGCATATAAGCAGCTTTAGGGAGGTGATTTAGATCAAGAGCACTGGGCGGGGGAAAGGATGGGCTGAACACCAGCTCTCTCCCAAACTGCTGGCGGCTGGGGAGCTGTATTCCAACACATCTGGAAGGCACTAGTTTGGGGAAGGCTGGCCTGAGGGATGAGGATTGTCAGATTCCATTTCTGAATCTGTCCAATCAACAGCATTCCTGTGTTCCTTTTTGGTTGCTGTATAACCCTCTCTAGCCTTCCTATTCCCTCTTCATGTATGTAGCTGAGCTGTTGTTTTTACATTTCAAGGACACTCCAGTGACTGCAACTAATTTCTCCACATTCCCAAGGGCATGTTTGTGCTTTGCACATTTTCACAGGCCACGCCCTGTAAGGAGAAAGGACAGCCTTAACTTAATCCGACCCTCTGAAAACATGAATCTTCTTCCACCTTGGCACATAACACACTTGCAGCAGCTACTAATTACTTTGCAGGCAAGTTTGTGCGTGCTCGGGTAACACCAGGACATGGTTTTGGGAAAATGTGATGCTAGTACGAAACTGACTTTGTGCCACTCCTTTCAGTCAAACCACAAGTATCTGATGTGATGAGTTCAACAAAATCTTATTGCTGCAGGGGACCTTAAGGGTCATTAGCTCCCGTCCCTCAGGCAGGGCACAATGTACTGAAAAATACCCCTGAGAACCGTGTGCCTTTAAAATATGGTGGGCGCATGATGGAAAATAGGTGATCCCTTTCGGTGCATAGAGAGTAATGATTAATCAGCAATTTATGACTGCTATTGAAGATTAACTTCCACACCTCTCAGAATGTAAGGATTACTATGGTACTTTGGTTTTTTCCTGTCATGAACATACACATGCTGGAAAGGTTAGTTGAGTTTATAGGGATGGATGGCTGGATATATACACACACACACACACACACACACACACACACACAGTATTTGTATACCGTTCCATATCTAAGCAGATTCCAGAGCAGTGAACAATAAAAAGATAAAAATAGATAACATTGAAAACAAGGAAACATTAAAATGGTGGTTGGACAGCAGAGAAGGCTTCCCGGAACAAGGAAGTCTTCAGCAGGCACTGAAAGCAACAGTGTTGGAGCCTGCTTGACCTCCAGAGGCAGGGAGTTCCGTAGAAATGGAGCCGCCAGATGAAGGCTCTTCTCCTGGTGGACTCCAGTTTGGCCAGAGGTCCATGAGGAACCACTAGGACAGTGATGGCGAACCTTTTTGAGCCCGAGTGCCCAAACTGCAACACAAAACCAACTTATTTATTTCAAAGTGCCTTAAATTTGGCAGGAAGGAGGAGGGGGCACTAGCTAATCGCGCCCCGCTCTGTCTCAGGGCATCGCTCTTCACCGGGCACGCAAAGATTCGGGCATGCACGCGCTGTGCTTCTGAGCTGTCTGTTCAGTTAGAAGGAGGGCTGGGTGCCTGCACAGTCCGCTTCTGGGGGTGGAGACGTTGGAGTGTGCCTGCCTGTGGAGGCCAGCGAAGAATGAGTGGAGAGGAGTTACTATGGAAACCCGACGCTGAATGCAGAAGGGGACAGTCTTTTTGCAATCTGGCGACCAATGGCTCGAGTGCCCACAGAGAGGTCCCTGCGTGCCAGCGGAGCACGCATGCCATAGGTTAGCCATCACTGCACTAGAAGAATGCCCTCTGATGACCACAGTGACAGGACAGGTTGGTAAGGGAGAAGGTGCTCTCTCAGGTATCCTGGTTCCAAGTTTTTTCAGGCTTTGTATACAAGTACCGGAACCTTAAACATGGCCCGGTAGCGAATAGGTGGCCAGTGCAGTTCCTTCAGCAAAGGAGTAGTATATCCCTTAGGGCAGGGGTGTAGAGCCGCTTTCAGTCTGAAGACCAAATTCCATTTCACAGAATCGCTTGGAGGCCACATTGCAGTGGCGGGTGGGGCCAAAGGCAAAAAGGACACAGCAAAAATACCAGCATATTTGAGTCTATTGCCAGTAATTAAGGTTTAGGGGAAGCATTTCTACCTTTTAGAATGGGGGGGGGGGTAACTGCACAAAAACTGGGAAACCACAAAATGATCAGTGGTTGGGGGAAAGTGGGTAGGGCCAGGAGAAGGTGGCATGGCCTTCGGGGCAACCCTCTAGGACAGTGTTCTCCAACCTTGGGTCCCCAGATGTTTTTGGCCTACAACTCCCAGCATGCCCCAGCCAGCATTGGAGAACACTGCCCTAGATGTTGAAAATGTTAGCAACTGGGAACAAGAAAGAGATAATGTTTAATGAATAGAATTTTTTTTTTTTTTTAAAATAAATGGATATATGACTTTGAACTCGTATGCCCTTCTGGACCTTCACTTGCTAATTAACCGTAAATGATTACCAATATTGGCCTTTGTTTTTTCAGAATGCATGCTTCCTCCTGTACTCCATCAATCCCCCACCCCATCCAATGTGGCTTCTTAATATTACTGCCATGTATTGTGATAGAATGCCCCTGTCTTCTTTCAGTGATGAATTGTTCCGCCCCAGTCGATATCTTGTTTCTGTTAGATGGATCTTATAGCATTGGCAAAGGAAACTTTGAAAGGTCAAAATATTTAGCAATCAAGCTTTGCGATGCCTTGGAAGTTGGTCCGGAAAAGGTAAGTACACTGGTGTATTCCTTACATTGGTTCTCATGCCTGAACCTGAAGAAATTCACGTTGTGGGAACTTAAAGTATCTGAGAAGTTTCACGAAATATGCTACAGTTCTGTCTTTGAAAATGTTAACATGGCCCTATCTGGGACTGGGAAGAAAATGAGGCAGTGCTTTAAAATAAATAAATAAATAATGTGTCATGGCTTGAGCCTCCCTGATCAGAAAATCCTGCTCACTTAACCTCAGAGATGCTGTGGTTATTTATTAATGTGTAGTAAGGCTGTACTATTTAGTAACATTTTAAATCAATTAATCTAACCATCTAACTAATTTGTTTAAAAGACCAGCAACAGCGGTTTTTTCTTTTTTGCAAAATTGTAAGTGCTTTCAAAAGGGCATTTACCCTTCTCTCCCTTTTTACTGTTTTATTGTTTTTTGTTATTTTGTTCTGTTCTTCTACTGTTAGCCATCTTGAGCATCTCTATTTCATTGGAAAGGTGGGTATTTACAATTACTTACTTACTTAAGGATGCAATCCTATGCATGTTTAGACAAAAAATTCTAGTTTTTAGATTGCTGCTGCTTGTTTTACTGTTTTGTGTTTTTTATACTGATTTTGTATTTTATAATTATACAATATTATTATAATTATGTTGTGTGAACTGCCTTGAGGCAGTAGCCCTTAATATAAGTATTTAAGGTATTTAAAATAATAAATAAATCACACAAGAGCTAAACATAAAAGCCTATTTTTGTTCTTTAAAACAATTGTGCACGTTTGTGGGTGACCGGCCAGATGGGCGATTAATAAATATAAGAAATATAAGAAATAAAATGCTATTAGATATGTTCAAGATTGTTTTCCACCAAAGAATTCTGTGGCAGGCCTGCTTAAATTGGGCAGAATATGTCCAGCACATCAGGAACACGATAAAGGTCCTGTTTTTGCAGCCTGTTTTTTGTGCCATGTAAAATCTGGGAAAATTAAGTAATGTTGGCCTGTTCTATGGATGTAGGAAAATACAGGAGACTTCATAGATTTCAATAGAGTTGGAAGGAGCCCACAAGGCTATCGAGTCCAACCCCCTGCTCAATGCAGGAATCTAGAGGAGGGGTCTCCCATCCAAGTAATAACCAGGCCTGAGGTAAAGGTAGAAAGCCTGCTTAGCTTTCCACGCTCAGACAAGCTGAGCCAGCATGAGCCACAGGCCTGTGGGAAATTCTGGCTGGCACAAAGGATTTAACTGGCTTATTTCCCATTTTTCTTGATTAAGCATACTAAGGGTTCCTACTTCCTAAACCTCATAACAACAGCATAAAATTACACCAACCTTATGGACCTTATCTTATCCTTTCAGGTCAGAGTGGGAGCAATACAGTTCAGTAATACTCCTCGCTTGGAATTCTCCCTTGACGCATATTTCACCAAACGAGAGATAAAAGATAAACTCAAGAAGATTGTGTTCAGGTAAGAGATAGACAGACAGATTCCTCCCCTACCCCGCCCATGGTGTTCATTTCCTCTCTTGTTAATGAAGTGATAAGAAATATTTATCAAGGAATATTTGCATTCTGACAGTTTCATAGAATCATAGATTTGGAAGACCCATCAAAGGTCAACTCTCTAGTCCAACACCTTGCCAATGCAAGAAATCCACAACTCCAGCTTCTCTGGTAGATCACCATTTGGCCTCTGTTTAAAAACCTCTAACGAAGGAGAGTCCACCACCTTCCAAGGCAACCTGTTCTGCTGTTGAACAGCTCCTACCATCTGGAAGTCCTTCCTAAGGTTTATTTAAAATTTTCTTCCCTGAAATTTGAACCCAAACCAGTATATTTGCAGTTCAGCTAATTTTTCCTGTTATCTTCAGTGATATTCAGTGGCTCTTGAGGCAAATAGTTTAATTTTAAAAGTTTGCAGCTTGCAATGCCAGTTTCTAACACCCCAGTCTTAAAAACGCTTACATGCAAGTGAATTGGATCAAAATAAACATACAAAATAAATGCAACTTAGGAGGTATCTGGTACTAATTTATGGCTTTTTGTCATAGCACTCTGAATAGATTATTGAAATCTATTAAGGGCGCAATCTATTCAAGTTTGACAAAATGCAGCTGGCTAGGGAAGATATGACTGCTACTGCAACACTGTTGATGCATTCCTGACATGTGGAGAGAGAGAGAGAGAGAGAGAGAGAGAGAGAGAGAGAGAGAGAGTCAAGGAGAAGCTTTAAAAAGATCAAAGCCAGCTCTGGCAGGAGTTTAGAGCACTGAGAATTACAGGCTGGTACAAAGAGAAGTGTGTAGATTAAGGAAGTAGGCACCACAAAGCGTGAGTCTGATCAAATCCCCAGTACGCCAGGAAATAACAGTACGGTTTATTTTTAAAAAAATAGATAAATATGACCCAGGATCAAGAGTGTATGGCTGTGACAGTGGGATAGAACACTGTGCTCTGAAGAGGACTTTGCTTTGTGATTATGGTTTTGCCCTAATTATTTTGACTTGAAATAAAGAGCCGTGCTAAGAGACAATAACTGGAAATGGCCTCTCTTAAGAACTCCCAGAACAGGCTTAGAAAACAGATGGAGATAACAGAGGTTTTATTACAAAATTGGTTGGAATGGTGATTGGAAACAGGCTATTTCCTTTGCTCTGCAACCAAATATAATACAAATGGATGATTGTTCTAGAACTACCATGTGTAGTCTGCAAGTGTATGGGAGCAGTTGGGTATGATGTGGAGAGCCAACTTCATAACCGAAGATCTAAGCAAAAGGCTGGAGATACCAGTCATTCGTGCCATCCTCTCACATTCAGCATGAATTATTCTAATTCTAATAGAGTACAGTTTGATGTAGAATTGTGCCTGCTTTTCCCTTCACCAAGGAAATTTCAATTGTGCATCTATAATAATAAAAGGATGTGTGTGTCTATCCAGCCATCATTTCCATAGTGCCAAGTCTGTGAAACCTAGACACCTAGGCATGCATGCATACTAAGAGGACCCCAGGTGTGTGCAACTTGGGGTTATTTTATTTTTAAAATGCATTAATTAATTGTGATTAATTTAAATTTGTCCATGTGGTTGAAACCGACAGTAACATCTTCAGCCACTAGGAGCAGACTTCCCTAACCAGCAGAACATGAAAAAAAAAAAGCCATGCTGGATCAGACCAAGGGTCCATCTAGTCCAGTGTTCTGTTCACACAGTGGCTGACCAGCTGCCCACGGGGAAAACCACACGTCATGGAGTGCAATGGCACCCTCCAACATGTGTTCCCCTGAAACTAGTATACATAGGCATACTGCCTATGATACTGGAGGTAATACGTACCCTATATAGCCATTGTGACTAGTAGCTATTGATAGCGTCATCCTCCATGATTTTGTTTAATCCCCCTTTAAAGCCATCCAAATCGGTGGCCATCACTACATCTTGTGGTAGCCAGTTCTCTAGTTTAACTACGTACTGTGTGAAGAAGTACTTGCTTTAATCTGTCCCGAGCCTCCCAATAATCAGCTTCATGGGATGACCCCTTTGGGTTCTAGTATTATGAGAGACAGAGAAAAATGTCTCTCTCTCCACTTTCTCCATGCCACGCATAATTTTGTACACTTCTATCATGTCTCCCCTCACTTGCCTTTTTTCTAAGCTAAACATTCCCAAACGTTGTAACCTTTCCTCATAGGGGAGCTGCTCCAGCTCCTTGAGCATTTTGATTGCCCTTTTCTGCTCTTTTTCAAACTCTATCCTTTTTGTTTATTTATTATATTATATTTATACCCTGCTTTTTTTCCTTCAAGGAAGCCAAGGCGGCTTACATAATCCTCTTCCTCCTCTCCACTTTATCCTCACAACAACCCTGTGAGGTAGGTTAGGCTGAGAGTCAGTGACTGGCCCAAAGTCACCCAGTGAGTTTCATGGCCGAGCGGGGACTAGAACCTGGATCTCCTGAGCCCCAGTCCAACACTGTCACCACTATGCCACACTGGCTTTTTGAGGTGCGGTGACCAGAACTGTACACAGTATTCCAAGTGTGGTCGCATAATGGATTTGTATAAGGGCAGTATGACATTGGCAGTTTTATTTTCAATCCCTTTCCTAATTATGCCTAACATTGAATTTGCCTTTTTCACACTGGGTCGACATTTTCATTGAGCTGTCCACCACAACCCCAAGATCTCTCTTTTGGTCAGTCACCACTAGCTTAGTTTCCCTTCAGCATATACGTGAAGTTGGGATTTTTTAAATTATTAGTTTTTGCCCTAACATACATCACTTGCTTACATTGAACCACATTTGCCACTTGGACGCCCATTCTCCCAAAGAACTCTAATCTTTGTTGGTATTCTTGAGCTAATGTCCCACTGTGTTCTAGCACTGCACATAATCTGCCACGTGTGGCACTACACCTTCACCAAAGATGCTAACATTTCATCTTATTCGTGTACACATGCATGGTTGCGAGTTTGCATGCACATGTGAATTAAGGCATGGAGCAGTCGTGGCAACAGTGAAATATTCTTAGTTTGGTCTCACCGTTGGCACACTTGCTTTACCACACTAGCATTTTCAGTCTTTCTTCATCTTTCTTGCGGTCTTTATTCCTTGCATGTTAAGCACATCTTTCCCCACAGCAAAAAAACAAATCAAAACAAAAACCTCTGTGACAGCCAAAATATTTTGCTAATAGACCCAATGGTCAGTTAATATAATCCAAGTACCTTTCCCAAAACTGCACTTAATGTCTGGGACTCATAGAGCCTAACTTTTAACAGATGTTGGAGTGGAAGTGTGGGGGCAGAGATGAAACTGCACCTGCAATGGATGCTAAATCTTTAAAAATCTTTGTAACACAGCAACTGCCACAAAGAGCTTTTTTAGATGAGACTGTTAACTCACTGTATCTACTTCCAATTTTGCCACTGAAATGAGATCTACACAATGACTGGGTTTGCATGACACGACAACCCATCATAGGTGACAACCATGGTGGGTTGTCGTGTCGTGCGAACCCAGACTGATTCCCGCAGGGTGACTTGTTCATGGGTGGCAAGCCATCCTGACAACCCATGGCTTGTTGTGGCAGTTGTTGTACCCACAATGGGTTGTCGTGTCATCCGAACCTGGGTGACCGACCCTGGTGAGCAAGTTTGTTGGCAAAGGCACCCAAAACACCTTGCCGCTCTTGCCGAGCTTGCTCGGGCCACTGCCAGTGCCAGCCACCCCACAAGTGCCCAAGCAGCACTTTGCGGTGACTGGCACTGGCTGAGTGTCCCCCACCATGATTGCAAGCTGTTTTTGGCTCGCTGCCCCGCTTTTTTCCTGGAGATCGCGATCTCTGGCTTGACAGCTGGCTTTCGCAATTCCCATTTTGACTGCCACTGACAGCCCCTTCAAAGTGCCCAAGCAGCATCTTGGAGGGGCTGTCCGTGGTTGCAAACCATTTTCATTTTTTGGGGGGCCCTGGTGTGCACAAATATTTCCGCACGTTTTAAAATATATATTCTTTTCAATCTTTTGTACAGAGGTCTAAAAATCGGCAGCCTCACCCGGGCAATGTCCAGGGAAGTACCTGCTGGCAAAGTGCAGCAGGTACCAACCCTGGACATTGACCCAGAGAGGCTCCAAGTAGCCGTTTCCCCTCCTATGGTTTGATTTGTAAATCCCACCCCACCCCCTTTTCACAAGAACAGATCACTCGTGCCTTAGGTTTGGTTTGACAGCTTGCCTTTTGACAGCTGTCAAACCAAACCAAAGGCAGGGAAAGGGTATTTGGTGCCTCTCTGGATCAATTTGAAGCCCCTCGGGGTTGTTACCTGCTGCATATGCATGTGAGGTTGCGCGTATATTACCAACAATATTATTTTAATTATTTGATATAGTATGCAAAACAAAATTCTTCCTTACCCCAATAATGGTCTTCATCATCTCTTTACTTTCGAAACAAATTATATTCTAGCATTGTACCTCTTTGCTAGCTAGCATGGATGTTCTGTCAGAAACTAAGCTGTGCAATGTTAATGCCTTTACTTTCCCCAATTCTTTTCTTGTTTGCTCAGAGGTGGGAGAACAGAAACAGGACTTGCACTGAAATACGTTCTTCAGAAAGGATTCCGTGGGGGAAGGAGTTCATCAGTACCCCAAATCCTTATCATCCTAACGGATGGGAGATCTCAGGGCAATGTGGCAATACCAGCCAAGCAGTTAAAAGAAAGGGGGATTACAGTGTTTGCAGTGGGAGTCAGCTTCCCAAGGTAAGCTATCTTCTAGAATGTGGAGAGACTTGGGATGTTCCATTGCTATAGGTGTTTAACTGCCAATGCTTGAAGAAAAGATTTGCAGTGAGATTTGGATGGATTGATCAGGATGGAGGCAGAGCTGGGTGCGGGGGAGATGTTTCACAGTGTTGGAGCTCACCGCTGGGGAGAGTTCTGTGCACTTGCAAATAAAACTAGAGGTGTGTGTGTGTGTGTGTGTGTGTGTGTGTGTATTTGGTATTGGTAGATAGAGGTGCAGTGGTAGAGTTGAGTGCTGGAAGATGTTTCGTTAAAGTAAATGTTGGAAGAACAGAAAATGTTTTAATGTTTGAAAAAAGAACTGAAAAGCAATGGCTACTATTGAGCTACTGTGTGTCTCTTTCTGTAGCTCAGTGGTAGAGCACCTGCTTTGCCTGCAAAAGGTCCCAGGTACAATCCCTGGCATCTCCAAGTAAGGCAGGAAAAGAACCCTCCCTGAAACTGTAGAGAACTGCTGCCAGTCAGTGCATACCCAGCAGTGCAGAACCTCATGCTTGGGGTCCTAATCCAGCCCACTAGGGGTCCAAATCTGGCCCAAGCAGGTTCCCCAGATATCCATGCCCCTCCCCTTGGCCCCACCCCTTTCTCCCATCCACCAATCGTTGGGTGATGTCCTGGCTTTTGTGCAGTTTTTATCCCATTCTAGGAGGTTGAAATATCTCTCCTAAGGCCTAGTTACGGCCAGTGAGAACTTTAAGCTAAATTATGCTCGCATTTTCGGCCCCACCCCTTTGACTTTGGCCCCACCCACCACTGCAGTGCGGGCCCGAGAGCATCTTTGAAACTGAATTCAGCCCTCAGACTGAAAAAGGTTCAACACCTCTGGTGTAGACAGTACTGAGCTAGATGGACCCATGGTTTGACTCTGCTTCCTAATCCTACGTGTATGTAATAGATATTTTCATCCTCTTTTAAATAGCTCCCAGCTCTTCACTGTGAATTATGAAACCTGTTACCATTAAATTACTACTCTGCTACAATGCTGTATTTGTTGAATTGAATGTATTTTTCTGCAGATGGGAAGAATTGCATACACTGGCCAGTGAGCCAACTGAATGGCACATGCTCTTTGCAGAAGACATGGATGATGCCTCCAACGGCCTCTATACCACCCTTACTGGCTCTGCAATCTGCAGAGCTGCATTTCCAGGTAACGCAGGTTTTGTTTATGCCTGCTGATTAAGCAAACCTTACCTTCTGTTTGTTTTGGGTACCAGCTGTCACCTTGGCAGTTTTTTGCATACTGATCCAATGCCTCATTCTTCCTTTCTCTTTGAAGCCTGCATTTCTAATCCGGCACATTTTCTAATCTGGCACATTTTCTAATCTTGCAAATTTGCATGACAGCAACACACCCTGTGAATAAGCTACGCAGTGTGGATTGTTTGTGGAACAACCCAAGGTGTGCCCAACAGATGATTGGGTATGATGTGGGTTGTTCTCCCCCTCCTTCCCCCCCTGCCCTCTCCAGCCGGTATCCCAGAGTCCCGCTCAGCAGAACCCATCTTGTCTCTCCCTCCCTGCTCCGATCATGACCCCATTTTTTGTTTGCTGTTGTTTTTTTCTTTTTTCCTGGAGTCCTGTGCCACTGCCATTGACAGCCGCTCCATCGATGCCCAAGTGGCCACTGGCACTGACTTGTTACCCTTAAAAAATAAAAATAAATGGGGCAGCAGAAATGTGCACAATTCAAGCCATAATTTTTTTTCAATTTTTTTTTGGTTTTACGCAGGTTCATTGCCTGAAATGTGGAGCCTTGCCTGTCCAATGTCCTGGTAAGTGTCTGCTGTCAAAGCGCAGTAGGTAACATTCATGGACATTGACCAAGCAAGGCTACATATAGTTTGCTTTGCGCACGCTTGACTGCTGTCAGCTGGCAAGCTGTCAACTGAGAAGCAAAGCAGTGAAGGGCTTTTTGCCCCGAAATGGGGTGGCGAGTTTATCTCCCTCCTAGCAGTGTGGTCCTCTAATTTTTTAGTATTACCCTGACTGTTCTCAGTGCCCTCCACCTTTTTCCACACTTCCCCAAACCTCTAGGTACTCCCGAAAGGGGAGATCTACATCCCACCCCCCTTTTCGTGAGCATTTACTTTTGACAGCTGTCAAAAGAAAGGGTTTTTTAAAAACTCCAAACCCTATCTGGCAAATTAGAGCATTGGGGGATGGCAGAAAAATATACGCAGATTTCCTGGCTGTATATTTTCCTGTCCCAAGAAAAATGCTCAAATTTTCCAGATAGGTTTTTTTTTTTTTTAAAGAACCCCCCCTTTTTTGATAGCTTTTGTGGGCCTTTGGGCAAGACACCCTCAATGGGCTCTGTCCCTCAGTGGGTCTGCCTTCTCATCATGGTTGTCATGATTGCTGCCCTTGCTCCTCATCTTCTTTGTCGTCATTGCTCCCACATGCTTGTTTGGCAGGCAGAGAGACAGTGGGCAAGCGGGCAGTGGCCCCTGCTGCTCCTCCTCCTCACCACCACTGTTGTCTGGGTCAGGGTGAGAGGCAGGTTGCAACAGTGAAGAGGTGGAGCAAGTCCAGGGGGCTCTTGTCAGTGGACCCCTGCTATGGTGGGGGCCCTCGGCAGGTGCCCAACCATGCCTACCCTTGATGCCTGTTCATAGCCAGTATCAAAAGAGCAGTGATCTTGCCGGAAGGGACAGGAGCACTACAAATATTTGCTAAGGACTTTTCTGAGTTTCAGCCCATGTTGGTATCATATCATAGTTGTTTGAGAATGGGATTTACTACGTAAAATTCTAGGGCAACTTTCCCCAACCTGGGGTTCACCAAAGGTGTTGGAGTACAACTCAGCCGGTATGACAACACAACCTGGTGTCCTTCAGATGTGCTGGACTACATCTCTCACCACCCCCAGGTGGGATGGGCACTGGTTGGGGTTAATGGGAGTTGTAGTCCAACACATCTGGAGGGTGCCAGTTTAGGGAAGGCTGTTCTGAGGAATGTGATCCCACCCACCACCTCCCTATGTGGCTTATCAAGAAGTAGCCTGTTCGTTCTTTTCCCTCTGTGGCTTCCTTTGATGGGTTCGGAAGATTGCAAAGCAGGGAAATCATGTTGTATGATCACAGAACACAGAAAGTGGCCTGTTATCTAGCTCACCCTTTTCTATTCTCTGACTGGCAGCAGCTCCCTGGGGTGTCAGGACTTTCCCATCACCTTCTACCTGATCCTTTTAACTGGAAATGCAGAGAATGTTTTAATATGTGCTGGTCTATGACCGTAATAAAGGATCGTTGTTGTAACTGGAAATGCCAAGGATTAAGCCTCGCACCTTCTGCTGCGTGCAAACCATGTCCTCTCCCACTTTGTTGTGGTCCCTTTTTGGTTTGGTTAAGCTTCTGGTCTTGGGGAATGGATGCCAGTTCTGAGATTGTTCTCTTCTTGCCCCAGGCTGCAAGGCAGAATCTCACCCTTGTGAACGCAAAACACTGGAGAGAGTAAAAGAGCTGGTTGGAAACTATTTCTGTTGGAAGGGATCAAAGAGCAATCATGTTGTGCACACATCACTCTGCCCTTTTTACAAGTGAGTTAGTAACCATGCTTCATCCTTTTCTTTTCTTTTTAAATTAAGTCAAGCTTTATCACTTAAAGCTTTAGCAGGGATCGAGGGGAAGATTAATTAGAGAGTATATTCATTCATTCATTCATTCATTCATTTGATGCCATATTTTTTAAAGGAAAAGAAGTACAAACTCATACATGAAAACATCATGCTGACAAGTCAAAAGGTGGATTTCCATGATTGTCAAAAACACATTGCCCATTCCTCTTTACCAATAAAGATCTATATCCCAGGATGGTGTAAGAAACATGCATAAAATGATCAAACCAATTCTTAAAATAGCCAAGGCAATTACGGGGAACAGTGAACAAGGAAGTCTGCCCCACCGAAGATTCAATCAGGACAAGTATCCCAGAGGATAAAGTCAATTTACCCCAATGATTCAGCAGCGCCTCCTTACCCCACTGCCTTCCCCAAGCTGTTACAGATCACCCAGAAAAAAGAGCATAAGAACAAGAATTGAAGTGATGAGGAAGTGTCCATAAACTGGAGTCATAGCAGAAAGGGGCATGTGAGTGTAGGAAATGTGTAGAGATGCTTCAGAGATGTTCTTTCTCATACTCTGTATTCTCACACAAGCCATTGAGCATATGGGGAGCCCCAGGAAAAGAGTTTGAATAGCCCGCTCACCAATGGTGTGCATGCGCTATTTGCACTCAGGGTTCAATTTTCTCAGACCATTGCAAGGGTCAGTTCTCAGACATTTGTGAAAGAATGGTAAAAGGAGAACCCTGCATCTAAAGGCAGAGAGCAGATGTGATCATGTGCTAGAAGCCAGAAATGCTGGATTTTCCCATGGCTACCGCATGATGCAGTGGTCCTGAGAGTAGACCCTACAG
Source organism: Shinisaurus crocodilurus (assembly GCA_021292165.1). Lineage (NCBI taxonomy): Eukaryota > Metazoa > Chordata > Lepidosauria > Squamata > Shinisauridae > Shinisaurus > Shinisaurus crocodilurus. Next base: position 77,163,937 of record CM037878.1, read on the forward strand.
AATGGGTGTGCATTGATGCTTCATGTGTGTGAAGGGTAGAGAGCAAACATAGTATATGCTGTGTGTGTGTAGGAATAGAAAGTACATTTCTTAGCTTGCTCAAGCCCAGAAAAGTCTCTCCAGAAAGGCTTTCAAGTAAAATACAAGAATAATAGAAGAAGTGAGATAAGGAAGAAAAAGAGGGACACATAACTTAGGACCAAGACCACAACTTAGGACAGCTGCAAAGTCAGGAAATCAACAGAGTTTCTTTCAGGCTGATTCAGATGCAGGACTCATCTTTGCATTCATGCATTTCATAAAATGTCACAATGGATTAGTTTTCAAGCAGTAGAAAAATAGCCAGGCCAAGGAACTCACAGCTGGGCCTAGTACGTAATCAGGGTCTCTCCGGATGTTTTTCATGCCTCTTGGTTGGGAGAAACACTTCTTCCCTGTCTTGCTCCTTTGACAGCCCTATAAGATTGTCACTGATATAGGGTAAGGGCTCAATTGCTGGCAGGAAATAGTCCCTGCTCATGTTGCAGCCAATGTTAAGCCTGAAGACTGCAAACACAGAAGCTATATTGTCAGCTCCGTAGCAGCAGGTTGAGCAACAAAAATTCCCCTTGTGCTGAGATGAGGATATATATAATATGCAAGAGCAGTAATGTCTAATGTTTTGTTTTATTTCTGCCTCTAAAGAAGGCTTGAAAAGATGTCATATTTCCTTTCAGTTTTTCTGCTCATTTACTCTCATCGAAATGCAAGTCTTGTCTACCTTGTGACTGCTGGGAACGAGCAGGCATGTCATAGTATACACACATCCCAAGAAAAGGGGGAAATGTATGATAGTGTAGGAAGAATTAGGATGACCTAGAAGAGAGCAGGAGAGAACTTTCTGAGCAGTCAAATAGAATACTGGAGTTATGTAATACATCGATTGACAGTGCAATCCTATACATGCGTACTCAGAAGTAAATCCTATTGAGTTCATTGGGTCCTACTCCTAGGTAAATAGGTATAGGATTGCAGCCTTAATACATAAATTCATAGTGTGCTTCTAATTTGGAAAATTTACTTCTTGGGGACAAGAAGGAGTGTGATGAATTGTGGTAATAGGGGTAGTTGGGTGGAGTTTAGAGACATCAGTGGTGGAACAAATTGGAAAGTTATGCAAGGTGACAATGATCTCTGCCATCTTGCTCCTTCTGATTTTCCAAGTTTTTCCCCCCAGAAAGTATTCAAATCTCCTGAAATTTGGAAGATGTTATCAGATTCTTTTTGATAGCTAGATTACAGTATACATCTATGCATATATTCAAACAAAATAGATTTCTACAATGTTCAACATACTACATACCAACCCATTGCTGGATTTTTTTAATTTTTAAAAAAGCTAATTATTTCACTGTCCTTATTTATGCTTTTGCACTCACTCATTTGGAAATCTGATGGGGTGGGTGCGGGTGGGGGAAGCAGCATGGAAAGGGTTAAGCACCCCTCCCTGTGCTTCTCAGTTCCAAATCATCCCCTCACCCCAAATCTCTTTGCCCTCTTGCAAAAGCAGTTGTGATTTGATTGCACACATTTGCATGTAACATTTAGCTAGGTGCTAACTCCCAACCAAATGCATGCCTAACAGTGCAATCCTATACATGTCTACTGAGACGTAAGTCTGATTGTTTTCAGTGGAACTTACTCTCAGGTAAAGGTGTATAGGAATGCAGCCTAAGGCTTAACTTTAGGCTGCAATCCTATGCTCACTTGCCTGGGAGTAAACCCCATTAAACTCATTGGGACTTAATTCTGAGTAGACATGTATAGGATTGCGCTGCTGTTAATATTTTAGCAGAATTGAAAGTCCTTGCTTCTCTTTCATAGCTTTTAAATGTCAGTTTATCTAAATCTCATGTCTTGTGTACTGACTTTTCTAATTAAGCTGGAGGAACATTTTCATCAAGTACCCATCTAGATGTTACCGAACTACGTGCCCAGGTAAGACATGGTCTTCTGAAATCTTGGTTTACGGTTTCTTCAAAATAAATTAAGGCCATGTATCAATTAATAGATGTTGTTGGGTTGTGTCCAGAGAGTTCTTCCATTAGTGGTAGCATCCCCTCAGCAGAGTTCTGCTCAGAACGCTCCCACCAGTGGAAAGCAGGAGAGGGGGTGATTTGTACCAATTTCAACACTGTACCACCTCCTCCATTGTTCTGGAGGGACCCCCCCCCAACCCTATGGAGTAGATTTTTGGGAGCATAAGGAGCTGCAGGGGTGGGGGGAATCCCCAAACAATATCTTTCCCCCATTCTACCAGTGGGATTCCTCCACTGACTTGGAAGGAACCATTCTGTCTGCAGGAAGCATATACTGCATCCAGTCCATTCTATTTGTTAGCAAAGAGGACCAAAAAAGCCTATAGGATGAGTTCAGAATAAAGATTAGACCAATTCACTACTTTTACGTAAATTTCAGAAAGAAACCTCTGGATCTCCATTATTTGTATACAGGAAGAAACTTGCCATTTTAGTTTTAGGAAAGTTTATTCTACAATGTCCATTTTAACCAAACAGATCAATTTGCGTAACTTTCTCATATTAACCTGTATTAAAGACAAAAGCACCAGATCATCACCATAAATCTTGTTCTTTTATTCTTAGATTATATATATATATATATATATATATAGAGAGAGAGAGAGAGAGAGAGAGAGTTACATGATTCTGTGATAAACTAGTCTCATTACCAAAGAACAAAATATTTTTAATTTGTCAAAATATTTTAAATCCAGTTCAAAAATGCAAGATTGGAATCTTTCAGGTTTACAAAAGCCAAAAAAAACCACTAACCATTTCCAATTCAGCTATTTATGTAGTGGGTCCAGTATTTCTTTTTAACTGACCCATGAATCACATTCCCTCAGCTGATGTATGAACATAGATTTTACTAGATTTTATTATTAGGTGGTGGGTTTTTATTTTTACTGATAGGGTTTTACTAGATAGGGTTTCCTATTATGGGGGTGGGGGGGGGAGGTTACAGGTGGGAGATTCCCCTTTAAGGTACAAATCATGCTACAAAACATTACTGTTGAGAAAACTAGTCATCATTGCTCTTTGCCATGATATAAAAGTTCATCCTACCCTGCCTCACTCACCACCACCCTTTGGTCTAGAAGTCTCTGAATACACTGATCCATGCTGAAATTAAAGCCAGTATGATTCGTATGTCAACAAAAATAGTCATTTATTATTACATTTTTATTCCCACCTTTCCTCCAAAGAGCTCAGGGTAGTGTACAGAGTTCATCCCATTTATCTTCACAACGGTCCTGCCTTCCAGAGTTTATCTTGTTTATTTATATGACAAGTTACACTCTTGCGGAACACAAAGCAGGGATAGCGGGGTAATTTGATTGGATTGTGAAGTGTGGCCGGCTTTTTCTAGAGCGCACAGCACAGTCTTGCTTGCAGCTAAAACACCGACTGAATAACCCATTGATACAAAATTAAATAGCTCCCCTGCATTATTTTCTCTCTCCTGGTTTTTAGATCCTTGCGGTTCCCACCCTTGTCAGAATGGAGGCACGTGCATTCAACAGGGATTAGAAGGATACTACTGTGTCTGTCCAATTGGATTTGGAAGAGATGCTAATTGCGGTATGTCATGTCATTTTATGCATGAATGCTTTGATTTTTAATATGTCAGGAACATCAATCAGTTTCCTGCAATGGTTCTGGTTATCATTATTATGTTTGTTCTATAATGGGGAAGAGCAGGAAAGGATAATGGTTGGGAGGCTTAATTAAAAACAAACAAAACATCACATTAAATGTTTTGGATGAGGGCTATTTGTGTTTACTTCTCGTTTTTGGTAATGGACACTCACTAAGGTTGTAATCCTAATCACATTGACTGGGAAGAAGGTCCCACTAAAGTAATTGGATTTACTCCAAAGTCAATATATTTAGGATCAGGATCTCAGTGTTACTGAAGATATTATAATTTCAAGACATTCTGGCAGAAATCCTATACCACTTACCTAGGAATAAGCCCAATTGAACTCAATGGGACTTACTCCTGAGCAGACATGTATAGGATTGAGCTGTTAGCTTTGTTTTCTGTATTTAACAAGATCACTGAACTTGTGTGTGTGTGCTTTCTTCTTCATACCTGAAGGGTGGGGGTCCCAGAGAGGCAGCAAGTATAAAATAATTTTTGAGACTGTTAACAGGAAGAACCCAAACTACAGTACCCAAAATCACAAGTCTCTCCTCAATAGCCTCCACACATAGGTCCTATATATAAGGGGATTGCTACAAAGAACAAAAATTATTTCTGCTAGGAATTTCTGTGAAGCCATGACTCAAGTAATTCATTTCTGGTTGTATATCTTAGTGCCTGCCTAGGTACCTGTGATTTGTCCCCAAGGAGTCTACTCATGGTGAGATTTGGAGGAGGCCTCAGGCTTCTGTGCCTCCTGCCGTGCTCCCCTCACTGTAGGTAGACGTGAACAACTGAACCAGGGAGATTCCATATTTTGCTTGAACTAGTGTAATGATCACTACATATTCCACTTATTATTGATCATAACCCTAAGCCCACCCTGATTCCACTCCTGTCCCCATCCTGGAGATGAAAATATTTTTAACAGCTGGCAGACCTAAGTGATCATAGGTAGGTGATGTCCATAGGTTACTCTGTACTATTCATGAGAAGTTTCTTGTTCTGCTTTCATTTGGGTTTCTTGTTGTTTGAGGCTACATTTTAACTATTTTCCAGCACCCAAGCTGAGTCTAGAATGCAGCGTGGACCTTCTTTTTCTGGTGGACTGTTCATCCAGCACCACCCTGGAAGGATTCTTGCGCTATAAAGCTTTCCTGAAAAGGTTTCTGCAAGCCGTGTGGAGTAGAAAGACACCAGGGGATGTGGGTGTGGCCCAATATAGCAACAATGTCAAGGTGATTGTGGGAGTGGGGGACCTCAAAGACATGCTCGGTTTGGTGAAGGCCATTGATGCCATGCAATTCAGCGGAGGGAGCACCTTGACTGGCAAAGCTTTACGGTAATTACACAACATGGCTTCAAGAGTGCTCCAGCCTTCGCTGACGTCTCCGACAACTTGCCCCGTGTGGTCGTCCTGCTCACAGATTCGAATGCTCAGGATTCAGTGGTGGAAGCAGCTAAGTACAGCAGGGCCCAAAATGTCTTCCTCATTGGAATTGGCAGTGAATTTCTGAGAGCAGAGCTGGATGAAATTACAGGGAATCCAAAGCGTACTATTGTGTACTTGAACCCACAAGATCTATTCAACAAGATCACTGAACTGCAGAGAAAAATCTGCAGCGTAGAGAGCCAAGGTAAGGGTTCTAGGTAAGGATGCACTGCAGTACCAATTGGTATCTGTTGGTGTCTACTATTTGTTGGCAGTACAACTTAAACAGGCTGTTGTAGGATACGTGTTCTGATGCTTACTTGAAGATGTGTGCGTGCCACAGCCTGGTTGGCTAGTGCACATACAAATAAAATTGAATTGAAGATGTGTGATAGAACATGGGAGCAAAGGCATCTTCTCTCAGAAAAGTTCACCAAGTCCAAGTTGCCTGAAATGAAAAAGGACTTGCTATTGGCTAAGCAATCTCATGTGTTTCTCTGACCTGCTCTTCAAAAACACCTAAGAAGGTGTTGCTACTACTTGCTTTGTCAACGTATTGCTGGTCAGGAGTCAGAGGAAATTGATTTAGATCTTAATCTACTTTCTTACAGAATAAAATGTCTATGCTTTTCTAAATAAATAGCTTTGACATTTCAACTTGAAGATTGCTTTCTATTGAGTCAACTATTTAGAAATTCATCAAATAATGTTTTCATTTATTTCATTTCATTTGTTACATTTTTACCCCACCCTTCTAAGGAATTCAGGATGGTATACATTGATCAAGTTCGCATGACACAGCAACCTAGCCTGTGAATAAGCTATGCAGTTTGGGTCAGAACAACTCATAGCACACCTGATAGATGATCGGGTTTACCATGGGTTGTTCTCCCCCCCCCCCAATCCTCCAGTTGGTATCCCAGGGTCCTGTGCAGCAGAACCTGTCTTGTCTCCCCCTCCCTGGTCCAAAACCCCTTTTCGTTCGCTTTCCCCCTCCTGGAGCCCTGTGCCTCCACCAGTAATAGCCGCTCTAGCAATGCCCAAGAGGCACTTTGAAGTGACTGTCACTGTCTCATTACCCTTTTGTGTGTGTGTGTGTGTGTGTGTGTGTGTGTGTGTGACAAATGTGTGTAATTTCATTTGTAATTAAAAAAAAGAAGTTCTGGAGCCTTGCCTGGCCAATGTCCTGGTAAGTATCTGCTGTCAAAGTGCAGTAGACAACATCCATGGACACTGACCACGCGAGGCTGCATATAGGTTGCTTTGCACACACTTGACAGCTGTCAACTGGCAAGCTGGTAAAGCAAAGTGGTGAAGGGGTTTTTGCCCCAAAAGGGGGTGGCGGTACATCTCCCCCTTTCAGGTGTGATCATCTGCTTTTTTACTATTGCCCTGACTGCTGTCAGTTCTCTCCACCTTTTCCACACTTCCCTTAGCCTCTAGATACTCCAGAAAGGGGAGATCTACATCCCACCCCCTTTCATGAATACTTTCTTTTGACAGCTGTCAAAGGAAAGGGTTCTTTTCTTTCAACCTGTCTAGCAAATTTGAGCTTTTTTTGGGGGGGGGGGGGACAGGGAAATATATCTGCCTATATTTCCCTGTCCAAAAAAATGCTCAAATTTGCTAGACAAGTTGAAAGAAAGCTCCACATTTTGGTCCTTCATAGATGCACACCTGCGAAGTACTGAGAAAAGAAAATTACAAATGAAATTGCACACAATTCAAGACATTCTGGCAGAAATCCAGTGATGGTCGCTCCAAAGTGCCACTTGGGCATCGATGGAGCGGCTGTCACTGGTGGTGGCACAGGCAAGATCGCCAAGCGTGGCAAGGTTCTTTTGCCACTCTTACTGAGTGACTTGCTTGCTGCTCCCTGCAACCCATGATGGGATTGGTCTCCTGGCTTCGGATGGGTTGTCAGGGTGACTTGTTACCAAAAACAAGCCACCCTGCAGGAAGCGTACTGGGTTTGGACAACATGGCAACCCACCATGTCTAGTTACCCATGACGGGTTGCTGTGTCATGTGAACCCAGTTTAGGTCTCTCCCACCCCCCCACTATTTTATTCTAACAACAACCCTTTGAGGTAGGTTAGGCTGAGAGGTGGTGACTGGCCCAAGGTTACCTAGTGAGCTTCATAATTGAGTAAGGACTTGAACTCAGATCTCCCTTTTCCAGCTTTTTAGTTAATACACCACACTGGGTTTGCCTTACTTTATTGCTTGTTTAGTGTCTGTGTACAGTGCAACCTCTATAATTAAAATATTTGTGGTTCTGAGATATTGCGATTCCCAAATTTACTATCTGTACCCCAATGTAATGTCAATAGTAACCCTAGGTAAATATAATTCCCTTTCCATTGGACATTTTTAGATGCACTCCAGGCTCCAGCTATTAAAATAAATGAGTCATGTTCTTGAAAACCTAACATCTGCTCCTTCCTTCTTAGGCTGCTCATCTCAGCCCTTAGATTTGGTGTTTGCTTTGGATTCCTCCGCTTCGGTTGGAAGAAACAACTTTGTGCAGCTGAAAAACTTTGTCAGCAGCCTCTCATCACAATTTGACATCAATCGGGACCTGACACAGATAGGCCTTGTTGTGTTCGGCAAAAAGCCCCAAACTGTTTTTGGGCTGGACACACATGTTAGCCATTCTGCTCTCCGTGAAGCCATCGGCCAAGCTCCCGTTGTGGGTGGCTCTGCTTCGGTTGGCAGCTCCTTGCTGCACATTTATGATGACGTCATGACTGTCCAAAAAGGAGCAAGGCCGGGCGTGAAGAAGGTTGTGGTGGTGATCACTGGTGGAGCCGGAGTGGAGGATGCCATAGTACCTGCTCTGCAGCTACGTAATAGTGGCATGTCGCTGCTTGTCATTGGGATGGAACATGACCAAACGGGCTTGTTACTGAGGATTGCAGGTTCTCACAATAACCTGCTACAGATGTTTTCTTACGAAGATCTAAAAAATCATGAAGGCCTTATCACTGAAATACTTTGCGATGGTAAGATGGTTGTTTTGAGTTTCTGGTTATATTTTGTATCTAGTGATTACAGTAAAATTTTAAACACTTATTTATTAATAAATGTATATCCTGCCCTTCGATCAAATCTGTCAGGTCAGTTTACAAACTTCGAGTTAAAAGAACCTCATAAAATACAAGATATCCACAAGAAACAGTGTAAAAACAGATGGAATTCAAAGCTAAAACTTCTTTGTGGTTCAAAAAGCCTGAGAGAACAAGCCGGCAACTCAGGCACCAGGCGAGCCTCCTTGGGGAAAGCATTTGAGAGATGGGGTGCCATCACTGAGGAGGCTTTCTCCCAGGTCATCACCTGCCTCACCTCATTCAGTGGGGGCAGCAAGCAGATGCTGTAGGTGGCTAGCATGCAGTTACAGCTAATCCCATGTCCTGTCTTGGCTCTGTGACTTATTTTTAGCTTGTTAAAGAGCCAAACTGTGTGCTACTGTTAGCAATCAATTTGCAGTTTGCAAACCCATTTGTGTGATGTAATACTTTTTATGCCAGGGGTGGACAACTTGTGGTCTTCCAGATGTACAACTCTCATCATCCCTCACCATTGACTATGTTGGCTAAATGGCTAGAGTTGATGGGAGTTGTGGGCCAAAGCATCTGAGGGCCACAAGTTGCCAACCCTTGCTTTATGCTGTTGGAACTTTTCATGTACATAACCATGCCCTCATAGGTCCATTGGAGTTAATGGAGCCCCCCCCTTTTTAACTTTCCCCTCCCCCATGGGGGAGCTAAAATTTTGAACAATAATGGAGGTGGTGGTTTAGCCCCCCCCCGAGTGCCATGGTCCTGATGTGAATTAGGACAGTGTCCACTTATTTGAGAGTACGTAAGTAAAACCATCATGCTTCACTACACTAGCTGTGATTAGACAACTGGCTGTCTGGACTCACTGCTGATGCCTGCTCTGGACCCCACTTAAAAATAAAATCACTTCCACTGGGTACTATGAGCCATGCTGGCCGTTTGGGCCTAGCCACCATTTAAATATCCCACGATGCCCCATAGCAGCACTATGTCAGAGGCACTGTGGGAAATTTAAATGGTGGCTAGATAGACTTAGCTGCTTGGCATTGCTCAGAGCACCGCCAATGCTGTGAGATACGCCCACCGGGGCCTACCAGAGAGCACTTTGTCTGATCCCCCCAAAACTTAAGAGTTTGCGCTGCAATGTTTTTTTTTTTTTTTTTTAAACATTCACATTTGTTTATTGGCATAGCCATTGTCATGTGACCAAAGTAAATGCTTTCTTCTTCTAATACAAGATTATGAATTTATGCTTCACCTAAAACAGAGCAGAGCAAAACTTCTCTTTTTTTGAAGTTGAGAAGAGCCAAATTAAACTTTTGCCCCTCCCCTGTTGATCTCCAGCATTAACCACCTTCAAATAGTGACTCAAATCTTTTTAATGTGTCTGAGATCAAAGGAGTCGCAAATGATCTGTACTTTCTCATTTAATATCTTGTTCATCCAAGATTAGCAGCACATTCCTAACATATCAAACAGGGATTGTTTGTGATAAGAGGCAAGATGAGGAACTGCTCTTCCAAGCTGTTGGCATGCTTTGTTTGCAAAGCAGAACCCATGATGGAAATGTGCTTCTGGCCTTTCTACGGGTGTAGCTTATCCATGTATTTAATGGTTGGGGAGATAAGACGCTGTCAGATCCTGTGTGGGAAGGAAGGGAATCTGATGCCACAAGTGGCAAACTGTAAAATAGGAGCAATAATTGTGAGCCGAGGAGTGTGCTATAAATAAGGTCTGGAAAAGCATGCTGAAGCCCTCAATTCAACCATGAAAGAGTCGCATTCAGGTGTAATTCCGCACTGTGTTAAATTGCTGAATGGGCTCAGTCTGCAGGGTAAGATCTACAGAGGCAGTGGGAGAGCACGTGTTTTGCATGCAGAATGCTCCAGGTTCAATCCCCGGGATTCCCTGGTATAGGCTGGAAGAATGCCTGCCTGAAACCCTGGAGAGCCACTGCCGGACAGTGTTGACAATACTGGGCTCGATGGGCCAGCAGTCTGACTCAGCTGCCTGTGTTCCAGATTTGTCTCAGGAGCAAGGCCTGCCTTCCCCTAAGGCAGGGCCAGGTGTTGAACCTCTTCCAGCCCACGGGCCGAATTCCATTTCAGAGCTCTCTGGGGGCCACATTCCAGTGGTGAGCAGGGCCAAAGCGGCAGGGCCAAAAATACTATCATAGTTCAGCTTAAATACCAGAATATTTTAGCTCAGGAGAGGCATTTCAACCTTTTAGAATGGGGGGGGGACTGCACAAAAGCCAGGAAACCACCAAATGATCAATGGTCAGAGGAAAGAGGGTGGGGCAGGGGTAGGGTGCATGGCCTTCTGGGGAACCCTCTCAGACCGGACTTGGCCCCCAGGTCTGAGGTTCTGCATCCCTGCAAAAGGAGTTTCTGGCTGCAGCAGTGGAGGCTGGCGGCTCCAGTGTCAGTGGCGCTGTGTATCCACTCTGGGTTTTAGCCTGAACTTTTAAGGAGCTATCCATGGTGCTGAACCCTAACCCAAAATAGGGTTAGCACCATGGATAGCTCCTTTAAAGTTCAGACTGAAGCCCAGAGTGGATACACCAGCCCACTGACATTGGAGCCACTGAAGCCAAGGAGATGTCTTCACTGATTTCCTCCTCTCCCCACAAAACAAAGAAAGAAAGAAACAAATACGGCAGGTACTGCAGCATTAAGAACTGTGAGGTGTCTTTCTTCTTGTGCCCTGACTGTCAACATGGTCTGCTGTAACGGACCGCAGCCGGTCCGGTGTGCAGGTTGGGGACCTCAAGGGCTAACCGGAGCAGAGCTAACCCTTCCTACGCGGCTCTCCGACACTTAGGAGGAAGCCACGACCTAAATTTGACAATGGAGCAGTGAATGAAGAAACTTGTGAATGAACGCTACTACACTGTTTATAGGTAAACAGTTTGATTAGGCATTTCAAAATAAACACGAAGCGGTGACTAGCTGCACACGCTCCCAATTACAGCAATCAGAATGAGCAGAGACAGTACAGCACAAGGGTTACCTGGGATGACCTACGATTCCTCAAAAGCTGTGGTTTGCTGGCTGAAAGGGAATTACAGCTTTTTCACCGGGAGCTTCCCGGTGTTGGGCTTCTGAGTCCGGACCTGAGCCCTGGACATCCGCACAGCTCTGTGCCCACAGACCAACAACAACCTTGGCCAGGTCGCCCTTCTTTTGCCACCTCTTCCCTTGCTCCCCCCTCCCTTCTCATGCCCCCTCCCTCCACATTCCACGGAGACTAGTTTTTTCCTGCTGGCTTTTTGGGGCTCTCCCCGGTGCTCGATAACACTTAGCAGCTGTTTGAGCTTGCCCGACATCTGGACCAGCCCTCCTTGTGTGTGGGGTGCTTCGCAGCTCATTTGGCTGCCAGGGAAAGCGCTTGGGGGAGATGGCCTATTGAGGTGCATGTAAATGAAGGCTGATGTAAATGACGGTCTGGAACTGAGCTGCTTCTGCCCTAGGCAGAAGCCTTGATGGGTATGGCCGTGTGGGGGGCTGTATCTGACTGTGCGTTTTCTCCACATCTGTTATCTTCTCTGTCTATTCCAGAGGCACAGAGGCCAGCAAACCTCTGCACACCAAACCCCTGCATGAATGAGGGAGTTTGTGTTCCTGGGAGTGGCAGCTACTGGTGTCAATGCCAAGGCTGGAAAGGACCTCACTGTGAAAACAGTAAGCCTCATTGAAGCGTAACCAAAAGACATTTCTGTTAGATGTTTCAAGCCTTTCTCGTTTAGATTTCTTGTCTCCCATCTCAACCCAGTGACCCAGAAATAGTCTCCTTCCAACCTATGCAAAATAACGAAGCCAATTTACTTCCATTTATAGATCACATTTTTTCAAAATAAGTTAAGAGGTTGGGAAGGAGTTAACAGGCTTCAGGGTATCATATTTTATGGTAAAATGTACTTTCTGGTTTGTTCTCTTTACAAGTGTTAATCTTAACTGCAATCTTGCAATCTTCTTTAAAACAGTATAAAGCATACTGGATGTTGCCAATTTCAGTTAGCTTGCTCGTTCACTATGATCTTGTTGGATCTCATTCCAGAAGAGTGGGCATGTTAGCTTGTTTCAGCAAAAAGGCAAAATGTCCTAGCATGCATTGGGCTGTATTTGCACTGCTGAACAAGAAGATCTCTGCATGCACAACTGCTGGATAGATTACTTTGTCTGCATTGACAGCATTGACCACCTGTTTGGAAGGACCGGGAAGCATGGGAGGAGGCCTGCATTCAGCCTTCCGTTGGTTGACGCTTTGAGAGCAGATGACCCTGACCATGTGTTTGCAGGGCTGACCCAATGGATTTTGCTGCCTGAGTTGAAGAACAAGATGGTGCCCCCTCCCATTCTATGTACAAAAGCTGACTAGACTGGCAGTTGAAGCTTTCTTTAACACTGGTGTTTGGACAGCAACCTCCACCACAGTGACCACACCTGAGGGCAGCAGGCAGGGCAGCTTAGAGGGTTCAGGGCAGACTGTGTGGCATACAGCTCTTTCCTCCAACACCTTGCTGCTTCCTCCCAGTATCTGCCACCTGAGGCAGCTGCCTCAGTCTGCCTAAGGGGAGGGCTGTCCCTGTATGTTTGGTACCATGCATGCAGCACCAATCTAGCAAGAGGATCTCATGCACACCTGATCACAACTTTTTTAAAAATATCCTTCTGACCTGATCCCAAAGGAGAATGGTGCACAAAACATTGCTCATGTTCCCATAAACCCATTTGTCTCTAAAACATTATCGCTTGCTGGGATTTTTTTTAGAGCTCATCACTTAACTCTAGCAGTATTTTTTCCTAAGGTTAATACAGTTCCAGTAGTATTATGACTGGAATTGAATGGGGGGGGGGGGATCTCAGTAAATAATTCCTAGCAGTTCAGATAACACCATCTCGATCAAAAGTAAACGTGTGAAATAATGGGGTGTTAGACTAGCCATACTGTTAACAGTCAAAGAGTTGTCTGGTGTGCCTACAATTTACTTTCTCAATCCTGGCTACATTGTCAGTAGACTAAGGGCTTCCCTGCACAAGGCATTTATTGTATGCTCGTGATCCTTCACTCACGGAAGTTGGCGGGTCCTTTACACGACGTCATCCTCTTCCATGGCCTCTCCTGTGTGTTGTAGGCATTTTCACAGCTTTTTTCTTTTTAGAGTGAGGAAAATGAGGCATTAAAATTTAAAGGTGCAGCTAGTGATGGGCAATCCGCTGGGACCCGCCTCCGGCTCAGCAGATGCCACTGTTGCGCCCGCTGAGCCAGGCTGAAAGCTGGTGTGCGCCACGCTGCTCGCCAGACTTTTGGGTCCCCAGCGGGCTGCTGTTTATGTTGAAAATGCCTAAGATACATCAAAGGCGGCCACAATTTACACAAACTGTGGCCGCCTTTCGGCCACATTTTCTATGTAAACAGCAGCCCGCCAGGAACCTGGGAGAATGCGAGTTGAGCCAGGGAAGAGGTAAGCAGGACAGAGTTGGGGGGGGGGGGTCGAGCCCGGCTAGTCTGCCAGGTTTCCACACCCCCCCCCAAAAGAAATCCTCACACATCCCTAGGTGCAGCAAACTGGAAAAATTGTGCTATACTGCAGCACTACCATGTGGTTGTGTAATACAACATATAAAGGCAGAGAAAGCAAAATCCCAGAAAAAAAACAAGTGTAAATGATGCTCTCCTTCTCCCGCAAAGAAAATGGAAGAAGCAGCCTCTGTGAAGAGCCTGGTTAAATGCCTCATGTACAGAAGCCCCAAGAAGTTAAAATGTAAGAAGTAGTAGTAACAGGATATTGTGGGTTTTTTATTGTATGATTTTTGTTAAATAACTGATGATTAGCTGCTTTGGGAAAACCTTTGGTCTTGAAAAGTGGCATGGAATTTATTTTAAAAAAATTAATAAACAATAAATAAAATGGAGCAAATTAATTCTGGGCCTGTGTACCAATTAGGGTAATGATATCTCATGCAACATGTTGGGAAAATGATTATTCTTCATGGAAAATCAATCTTTACGTACCTTTTGTTTTTCTGCATGAAAGACTAAGCACTCAGTCTTTGCCTTGAGAATCAATCTTTTTATTTCTATTTTTTATTTTTATTGTAGGAATTCAGAGGGGTGACACTTCATAATCACGGATGCATCCAGCAATGGTCCACGCTTCACGAAACCAACATGGTTGGCGGCAGCTGCATGGCAATCACCAGCGTTCCAAAAGGCACATGCAACAGACTCAGTGGGGAGGTCAGAAGTACTCCTATCTACTGAAAACATTCTTACAAGGGAACTGAAACACAGGCTACGCTTGCAAGTAATAATGCTGTTTCAAAGCACAAGAGTTTTTGCACAGAATCACTTCCTGGTAAACCAAAGGTGGTTGCCAATATCTAGGGGTTGTTGTTGTTGTTTTTTAATATTGAATATTTATTATTGATATACTGACACTTTCACTGTAAGATCAGCATCTCTTCTATACAATGAGAATCAAACTATACCTTACATTAAATACATAGCATGTAACTTGGTTTCCAAAATGGTGCCAATGGAGGCGCTTCCCCCCCCCCCACGCCTCCACATTGGGGGTGAGGAGGGACTTCAGAAAACAAGCAGCTGGGGGAAGCAAATTTCAAATCTCCTTACCTGCACGTGGTGGCGCCAATCCAGATCTGCATACTTACTTGTGAGTAAAAAACAAGGAGGCAGTCGACTGCATACTATGTATTTAATGTAATGTGTAGTTTGACCCTGAGTTTCATAGCTCCAAAGATGTTGTTTTTATACTGGATTGGGCATTTTAGAAAAGGGTAGTATAATTTTAAACTCAGTTCAAACCAGTAAAATGACTAAGGGTGTTTTTATATTGTTAGGCTCACCCCGACTTCCCTGAGTGGTGAGATGTTCCAGGGGTGCAGTGCTTACCCATTTTTGGTCACCGGAGGCTTATAGAATTTTATCATATTTGTGTTTATTTACAAATATACAGGATGACCATAGGAAGAGGCACAGCTTAAACATTCCAACAGACTTCCAAATCCACTGCCCCATATCAGATCTCCAGAGAGAAGCAGTTCCCCAAAAGGCACTTGCTGTACCCCTATGGCTCTCTGTGTCTCCTGCACTCTGTCTTACTTCTGACTCAAACTGCAGCTTCTGTTCTTTCCCACTCATGGCTAGCTTGTTTCCTCCTTTTGGCTGGAAGTGGGTGCGGGATAAGGTTGAGTCATCTTCTCTAGTCATCATCCCCTAGCCTTCTTGGACCATTTGCCTATAGATTTCCTATGAAAAGATGTGCCTGGCGGTAGTAACTTTGCCACAGACTATTAAGGGAGTCTTCAGTATGTCTGGTCCCATTAACCATCCCCTGTCCAAAGCCCCAATCTTACAACAGTATGTTATTGTGAAGAGAAAGCCAGGTCTGGTACACGCGCACACACCCCCCACTTGCAGCAGCAGCTCAGGCTTTCCGCACTTGTTTTCCTGCCCTTCAATGAGGCTCACAATGCGACACATCTGCATACCCCCGGCAGCTTCCCCTCTCCTGGCAGCCAAATGAGCTGTGAAGCATCCCCAAACAGGTTATTCCTGACTCAGTTCAAGCAATCACAAAGGGAGGGGACGCAGGAGGGAGGGGGAGCCAAGAAGAGGGTATAAAGAAAGGGGCCTGTGGCGGGAAAAGTTGTTGGTCGTGGGCAGCAAGCTGCGCGGAGGTCCAGGGCAGCCCCGGGCAGCTCCCGGTGAAACTAGCTGAATTCGCCTAGCCGCTGAACTACGCGGCTGTCGAGGAATCAGGCTCATTCCAGGTAAACCTTGTGTGTACTATTGCTGCGACTCGCTCTATACCCATGTCAATTGCAGGCACGTGCTTTGCATACTGCCTTTGTGTATGTTTTGATATGCTCAATTAAACCCTGTTTACCTATAAACAGTGTAGTGGCTCCCATTCATAAGACTACTTCTTTCACTATCCTAGCATTAAAATTGGCTGTGGCTTTTGCCTAGGTGCCGCAGACCGCACATAAAGGGCTAACCCCGCTCCAGTTAACCCCTTGGTACCCGAACCCGCTGAAAAGACCAGCTTTGGTCCTTTTCACATGGTCGTAGTGGTGGGATAATGCAGGACAGTGACTGAAACGAGTTGAGGGGGCAAAAGTCCTTCCAGAATTTGGTTCTAGAGCGAGCAGCTGAAAGTACAGACAAGGCACCTGTGGGACATGGCCACAGGTGGGTCAAACGAACTCGGGGGGGGGATGTCCTGACTCCACAGACCCCAGCAGAGGGGAGTCAGCACTCCCCTTATGTGTAGAGGACCCGAAAGGCTAGGGCATCCATGGACCCCACAGCCCTTTTCACAGTTATGGTTTACTAATGTGAAAGTCAGTCTTATGTCTACACACCTCTTAACATCTTCCTCGTCAACCTGACCAAGTGATCACTTAGAGCCAGCTACGCTAGGTGGGGCATGCTGGTAGTTGGGCCAAAAACATCTGGGGACCCAAGGTTGGAGAACACTGACTTAGAGAGATGCAGGGGTTCCATTCCACATAGAGCATTCCAGGCCCATGCGAGTGCTTCCCCTTACATTGCAAAGGAAGGGGCAGCTCTGTGTATGTGATTTCCTCTCCCACCTCCTGATTGAAACAACCCCTGCCTGTGTAACACCTTTGTGCATGTTGAAGCTCCCATGGAAATCTAGGGGTCAAATGTGGGAACTTGCTCACCACTATAGGTCGGATGAAGTGTGTATAACCTTCCCCCAGTTTTTGCTTACTTTGGGTCCCAGAAGCAACAGAGCGATTGTGCTCTATCTCCGTCACTTCAAATCCTAAAGACTTGACGCCAGATGTTTTCCTAAGATATGCCTTGTGCTTGAAATGGAGCAGAATCTCATCATGTTTGGTGGTCTGACATGCTGCAGATTTCCTCACGTGAGCCCAGGCAAGTGCATAGAACTGTGAGTCGTGGGTGCTGCGTTGATCTAATTGGTATTCTTTATATACTGTATTTACCTAACACTACCTAAATAACATTACCTGAATAACCCAGCAGCTGAAGTCATCAGAATGAGAGGTACAAACCTGGGCGACTGACGACTGGTACAGCAGTGGGGAAGGTTTAGGCCGATTCTGAGGGGTGATTTTGGGCCAGAGGTGAGCCTCCAGTACTTCTAGGTCAGTGCCTTCTCTGAACGTGGTAGCTGTTCCATAGTGGCTTACATAGAGATTGATAGACCTACCTGTCATCAATTTGCCTAATAATCCATTTTAAAGCCCCCTGTGATTTTGACGACTACAACATCCCGTGGCAATTGCATTCTATAAGTTGTGTGTGTGTGAAGAAGCAGAAAGCAAACTGGCACCACCACCTCACTTTAGAAATGGCTACCTTCATGGAATGCTACCTGTGGGTCTAAAAGCAACCTGCTGGCTTGTAGTGTGTACCGGCTGAACATTTTCACTGTATAAAAATGTGACACTGTGGCATGCTCTGTTCCTTTCTGTGTTGTCCTCTGCCAGTTCTCTGTGTGTTTCCTCCCACCCACCCCAACACACATTTGTTACATCTTCTGTGTGGGGGAGGAAAAGGGAGTTGCATTATATAAAATTGCTAAGTTGATAGACATTTTTGCAGTTCTAAAGCACTGTGTCAGCAGCTCACATGATGCAATATTTAATAAACGTTTGTCTTTCTGTACCAGCAGCTCCATTTTATTACTCAGTTCCACTGTGTGGCGACATAAAGCGAAAAAGATGACTTGTTTAAAATATGCTGATGGGCAATGATAACACTAGGAGTGGGTATGAGGAGGCTGAGATCAAGCTGTTTTGATCTCATGAGTTAAACAGTTGAGTGAGCTAAACTGTGTTTCTCATGACAGCACCAATTTCATAGCAATTCTGTCCTTGTCTCACCGAAGCAATGCTCTCTCCACCAACCTTCTCCAACCTGGTGCCCTCCGGGATGGATTGGACCAGTGTTCTCCAACCTTGGGTCCCCAGATGTTTTTTGGCCTACAACTCCCAGCATGCCCCAGCCAGCATAGCTGGCTGAGGCATGCTGGGAGTTGTAGGCCAAAAAACATCTGGGGACCCAAGGTTGGAGAACACTGGATTGGACGATGGCGCCTGTCAGGCCTCCCCTCCGCCTCCACCTTACCCAGCCCAGCACCTCTGCAAGCGCTTCAAAAATAAACCCTCTCTTAATCTCCTCCACTGCCACCAACCCCTTCAGGGTAACTTATCCAGATCACTCCTTTTAGGTTTTAAAAGGAAACAAGTTTATTTAATTTAATTAAGGTGTTTAATTATTTAATTTAATTAAGGTGTCAGCTGTGAGTCGGGCAGCGCTGTATCAACTCCATCTGATACGGCAGCTGCGCCCCTACCTTCCTAATCATCTGCTCCCATCAGTGGTTCATGCCTTGGTCTCCTCTCGCCTACACTACTGTAATGCGCTCTACGTGGGGTTACCCTTGAAGACGGTTCAAAAGCTACAGCTGGTACAGAACGCGGCGGCTCGCCTGGTTAAAGGCAGCCGGCGGCGGGACCACATCACGCCAGTGCTCAAGGAGCTGCACTGGCTACCAGTTGCTTGCCAAGCCGAATTCAAGGTGTTGGTTTTGACCTTTAAAACCCTATACGGCTCCGGTCCAGTCTATCTCAAGGAGCGTATCCAGCAACACCAAGTGGGCCGCTCAACAAGATCTGCCACAGACGGCCTTCTCCTTGTCCCTTCAGCCAGAGCAGCTAGACTGGTGGGGACGAGGAAGAGGGCCTTTTCTGTGGCGGCCCCCGTACTGTGGAACTCTCTCCCGAGTGACCTCCGCCATGCCCCCTCTCTGCTGTGCTTCCGCCGTTAATTAAAAACCTGGTTGTTCAGGCGGGAATATGGGGTGGGTTAAGATTTTTTTTTTTTTTTTTTAAGTATAATGTTTTAATTGTATTTTATCTTGTTTTTAGCCTATGTACATCTCCCAGGGTGGCCGGTTGCCGGCCAGATGGGCGATTAATAAATGTAAATAATAAATAAATAAATAAATAAATACAATTAAGGGTAGGGAAATAGATAATGTTAAGAGACGCTAAACGATGGAAACTCCCTCTCTCCCCCCCCCCTCAGACTGCCCTTTCCAATACTCCTAGACAAGACTCCCGCTCCCAACTCCACTCAGACTTCTCAACCCTCTCACAAAAACCCACCCTCTCCCTTCCTCAGACTCTCTTCACCCCCCCTCACTCTCTCAGCCAATCAGCAGACATCTCAACATTCCACACTCCTCTCACACTCCCTCCTCCCCTCACATACTTACAGCTATAACGCTTTGCCCATGGGCAGGGGCATGGCAGTGCCCATCATCCCCAGTCAGCATGGGATGATAGGGAAAGCTGATCTACACTATGGATGTGAGTGCATAAAGTTTGGATGGCAACTTAGACATGTAGATGGTTTCATTCTGTAGTGCATGCTAGGCTGTTCAGGATATCGCATCAATAAAACTTGCGACACTGCTTGCTTACAGGTTAGTGCCATTTGCTTTCACTAAATTAATAAAGCGGAAAGGGGGCATGTGGGTTCAACCAGCATCCACCCACAGTATGCGTGTTGTGAAAAAATGGGTTTGCACACTCAAGTCTTCCCAGATGAGGTAAATTCCAGGCCAGTGGAAGTCTCACGTTACTGGATCTTGAGGAGGAGAACCTTGCCTTTCCCCCCGTTCTATGCTAGTGACAAAAGACTTGTAGTTCCACTCCAGAATGAGTGTGGGGATCTTCTGCTGAACACTTCCGGCAGGACCGGTCTAAGACATTCTGCTGTCTGAGGTGAAGGAGAAGTTGGAGCCCCCCATCCTACTTACAGAACCCAACTGAACTAAACTACTGAACTACCTGTCCAATCACACACTGGTGATGGGACAGCACTCTCCACCACACCTGAGGGGCACACAAGGCATACACAGCTCTGCCTCCAACAGAGGGAAGCAGCCAAGGGGCCACCACCTCTCCCCTTTCCGCAATACCCAGCTTCTGCTATCTGAGGCAACTGCCTCACTCTGCCTATGGCATTGCCGGCCCTGACCTCTCCCTTAGAATGCTATGGAATATTCAGTGCCTCTGGGTCCTTTGGTGATTCTTCCCCAGTTTTACTGTGCACAACTGTCAGCTGCAGGGAATCCTGCTGGGCTAACAACACTGATAAAGAAACACCAAATAAAGGGTTTCTTCCACACACCTCAAGTTTGTAATGTTGCATCAACAAGTGCATTGAGGTTGCAGAGACCAAATCCCATACAGCTTGTCTTTTTCTTGATTATATCAAAAGCCAAAAAGCTAGATGAGAAAAAGGTTTCTGTTTTACAATTACTGAGCAAAGATATACGTATTTTTGCTCCATAAGACGCACCGGACCATAAGACGCACTTAGGTTTTAGAGGAAGAAAACAAGAAAAAAAATTATTCTGAACCAAATGGTGAAACGACGACAAAACCCTGCCACTGTCACAGAACCGAGCAGGGAGGGCTTTCCCGACCCTGCGCTTTCTCTGCTGTTGGTGCTGCTGCAGGCAGCTGGGTCAGAGTAGCTGAAAGTTGTGCCGGTCCGGGCACCTGCCCCCCAAGATTAGGGTGACGGGAGGAGAAGCTCTGCTTTGCCCAGTCTGAGTTTGTCTGTCTGACTCAGGGCCGGTGCAAGGCAATTTGGTGCCCTAGACAAGATCAGATATTTAGCGCACGCCCCCTCCCACTTGAGCCCTCCCTCCCTCCAGCCCTATGCCCATTATGAAATAAATTTTCCTCCCTGGGAACTGCCGAGCCCCATAGAAAAACTTTGTGGATTTTGAGACTTTTCCTTTGTGTTCACGCGGAAAGCAAAGAGGCAACATCAGCCCAGCTATGCCAGGAACTCCCAAGGGCCTTCTCCTACATATATATGTAAAAGCCTGTCTCCTCCTGCGGGCAGCACAATGGATATGAAAAAAGGATGTGAGAGAGGTGTGGTGGCACTACCTGTGAGGAAGAGACAAAAGGGTGTCTTGCAGCCTGTCCTACCTCGCAGGGTGGAGGTGCAGAGACACCGGTTTGACTCGTACACCTTCTGGGTTGCGGCGGGGGGGGGGGGAATGCATGTAGTAGAAACATAGCAAAGAGAGAGCCCGTGGATCATCTGGTTCAAATTTAGGAGGGGCTTTACGAAACTCGCTGCTTCCCCTCCTCTCTCTATCACTTTGTTGCAATATTTCTTTATCAGAATAATGTGTATTATCCTGTCTTTCCCTTTACCAGCCTAGTGCTCAAGGCAGACAACAATATTCAAAGTACAGTAAAGCTAACATCAACAGCTCAGGGCACAATCCTAAACACGTTGGGGCAGAAAAAAGCCCTGGGGCTTTTTTCTGCCTCAACGTGCGTAGGATTGCACATGGCTGGCTGGGGAATGCTGGGAGTTGTAGGACTTCCCCCCCCCCAAACACGCGTAGGATTGCATCCTGAAACCATTTAAAACCAAAACAGCATGGTAAATAATTAAAACATTGGAGCCCCAGCTAGCTTAAAATACCTTTCCCTCCCTGGTTGCTGGAAATAACTGCTTTCAGGGGATGTTGAGCTGAGGAACCTGAGGCGCGCCAGAGGGAGGGAAGGCGAAGGAGGTGTTTGCAGGTGCATCCTTCCTGGAGGGAGGGAAGGCGAAGGAGGTGTTTGCAGGTGCCTCCTTCCCACCGCCCACCAGTCTCCCATCATTGGCCCCTGCCCACCTCCGCCTCCTCCAGCAGCGGCCCACAGCGCCAAACAGCTGATCCCTCGCCCAGCTGTTTGGCGGCTCCGCGCGCAGCCCCGCAGGCCCGCCAAACAACTGACCGAGGGATCAGCTGTTTGGCGCTGTGGCACAGCAGCAGCAAATCTCTTGCTGCCGCTGCGCCACAGCACCAAACAGCTGATCCTTCGCCCAGCTGTTTGGCGGGCCCGCAGCTTGGCCTCGCTCCATAATACGCACAGACATTTCCCCCATTTGGGGGGGCGCGCGTGTGTCTTATGGAGCAAAAAATACGGCAAAATCAAAAGGTAATTTAAATTCACCTGCTTTCCCTTATTTCTAACTCACTCCCTAAATTTAGTTGTAGAGAAAGCTGTGTTACCTTGAGTTACAAAGTCTCTTATTATTCTAGGTACAAAATATTTATTGTGGTTTGGATGCTGGGAAAATGTGCTATTCCCACAACAGATGTGCATAATTGACTGGTGTGTGTGTGTGTGTGTGTGTGAGAGAGAGAGAGAGAGAGAGCATCAAGTGAGAAGGCCTTACAAAAAGAGATTGTTCCTTTTAAAAGGAAGAGTACAACATTTATTCCAGGTGTGGCTGTGTACGTGGTTGCTGGTATCACTGCTCTCTAGTCATCACCCCACCTTGCTGTAAAAAAAAAAAAAAAAGTATGGCCACTTGTTTAGGAAAGAATTGGCTGTGTTAGTTTCACAGCAAAACTGCAAAGGTACAATTTGTCATTGAATGATGGAGAAATGGCTGTGGGGTTAGTCAGCCAAACTTTACTGTAGCCGGTGGGTGACCTGTGGCCCTAGGGACACATATGGCCCTTGGCTGAATTTCAAAAGCCTGCTGCATGCAATCAGTTCAGAGCTCTGGCAAGAGCAATCCACCCCTTCCCTGGCAGCCCTGGAAAAGAGGTAAAGAGAAAAGGGGTGACCCACCCACCTTTGGCTCTGGCACTATCCACTGCTGGCTTTGGCTCTGCCCACCCCTGACATGCGGCCCCTGACAGATTACCCATGTGGGAATGTGGCCCTTGACCGAAAAAAAAGTCTAGCTGTTCTCTTCTTTTTTTGTGGTCTGCATCTTGTGCTTCTCATGCAAGTACATCGAGGCAGTCACAACTCTTCTGTTCTCCCTCTATAATTTGCCTGACCTTTACCAAAAAGAGTTGTTGCACCAAGCTGGTCACTGCTGAGTCTGAAATGCATTCATTCTCATACAATTTGGGGAAAGCAGTGGGTTGGATCCAGACCTGAGGAGAGTGGAGCAGGGATGACAGCTGCTGAAGAGTGCCTAAGCAGCACTTCGAGGCAGCTGTCAAAGGCTCCCCACCAGTGGTGTGCATGAGCCGCCTTGTGCTGCTGGGCTGCCTCAAGAAGAACCCGATCACAAAGCAGCTTGTGACCCCTCTCTCCTTGGTGGGCCCAGGCACTGCTCAGCAGAGTGGCAGTGGCACTGAGCAAGGGGAGGGGACGGACGAGCCACCTTGTACTCTGGGCTTCCTTGAGATGAAGCCCAGCACAAGGCGGCTCATCCCCTGCCTTCGCTCAGCACGGTGGCCACTCAGAGGAGGCCCAGGAGAACGCGCCTCCTCTCCCCCTACCTGCCAAGGCGATTGTGGGAGACCCAGGAAAACATGCCTCACCCCCCCCCCCACTGCCAACAAGCCATGGCTTGTCAGTGTGGTATGTAAGCCAAACTTAAGCCATCCTGACACCATCCCAGGTTCAGACAACAGGCTAAGCCACTGTGGCTCCAAAGCCATGGTGGCTTAGTGTGTCGTGCGAACTATCATAAATTAGGCCTGTGGCTCATGCTGGCTCAGCTCGTCTGAGCGTGGAAAGCTAAGCAGGGTCAGGCCTGGTTATTACTTGGATGGGAGACCCCTCCTCTAGTTTCCGGCATTGAGCAGGGGGTTGGACTCGATGGCCTTGTAGGCTCCTTCCAGCTCTATGATCTATGAAATCTACTCCAGTCCAGAGATAAGCCATAGTTATCACAGTCCAAGGTTAGAAACCACAATATGTATCCAAAATCAAGCAAACACAAACCAGTTTAGGAGCAGGCCAAAGAGTCATCAAGGTTGCTCTGGAGTCAAAATGCACAAGTCTCAGTCCGGGAGCTGGCAAGAGCATCTGGCTATGGCTGATTGCAGTAACAATTGCTTCCAGCGTCTGAGGTGTGTTTGGGGCCTGTCTTTTAAGCCAGCACTGATTGGCAAGGCAGCACAGCTGGGCCAGGCTGCAGATGACACGTGCCTGGCCCCTCCCCAAACACACTTCCATCCCAAATGAAGGCACAACACAAACCCAGTCTGGAAACCCATGTACCAGGTTCACACAGTCACGGTGGGACTGCACATGCTGGTCACAAGCCTAATTATCATAATTACCCTTGCCAGGTACAGAGGTGGTTTATAAACCACCCCAGCTACCCTTGAACTCGGCAAAGGTGGGTGGCTGGGCTGGTTTACAAACCATGGCTTGTTCTAGAGTTTCAGAGTGGTTTGTAAACCATCCTAGCCAGCCAGCCACCCTCACTGAGTTTAGATGTCATGACAACCCACATCCGACAAGGGTAATTAAGCTAATTAGGTGGCTCATGACCAACACATGCAGGGAGGGGAAATAAGCCTCCGTGATCATGCGAACTCACCCATGGCTTGTTGTTGAGTTGTTCAGGGTGGCTTGTTGTGACGTGTGAACCTGGCATGTGCATGGCTTGTCGGAAATGGCTACAGAGCCGTCTGGCAAGAGCAGTGAAAAACCCAGTCACTCCTCGCAATCTCACTAACACTATCCCCTCTCTATTACATCTTGGAATGATGCTAGTCAATTTACTGCTCCACTTCAGTGCCTCCCTAGATAGCAACACCTTTCTCCCCACCACCTTTGAGGAGATTTGCACAAATCCAGTGTTTTGCTTTTTTCTTTTTAAACTTTTGAGGAGATTTGCACAAATTCACTAAAGCAAACGCATTAAACATACAGTAATACCTTGGATTGCAAGCATAATTTGTTCTGGATCCAAAGCACTTGTATATCAAAGCAAAATTCCCCATAAGAAATTTGTACACATATTTTTAATTTAAGCTGCAATAAAGAATGATAGTGTAAAGTCTTCATTTTTCTTGACCGTACTACAGTACTTGTATTGCAAGACGTCGCTTGTTTATCAAGTTAAAATTTATTTTAAAAATGTGCTGGTCTTGCAAAACACTTGCAAACCAAGTTACTTGCAATCCAAGGTTTTACTGTATAGCAAAAATGCTTGGCAATTTAATCTCGAAAATATTCAAGAACAAGTCACTGAAACTTGCTGTGAATTTTTGTTCCTCCCCTAGGAAACCTCATTGCTGCTACCTATCAAAACCCAAAATGGCAAGCCCAGATCCTGTATGAGTGGAATTGTTGGTATGATATGGCTGTTCTTATTACTGGAACTACTGGTTGTGGCTGTAGCTCTGCCTTCCCCAACATGGTACCCTCCCCAGATGTTTTGGACTGAATTCCTGACCATTGGCCATGCTGGCTGGGCCTGATGAGAGTTGAAGGGCACCACGTTGGGGAAAGCTGTTGTCACTTAGCATAACCACACTGCATATTGCAGATGCTTATTACAGACATTGGCCTATATGGATCCAAACTGGGCAAATATTTTCCATAAATGCCAATGAACTTGGTTGTCCAGGCCATATTCTGATGGATCCTATGACTATTTACAGAAGCCAAGGTGACCTGGCACATGGAAATCAACGGGAGGCACAGAACAGTGCTTGATGGAAATTTATAGTGAAGACATCCTAACAACTTTAAAGGCCCAAAGGTAACTAACTGTTATGCCTGAGCACACTCATGCTAGGCCCTTGACCAGAGAGCAGCCATGTTGGGCCTCTGAGAGCAATTCCAGTGTCTCTGTCTCTCCTTAGCTGACTGCCTGCTCCTTTGGCACAGCCCTCCCCTCGTCGTCGTGCTTTAGATACGGGAGATGAGTCAAAGGACTGGGCAAGCTTTAATTGGTTCTTGGCATGCAGAGTGAGCTGCGCTTATCTGTGTTTAGGCATACTATGCTGAGAACCAGCACCAGGTGCGCTTGCCCAATAGCCGGCTATGATGGGAACCAGGGCCAAGTGTGGATACCAGGCCCCATTGCAACTGCTTATGCAAACATTACTCACCTTGCTCATTAGCTTGGCAGTAATGTTTTGCTTCACTGTCAGTTTCAAACAGTTAGTAGTCATGATGTATAGCTCAGCCGCTAGCATTAAGTGTAAACAGAAAAAATGTATAAGAAGCTACTGTCTGCTTTATCTCGTGTTCGGACTATGAGCATGCTTGTCCATTCCAAGTCTTTGTCTGGGTACGCATGCACGCTGAAAAGTTACTCGATAAAGCTGTCTCCTTGTAAGCAATCCTGGAGCTGACTCATCATTTTCTTGAGATCGAAGTGAACAGTTCTGACGAGTCTCTGCGTGGACTACACTAACTCAGGAAAAGAAGGATGAAAGGCACGCTATCACGATTTGATCTGGTAGTGTGGAGGCTTGACACTGTGGAGTTGCTGCACTGTAAATCTCTCAGGGCCTCAGTGACTAGCACAGTGCTCCGATGTAACAGAAGAGGGAATATTGGACCCTATGCAAGAGACAGAGAGTAGCTAAAAACCTAGGGATGGGTGAGCATTTTGTTCCATTCCTCTTTTGATAAGAACTTACCAACATTCGCAAATCTCTTCATAAACAGGATGGAAAGAACTGAGATTTTAAAAATTCAAATGTAAGAAAAAGCAAAACAGTACAATGGCCAACGGTGTGATTCTTGTGATCCAGTTGTGAAATAGGTGCAAGTAATCATCACTTTTTGTGGAAGAGAAATTACCCGTTGGATCTGAGCTTCAATGCATTCCAAACCAAGAAAGAAAAATAAAGAATGGAAAGGGGGAAAATGTGAGGGAGTTAAGAACTTAGAAAACTGGAGTTCGGGTAGGCTTCATTCAGCTGCTTGGGCTTCTCCTTGAGCCACAGCAGCTAAAGCATAATCCCTGGTCATAATTGGCCGTGCTGGCTGGGGCTGATGGGAGTTGTAGTCCAAAAGATCTGGAGGGCACCAGGTTGGGGAAGGCTGAACTAAAGCAACAGCACACAGGATCTGTCTCTCTGCCTAACTAGTGCCACACATTTTTTTTGTCAGAAACCTGCTCCACTGCAGTGCAGGTCTAGTGGGCGATCTGGGAGCCTTTGGAATGCCCTGGGATCTGTTTTAGTCCATCCCTGAATTGATTTCCTGTTCCAGACGCTTTTTGTTCTGGAAGGCCTGTGCCCAGCTGGATGCCTGAGTCTGTGTTCCTCCTGACCTCCTTGTCTTTGTTTGCTCTCTCTGTTACTAGTTGATTAGTGCTGCTGTTGCTGCTGTTATTCATTGTACACGTTTCTGGCTTGGAATCCACCATTTCCTCCTGCCGGTGGAGGAAGCACTCCCTAAGCATAGCTCCACTCATTATGCTCTAGCCAGTGGTAGTGTGGGATTGAGGTGGGGGGAGAGACCGCTGCTGATTCCCTTTCTTCCCGCAGCCCCCAGTGCCACTTCCCATGCTGTTCTGGACAGTCCCCCAACTCTCTGGAGCAGGTGTGTGTGTGTGTGTGTGCGCATGTGTGTGGGGACAGGGGAGTGGAGGAAGAAATTTGCCAAGATCGCTGCCTCCCTTGTTCTGCCAGTGAAAATGCTCTGCTGGATCAGAAGCCTCTTGTGGATGGAAGGGGCCATTCTGTACTGTACACAGAAGGCAGATCCTGAGTATATGCTTTATTGATTTCTACATTTTGATTATGTGGGATCTTTTGTGAGCCATCCTGAATGCTTCAAATTGGCAGGGAAAGGTAGGAAGATTGTCTTAAATCAGGGTTGTTGAACATCTGTCAGCCAAGGGCTGAACTCTATTTGAGAGAAACTCTTGGGAGCTGCATTCCAGTGGTGGAAACAGCTGAAGGCAAACAGGGGCCAAACACAAAAGGGGCAAGGCAAACAACAACAACAACAAAAAAAAAAACAGTTTAAAGCTCTTCCTGCCAGTAACTAAGCCTTAAGAGAGGCATTTCAACTTTTTGGAATCGGGAAAACTGTACAAAAGCTGGGAAACCACCAAATGATTGCTGTTTGGGGGAAAGAGGTGTGGCCACCTGGGGAAGCTCGAAAGGCCGCATTTGGTCCCCAGGCGTGCGTCCCTGGCTGGTTTAAATAACAGAGTTTACAAAACTCTGTTTACTACTAGACTTCTCTTTCCAGTGATGAAACATCCACCAGCTCAAATAATGAGATCAAGATGAATTTGCAGTAGCCTCTGCCCCAGTTCTGGCCATCTTGGAGGTGGTACAAAATTCCACCATGGCTCTTCTTCAGCCTTTTCTTGGAACATTTCCTGTTTCTTCTATGAAATGGAACATTTCATTCCCCCCCCGCCCACCGATAAGTGTGGTGTCTTTCCGTACAACCACTGAATATTAAAGTTTGCTTCTTGGCTGCAGTTTTGTAGCCAGAAGGATTTGTGAGATTGTGCAATTTTCTTAGTTGAGACCCCCAGCGGCCTTCTCTCTCTCTCTCTCTCTCTCTCTCTCTCAGCTGCTTAATCAGGCATTTAATGCAAGCTGTCTAAGAAGTGTTTTTATCATGTGAGAATATCTGTAAAAGATAAGACTCATGTGGGAAGGCCAAACACACTGGAAACTTCTACATACTTTCCATAAATAATACAGAACACAGACTCTTTTCCTTATCTAGCAGGTCGAAGAAATGATTATTTAGCAACAGCAATTAGGCCTTTTGAAAGCAGGTGGAAAAGACTATACAGTGCAATCCTCTGCACGTCTACTCAGAAGTAAGTCTTACTGAGTTAAATGGGACTTACTCCCAGGTAAGTGTGTACAGGATTGCAGCCTTAAATGATTTTAGCTACCACCACCACCCCCGAGATAAATCTGTACTGTGTTTTTTCTCAAAGATGGTATGTTTTTCTTTTTTAAGTTTTAAAAGAAAATGGATTCGTATAAAACAGTGGTTTTCAAACCTAGATCCTGGGGTTAACTGCACACATCCACCTATGCAACACGCATAATAAGAGCATGCAAACAGCTCTACTAGATCAGACCAAGGGTCCATCCCATGACTTTCTGTGCTGAGCGTTGGAAAGGGTCTTTCCTTTGTTACCACACAGCACAGAAATGCAGTGAATTGCCCAGGGAGGAAGGGAGTGGTCTCTTCCTCCATGGGCAGCTTGGCAGTGAGACTCTGCAGCCATCCCACCCCCCTTTCCTGTCTCTCATCTATTTCCAACAAGGCAGCTGAGCAGTGGAGAGGGGAGTTTGAACTGTCACTTACCTCTTGATCTCCCTCCCACCCACCCCCCAGATCACTCTTCGCTGCTTCCCCACCCATGATCTAGTCCAGCTGCCTCTGGAAGCCCACAAGCAGATCATGAAGGCATTACCCTTCACCTGTTGTTGTTCTAGAGCAAGTGGGATGCGGTGTATGAGAAGCACGGAGCATGTTCTAGGTCACTCTCTCAGTTCAGATGGGGTGACTGAGGCTCAACACGGCTGGCCACTGCCTAGCACTAATCACATACACTCTACAAAAGCTTTCCCTAGGCACCCTCCAGATGTGTTGGACTACAACTCCCAGATGTGTTGGACTACAACTCCCAGAATTCCCAACCGGCATGGCACCAGGTTGGGGAAGGCTGCTGGACAATATACCCGAGTCTCTTCAATATGCTTCAGCTTTTAAAATTGTGTTAGTGCATTTTTAGATCTTTGCACTGCTGCTGGCTTTTTCTGTTTGTTTTTTAACTTTGGATTTATTCTTTTTAAATGTAAGCTTTTTATATTATGTTTTAATATGTTGTTGTAGTTTGTAGTTTAGGTTTTGTGTGGTTGTGTTGTTGTTTTTTAGCAGATCTGCAATTGCCTTCCATTGTGTAGGATGTGGATCTGCTTTCTTCATTAAAGCAAACAGGGTAGCCTCTTGTGAATGGGGGAACTCTGTGTATGCATTGGAGCTCCTGTGCCCATCAAAAGTTGCTGGATTGACGTATACTGTATACCGTATTTTGCTGGGTCTGAACTAGCATGTTAGATTTCTATATAATCACATGGGGTGTAACTACCACTAGGATTCATTCATAATTTGAATCTTGCTCTGGTTGAAGATGCATGCATGGGTATCTTACCTGTGGTAAATGGCTACTGTGAATGCTACCGTAGTTACTGGATTATTGCAATGATATAGGATCTGTTGCAAGAATGCCCCCTAGTGGACAGAGGAGAGTTATTCTTTATTCACCTATGAATGCACAGAGAATGTTTCGTGCCAAATAAGAGAAAGGGATTCCCTTGTAGAGTTTTGGATTGTGCTAATAGTCCCGCATTGTATGAACTTGGAAAATTTGGCCTTATCTTTGGCTTGCAAAGTTAAAGTCACTGAATAGACACTGCTTGGTTATTTTTGTTGTTTTGGATTATGTAAGGATTAGAAAAACACACACGTTTAAAATAGATCCAACATTAAAAAAAAAAAACTCTTCTAAAGTAGCAACTGATTGAAAAGACACATGTACAGCAATGGAAATTATTTTTAGCTACAAACACAGTAATAGCATAGTTCTATGGTTGTTTAAATCAACACTTTGGATCTGAACTTGCCTGTTTGTAGACTGAATTACTGTGTCTTGGCTGACACCATCAGCGGTAATGTTTTGGTGGAGACACAGAATGGTGTGGCTGGAAGAGACCTGGTTGCACAGGTGCTGGGGTAAAAGAGTCAATTGCTCCACCTCTGGCACCTTCCCCATTGACGCTTCCAGTTGTCAAAGTACCAAAGCTTTATTGACCCCTCTCCCTCCTTCCTGCCTAATGCCCCCATCTTAGCATTTGCACAGCTCTGTCAAATGTCACAGTGGAATACAGACATCACAACACATGTGACAGTGGCACTGAAGACATATACACTGGCACACACACACACACACACACACACACACACATTTAGGGTAAAGGATCACTTGGAACCAATACTTCAAGAACAAGGGTGGATGACATGGTCAACCTTTTCAGACAGTTGTTGTGACCTGCCTGCTGTTCTTGAAACAGTAGTACACAGCATACCTCTTTCAAATGGGCCTGTAACCTGTGTGTGTGTGTTCTTTACACTTGTACTGTATACAAAAAGCCTGTTTAATACACTAATACATAACAGTTGGTGATAACAGTTGGTAACTTGGCGCCTGCCAAGTTAAAAGAGTCCTCTCTTGATGTATGAGCACACCCCAGGAGGAGGGGATCTTGCTCCTCACAGAATAGCAGAGTGTATAGCAATCTGGAGTTTGTGTCCTGCTTATCATGCTAAGGCTACCTTTCCTAACCTGGTGCCCTCCAGATGTGTTGGATTACAACTCCCATCAGACCCAGGCAGCATGGCCAATGGTCAGCAATGCTGGGAGTTGTAGTCCAAAGCATCTGGAGGGCACCAGGTTGGGGAAGGCTGATCTAAGGCCTTTTGAGGAGACCTCTCCTGACATGATGCAGCCAAAGTTAAGCACTGGTAAGGCTACAACCCCATGCATTCTTACCTGGGTACAAACCAACAGGACCTAACCCAAATAAGCAAGCATGTGGTTGAGCTGCAAGTCCTGTTGATTGTCAGGGGAGCCAGTTAAGCACATGGTTGACTTAGAAGTTAGGAACTTAGACTAGATCTTAGTGCTAATGAAAAAAATGTTTTACAGAGTGGCAGAAGATTGCTGTGGAATAAGAGTTCTTCTTCGTGGTCTCTGTGCATCACACATATGGGCTCTGCGCCTGCGCAGAGCCACGTTTGGGAAGCTTCTATAGTTGAGGAATTTTGGTGGGAACCCTTCCCGCACCATCTAGTGCACATGGCCTTAATAGGTTGAATTTGCTTTGCTTTGCTTTGTGTGTGGTTCATACTATCAAACTAGCCTACGAGCAATCAGGACTTACACTGACTGATCCAGTGAGAGCACATTCCACCAGAGGTGCTGCTATCTACTGCCTTCAGTTGGGGGACTGCCTTGCCAGCATTGTGTAAAGCAGCGACTTGGTCAACTCCATCCATATGTCAAGCATTAGCACCTTGACATTTGGGCTAGAGCAGATTGGTCCTTTGGCCATGCCATTCTCTCTTCTGCTCTACACTGACGACACCGGCCACCTCCAGTAAGTGAGCTTGTTACATGCCCATATGTGTGATGCACAGAGACCACAAAGAAGAAAGACAGGTTGCTTACCTGTAACTGTGGTTCTTGGAGTGGTCATCTGTGGATTCACAGAACCTTCCCACTGTCCCCACTTTGGTGTAGTGCTTGCCTTACCAAGGTGGGTTGTGCTACAATCAGGGCTGGTGCTACCATTAGGCCAACTAAGCAGCTGCCTAGGGCGCAGGGCTAAAGGGGGTGCCAGAAACGCCTTGAAAAAAAATACAGCGCTCTCAAGTGGGAAGGGGGGGCGCTAAATATCTGATCTTGCCTAGGGCACCAAACTGCCTTGCACCGGTCCTGGCTACAATATCGTTTTTTTCCTCATATCAGTACTGATGTTGGTACCAAGTTAGTCTCTCGGTTCTGAGGGCACAATAGGCAGTCTCGGGGGAACTGATGGAATAAGCGGGAACCCGTTAAGGACATGTGCACTAGACAGTGGGGGGGAGAGGGTTCCCGCCAAAATTCGTCAGCTGTAGAAGCTTCCCAAACAAGGCTCTGTGCAGGCGCAGAGCCCATATGTATGATGCACAGATGACCACTCGAAGAACCAGTTACAGGTAAGCAACCCCTTCCTTGCTGATGGTGTCTTTTTAAAGGCTACAAGAGAACTCTCACTGCAGTAGTATAGCAGGAGGTGCTCTACTTCTAGACATCAAAACAATATTAATAATAATAGGGCACAATCCAGTCAATCACCTAGCCATGTGATTAGGAGTGTACAGACATTTGAGTGGAGAGTGGCTCATGTGACCCCTATGTGTGCACGCCCATGGGGAGGAAGAATGCAGCAGGGAAACAGATCATATCCCTTAAAATATTCTAAAATACCCCAGCCACAGTGGAAGGAGTGTGATATGATCACCACTGATGTTATGGGTACTAGTTAATAGGTACTTGTGATACTCATGCATTCATAGTACTGAAATGGCTATATCTAGCAATATATGTACTAGTTGGAGAAACAGCATTTTTCCTGTGACAAATTTTGTTTATTTTTACATTTATATCCTGCCTTTTTTCCTCTTGAAGGAACCCAAGGCGGCTTACATGGCCCTCCTCTCCATTTTATCCTCACAACATCCCTGTGAGGTAGGTTAGGTTGAAAGTAAGTGATTGGCCCAAAGTCACCCAGCAAGCTTCATGGCCAAGTGCGGACTAGAATCCAGATCTCCCATGTCCCAGTCCAACACTCTAACCACTACATCACACTAGCTCTAAATATTGTTTTAGTTGCTGAGAACATGCTACTTCCACACAATATACTTGCTAACTGGGAGAGAGATGTTTAGAGTTCCTGCAACAATTAATTAACATGAGTGCACATTTATTGCACGAGTAAATGATTTGATTATCTGGAAAGGTCTTTGGATAGTAACCCTGCTGAGCCTAACATCTGTGGTCTTTACAGCATAGCACTTTGATGGCAATAAGCATTTAATAGTAATTCATCTGCTTTGAATATAGCCTTCCTTGAAAAAAGTTTCATATTCAAACTTTAAGGGTAAAATCCAGGAACCTGACACTTTTGAGGTGCAATCCAATCAGGATGCCTGTAACCCTCTGAACTCAGAGGATTACAGGCATCCTATGGAGGGTGGCAGGAGTATGATGGCAAAGGTCACCTCTGTGTTCCTCCCACCCTGCAACTCAGCTACACAAATTGGCTGTCTACCTGAGGTGCTTTGGAGCAGGTGCGAAGGAGGTTGAGGCACTGCCAGGATACAGCGTATCTTGGTAGTGTCTGCCTCCTCCGCTCCCTGCCCCCTGGTGCACCCCCTAAACCCCATTTCTGAGATCGCTCTTGCGAGCCATTTTCCGATCTCGTAGCTGGGTCTCCAAAAAATCCTATGGCTGTTTAGATGCTGGCTAGCGGCCATAGGATTGAGCTGCCCATGTAGCAGAGCCTGTCCCTAACTCTTCACCACAACCTCCTTGGGTTTTCTGAATGTAGCTCCATCAAGTCCTACCTTGTACTAATAATACTTTTGTTTACAAAAAAAAAATGATAAAAAATATGCTTAACAGGGGAAATTCCTCTCTTCCAAAGAATGTTTGTGTGATTATATTCACAATACTTGGATAAACTCTGTTCCTTTTTCGATTTCTGCACTTCAGTTTAACATTTACACAACATAAACATTACACCGACTATTGTACAGAAGATCAAGTGCGGTGGCATCTGCTCAAATAGACTACTGTTATATGGGTTAGATCCAGACTTAGTCCTACTTAGAGTAGACCCACTGAAATTAATGGGGCATTAAGTTTATCATGACAAACTTCCACGCCCTCTTGACAGCTAAAAGACTGATATTACAACACTGGAAAGATAAACGCTCACTTCCTATAACACAATAGATTGAGGACCTAATAACGCTTTCAACATTTGAGTGGGTGTTATTTAGATGCCACCTGCAGATGGATAAATACATGGATATTTCATCTGCTTTTTCTGAAGTTTAGGCATAACTGTCTTTACAGATAGTTGTATTACTACATACTTATTGATACTTATGGATATGTACTTCATACATATTTACTGTAAGTTATTTATTTTAAATACTGTAAGAAAATTGTATTATTATTATTTTTCATTTGGGGGGGTCTTGTTTTGGTGTAATTCACACTTTAAAAACTAATAAAATATTTGTAAAAAAATGACTAACTTAAGTCTCATTGATTTCAATGGGTCTACTCTATGTAGGACTAAGTCTGGATCCAATGTCTTAAATCACTGTTAACTGTTACATGACTTTCTGATCTCAGACCACAAACTGAGCCCCCATCAATGCACAGCTTCTTAATTCACATCAATGTTTAGGATAGATTCTTGCACACAGTGGGATGTCCACTGGGAAGTCCTTGTATGTAGAGCAGTTCTCTGTGTTCATTGGAGCGCCTGGGTGTCTGTGAACCCCAGCGGACCAGGATGCATCGCTGTGAGCTATAGCGGCCACAACTGATATTAGTTTTCCTGTAGAGAGGTGTGCCTTGTACCAACATTAGAATTTGAAACTTGAGTAGCTGGACTCTGTTCTTGTCAGAAACTCTTTATGGGAAGTCAGGTTGTCTTCTGCACACAGCAGCTACTTTCTAGTTGAGTTGCTTGGTACCCCAGAGCTCCTCTCAAGTTTTCCTCATTGGTTAGAAAAACTCTTATCCAAAGGAAAAGTCTAACGTGGACCTCTGAATTTACCCCCACCCCACACAAAGGAAGATTAAACAGATCTGGCTGGAAGCCACTATTCTATGTCATTCTCTTAGCTAACAACAAATCCTGGAATTGACAATGATAAAATACCAAAGTAGAAATACACAAAAGCATCCTTATGTACAGCAACATTTTCATGACATCAATGGGGTTAGAAGCAACATTTCCACTTGTGTTAACTCTCTTAGCTACACAGCACAACTCTGCTAAAAGGAGCAATATCCTTATCGGATGAAGGCCATGTTGGAATCTGGCCAAGGTCCATCATTTCTTCTAGGCAAAATGACACGGCATATTGCTTGCCACGCCTTGCCTCATCTGAACCTTTTAAGCTACTGGCAATAGAATATTGTAGTCCATGAATGGCCAGTTCTAGTCTTAAGTCCATTCTTGATGCTGTGATTTTCTAACTAGCACCTTTCTTCTCCCATTCCTGCAAAAGAAAGAAGAAGAGAAACCTACATGAGAATGTGTCTTGAGATTCTAAAAGGAATCCAACATTTATTTATTTTAAAAACCATGTAGGCCATCGTTCCTTGGGTTAGATCCAGACTTAGGCCTACTTAAAGTAGACCCATTGAAATCAATTGGACTTAAGTGACTAAGTCTGGATCCAACCCCTTAGGTTCAAGATGGGTATTCTTCCTACATGCCTTACCTTAGCTTTCTGTAGAACTGTTCCTTTCCCTGTGACCATGACAGATAAAGGCCGATTTTTTAGTGCCATTGCTGAATTGACTGGTGAATTTTCTGTGCTGTTCATAGTGTTGGCAACTTTTATCTGTATTTGTGAGAGAAGGTAATGGTTGTGGTCAAACAAAGTATGCTAAGATAGCCACACAATTCCTGAACCGCACAGTGGAGATCAGGAAGCCCTTCTTGCCAAGACCCCGTATTGTTGATGCTTTGTGATGTTGAAACAAGTGTACGTTAATGTTGTACCTGCTCTTTTTGTGGCCCTCTGTGACTTACGGAAACCACTTGCACAAGATATTGGGAGGTGTGAAGGATTGAGGCCTACTCAGGCTTAAGTTTGTTGAAGCCTGAAGGCCCAAACACTTCCCTAGATTAGTTGGAGCCTGAAGGCCCAAACACTTCAGGATGGGAGGGGGAGTTTGAGAGTTTAGTTCACCCAATAGAAGTTAAGAATTATATCTCCTGTTCAAAGTCACATGATTATAACCTTCCAATCCTGGGAAGGCTATATATGTGTGGGGTGTGGTCAGCAGACTGCAGAGAGAGCCTGACTAGAGAGAGAGAGAGACTGACTAGAGAGAGAGAAGTAGTCCGAAGTTAAGCTAGAGAACCTTGTATTATTTGTTAGTTTAATTTTATCCTACTTGTTTTGAATTATAACCACTCTATTAAGTAAATACCCTGATATAATAAGTAAAGTGCTGTTGTTTACCCTGGTTTGTTGGAGTGACTTATTCACCACGTCTAAAGCCTACACCCATGCTACTGGAAGCAGGATTTGATCTCCTGGAACGGGAGAGGCTTTGAGAAGAGGCAGAGATCTTCCAAAGGCAGATCAAGGGGTCCCTGTAGTAGCGGAACCTTGACAGGAGGTAATTAGCTTAAACTGCTAAGACTGACTCATTCTTACTGATAGACTGATGCTCCATGAATTGGTCCATTCCCTGCTTAGACCCATTCATAGAGGATAGGTCTATCAGTTACCATCAGTAAAGATAGCTCACTGGCGCCTCAGAGGCAGCATAACTCTGCGTACCCGGTGCTGGGGATAACACACACCCTGCTTATGAGCTTCACAGAAGCATCTGGCTGGCCACAGCTGGAAACAGAACATTTCCCAGGCTTTAATTCTGAGCAACAGCCAGAAGAAGTGGCGGGCGGGCGGGCGGCGGCGGGGGCGGGGGACAAATCTAATTAGGGTTAGGTCAAAAATTTGGGTTTAAGCATAGTTTTGATTAATACTTTGACGTGGCAACATCTAATTAGAAGCACTAGAAGGAAGTTCACAAATCTGCAGACCTGAGCCTTGACTACAGGCCCAGTGAGACATGACAGAGGAGAGCTGTAACTGGATTGCTCCCGATGTCTCACTGAAAGCAGGCAGGGTGGGGGCAAATGGGCTTGAGGTATCGGCCATTTTTCACAACTGAAAGCTATGTGAGTAGCCTAGCTGAGAAGACGGGTATCCCTATTGCAGGGACCAGCGTTCCCCTGATGGTCATGCCCCTTTCCCCTGGCCCCACCCTCTTTTCCCCTGGCCCCACCCTCTTTTCCCCTGGCCCCACCCTCTTTTCCCCTGGCCCCACCCTCTTTTCCCCTGGCCCCACCCTCTTTTCCCCAACCACCAATCCATTGGTGGCTTCCTGGCTTTTGTGCAGGGTTTTCCCATTCTAAACAGTTACACCTCCCCTAATGCTTAGTTACTGGCACTCAGACCTTTTAGCTAAAATATGCTTGTCATCTTGGCCCTGCCCTTTTGCATTCAACCCTGCCCACCACTGCAATGCAGCCCCCAAGACTTCTCTGAAATGGAGTCTGGCCCGCAGGCTGAAAAAGGTTTGACACCTCTGCCATATTGCTATCAGCAGCATTGTGTGTGTGTGTGTGTCTCTGTGTGTGTGCATGCGTGCGCACGTGCAATTCTGATTAAGGGAATGGTGTGGGAGGAAAGGGTTAAAGGGTTCCTCAGTTCTGATGTCTTGACACAATTTTGTCCCCTTTGGGCCCCTTTTAGGTTTTTAATCACACGACACCATGAGATTCAATGACACATCTGTATCTGCGTAGCTTGAACAAAGTTTGTAGTCTTTCAGTTTCTGTTGTCTTTAAATCTGTTACTGTAATTTAATCATTGCACTGCTGCTAGGTTTTACTTTAGTTGTTACTTCTATTTTATACTGTAGTTTGAAACTTTTATGGTGTATCTTATCTCGTATATTATGGTTTTAATTGTGGTGAATTGCCCAGAGAGCTTCGGCTACTGGGGTGTGTGTGTGTGTGTGTATAGAAATGTAATAAATAAATAAGCAAACAAACAAGCTGCAGATTTAGGGGCATAGGAAGCTGCCTTATACGGAGTCAGATCCCTGGTCCATCTAGCCCAGTATTGTCAAGTTGTCAACACTAACCAGCAGGGGCTCTGCAGGGTTTCAGACAGGAGTTTTCCTGCCCTACCTGGAGATGCCGGGGATCGAACCTGGGACCTTCTGCATACAAAGCAGGTGCTCTACACTGAGCTAGGCTGCCACTAGTTCCCTTTTCTGAAATGGGGCCTTGCTGCAGCTGCTTGAAATAGCCCACTACGTACTTTGGGGCTTGCGTTCTCCAGGTGTGTGGTGTCCACAGCGGTGCCCAGTGTGACAGGACCAGACTCTGCTTTCCTGAGATTCTCCTTCACTTCCACGAGGCTCAGCTCTAAGTCCACACGCTGGTCTTCTTTCCTTTTGCACGCCTCTTCTGTTTCCTTCAGGTTTTGCTCCAGTGTGGACAAAAGGCTCCTGTCTGACAAGGGAAGCACACGCATGTGGAAATTTAGTAAGTGGTGGGCATTGTGCAAACCTCCCTGCTCCTCTTCTGCCTCCTCCTGTGACGGTGGCAGGTGAGGGAAGGCTACACTCCCAGTGGAAACCTGGCAGAATGAGAACTCAGCTCCCACTCCAATCTTCTGTCTTGTCTCTCAAAGAGTTGCAGAAGTGGATCTGACCTCCCATGTCCCTAGTCAGGAGTAGTGAAGGGTGGGGAACGGTGGCCAGCCCAGGAATTTTTTTTCCTTCTATGAAATTGTGCCCTCCTTAACAGCCTCTCCCAGTGCAGGTTTGCCACCCAAGTTAGTCCTATTTCAAGCACCTGCTTGCTTTGCTGTGTAGATGTGCATGCAAGTGAGCCGTGGTCTGATCACCTGCTGCCACTTACAGACTAATTTTTCTCTCACCATCCAATGAATGGTCAGCAGGAGGGTTCAAGGAAGCATTTTGCACCATATGTAAATAAACGTCGAATTAATCACGAGATTGACAACCCTGGCTTAGGCGAGTTTTTTTTTAAAGGATTTGACAAATTCATGGAGGACACGTCTGTCAGTGGCCATGAATGGAACTTCCATGTACCAAAACAATATAAATAAATAATAATAAGCAATATTAATTTTTATGGAATTTTCATCTTGTTTTTACGCTTAATGGTATTTGTCATGTTTTTTATTATTTGGTGTAAATTGGTTATAATCTTGTATGCCGCCTAGGGTATTTGTATATAGGTGGGATATAAATTGAATGAATGAATAAATAAATAAATACCTCTGAATACCAGATGCTGGAGATGAGCAATTACATTCTTACTTAGCTTTTTCTCGCTAAAGCAAATTCCTTTTGTTTCCCTTCCCTCTATCTACTCCTTATAG
Source organism: Shinisaurus crocodilurus (assembly GCA_021292165.1). Classification (NCBI taxonomy): domain Eukaryota; kingdom Metazoa; phylum Chordata; class Lepidosauria; order Squamata; family Shinisauridae; genus Shinisaurus; species Shinisaurus crocodilurus. The sequence continues at coordinate 77,203,746 of CM037878.1, forward strand.
AGCAGAAGATATTTTACTCGTTTATTTGTTTAAAAAAATTATCCCACCTTTTTCAAAAGTGAATTCAAGGTGGCTTACGCTATAAAATATGGAACAGATATAGCAACCAACAACTTTGAAGATATCCAGCCAACAACTTCATAAGAAAACATGAAGTTTTCTTCATGTACATGATTACAGTACCTGCCTCAAAGATGGATCGGTGCCACCTCAGTCCTCATCTAGCTGGCTCACAAAACATGCCAGTAGCACATAATGCTCAAAAAAAGTTGGCACCATGCCTCACTGAGTGGAAACGAGGGGTGGGGAATGGATGTTTACCTGTGCAGCTTATCAGCATCTCCTTCAGCTCCCTTTTCTCCTTCCGAAGCTGGGCCAGCTGAGAGCGGATTTCTTCTTTCTCCTTCTCCAGGCGATCTCTCTCTTCTGAGTACCGCTTCACTTCTGCCTCTGTCCTGTTCTTGCCCAGTTTGGTTTCTACAGGTGCTGCAAAGAGAGATGCAGAGCCAGACTCACCAATGGCAGCTAATTCAGATATACACCCTGACTTGCAGGAACCTTTCCATGGCATGGCAGCTAAATCCACCAGCACAATACTTTTTAACATGGCTTGTAATGTTAGTGACAGCAGACTCCACCTCAACTTGTAAAGCTTCTTCCTAAAGCTCTTGGCTAAAGAAGAGTCATGACCGCAGACCCACCTGTATTCACCGCCTTGGGCCATTCCATTTTCTCTTTGGGTGCAGCCATAATTGTAGTGGCGTCTTTAATCTCAGGGCCACTCTGAGGAAAGGCAATTTGCTGCTGCTGGGTCTGGATTTTTACCATGGTTGTCCGTGGTGGTGGTGGTAGTAGATCATCTATATCCAGAGACCCCTGTTGGGGAAGCGGAATGAGAAAGAATGGTTTGAAAGCAGCTTTCCTCAACCTGGTGTCCTCCAGATATTTTGGACTTCAACTCCCATCAGCCCCACCCAGCATAGCCAATGGTCAGGAATTCTGGGAGTTGTAGTCCAAACTGTCAGGAGCCAAGATGGGGAAGGCTGTGCTAGAGATTAAGTGACATAGGGCACAATCCTATGCATGTTTAGACAGAGAAAAGGCCTACAGCTCCCAGCATGCCCCAGCCAGCTATGCTGGCTGGGGCTTGTTGGGAGCTGTAGGCCTTTTCTCTGTCTAAACATGCATAGGATTGCACCTATAGGGAATGGCTAGCTGAAACTGGCTGTTCATTTAGGGCAGGGGTGTGGTACCTCTTTCAGCCTCAGGGCCAAATTTCATTTCAGAGAAGCTCTCAGGGGTGGCATTCCAAGGGTGGGTGGAACGAAGGGCAAAAGGGATGGGGGCAAAACACCAAAAAATACCAGCATATTTTAGTTAAAGCCTCTCACTACCAGTAACCAAGCCTCAGGAGAGGTGTTTCAGCATTTTAGACTGGGTACGAAGCTGCACAAAAACTGAGCTATGGTCCCTCTCCACTCCAGTGCCTCCTATTTGTTTCTGTGCAGTACCTGGTCTTGAGTCTCCATGGATCTTCTCCTTGAGTCTGCTTCTTTATGTAGCACCGATGAGTCTTTTTCAGAGTCTGTAGAGCTCTTATGGGTGGGTCTTTGCAAAGATGGAGAAAGTGAAGGGGACAGCTGACCCTGCTTCTTGCCAGCACAGAGCAGGAGGGATGGAACTGGAGTGAGGTCTAGATAGACCCTGTCCTGCCCCCCCTCACATTTGCTTTCATTTGGGGGCACTTCCTCCTGTGAAAGAGTCAATGGATCTTCTTATAACAATTGCAAATAAATATACCTCCATCCAGAACAAGAGAGACCCCCATGTGACAGTGAGAATTCAACACTGCCAATTATTATTATAAACAGACATTACTTTAAAGCCACATCTAGCAGCTATGTCTCCCCCCATTTTTTACTCTAGAGTAGATGCAAGGTCCCTGATCTGAACTGGGACCCAAGCATGGAGGGTAGGAGGGCTATTAAGAGCCAGATTGGGCCTCCTATGCCTACTCTAGAGTAAAAATGGGCGGGGGAGAGATGTACAGATTTAATGTCTGTTTTGGCCCTTAGTACTAGTATTGCGGATGTATATTCAGTTATGAATTTATAACTAGCACTCCATAATAATTAATCCTTTTAATTATTACCTACAGTTAAAGAAAAGTGTACAGACGTGAAAGAAGGCAAATGTCTGACACCTTGTGATTAGGATCACTTGTTCTTCCCAACATTATCAACATAAGCAGTAATCACTGGAAAACAAAAAGGCCCCTGTTGCAAAAACTCACCATTGTCGCCTCTGGAATGTCCACATCATCATAGAGTTCTTCTTGTTCCTCCTTTCTCTTTGGCAAGTTGTCAATGTAAGTGTTGGGCTCACAGAACTTCCTCTGCATTAACCTGGAACAGATGGAAGAAGATGTGCCATCAGACGGTGTAGAAACTGCACGAGATAATGGTGTAATCTTAGACCACATTCTTGTAAGTGCCAAACTACATATTTCCTTAATTATGTAGCATCCAACTGACCCCATCTCTTTGTTTTTTACTCTAGTAAACACATGCAGTCCCGTTTGGATCAAGATCACAGACAGTGCTGAATTAATGGTTCCCTCCACCATTTGTTTCCCAAGTGGGGGGAGACAATTTGTTCTCTTTTTTTTTAACCTGGCTGCAAGTGGTGGTGGTGGGATTTCAGGCAGCAAACAGTGGTGGGATTGGGACCTTGCAATGTGCTGTGGTCCCAGTCCAAATCAGGGCCATGCACGCTTATACTAGAGCAGGGCTCTCCAACCTTGGGTCCCCAGATGTTGCTGGACTACAGCTCCCATAATCCCTTGCCTTTAGCCATGCTGGGTGGGTATTGCTGGGAGCTGTAGGCCAGCAACATCTGGGGACCCAAGGCTGGAGAGCCCTGTACTAAAGGACAAAGAGAGGGATCAGCTGGACACTACATAATTAACACAGCGTGTAGTTTGACCTAAGAGTGCTTAATAAGCCAATAATTACCCTCTGCCACTAAATGCGGCGAGGAAGCTGTTGCTCCTGACTACTAATTCTATCAAACATCTACAGGTCCACAACGTGATGAAGCAGCCACACTGTGCAACCTGCTCCTTTTGTTTCAGTACCTGAAAAAGGTGCTGCCTGATATCCTCATTTGCCAAGGATGGGCCAGGCGCTGGCTCCCAACAGCCCTAAACAAGGTGACACGTGTCCTGCATATGCCATCCAGCAAGAGCTGTAAACTCGGGTGGAAAACATAGCTTCCCAAGAATACTGTGTTTTATTCTGTAAGACAGATAACTTTGTAGCACCCCCCCCATGGCTTTGCATATACACATTTAAATATGCAAGAATATTGTCTGCTGAAGGTTTTTTTAATGACTTTCCAGTGGTCAGGTGATAAAGGACATTGATAGAGCTGAGCCTGATTCATGTTCTGCCAGCTCTACTCTCTAACACCCTTACCAAAATGAAACCGCAATTATACAACCAGAGTATGTTATAAGACCCACAAGCCACTGAAATCAGTCATTTATCTATTCAATTTGTGTACCAGATCTTTAAAACAAGGTAACAGAGAGAGGTGCTGATGATGGCTGCCTCACAGTTATGGGATTACCTCCCCTTGAAGACCCACTAAAAATCAGAGGCTGTGTATAGACTGAGGGCATATAATACAGCTACTCTGCTGAAACTAAACAGGGGAGAGGCTGTGACTCAGTGGGAGAGCACATAAGAAGAGCCATGCTGGATCAGACCAAAGGTCATAGATTTCATAGATCATAGAGTTGGAAGGAGCCTACAAGGCTATCGCGTCCAACCCCCTGCTCAGTGCAGGAAACTAGAGGAGGGGTCTCCCATCCAAGTAGTAATAACCAGGCTTGACCCTGCTTAGCTTTCCATGCTCAGACAAGCTGAGCCAGCATGAGCCACTCCAGCATTCTGTTCAAACAGTGGCTAACCAGTTGCCCACAGGAAACCCAGGAGCAGGGCACAAATGCAACAGCACACGCTTTGCGCACAGGTTCGGTCCTTGGCTTCTCCAGATAGGGCTAGGAAAAACTCCTGCCTGAAACCCGGGAGAGCTGCTGTCAATCAGTGGCAACAATATTGGGCTAGATGGACCGATGGTCTGACTCAGTGGCCGTTCGCACAAGCACAGGGGGGAAATGACCTGTTGGTGTTGTAGGGTTCTGGGTACCTTGTTATCCATGGCAACAAGCTAGCCTGGACAGGTTCCCACAAACCCGCAAGTTGCGCTGCTGGCTAATCCCCCAGCATGAGCAGGGAGGGGAAATAAGCCACCATGGAAACCAGGTCAGTATAAGATAGCTTCCTATGTCTGGGGCTGGCCAGTGTCTGGATAGGTAACCACCTGGGAAAGCCATGTATGCTGGCTAAGAAGGAAGGTGGGATATAAATGTATTAGATCTATTTCAATGAGTTTTGAGATTGAGATTTAAGTTTGCAAAAGTGAACTTAAGAAGCAGGAGAGCCAGTGTGGCGTAGTGGTGAGAGTGTTGGACTGGGACTCGGGAGATCCGGGTTCAAATCCCCGCTCGGCCATGAAACTCACTGGGTGACTTTGGGCCAGTCACTGACTCTCAGCCTAACCTACCTCACAGGGTTGTTGTGAGGATAAAATGGAGCGGAGGAGGATTATGTAAGCCGCCTTGGGTTCCTTGCAGGAAAAAAGGCGGGGTATAAATAAAATAAATAAATCATAATTTCTTTTTACGTTTGGTATGGCTTTTTACATCTGGTTTACTTAGGAGGATTCTTGGGCAGAGTTAATGTTGTGTTTCAGTTTTAAAATTGTGATCCACCTTGAGACTTTGGGATCATCAAATCATGATTCTGCAGGGGTTTTTTAAAAAAATAATAACTTACACAACGTATAATGATAACAGGATGTGTATGCCCGTGAGGAATTGGAGCAGCTGGGATTAACATTGACTATAAAATACTGCATTGGTGAAGAAATTTGGAAAACAAAGCAGCCCTTCATGTTTCACTTTGTTCTTTTACAGGTTAAAATGGTCACAGAAAGATACATTGTTTCTCCGACTGAACTTAATTGCCACATCAGAAAGTAATAAGCGATCGTAATCTTCAAGGTATTTTTTTTTTTAATCATGGCAATCTCATGCAGTGGATATTTCATTTGAATGTACCTCATATGGCGGACATTTACATATCAGAGCCAACTCATTTCCTGCTGCTTCTTTTTGCCAGCAGTTGCAATCCTGTCAAATTGCACATTTACGCTCTTCCAATAAAAAGCCTCTTCTTTTGCAGGGTGTGTGGGTGGGTGTGGGGTCAACAACTACTGGAAATCAACCATAAGAAAAGGGGTCTGAATGTCAAATCTGCCAGCACAGTAACTTACAGTAATGAATTCTTTGCTGCACTGATAATGCAGGAAACCCTGTCAGCATCGACATAATCATAGGTAAGTTCTTCAGGGTCTGTTTTTGAGCCAGATTCCGATAAAAGGAGACCGAGCCAGTGGCCCATTTCTTCACAAGTCTTGGCCTATGAAATAACCAAAGAAGAAACCAACCATTGTGGCTGCAGGCCAAACTTACCAAGAGGTGCCCAGCCTTAACTTTAGAAAGTCTTCTGATGAAAAATGGGTTGGATTCAAAGAAAGGGTTGGAGGAAGGGGGCTTTACACACCCCCACACCCCCACACCCCCACACCCCACACCCCACCAGTAGCCCTCTGAAAAGCCTCTTCCAAGGGTCAGGGGACCTTGCTGAATGGGGTGGGCTGTGGGGGAAGGGGTATCCACCAAAACTGAGTAGAGGGACCTTCAATGGGCAGGAGTTGGGAGGACCACAGAGGGAAGGAGGAAGGGATGGGAAAGTCACCTTCTACCTGCTTCCTAACTCCATTTCTTTGGATCCAACTAGTGGTGTAGTGGTAAACACTGAAGTACAGGCTCTCATCATGATATTCCCCATAGCCACGCCCCCAAGGAGAGTCCAAACAATCAAGCAGCCGTGTTGATGCATAGCAACAAACCAGTTCAAGCAGTTTTCATCTCAACCAGGACCAGGTCTCTTGTAAAGCTAATGGGTCTTAATTGCCCGTTCAAGACCAAGCCATTCCACAACACTTTCCATTACAACAGGGATAGCTTACAACAATGACCTGGTTCACACAAAAGGACAGCCCATGGGCTAGACAACCCATGGGCTGTCGGGCACTAGCAGGAGAGAGTGGGTGTGCTGCCTGCAATGCACCTGCCACTTCCGCTTTTACTCAGCAACCCGTGAGCGGCTCCTTCGTAGATTGCTGAGTTGATGTCGGAACCCAGACCACTGGGTTGTTTAAGGGATAAACAACAGACTGGTTAACCCTCTCCCCAACAGGTTGTTTAGTCCATGGGCTGTCGTAACGTGCGAACTGGCCCAGAAATATTGTTGCTGGGAAAATCTGTTTCCCACTTCCAGCTATTGTTAGGATGACTGCTAAGCTCAGGTGGAACAGGAAATTCTGAAGAGGGGGGCAGAGACAGATGACGTCAGCATCTCTGCTAATCCAAGGATGCCACTGCTTTGACGCTGTGAGCCCTGACTCCGCTACATCACTGGATCCACAACAGCATAAACAGTGTCAGAAATGAAATCACATTAAGATGTGCTTAAAATTAAATTGTCATAATTTGTAAACACATTTCTTTCTTTCTTTCAATTGCCTTGCTTGGGTCTTCTGTTTTATTTTTTTTAATCTCACTCTTCCAAGGTTTCTGTATGCAGGGCTGAATTTGTCCTGCAACAATAGGTGACAGCTAAGCTGCCTGGAAAAATCACAGCAGTAATGATCAGGCATTTCACAGCAGAAAAACACAGCAGCAATGATCAGACAATGCAAACCAAAGGAGTCGCTTTTCTTTTTTTTTTGCCAGAAGAAGGCACCAGTTTGACTTTCTAAAGTTCCTCCACTAGATGGGTTCAAAAGTTCTTTTGATTAAAACTGGTGGTGAAGGAAAGCACCCTGAAAGGCCCAGGAGAAATGATTTTATAACTTCTAGTTGGCACGAACTAAAATGCTGAGTCTACAGTGTACCTTAGCTTCATGAATGAAGATAATTTGGGGGAAAACACACATTTGAAGTGGCCCTTATTCTGGTTCCACCAATCTCAGCCATCCATGTGCTAAACAAAAACAAAATCCAGCGCCTGTTGTTGGCTACAAGTATTCCTCCCGCTACGAAATGCAGGAAACTTATCACATTTTCCTACTACTGCTATAATGGTGCTGATGTCAGAGGATCTATGATTAGAGGTAAACAGGGAAGAAAAACAACTCTGATCCAAGGCAAGTGAAAGTACGGTAAGAGATATGAACCACTTGCTCTTTTTTCCAGCTCAGCTTTTCAGCTGGTGTAAACTGAGGGTAACTCCACTAAAGTGACACTGACTTTTTTCAGCAGCCTTAAGATTACATTTCTTTTCAGTGTGGAAAACCCTTTACCCTATAACCTCCCTGCTTGATCCAGCTGGCTGCGTCTTTCAGAAAACATGTCAGGTTGTTGTCGAACACTTACAACCTGCCTAGCATTTTCTAAGTGCTGTACACATACTGAAAGATAAGTCAGTCCCTGCCCACAGGCTCACAATCTAATAGACATGATGAAAAGGAAAAAAGGAAAGAGGAAGGAAGAGGAAAGCAAGAATTGGAGCAGCAGCTTATTCTCTGGCCGATGGGTGGGGCCAGGTTGGTTGCCCCCTTGCCATGATGTTACTCCTGGGAGGAAGGGGGTGTAACCTCTTAGTGGCCCCTTGGTCCCCCAGCTGACAGATGAGACCAAAGTGTGCCGTTTTCAGCTCAGCAGTCCCAGGGAAACAGTTTACAAGACCCAGACTTTTCAATTTACGCATCCCTGATTAAAGTATAAAAGATAATTTCTGTCCACTGAATACAGCATTTCTTTTGATGAAAAGGCAGGATAGAAATACTTCAAATATATATTTTTTAAAAGCCTACCAGGCTAGCTGCTTATCTTTTCCTTGCATAACGTATTGTTCACAATGTGAGCATTCTATATTGTCCTGAGGGGGAACTGTGGAGGGAGAGTGTTGAATGAAGTGTACAAATAATTTTCACAATTGTTTTAATACATGTAATACGTATGAGTTATAGCTGCACCCATTTCCCACCACTGAGAATTGCAGGGGTGGGGGATCCATGGCCTGTGAACCACATATGGCCCTCAGCCTGATTTTATGTGTCCCCCAGAGCTATCTGACTCTCCTGTTCCTTTCCTTCTGGCTTCCTGCCCCCATGGCATCATGAGGCTAGCCCTCTGTGATCTAGCTCCGAGCAGTTCCTCTTCCACATTTGTGTGTGTGCTTGTGCTCCTGAGAATGTGTACATGTGAGAGAGTGAAATAAGTGGATGGAGGGAGATGGAAGAAAATGCCCTCTGAAGGAATCATCAGAAGCAGCTCTGTTGCTCAGTGGCAGAGCACATACTTTGCATGCAGAAGGTCCGAGGTTCAATCCCCGGCACGTCCAGGACAAGTTGGGAAACTGCCTGCCTGAAACCCTGGAGACCTGCAGCCAGTCAGTGTTGATAGTACTGGGCTAGATGAACCAATGGCCTGGTTCAGTATATAGGCAGCTTCCTACGTTCCCTTTCTGCATTGTAGAACTGTGTTGTAGATTTCCCCTCACTGATCTGCCTTGCAACAGAACTACCTGCTCAACCAGTTGGAGAAAAAGGCTGAAAATTCCTACCTAACTGCTGTTTGAGGTGCAGGTTCATCTGGGAAGCAAATTCTCCCAGCCAAAGAGAAGGGTTGCAAGAAAAGCCGAGAGAAAGAGAAAACGAAGAAAAGAGAGAGAGAAAGGGTAGCCCTATTCACTGCTAGCATGCGCCCCTGACAGACTACATCTGAGGGGGAAAGCTCCCCACTGCTGCAGTATTGTATCTTTTCCGTGTTAGCTGCAGTGTTGGAGATTATTTTATTGTTATTCTAATGTATTTTAAATCGTACTATATCTGCTGTTACATTTGTACTGTTCTTTTAAAGTTATTGATGTTACTTTGTTATTGTTTGGTTGAAATTTAAGAAGCAAAAATAAACAAAATACATTTCCTTCTGCTAAAAATCTCTCTCTCCCTCTCTCCATTACGTTTCCATGCTACTCAGTGAAATCAGCTTCAGGAGCATGATGTAAACTACTTCAAAATGGCTACGCACATGAGGGAAGTTAATCCATATGAACAATGGTTGCTGCTATGCTCTAAGACTGATCCATTCAATTGTATGGCTCATTGAGCAATTGTGTGGCTTACAACCAAACCTTCAAAGAGAGTGATGACCCATACCTCTAACGTGGCTCGCTCTTCCCCATTATGCAGGATACGGAATGAGTAGAGATGGTCAGGACTGGGGTCTGGAATAACTTCACAGCCTATCAAGTTCAGAGGCTGCTGTGCAGTTTTGCTTCTGTTCTTGTCCTGGTAGAAATGGAGCTGCCCATCTTTCACATGACACCACCGAGATCTCCACTGGCTGTTCACTAGTATGCTCAGGTATGCTGCAAAGAACGATATGCTCCCTTAGTAACAATTCCCTTCCCAGCGTGACCTGGTACTGATATAATGGGCCTTCTCTTTGGGCCAGTGCAGCACCTGATCCAGACTAGTTGTTAATAGTAAGAAGGTTCTAGCATATACAGCAGGCTGGACTCCATAAGCAAACCATGCAGATTTAGAGCCAAATTCTGATATAGAATGGGCTATTTAGAATGCAGGTTGTCATATATAAATAAGATATGGACAGGTGGTCAAAATTTGACTTTTGGTCAGACTCTGAGCAAGAAATAAAATGGACTATCCAAAAACCTGGATATCTGTTCATTAAAAGTTTAAAATCCCTCAAAACTCTTTTGACTGAAAGATCAAGACCTCATTAATTTGCTTTCTTTTCAGAAAGAAAAAAGGAGCACTGGACATTGGTTACATTTGTCTGCCACCTCTAGATGACCCTCTAGGCTGGCCTTTTCTGCTGGTGGCAGAGATTGAAATAAAGTATGAATGCTTCACAGGGATTTCTTTCAGGTCACTTACTACAAGTATCCAAAGACCTCTCTGGACTGTCCAGCGAGGCAGATTTCTTTCTCCCAAGGTTCATCAAGTTGCTCAGTTTTAAACCAGATGTGCCTTTCTTCTTAGCTAAAAATAATAAGAAGAAATAAATAAAAACAAGTCATATATCGAATTGTACCACTGAATATCTAAAACAACAGCCAGGAGATACATCATATCCAATTTGTAGTTTAACAAGTGAATCATATAAGCAATAGCATTAATACCATACACTTGCATAACCCACATCACTTATGAACAAGAGTGTCACTTTAGAAACAAACCATATGGTGCTATCAACTGAAAGGAGGACTGGTTGGCTGTAGTTCCCAGCCATGGAATGAGCCACCCTCCTACAAGTTCCTGAGGAAACAGAAATATCTTATCCCAGTGCCTACAGATATCTGGCTGTTTATGATTGGAAGCACCATGGAGTGGCAACCATAAAGTAGGTGGGGAAATTAGGGATGGGAGAAACTAGTATCCAAAAGTGCGGGCTTATTTATTTATTTATTTATTTATTTATTACATTTGTTAATCACCCATCTGGCCAGTAAAGTGATCCCCCGCCGCTTGAAAAGTTGCACCCCATTTGGAATCAGTCCAGACCCACCCATGGAAGCTCCACCCACTTATGCAAGCAAAACAGAACCTTATTGTTGCAAGGTGGGTGGAGTGGCATGGGGTGGAAGTAACCAGCAGCACTACCACCAGGCAGGCAGGCCTTCAAATCCCAACCAAGTGCAAAATGTGTTGGAATGATGACTCTGACCATGCTCAGAAGTGAAATTCCCTGCTAGGATCAAATTATTTGTAGTTTTCTCTATGCAGAGAGGACTACAAATCCTTGAGCCCAGCAGGAAATGACGCTTCTGAGCATAGTCCGAAGCCTTATTTCAGCAAGGGTTGGTGTTGGTCAGGCAGGCCCGTCCTTCTTCCTCCTTGTGTAGTTGAGAGCTGGGCTCTCCCTGCTGCTAGGTAAGCCCTCCCCTTTTCACAAAGGTAAGGCATTTGTTTTGCTTGTGAAGTGGAGAAGAGGTCTATGGCTATGCCATCTGGCTTTTGCAAACCACTTGAGGTTTTCCAAATATTTGTAAGGAATGCTCACAAAACCCAAGTGGGTTTTGAGGCAAACAGAGGTCATTCACGCATCTCTAATATGGTTGTCTTTTTCAAGTCGAAGATTCTGTTCCCCCTCACACTAAATCCTTTCCTGTTACCTTCATTCTGAATATACATGACAATTTAAAACAGTGAGCTTTTCTAGATGAGGCTTTTATTGTGCACTTGCCATTCCTCACTCGTGGTTGTTTATTGGTGCTTTAGATGATGTTATCCTCCTCCAGTTTCACTTCTGTGTTTTACACGCACTTTTGCATTGGGGGGGGGAAGACTCCAGTATTTTTTGGCATCGCAAAACAAAGTGCAACTCTCCACCAGTGTAGCTGCATTATTCTGCTTTGTTCCACTATGCTACAGCACCACCTAGAGGTTATGTAGCTGAAAGTACAGAAAGGCAGGAAAGGGGGAGAAATATATGTAGAGATCTGATCTTAATTCTGCAAACAATCTGGAAGTAGAAGCAGCAACTTTAACAGCCTCATCTAGAAAATCTCAGAGTGCATGTAACCTGACAGTATGCTGGCCATGTAACATCCTGCCAAGTGGTTAGGAGAACTTTACCATACATCCACGCTTGATCAAAAAATTTAGGGGAGCAAGTAGAGCAGTAGAGCAATGTTCCTAGTGTATAAATCACAGGAAAAAAAGTGACCAGGCTATCAAACCAATCCAAAATGTGCTTACTCTCAAGTTCCACTGAGTTCAATGCATGCTTAGGATTCTAGTCTAAGAGTGAATTCCTGTTGTGACTGATCTGGATAGTTACACTATGGAATTCACTTCCACAAGATGTAGTGATGGCCACCAATTTGGAGGGCTTTAAAAAGGGATTGAACAAATTCATGGAGGAGAAGGCTATCAATGGCTACTAGACCTGATTGGCTATATGCTACCTCCAGTATCAGAGGCAGTAGGTATATGTACACCAGTTGCAGGGGAACATGAGAGGGAGGGTGCTATTGCACACATGTCCTACTTGTGGGTTTCCCATAGGCAGCTGGCTGGCTACTATGTGAACAGAATGCTGGACCAGAAAGACCCTTGGTCTGGTCCAGCATGGCTCTTCTTATGTTCTTAAAATTCCCATAGATTACAAGGAGGAAGACATATGGATATTATCCCTTCATTTTAAAAGGGCCAACGAAGGCTGAGTTCCCGCCCTTGGGGAGAGATTGTAGCTCAGCGGTAGAGCACTTGCTTTGCATGCAGAAAGTCCCAGATTCAATCCCTGGTATCTCCAGTTTAAAACATTGGGTAGGAAACTGTGGGAAAGACTTCTTTCTATCTGAGACCCTGGAGAGCCACTGACAGCCAGAGTAGACAGAACTGGACTAGATGAGCAACACTTTGATCTGGTATAAGGCAGATCTGGTATAAGCTGTCTTCCAAGCTTACTGTTCACTAAACCAGCTTGTCTCTCCATGAATGAGACTGTACACATATTCCTCCAAGACAGCCTATTAGTCCTGGTATGACCCATGTAGTATGATGTCACTATGTAGGTTCACAATACAATATTTATATTAATTGGGAAAGAAAATGAATACAGCAGACAAGCTCCAGCCAATTCAGTACCAACCGGGCCACCTGCAAGCTCAACATGACTGACAGAGAAAGGCACTCCAATTCCTCTTCCCTCTTCTCCTAATTCAACAATTGCATTCACTTTTAAAGCTATTACCATCTTTTGTTTCTGTCAGCTCTGTGTGACCATCAGTGCTGCTCCCACTTTCTGATGCCCCTGAATATCTCTCAGATGGTTCCACCTGCAAACAAGAAGCACAAATGAGATGCATAGAACCAAGGATGTGGCGGCAACAAAGCATTTGCTGAAATACTGTTCTCCCTGCTGAGAAATTACATTGCACATTTGCCAAAATTAGGTCAAGACAGGCCACAATATTGGAAACCATGAATGCTACCTAAGAAAGTCTATATATGGATGCATATGCAGGTTGTGGTGGAGGGCTGGCTTCAAGGTTAGGCATGGTTGGGCACCAGCCGAGGACCCACACCCCAGCAGGGCCCCACTGACAAAAGCCTCCTGAAGTTGCTCCTCCTGCTCACCATTGAAACCTGCTTGTTCACCTTCCTCTCGCTCTGGCCCAGACAAGGGTGGTGGTGATGCCGCAGCCTCCTTGCTCACTGGCTCTCTGCCTTTCAAATAAGCAAGTGGTACCAATGATGAGAAGGAGGAGAAGGAGCAACAGCAGCTGGTGACAATGGTAGTGAGTAGGTAGACTCAGTGAGCGTTTCTTGCCCAAGGGCCCTCAAACACTGGAACCAGCACTTGTGGGAGTGAAGACCCATGTACAAACTGAGATTTTTCCACAGAGCACAGTAGTAGTAGGCGATCACTCGTGACCGAGTAAGATTGTCTTCCAGGATAAAATTACAAAAGAAAATTATGAAAAGAGGAAATTGTAAAAAAAGAAATTGTGTAGACTCTAGCGATGGATCCGTAAGTGACTGTGGAGGCCAATTCTAGATCCAAAGACAGAAACAGGAGGAGATGAGCATCCAGTAGCAACGAAAAAAGGAGAGAACTAAGTTCTCAGGATGCAAAAACTTTATTGAATAGAGGAGCCCGAAACGCGTCGGGCTCCTCTACTCAATAAAGTTTTTGCATCCTGAGAACATAGTTCTCTCTTTTTTTCAATTCTAGATCCACACAGATTCCCACAGTGAGGACACAGGTTACCAGATGGAAGATGGTGCTGTAAAGGATTCATTTGACATGCTTTTCACTTAGCACGCAGTATTTGGCACATAAAGACATATGCTTTAGAGGTGCCTGTAGCTCTAATGAGCATTTAATAAGCACCCTTTCTCTTTGCTACATGCAATTGCTCTAGATGGAAGCAGTCTTGCTTTCTTATATTGATTCCCAATATTTTCTTTAAAGCTTTATGGGGTATGTTGATGCAACAATACATGTGCCCAGCTCAAGTAACTACAGGAAGGTTTTCAGGGTTTACTGTTATGTCCTCAATACAAGCCCTTCTAGTTGTGATTGTCTCTATGTGTTTTATGTGTAGTGTTGATAGCTCCCAACTTAGTTGCATAATGTCATGTAATGCTCATTTATATTGTGGCAAGCTCTATGAAATCCCCTTTTGTTGTCACTCTGGTCCAGTGAAACGTCTTTCTTAATGTTGTCTTGAGAAATGTTAACCGTGTCTGGCAGTCTTTAGTTTTTAGTGGATCCCTAGATCACAGTAAGGTTCCAACCTTCCAGAAGTAGGCTCATTCAGAGGAAGAATTGACCATATGAAATTAGAAGGGGAACATCTTCTCATGGTAGCTAACCATGTTGAAAAGGGATGTACAAATTGGGCCCTAGTCTTTGGTGCTTACGAAAAAAGTTCTAACTCAAATCGTCCCAGCTTTAATCTAGATTTAAAAAATAATCCAAGATGTATAGGTATTTAAATATGTATATCATATATTCCTTATTACTAGGTATTATTTTTATTGTTCAGAATCATTTATCTGGATTAGGCCCATGGCCCATTCATATTTCTCCCAGCTTTAGTTCTGCACTCAGTAAAATCACTACAGCTTGCAACTCTGTGTAATCATCTGTCTACAAAGAAGTTTTTGTTTCACTTAGCTGGTTTGCCTTTGTCTTATATCTAGAGGGGTATCCAAAATCTCCCACTTCCAGAATGCTTTTTTATATAACTTTTTCATTTGGTTTTGGACATAGCTAAATCTACCAGCTCTGTCTAAAACCAAATTTCTGCTTGAAACAAACCTATTGGAAAAATAAGTGGCTACAAAAGAAGTGTTGATGTTCAAGAACGGAAAGGCAGCTTCACACTGTTCCAACTGTGCTTCTTTCAGCAAAAGGGGGCTGAGCTTTCTTCATATGTACCGGTAAGTTTCAACCATTTTCCTGTTTTGATGATGGGAGTTACTTCCAGATGGGATTTTTTCCACAAAAAAAAAAAAAGAAAAAAAAAAAGGAAAATAATATGATCCACAGAAGATTTTAAAAGCTACTCTTTCAACATCACCTCTCTTTAGAGATAAGACGTACTTTGGGATAACAAAGCCGCTGGGAGTCTGGAACATATTGGTTCCCTTCACACAGCCCATCTGGATAGAGACTGCTTGTCTCTTGGATTACCTATGTAGAAAGAAAGAAAGAAAGAAAGAAAGAAAGAAAGAAAGAAGAGCAAGGCCATTTACCGGTATTTGATTCATATCCTGCCTTTCTACCAAAAAATGGCACTCAAGCAGGTTTACAAAAACAATTTAAAATAGATTAAAAGAATAAGACACATGGGGAGTGCGATCCTATCGCATGTAAGCCTCCAAACTCAAGAGGCTTACATGCACCCAATGTAGAGTGTGAGGTACAGCCGTCGCGACCTTCACCGCCGCTGCACCTCTCGTCGCCCTGCATTGTCTAGATGGCCATTTTCAGCCATCTAGATGAAGCTCTTCATTCGAAGGGGGAGGGAAGGAGGCTGGAGCACCGTATGGATATGATGTAAGCTCTTGGCCCCAGTTTCCTCCCCACCCCCACGGCATGCCCCTTTTCCTCCTCCTGGAGGCCGATTTGTGACCTCGGGGAGGCAGCCAGCACAGTTCTTTCCATGCTGGCTGCGAGGGGGGTGGGGTGGGGGCTTCACATTTGGAGTCCGAGCTCACAGAACTTTGGAGCTGGGACTCTGAATGATCCTATGGCCCCCTCAGCAGGGTTGGAGGGCAATAGAATTATGCCCTAAGAGAGCAATCCTATGGCCTCTAGCCAGCGTCTATGGGACCATAGGATCCCTCAGATTCCCAGATCCAAAGGCAGAAACAGAGCTTCAACCTCAGAGCTGGGGATCTGTGCTCTGATCCCCCTCCCCCCTTTGCAGCCAGCATGGAAAGAACCGTGCTGGCTGCTTCTTCTGAGGTTGGAAAATCGACCTCGGAGAGGAGTAAAGGGGGCATTCCAGAGGGCAGGGAGGGGAGGAGCCTGGTGCCGCCAGGCTATGAGGTGTCCTGATGGTACTCCAACCTCCTTCCCTCCCCCTCCGAAGCAGCTCAGCTAGATGGCCGAAAATGGCAGTCTAGCTGAATTGCAGAGCGGGAGGTGTGGGGAGGCAGGGATCACTTCCACTGCTCCTCCCACTCTGTACTGGATGCTCATAAGCCTCCAAGTTCAGAGGCTTACGAGCATCGAGGGCGCAATTGATAGGATTGCAAAATAAAACAAACAAACAAATAAATAAATGAATAACGATTACAGAATAAAATAAAAAACAGCACCCAATCCAACAGACCCACTTGCAGGCCAAAGGCCTTCTTGAATAAAGTGGTCTTTGCCTGCTGGCGGAAGGATCACAGAGAGGGAGCAAACCTTTGGTGCTTTGTAGTTACCGGTAACTGACACTCAGTAACTGACACAGCTCACTTCACACAAAGCCTCTCTTGGGCACCATGCAAAGAAGCTAAGCTCCTTCAAAAACAATGACCATATACTGTAAACAATGCACAAAATCAGAGGACATGCATGGCCAGATCCAACAGTGTTGCAGGCAAATTCAGGGTAGCTTCTTATGCTACCATCTGTATGTACTCCGGTAGAGATATCCAAGTACAAAACACCACATGTGTTGCAGGTTTTCTTTTTTCTATTCCTCTTCAGCTATTATCAGATGATAATGCTTTTAATCCCCATGCTATAAAAAGCCTCACTGACACTTGCTGATTTCTGCAGATCAAACAGCTAGTACAGGCAAAGGAGAAGACCAGGCTGCCTGTCCCTTTAAATTAGAAGCAGGGGCCTAATGCTTTCTCCATCAGTGCTCCCTTGCATTTTAAAGGGACAGCCAGCAAATAATATAGCCAGGCACCTTTGTTTTCTACTTGAGTATCTCTACCGGAGTACAAATTATTGTGTGAGAAGTCACCTGCATCTTAATGACAAAGCTGTGTCATTTCTTGTACTTGGGTCTGGAGGACCAAGGCAATAGCCCAGGTGCTGCAAAATTTGGATTTTTTTCCCCTTCAAAAATCCATTCTATATATCACTCAACCCTTTTGAAATACCACTAGAGCGCTATTCATGCATTACTCATGTGTAGGGTTTCACTGGGTAGAAGCAGGACTCAGGAGGCCCTGCTTTTAGCTCCACCCCCAATGCTGTGAGTCCTGTTAGCATAGGGACAGAGAACCTGCAACCTTACTGGGACTACAGCTCCCAGCATCCCTGACCGTTGGCCATGCTGGCCAGGGCTCATGGGAACTGGAGGGCAACTGAAGGGCAAGAGGTCCCCCACCTCTGCTCTAGCAACATCTGCATGTTGAGTACAGTTGTTTACAAAGTAGTCTCAATGCACAAGCAGCTGCTCATGTGTAGGGGCCCTGCACAACTGGGATACCCGATTACAGCAGCTGCTTGCACACTGAGACTCTTTGCAAACAACCACACTCAACATGTGGACGTTGCGCAACATCGGAGGTGGGGCTAAAAGTGTACCCTTAGTAAGGGTAAGACCCTACACGTGAGTAATGCATGAATAGGGCTTCTGTTGTATGTGTGTTACACATAGGGGTGTGTATGTGTGTGTATGTGTATGTGTGTGTATGTGTGTATATTCCATACACAGATTTCCCCTTGCTAAAGACTCACTGAAATTTAAATTACCATCATTTTCATAGTTTACGGTACTTTTTAATTAATTTTTTTGTCTATAATTAATTTTTTATTATATCACCAGCTAACATTAAATATGGGAATACTATATATATATATATATATATATATATATATATTTAGCATTACATCCAAATATCAACAAGAGATATATATTAGTGTCATACTAAAGGTTGAATACCCTCCCTGCATATGCTAGATTAGAAGAAAAGTCAGCCAAATTAGTGTGCCAATGCCCGCAAATGAAATAAATCTCTTTGTGTGCAGAATTAGCAAGATTTGTAAAATAGGGCCACATTTCTAGTTCTACAGTCCTTGACCGATTCATGTTTCTCTTCCCTGACATACCCACACATTTTTACAAAAAGTGAACTTGATAGGAGTAAAAACACACACAAAAGGGGGCTAAAACGTTCCTCTGTAGAGTTTTCCTTTTAAACCCAACCAGACAATGCTGGGTGCTTGCTAAGCTCTTGCTGAAGAAAGACTCCCTTCATTATTGCCTAGAAGGCTGGCTTGTGAAGTTCCCCCTTCATCCTCCCACATGCAAAGGGTAAAAGGGATTTGCTTGGATGTACTCTTGTATTAGTCACGAGAGTCAAGTGGGCACAAAGCCCAGCAAGTTTAAGGATGGAAGGGTGTCTGCTGCAGTAAACGATGTATGAGGATGGAGACAGAGCTCCATCTAAGGGAAGTACTGCAAACTGATGTGAAGGCCCCTTTTGGATTTTGAGTTATGATTTTCATGGTGCTGCTCCCGTAACAAAAGCTCAAAGGGTTACATCCACAGACCCATGAGTAGAAGGACGGGAGGCAATTTTCTCCAATTCTCCTTTCCCCTTGTGCCCCCTGAAAATTTGCTCCAGAGGGTTTGGGAATCCTCTAGAAGAGCATGGGAGGTGCTGCAGGAGACTGCAGGGGGAAGGGGAAGTCGGTAAAAATTGGTTTCTCCCACCACCCTCCACTGCATTGCAACTCCTTCTGTGAACAGGAGACCTCCTTCTGCTTATGGAACAATTGTGTTGGATACAACCCAGAGAGTACAACACCATGGCTGAGGAACATCCTGTAGCCCAGAGGTGGGGAACCTGCAGCCCTGGGCCTTATTGTACATGGCCCCCCACACCCTCCCATGCCTTCCTGTACCAGATGGAGATGGATGGTGGGGGGAGTGTGAGAGAGTGTGGGGTGGTGATGATTTTTACCCCACACTCTCAGTCTTTCCCTCTTTAGATCATCATCACCCCACATGGTCTCTTGCTTGAGATTCTTAAAAGAGGGGGGGGGAGAGAAATAGTGTGGAGTGGTGATGATCTTCCGAGAGACAGAGAGAGTGTGTGGGGTGGCTCTGGACCTGCCCACCACCACCATGTGGCCCCATTTAGCCCTCTGTGGGGGAAAGGTTACCCGCTCCTGCTGTAGCAGAATCTTTTGCATAGGAACACAAGAAGCTGCTTCACACCAGGTCAGACTATTTGTCTGTCTAGCCCAGTATCGCCTGCTCTGAGTGGCAGCAGCTCTCCAGGGTCTCAGGTCTTTCCCATCACCTGCTTACTTGATCCCTTGAACTGGAGACATCAGGGACTGAACATGGGATCCTCTGTACACAAAACATGGGCTCCACCATTCAGCTATGGCCCCTACCCGGATTGCCTTGGGAATGAACCCTAACCTGAGTGGGGGAAATAATGTGTTTCCAATATACATTCCCTGCACTGCTTGCCCCTGGGAGGAGGGCGCCACGCCAGGTACTAAACAGAACACCAAAGCTTCACTCTCTTATTCATTCAGTTTCCCTTGGACCTCTGAGATTGCACCAGGCATAGCCCATACATGTAGAAGTTTCTCTCTGTAGCCTTCAAAACTAGGTGTGTGTGTGTGTGTGTGTGTGTGTTTTAACTGAGATGTTCTCAGGATTCAGAATTATGTGCTAGCATGGTATGGTTATGGGCACATGAAATCCATATAGCCTGAGGACAGTTACGGAAGAGATCACAAGAGATCAGTCCACTCACTCTGAGCCATTGTTCAGCCTGGTCCTTACTCTGCAAGCCCAGCACAATTACATCAGCATTCATGGGGATGATCTTCAGCTTATGTTCCTTCTTCCTCACATTCTTCTCCTTGTGAATGACGCTGCAGCCCAACAAATTAACATCCAGCTGAGGATTGTGGTCCTTGGAAGTCTTGTAGCACTGGGAACAGAAGTAGTTTTTTTTAAAATATATATATATAATTTTTCCCAAACAAAATATGACAAAATATAACAAAATACAACCATAACACAAAATTTGAACTAAAACTGCATACACTAAATCATATAGTGCACCCCCCCACCCTACTAGTAGGGACCAATTGATATGCTGCCAACCCATTAAGCAATTATTATTTCATATTCAAAAAATATAACATATCCTGACAAGGCATACTCCCTTTCCCCTTTATAAACACATAATCTAGAAACTGACCCCAAATAGCCTTAAAATTATTTATCTTTAGCTGTCCCTTTTTACATTTAATACTACAAGTCAATTTATCATTAAGAGGTATATCCCATCTCCTTATACCAGTCAGTAATTAGAAATTCATGCTGAACCTTCCATTTCCTCGCAATCATTAACCTAGCCGCTGTTAACAAATTTACAATTAATTCCTTCGTATTTTGAGAACACGAAACTTTCTCCATTATTGATAGGGAACAGAAGTAGTAAGGTAGTTCAATGGAGACTAAAGATGGGTTGTTTCCTAATATCAAAATACCTAAGGACACAGACTTGCTATTTAAATCACGAGTTGTAATTCTTTTTTAAAAAAATTATTATTCAAAGTATTAAATAGTAGTTTCTTAAAAGTGATGCCAAAATCTATGCATTTCTGAGTGCACACATCATATATATAATAACTAATGAATTTAGAATGCCTGGGCAATACTGAGGGGAAATTAAAATTGACCACCCAATGCAAAGAGGAAGGCCTCTCTACCTAATTTCATATTTAATGTTCAAATATTTTATGTGGATGAACAAACAGTGATTACCAGCAGTGGTACACAGAAGATCCAAGATGTACAGCTTGGTGAAAGAACTATTGGGTGAAATTCTCTCTACCCCCCAAAATGGTCATAACTGGCATATTCTCAAAATGTAACCTCTGTTACATAATCAAATACCAACAGCAGTAAGGGAAGCACACTAGATTTTCTCACTTATTGGTCTCCTAAACACTCACAGAGTAGATAATTTCTGCAGGTAGAAATAACTATCCAGGAATTAAGAATAGGGATGGGTTGTGTTCTTAACATCAAACGTTTTGAGGAACTGTTCCCTCCTTCACTCTGAGAAATTAATGATACATTCTTAAGACTAGAGCAGGTGTGCTGAACATCTTTCAGCCCATGGGCTGAATTCAATTTTGGAGAAGCTCTCAGGGACGCGCAGGGCCACAGGCAAAAGGGAGTAGAGGGCCAAAGGCAATTGGCACAGTGCGTAGTTAAACTACGGAATTTGCAACCATAAGAGGTAGTGATGGCCACCAATTTGGATGGCTTTAAAATGAGATTAGACAAATTAATGGAGGATAAGACTATCAATAGCACTAGTCCTGATGGCTATATGCTACCTCCAATATCACAGGTAGTATAAGAAGAACGTAAGAAGAGACATGCTGGATCAGACCAAGGGTCCAGCTCATCTAGTCCAGCATTCTGTTCACACAGTGGCCAACCAGCTGTCCATGGGAAACCCACAAACAGGGCATGAGCGCAACAGCACATTCCTGCCCATGTTCCCCAGCAACTTGTGTACATAGGCATAGTGCCTCTGATACTGGAGGTAACATGTAGCCATCAGGATTGATAACTGTATTCTCCATGAATTTATCCAATCCCCTTTTACAGCCATCCAAATTGATAGCCATCACTACATCTTGTGGAAGTGAATTCCACAGTTTAACAATGGAATGTACGCCAGTTGCTGGGGCACATGGGCAGGAGGGTGCTGTTGCACTCATGTCCTACTTGTGGGTTTCCCACAGGCAGCTGGTTGGCCACTGTGTGAACAGAATGCTGGATTAAATGGACCTTTACCCTGATCCAGCATGGCCCTCCTTATGTTCTTATAAGGTGGGGCCAAAATACCAAAAATACCAGCATATTTTAGCTTAAAGTTCTGTACTGTCAGTAACTAAGCCTTAGGAGAGGCATTTCCCCATTGAAAATGAGGGGGGGGGGAAACTATGCAAAATCTGGGAAACCCTCGGGCAGGGGAAAGGGGAGGGGGCATGCATGGCCATCTGTGGAATGCTGGAGGGCCACACTGAGACCCCAGGTGGGCCAGATTGAGAAAATACTTTGTCTTAAATACCCCACAAGTGCTTACCAACAACCTGTTGTCCTTAATCACACAAAGCTGCTTGGCCCACTGGCCCAGCCATTTCTTCCGCCAGAGGAAAGCACAGATCCGGGCATCTTTCATGAGTTCAATGGAAGCTTCAGGGGAAGGCCATTGATGCGGGGCTGACTTGCCTTTACTGCTCTCTTCCTCATCATAGGATTCATAGGAGCTGCTGACCGGCTCTCCATCATCTGCATTCAAGTGGGGTGGGGAGAGACCATTATATGCACTTCTGGGTGGCAAAGCGATTTGCTTCTTCCATGCTCCATTCGGCTGGAGAACATTGCTGCATGCATGGCAGGAGGGACACTGAAGAAAAGGTAAGGTGGCTTGAAAACTTGCAAAGTTTAAACAATCAGAGTTGGTCCAAGAAAATATGCCATCTTTACTTATCCTCTGTGTCCCACACAACTTTGATCAGCATGCACAAGTCAGATACAGATCACAAACCAAAGTCTTTATCAGACATTAAGCTCTTTATGGGATAATTACAACTGTCTTGTGATTATCTGAATATATGATCAATATGTTTGATCATGGGTCAAATTCTAATTTTACTTGAAGGGTGAATGGCATTCATGGGAAAAAGTTAAATGCTCTCAGTACCTCTTAGTTGGCATTTGATTAATACAAATGCTGAGTACCTCTCAGCTGTTGGCATTTGATTAATACACTGGATAGAAATAATACAAATGTAAACATGAACATTTGTATATTCCACACATGTTGCTTCCAATATTTTACACAGCTATTTAATACAAAGAAAGCTATGGTGTTATAAAGCAAATCACACAATTATATAGATACTTAAGATCTCTCACGTTTTATGTGAGAGACCTTAAGCTATTTTAGTTAGTTTGGAATTGCAGAGAACATCACATGACTGGAGGAATAATGTACTTTAGAAATTCTAGATATTACTAAACCGTTTCATTTTCACATGTTTGTGAGGATTTTTTTTAAAAAACCATGGCAATCAAATAAAAGAAACCGAAGCTAACAAAATAACAAAACTAAAGGCATGTCTGCACCAGCTCACGTTTGGGCAACGTGACACTGAAAATAGTTTTGAGGAGCAAATACAGTTCAGTCTTGCCAGTACTTGACTTCCTGATTTCTTCATGTGAGCATTGGCCATGCTGGCTGGGGATGATGGCAGTTGTAGTCCAACATATCTGGAAGGCCGGGAAAGGCTCCTTTAAAGGGATTAAATCCCATCCCCAATTATCCTTCCTTATGACTGGACAAATGTTTCCCAATATCATTCTCCTGTTCCACCTCATTTGTTGTCAGAGTATATATTCTCTTTTTAAATATTGAAATTTGCACATATCCATCCAGTCACATTAGACACTTTCTATAATTCTTAGGGGATTGTTTTTGACCTTGGCCTCGCACATTCTCAGCTATTTCACAATGCTGTGGGAATATCTCATCTCAACCACCCTTTCCCCTTTTTATTTTTGCACAAAATGATTAGCATGTGGCTATGAGTGCAGAGGTGCAGTTGCACGTATTCAGTATCATTGTTATTTTATAATTGCATTTAACACACACAAAAAAGAACCCACAATCTCAGCAGGAAGAAGTCCATATCAACAGGAATCATATAAAAATTATTATCAAGCCAAACTGAAATAAAAAGAAGCATGTGATAAGTAGTGCTGGTGCAGACCTAGCTACCATAATGACAATAAAATTAGTTCATGCTCTTCACATGCTTGCAAGTTGTCTAAATACTGCAGCCAAGAAACCTGATCCTGTCAGGTTTCTTGGTTTAGCAAGGTTTAGCTCTTGCAGCACCAAAAACAGCTGAACTGGGACATCACATTAAACCATAGTTTAGTGTGCCAATAATGAGCCTGTATGAACTTTAGGGTGGCATGGTCCACTGCTCTTCGCTCCTCTTCTGGCATACCCATAAAGAAGAGTTAGGATGCTTTTGTTTCCATTTTTGCTTAACCATCGTTTATTGTGTCTTCCAAACTGACAAACTATGGTTTGTTTGAAGCAAGCTAACCTAAAACTGTGTGTTATATGAAGCTGGCTTGTTTCAACAGTTTGTCCATTCAGGGGACATGACAAGCTATAGTTAAGTAAAAATGGAAGTGAGAGCTTCCAAAGTCCTCCTTGCAGCCATGCCAGAGGGGAGGGGTGGAGGGTGCAAGCCTGAAGCTCTCTGTGACCTGGTTCGCATGACACAACAACCCACCATGGGTGATCAGTCATGGTGGGTTGTTGTGTCTTGCGAACCCAGTGCGGTTTTTGCAGGGTGGCTTATTTTTCACGAACAGACCACCCTGAGAAGCCATGGCTTGTTTTAGGGTTGTTCATACCCATAGTGGCTTGTTATGTCATCTGAACCTGGCAGGGCAATTTTATTGTGGGTTGCCAGGAAAAAGGTAGAGAGTCACCTGGCCAGAATGGCAAAAAAACCCTCCCTGCGGCTCCTCACAAATCACGATCTCGCTTGTGCTGCTGCCACCCTCCCTCATCCCTTCTATGATTCTCGGTGCCCTCCACCCCATGCCCCTAAAACTCACGAAGAAGCTTATGTAGCTTAACCTAATCCCCATGGGCATTGAGGGGAAGTGGAAAGTCCTGTAACTGCTGCTTCCATTGGGGCTCTTTTCATGGCCTCAAACTTGCCTACCAGTCAGTTCTGTTGTCTGGAAGCGAAGTAATGCTGACTCAGTGCTATTGTGCTGTTGTTGCCATATGCTTTTGCTGGGCTGAGCATCCTGTTCTGAAGGAACAGGCTCTTTTCTTCTCAAGCTTAGCAGAGAGAGGACAGCAAGTAACTACCAATAAGATCACAAACATAATCTTTGATAGAATACTGTTTGTGTGAGACTGTGTGTGTTGTGCTTCCTGGGCAGTGGCCAGACATGGTCACCACCTCAGCTCACCTCAGATTAAAGCATCCCCCAAAATGGTATTTATAAGCTATTTACTATCATTCCTTTTCTTTTGCTGCTGCTTCTATTTTTACAGTGTAATCCTATATGTGTCTACTCAGAAGTAAGCTCCATTGAGGTCAATGGGACTTACTCTCAGGTAAGTGATAGGATTGCAGCCTTACAATTTGTACTGGTTGGAAGTTAAAATCAGTTGTAGTTTCAGGCCTGTAATGCCTGAAATTTTTTTCTGCATTTAAAAATACTGGGCAACCTAAATTGATGTTTTTAACTGTTATGTTTGATGTGGTATGTAATTCGGTGAACTGTGTTCTGTGGTGAGTGTCTGTGTAAGTATGCTCTATTGATCTTTTCCTGTTGATCTGTAAAGACAGAACTTGGGGGAGAGGGATTGGCTGGCTGGATGTGATATTTATGTTTCAACTGTATCATGAGGTGAATGTGTGTATTCTCTTTTGAACTTCTCCGGCTGGTATGTAAAGCAGTCTGTGGAGACAGAATGTGGTGTGGGATGTGTGTGGCTAGATGTTATATTTATGGGTCATGTTTCCATTACATATTAAAAGTTTACTATTTTTAATTTAGGCTGCAATTCCATGTACTCTTACCACTGCAATAATTCCATTGCAATTATCAATCCTTCCTCTCTCTCTTTTTTCCTTTCTTTCTTTCTTTCTTTCTTTTTCGGGGGTGGGAATGAGAGGGATAGGCTATTACAATTGCGGCCACAAGCATATACTCAGTTGCCTGGGAATATACTTCCGAGTAGGCATGTATAGAATTTGCCAAAGATACCTTAAACCACAGAAGGCTAATATGACCAAGTAAGATCACCCACCAAGTGTGGGGTGGGGGAATGGGGCAAGGTTAGCCTAAAGTAATACACTTTTAATTTCATCATTCTCAATGGAATACTTAAATACATACTAAAATGGGCATGCTGCAGCACATCAAGGTTGCTACTGGTTGCTGTAGCATCCTTTCAACCTTTTTTCTTTCTTTAATATAGCCTTGGAGCAGCCAGCTGGGCATGTAGATAGTTATAGATGCTCCTCTTTTTTATTTTTAAAATATTTTATTTAAACCTTATTTATTTATTTATTTATTTACATAGTTTAGAGTATTTTTTATCCTACTCCTCAGACAAAAAGGCTCCTAGAGCAGCTTACAAATAATCAGTAAAAGAAGGCAATCCCTGCCTGCAGGCATACAATCTAAAAAGTCATGACACACAAGGAAAAAGGAATAGGGAGGGATGAAGAAAAAGTTACGGGCGCAATCCTAAGGTTTACAAGAGAGAATGCTGTATCACAAACTAGGTATGGTTGACTCCACCCCCGTGACCCCACCCCCGTGACCCCCTTGGCTCTGCCTCTGCTGACCTACCATTTGCCCCACCAGTAAGATTGTCCATGAGCCACCACTGGCGAACAACCAACCCATGGTGGCTTATTCGCACGGTGGCTTGGCATGACATGCGAACCTGCCCTGTGGCTTGTTCATGTCACACTAAACTATGATTTAACATGATGTCTGAACTCAGCCAAAGGTTTGCATCATGAAAGCTGGACCTTCATCTTCTACTTGACCTATTCCTTTGCTCCACGTGTGGAGTGGAAGAGTGCTGCTGTAGGAGTGCAATGAGTGTGTCACATCAGGGATCAAGCCAGGGTTAGGTAAAGTCTCTGTGCTGGAGTAAGCAGCTGAGTTTGCCCTTCCTCCAGTGCTGGCTGGGTTCTGTGCCCCTTGTGTTATGAGCCACTGCAGCTCAGGACGTGGTCACAAGGCAACATTAAGGAAACATTCATGCAAAAATGATGCTGGATTGACACAATGTGGAGAATCCCACAGCCAAATTCTGAACATGGAAATTCAAACATGTTGGGGTGGGTGCCTGCATTCTCTCCCCAAAAATCTGGAATGAACTTAGGTATTTGTTCAACATCTATGCACATGTGATGTCCAACAATACTCTTGTTGGGCAGTTCCTGTTTATAGATAGATTTCATAGATCATAGAGTTGGAAGGGGCCTACAAGGCCATCGAGTCCAACCCCCTGCTCAATGCAGGAAACTAGAGGAGGGGTCTCCCATCCAAGTAATAACCAGGCCTGACCCTGCTTAGCTTTCCACACTCAGACAAGCTGAGCCAGCATAAGCCACAGGCCTGTGATGTGTGAATATCTATTACCAGCTCTAGCCTTATGGAGGAGAAGGCTATCAATGGCTACTAGTCCTGATTGGCTATTTGCTACCTCCAGTGTCAGAGGCAGTATGCCTATGTACACCAGTTGCTGCGGAACATGGGCAGGAGGGTGCTCTTGCACTCATGTCCTGCTTGTGGGTCTCCCGTGGGCACTGGTGGGCTACTGTGTGAACAGAATGCTGGACTAGATGGACCTTTGGTCTGATCCACATGGCTTTTCTTATGTTCTTATGACAGGTGAAAATACCAAGCTACATGGTGCATTGTCTGGTTTGTGTTTGTTAGTTTTAAGAACTAAAGACATTCTGTTTGCTTCTTTCCTAATAAGAGGCCCAAACTCATTCAACTTCTGCTCCAAACTGTGACGTTAAATGTGACCACTGAAGACTTTCATTTTGCAGCCATTCTCCAGACACACCCTGCTCAGTCTCTTTCTTTGGACACATTCCTCAGATGCTATCAAATGTTTTCTAGCAGGCTGGAAAAGCAAAATCCTGCAGAGGGTGTGCAAGCTTTTATCTGCCAAGAGCCACTCATGAGTCAGTTGCTGCTTCCAGAATATCAAATGAAAAGATAACAGTCACTAAGCTATGCTTCAGTTGGGGAAACATTGGGCTTAAACAGTCATTCTACTGCCTGTCTCCCAGTAGATAAACTGCTAGATCTTCTTCACTGTAGAATAGTGGCAAGTGTGGGGGAGGCGAGGGGATACTGAGCAATCCTATGCACACTTACCTGGGAGTACATCACTTTTAATACAGACTAGGGGGTGTTAGTTGAACTGTTGATTGATATGAGGCAGCATAGTAATTGCAAGACCCAGTAATATGTAATGCTTACTAAATAAATGCAGGTTGTTCCACATCCAATCAAAACAGTGGGAAATGGTCTACTGCATTTATTAACAAAGCCTTCACCCCAGTTACAAAGAATTAAATTCTCATTCTAATCTGTTCACAGAACATGTGAATAGATTTTTACACAATTTAATAATCAGCCTATAAAATATTATATATTACAAAAATTGTGTACTTTGAGCAGTATCCAATGTTGTCACTCTGCTTACACCATTCATGTAGTGCTAGCTCAAGGGTGCAGAACCTCCAGTCTATGGGCTTAATTTGGCCCATGGGGCACATCAATCTGGCCTATGGGGCACATCAATCTGGCCTGCGCAGCCTCTTGGGGTTCCTTCAGGAGGTGGGGATTAGGCTCCAAGCCCCACCCTCTGGAGGAATCCCCTTGGAGGGCATCCCCCTGCTGCTATCTCTGATCTGAGATCGGAGAGAACAGTGGGAGTAGGTGACAGCAGGCACTGGGACTCCCCCCACCAGGGAGCGTAGCTGCTCTTCCCTGCGTGGGCATGTCCTGCCACCCCTCACCCCTGGGGAAACCTGTCACACCAGCATACACCATTGGCATTGCACTAGAGGTTGCTTACACTAGCATTGCACCAATGGAGTAAACTGAGCGGCAGCATTGGGTACTGCCCCTTAACTTTGCCCTTGTTGATGTCATGGGGAATGTTAGGTGTGATTTTTAAAAATTGTGTTTAATATATGTATATCCTGCCCTGAGTTGGAGCGCTCAGTAGTAGAAACTTAGCTGTCTTTATTTTATTTATTTATTTATTATATTTATATCCCACCTTTCTTCCATCATAGAACTCAAGGTGGCTACATGCCCAGTGGTCTCCCCTCTAAACACAGTGACCGGACCCAGACCTGCCTAGCTTCAGCAGGCATTCCTCGTGTGCTTTCAGACCATGCCCTGGGACCATGTTCCTGAGTCAGACATTTGTCTACCATCTAGCTCAGTACTGTCTACATTGACTAGCAGTGGCTCCCCAGGGTTCCAGATAGGGGTCTTTCCCAGCCCTATCTGGAGATGCTAAAGATTGAACCTGGGACCTTCTGCATGCAAAGCATTTAGCCTACCACACAGCTATCTCCTATCTAGATTGCTGACCAGTCCACACTTGCTTAACTTTAGTAATACCACAGTATCTGGTATTCCCAGACCACTGTATCTAGAAGAAACTATGATAACAGTAGTGACAAGTTCTCTTTCTATTATCCTCCAGAAAAACTTATCTGTAATATTATGGCCTCCAGAGGAGCCTATAGGACTCATGAGGTTTCTGTCTAGGTTGTAGTAGGCGATCACTCATGACCGAGTAAGATTGTCTTCCAGGATAAAATTACAAAAAGAAAATTATAAAAGGAGGAAATTCTGAAAAAAATGTGTAGACTCTAGCGATGGGTCCGTAAATGACTGTGGAGGCCAATTCTAGATCCACACAGCTTCCCACAGTGAGGACAGGTCACCAGATGGAAGATGGTCCTGTAAAGGATTCATTTGACGTGCTTTTCGCTTAGCACGTTTCTCCCTTTCACCATGCACTCAGGCTTCTTCAAAGTCCATGGAACCTTTGTGAAAGGCCAACCTCCATTTAGATCATTCATGCGCCAGAGCTTCCCAGTTTTCGATGTTTATATTGCATTTTTTTAGATTAGTCTTAAGAACATCTTTAAACCTCTTATACTGACCACCAATATTCCGCTTTCCATCCTTGAGTTGGGAATAAAGTAACTGCTTTGGGAGACGGCAGTCAGACATTCGAACAACATTACCGGTCCATTGAAGTTGGCGTTGAAGGATCATTTTTTCAACGCTAGTAGTCTTTGCTTCTTCCAGTACACTGACATTTGTTCGCCTATCTTCCCAAGTAATTCTCAGGATTTTCCGGAGGCAACGTTGATGAAATCTTTCAAGGAGGTGGAAATGACATTTATAGATAGTCCATGTTTCGCAGGCATACAATAAAGTTGGTAATACAATGGCTTCATAAACCAGAGTTTTGGTCTTACAGATATCCCGATCCTCGAACACTATGTTTCATTCGAGAAAATGCGGCACTTGCGGAGCTCAAACGATGCTGGATTTCACTGTCAATGTTAGCTGTATCATTTTGTCAACAGACTGAAGAAATCTATCAGAGAAATCCTCTAAGCCTGATCATCTGAGCTGTTGTCTACATAGTCAAAAGCTAGGAGGCATGGGTCTATTGTTTGTATTGGTGCAAACAACCACTTAGAAATGTGGGCATTTGCTATACTTTTCCCAGGATAGCCTGTTCAGAGCTTTCTACCAGTTCTCTGTACTTTGGCATTTGAATATAAAAGACAAACACTCCTTGGGTGTTCATGCAGAACCAAGAGCTGGGAGGCTACTCCTGTCCTGTTTTCTTTTGGGCAGATTCTGCAGACAGAGTGCAAAAGCCTTTTATGGATCTACAGATGAAGCTAATGAACTAAAATCCAAATAAACATTTATAAGTTACCACATTCTAGATTCCCTATTCCATGAAAAGGTATGCAGAGTTTAGAGGTGGATAATGGTACGGTCATTTATATCTATTTTCTAAAGTGCTGGTCTTATACAATAAAATTACAATAGTTCAAGTGCAGATTAACTTAGTCATGACTGAGCCCCCTCAAAAACAATGTGACTTAAGTTAGTTGTGACTAATTTGTTTCAGTGGTTTCAACCAGACTTAATCACAACTAACTTTAGTTGAATTTAGCTGGGGCCATTTTGTCTTCTTTTTTAAGATACATAACTTTGATAGAGGTTCACAGTAATTTTGAGTTGGATTATCTAACTGCTCTGATAACATACTCTCTTGAGTGTGCCATAATACTACCCAGAAGAAAAG
Source organism: Shinisaurus crocodilurus (assembly GCA_021292165.1). Classification (NCBI taxonomy): domain Eukaryota; kingdom Metazoa; phylum Chordata; class Lepidosauria; order Squamata; family Shinisauridae; genus Shinisaurus; species Shinisaurus crocodilurus. Next base: position 77,234,871 of record CM037878.1, read on the forward strand.
GAGTCCCTGTACGAAAATGGGTAAATCCTAGGTCTGTAAGAAGCTAATAAATCACCGTATAGATCTCAGCTTCAGGTACACCTGGTGGAGGCAGTAGTGTACCATGATGCGAGGACCTGGGAGAAGTGTACCACACACAAAGCACAACTCATTGCAACATCTTATGAGACTCACAGTGCCTTAACACCAGTATTTTGCACTTTGGTTTATTTTTTAAAAATAAAATAACTGCCATTATGCTTTATTGATTTTGCAAAGTCCCATCTGTTTTCTAAACAGTGTGTTACTTCTTATCAAGCAAGAACATTTGTCCACTATTGTCCACGTTTGGCTGGGAGGATCCTTTATATGAATATGAATATGAATATTTCTCATATATATATATATATATATATATATATATGAGAAATACCATCTATGTTCATATGACAAAATACGGAGAGGCAATGCATGAGTGATAGGATTTGAAAACATGCCATACCCATAGTTATTGTGGCATATATTACTCCCTCGGTAACCTGCAACCCTGGTCTGGATCCAGTAGCTGCAAACCTACCATAAAGACCTGCATAATCACATATGGAGAAGAAAGAGAAAAAGAAAGAGACCTACACGTGAACCTCACTGTTCATCAAAGCATCAATTAAACTCTTTTAGCAAGAGAAAGCATAATTTATGACAAAATACATCATCATCATTAGAAACAGTCTGCAAAACTGCTCTTTAGAGCCGTCTCCTTTACCAAGTTATTATCCTCATCCTCATCATTGTCATGATCATCAATAAAATCTGATGCTACTAATTTAGTCTGTATAATTATTATTCAATATTCAGCCTTTACGATATCACACAGATGATAGACAGATAGATAGACACACACACACACACACCTATCTATTACACCATTCAATTATTTCACCTCCAGAGCAGGGAGTGAAGGAGGAAATTCTTACAGTTCATGAGAATGTAACATAGGGAAGTAAATATGGGGCACCACTGTGTTGATGGATGGAAACTCAAAAAAAGCAACACAGGCCAGACATGCTCTCCATTCACTCCAGTTAGGGGTATCATAAATCCTTCTATCTTACTATCTTACATCACATACCACAATGGAGATTTACCATTATTCTACCTATGCTGGAAGAGGGCTGTCCACATACAATGATTTTGTGGCTGAACTGAACAAACACGGAGACTGGTATCATATCGGTTCAGCCTTTATCATCCATGCAGCCTATCATAGCCAGGTTTACTCAGAAGTAAAACCTACCAATTTCAGTGGGACATATTCCAAGTAAATATGCATAGGATTCTCATCTTGCTTTTCAGTGCATGGCATCTCCACCTGTATTATGTAATTATGCATATAGACATGCCTATCACAGGTACTATTAAGTGACATGCATACATACATACATACATACAAAAAAAGCTGATATGGCACAACAGTTGGGCATCCAAATATATCTTAAGGCAGATAGTAAATGAAGTGGTGGTCCTAGACCCAGCCTGTTAAGCATTTTCAAGACTGCCAAGAGACACAATTGCCCCAAATCACAACTGCCATCTAGGGAAAATAGGCTAATGATTAGGGTATTAGCCTGAAACTTAGTAAAGTTATCAATTGATCTCAACAATGCTTTGGTTAAATAATAATCCCAATTGAGCTTTCCACACATCTCTACCTGCTATCACTCTTTTGGGCAATTACATAGTTTTCCATGTGTGAGGCAAAAAACCAAAAATAGTGTAACATTGGCTCACTAGCAAATGCCCAGGCATCAAAGGATGCCCGGCATGTTCTGGAGAATGCCAAAGAATGTCTTGCTTTAGCAGGAAAGTAAAGGTTGGAAAGCAATTTCATAACTACTGGAAGCGGTAGCAGAACGGGCACTCCCTTGATTTGTAGCTAATCCCTGCTTCTCAAAGAGGAACAATGGACTGCTCACACATGTTTTTCAGAAGGTAAAGTCATCCACAGAATGACCTTACGATTTCATTTTCAATGTGTAGACACATTTATAAGAAACAGTGCCTTAAGGAGCAATCCTATGCATGTTTAGAAGAAAAAAAGTCCTACAACTCCCAGCATTTCCTAGCCAGCATGCCTAGCAGGGGAATGCTGGGAGTTGTAGGACTTTTTTCTGTCTAAACGTGCATAGGATTGTGTCTTTAATCAGATATTGTTAAGTCAAAAGAAAATGCAGCTTTTCATACATTGTCCTTGATCTCAAAAACAAGTCAGGCCCTAGTATAGCGTTCTCCAACCTGGTGCCCATGAGACTAACTCCCATCAGTCCCAGCCAGCATGGCCAACAATCAGGAATGCTAGGAATTGTAGTCCAATTTTTTTTGGAGGGCACCAGGTTGGGGAAGGCTGTCTTATTATCTCTTCCAAATGTGTACCCCATCATTTGCACTTTCTCCCCTTCAGGGCTTGAAAGGTAAGTTGAAAGGCTCAATATGGGATGTAAATACAACCTGTGAGAGGACAGAAAAGGATGGCAGGAAAGATATAATGGGCCTGGCAACAGAATCTACAAAGGTAAGGATTACTATCCCTTCCCGTCTTAAGCTTAAGACTCCTGAATTTCCTCCATGAGTAGCGATATAACCAAGGAAGTCTACCCTTTCTACCCAGGAAGACATCTCCCCTTCAATCCTTTTTGATGGGGCTGGAGCCCAGTACACTCTCCAGAACAGCTTCTCCCAAACTGGTGCCCTCGAGATGTTTTGGACTACAATTCCCAGCATTCCTGACCATTGACCATGCTGTCTGGGGCTGATGGAAGTTGAAGTCCATAAATGTCTGGAGGCATCAGGTTGGAGAAGGCTGCTCTAGAATATACTAGTTCGTATCAGCAACCAAAAACGAGACATGTATTGTTCACTTTCGTGAAGATACTATATGGGTCTCGGCTTCTTCACTTTTTAGTGACCCTTATTCAGTCAGTAAATCTTATTTAACCAGGATAGTGGTGGTGGAATCTGACTGAAAATGTAGCATGCCCAGCTCTCATTAGCATATTCACCTGCCAGCTATCATTTAATATTCTATGATAGTTAATTTGTAGCGTGACAAACAAAATCTGTAGTCGCACACATTTGCAATTTCATATTTTGAGGGTTCCTCTGCCCCCTGATGCAGTTGAGTCGGCTGCTTCTAGAAATTACAAAATTCTCTGTAACGTCTGGAATAACAAACAGCAATGAAATGCTGGAAACACACTCTTACGTACCATTCACAGAGACACCAAAGGGCTCGGCTTCTTCATAATATCCTTCTGGAGACTCCGTTTTGGGGCCTGAATGCGGTTTTGTTTCTGGTATCTGTGGAATATAAACAAACGCTTGGAAATATGTAGATAAAGAGCCAAAGAAAAAGGAGTTTTGAAATAAACTCCTAATATAGTATCTAGAATTCAGATCAAAGGAGCCTTCTCTTGTGAATGCAAGATAGATGTCATTGGTAAAACTCTGACATAAGAACAGATATAACAGTACATATAGCAGAGTTATAGTGATGACCCAACACAATGCCTGTTGGAGAGTTGATCACATGGTATTTTGTCTTTCTGAATCCAAATCAATAGAGTTTTCTAAGGGCTAGTCATACAGATGTGTCTCCAAATTGATCTTTTACAGTGTGTAAAGTTTGGAACAGCACAGCCCAATACTACAGAAAATGGTAACACAAGAGCTGCTGGCTTTTTTCTTCTTCTGGTAAAGCTCCTGTGACTCTAAGGCTGCAATCCTATACCTACTTACCCTGGAGTAAGACCAGCTGAACTCCCTGGGATTGTGTGTGAGTAGGCATGTATAGGATTGCACTGTAAGTTGTATGACAAGCAGAAATTAGGTAAGTTTAGTTTTTCCTAGCAAGCTGATGCAGTGATAAAAAAATTACTGTTGAATTTCTGCGTAAAGACTGAGGAGCCCTATCAGAAAAAAAGATGGCAACAATAGGCGATCTCCATTCTGCCCACCACTTTTCATTGGGTAAAACCATAAAAAGGTCACATTGCAAGAAGTATAAAGGTGTACAGAGTTGTGATGCAGATCACAATTAAATAAACCATTGTAGCATTCTTAGTTTTCCTGAAAATGCTTTAGGATGCAGGATAAGTCAGACCTATGAAAACTGGAAAATCCCATTCAGATCTCTCTAAAAAGAGATTGGATCAAGAAACCTGAAAGTTAAAACAAAAAGGGGAGGGGCCCTTGGCATTTATTTGATTACAATCAGATTTGGATCCTGCAACAGGTTGTTGCTTATTAGCCACCCTTAATTAGAAAGATTTTTAATGAGAATGAGCTGTATACTCTGTCGGAGTATGAGGAGAGCCATTCCTTGTTTCTTATTTTAAGTTGATTATGTCTGTACAACTACATTTGAATTTCCTCATTTAAACGAGCAAAGGGGTGGGGGGAGATAACCAAGCTGGAAATACACCAGACATCTTCAAAGTCAATATAAGCAAAAAGGAAGTAGATAAATAGTATTGAAGTAAACTAATACTTTCAAAAGATTCCAAGCACTGGAAAATCCCTGGACAGCGGCCAAATCCATCATACTGCACAGGCCAAGGTTTGGGGAGAAAACAAGATAACCGAGATTCACTGGAAATATTCAAATACAAGTGGCAAGGAGAAATTACAATCAATATTTTCAGGATAAACTGCCTAGAGAGGGAAGCTGCCACGGCCTCTTCCGAGCTCCCATCTCAAGATTTTGGAATGTATCTGCTTTCTGCTCCTCCACGGAAAGAGTCATGGGTGTGCTCTTATACAATTTGTGCAAGGATCTCACCCTAGCAAGCCTTTGCCAACCTGACGGCCTTCAGATATGTTTGAGTACAAACTCCCATCATCCCCAGCCATCAAGGTCAATAGCCATGTTGGCTGGGGATGATGGGAGGTTGTAGTCTAGGGAGGTTGCATCTAGAGAGCACCAGGTTGGCGAAGGCTGCCTTAGAACTTGCTCTACCAATTTAGGCAGCAGGACTGATCCATCTGGACCAGGGGTGCACACAGCCTCTGGGCAGGGGGCAAAATCTGGCCCTCCTAGAATTCCAAATGTGCCCTCTAGGGTTACCCAGAATGCCACTCTTCCTTCTCCTGGCACACACCCTTCCCCCCAACCACCAGTCAGTAGTTTCCTGGGTTTGTGCAGTTTTTTCCTCATTTTAAATGGTCGAGTTGCCTCTCCTAAGGCTTAGTTGCTGGCAGTAAGACCTTTACACTAAAATGTGCCCCTTTTGCCTTCAGCCCCACCCTCCACTGGAATGTGGCCCCTGAGAGCTTCTCTGAAATGAAATTCAGCCCTCAGGCTGAAAGAGGTTCAATGCTCTTGATGTCTAGAACCCTGCATGTGCTACAGTTGTGTTTTTTTTCTAGCCTCTAAGGATGACTTCAGCCATTACCATGGACAGAGGTGTACCGGCCATGATAGCGGTGTACTGGCAGCTCTTCTTTTATTTATTTATTATATTTATTCCCTGCCTTTTTTCCTGCAAGGAACCCAAGGCGGCTTACATAATCCTCCTCCTCCTCTCCATTTTATCCTCACAACAACCCTGTGAGGTAGGTTAGGCTGAGAGACCGTGACTGGCCCAAAGTCACCCAGGGAACTTCGTGGCCAAGTGGGGACTAGAACCCGGATCTCCCGAGTCCGAGTCCAACACTCTAACCACTACACCACGCTGGCTCTTTGGGGTATATACTGCTGTATGTGGTACAGATGAACTTCCAACTCACATCTATAGAGGGAACTATGACTGCAGATATGACAACTACACATATGACTCCATCCTTATGTTTATTTCTCAACAATCTCAAGCAAACCATCCTTATTCCATTCCACAATGACTCCATAGCATGAGATGGATGAGCTCTATATCAGAAGAGATCTAGTTTACATGTATCAGCAGCCCCAACTTCAAGAACTGAAGCTTTTGAAATTGAGTTGGTTCCAACAATGTTAGTATAGCTTTAAAGATGTTAAATCTTAAATGATTTAAACCATTTAAGCATGAATCTCAGCCAATGAATCTTATTTATTGCTGATGTTTCATCTTACACAACCATTTCAAAGATGAGCCAGCCCAATATTACCTTTGCAAGCACCACCGGGCAATCCCCACTGGAATTGTCAAAAGGTAGAGGTCTATATTGATGCTATCTAATTTGAGTATAAAGTGACAGATGTTCGATTTGATATAACCACAATTTTCTCAAGTAACTGCTCTCAACTGGTCCCGTGGCAAAATATTTACTCATCTTTGCAAAATGGTTAAATGGAAAGTAATACACAACAGTGCAAAGAGCTGATGTCAGCTCTTATGGCAGTTATGGATAGCATAGAAGAATCTGGTTAAATATTTAAGTGCTTAAAAACCAACCTGCAGCATTAAACTACTTTTTCAGTGGTGGCCAGGCAGGGAACATGTCTCTGATTTACTTCTATTGCTAGTTGGCATTGGAACCAGGGGCTATAGTACTTTCAAGAAAGTTTAAAGCAATACACACATTTGGCAACTATCTCTGTCTATAGTCGTGAAACAAATTGCCATTATGTTCTGATGTGGTAAAAACAAGTTTCAGATAGGGGGAAAAGAAAGTGGCTACTCTACATTGTTTCCCACTAACAATGGAAACCAGATGGGTAGCTTCATCCTTCAATGACTTCAAAGCTCCATTTATTATTTTCTTTAAGAAACACAGTATTCTTTTCATACTATGGTGGGGGATTAAACTTTTCTGTTTGGTTATGAACTTAAACTCTTAACTACGTATTTGGCATTGTAAAATAAACATGGCTATTAATTTAGGTTATTTTGTTTCAGATTTCAATTTCTTTAGCTATTGGTGCTTTTTAAACATTCCTGCTTTTATATAAATAGGCAATACCAGTATGATGGTATATATACACACTATAGGTTGTTTAGTTCCCCCAGAAAGTCAAAATCTCAGTGCTTTACTGACATAGCTATTGCCTTGCATACAACTTAATTCATTCACTCTCAGAAATGTCCTATAATTCTGCCACCTGCTTTGCAGTCTGAAGGAAAGTAGTGGGGGGGGGGGGATAAAGGAAAGAAAATAGCTTCCAAATAGGAAAGTATTGGAGGATATGATCTCTGTGTATATGCTTTCTGAAAAAAGTCTAAACAAAATACATGCCTCCTTAATAGTTCTGCTTTGGGTGGGTCTTGGTGTGCTGCTAATCCAATGTCTGCCTTAGGAAATTCTGCCCACACATCAGGAAACTAGAGCCAAACCCTATACCCCTCCCACACACACAAAGAAACCCAGACTCTGTTTTTATGACCAATAAAGAACTTTAGTACACAGAGACACAATCAAAGATCAGTGGCTGCTGTTTCAGGTTTGTTACCCTGAAATAATGAACCTGTCCTATACAAACAAGGAAAATTGTAGAGTTCAGGGGGGAGGAGCTTCCGGCTGGACGGGCTGGTAGCTGTTTCGGGTTGCTCCCGATGAAGAAAAACTTAAAAGCAGTATTATCCCCTGCAAATGAAGAAATGTGAGTAGGAACGATTGATTACCTGGATGGGAAGAGTTAAGCGTCTGCTTTCCAAGAAAGAATGGGATTTATAACTTTTTTATTGCTTTATAACGGCCATCAAGTGCTAAATGCCGAGACGCTGGGATAAAAAGAAAGCGGAGCCTGTGTGGGTTCGTTCTAAGAGAACTCACGTGTTCTGGAATGGACAGCAATAAAGACCAATCAGCTGCAAGGCAATCTGAGGAAGGCAGTACTGCTTCCGTGGTGAAGTTAAAACAAAAAGAAATGAATCTTGATGAATTGATGGCACGTTTTCAAGTGATGATAAAAGCTGAGTTGAATCAAAATAAAGAGCAGATTGTGTCAGAGGTTCAAACTGAGCTTCAAAAAATACAAAAATCAGTCTTGGGAATCACTGCTGATATGAAAGTTATGAAAGACAGAGTTACAGCTGTGGAAAAAGGAGTGAAAGATAATATTGAAAAAATTCAGGAGCAGGATTTAAGATTTGATCAACTGGAGCGGAGAATTATTGACCTTCAGGACAGAGAGCGGAGGTCCAACGCCCGACTTCGAGGATTCCCAGAAGGTGGTGGGGAAGGTGGCAGGAATTTGAGAGACATGATTCTGAACTGGCTAAAATCACTGGCCCCTGAATTGCAATGGAAGCAAGACGATATTGGGCGTGTTTACAGAGTGACTTTCAAAAGGGGAGGAATAACTCCCAGAGATGTAGTTATGAGTTTTGCCAGCTATTATAAAAACGAATTATTTATGAAAGCAATTAGGCAGAAATCTGATCAGCTGATGTGTCAAGGAGCCCCCGTGCAAATTTACAATGATTTATGTTCACAAACAATTAACTGGAGGCGTAGCGTGAGACCTTGCACTACTGTTCTGATGAAGAAGGGAATTTCATATAGCTGGGGGTACCCAGTATATTTAACTTTTATGTTTGATGGGAAAAAGCACAGGATTACCTCTTGGAGTCAAGGAATGGAGCTACTGCGTGAAAAGGGACTTTTGGAAGGAGATGGAGATGGAGATGGACCACAGGCAGAGTAAGGAGTGGTTGGTGGTGAGCTGGGCTAAGGACTATGTGTTCGGATGAAAGCAAAGACAGAAAGAAAGATGATTGGTGTGGTAGAAGTGTAATATTTAAGAAAAAGAATTACGATTTAAGTTTTATTTGTTAATATTAATATTTTTTGTTAATAATAACAAAAAATTTCGACTCTATTTCTCTCTCTTTCCTTATTGGGATATAATATTAATATTTTTATTATTAATAATTATACTATTTTCTCAACTCTATTTTCTCTTTTCTTATTGGGATATAATATTAGGTAACCAGGATATAATAGGTGCAGGATTAATAGGTTTATTAATATGATCAATGCTTAATCGGGAGGAGAAGAACAGCTGCTGCCATGAGCAGGTGGTGGATCCTTTCGCCCCCCACCCCTGACGGTGTGGCAGGCCATGAGCGGGATAAATGGGTCCCGGCTATAGGGGGGGAAACATTATATGTGTTGGTGGGGGTTTAGAATATGTTTTGGGGGTTTTTGTATTTGTATAGGTAGTTGTTTGTTTAAGTTTTCAGTTATTTGTAGTATAATTTGGATGTTTATGTACCGTATTTTGTAGTTTATATGTTATTAATTTTTCCCCCTTTTTATGTATGTTATGTATTTGTATTTTATATATATTGTTTGGAAAAAATTAAATAAAAAATATATTTAAAAAAAAGAAAAAGAAAATTGTAGAGTTCAGCCAAAACTCCCTTGTTGACTACATTTGATCATTCATGGGTCACTGCAGTGAAGTTCTCACAGACAGCAGCTGAGGTGAGAAAATCTGTTCAACTGTACTATTTCAGGTTGCAGGCCAGGGGAATCATATGACAGAATGCTCCTCCAACAAACAGACAAAAATCTTGCCTCATAGAAAACTAGGTAGATGTCGGGGAGAATGGAGCTGGAAGTCTAGCCTTCTGCATATGCCAGGGAGAATCCTAAGCATGGATTCTTCAGTTCTGAGTAGTAACTAACAGTTAATTTATACATGAAAGTAAATTGCTTGGAACCTCATCACTCAGTGATATAGTGTGCAATAAGTCACAGAGGTTAAATGAAATGACAAAGGTTCTGTCTGTGGCATTTAATCTATGAAGGCTGTTTCGCACACACAAGATATCTTTCAGTGTTGCAGTCATCAAGCAATAAGCAGTCACAACTGAATTCACAGATTCCAATATGAACCTCCTGATCCTAGTCCCAACCTTCTGGACTAATGTGCAGATTGAAACTTAGTTATCTACCAGATTTCACGTGTCCTGGACACGCAAAACCAAGCTTAGTTCTCAGTTTATAAAATGTATCAAAATAAATTTCAAAATGTGCATTTTGAGACAAAATATATTTAGACATGCGTGCTTTGAGAGGAATTAACTTCCCCCCCATGCTTCTGGGGGAGGGGGGAGAGTTTGCGCGGGAGGGTGAGTGGAGAACGCGGGAAAAATGAGGTGATTTCACCTCCCAGCAAGGCCCGGGGCAAATTGGTTGCCCCCTTTCTATTGGCTATAAGGGTGGGGCACTGAGGCTATATCTATGCACAGGTGACCCCACCCAATGCCTCTCTTGTTCTTGCAGCTGCGGGGAGAAGACCGGAGCCTCTGACCTCCTTCGTTCGGGACCGCGTTCTGTGCCTTTTCACGGTTTGGGGGCTGTTGGGGGTGGCTTGCTTACGAGGTTGCTTCATTTGGGGCTTCAGGAGTTTGTTTTTCTTTAGTTAGGGCGCGCTTTTAATTTACTTGTTTTGGTAGGGTGTGTGTTTGCGGCAGCCGCGGCGGCGTGTTCGGCGCCTGCGGCTCTTGCCGGGTAGCGCCCATTCCATAGGTCCCTCTACGGTCGGGGGGAGGGAGTCTGCGAGGGCAACCTTCCCTTCGCTGTCCTTTGCTGTTAAGGAAATGCTTTACGATGTGCATTTAAATGTGCCTTTTCATGTGGAATTTAAAAATTGCAGCTAAGGCGGAACCAGGACAAAACAGACTTAAGGGAGGACACCTCCCTCTCTCTCTCAGAATAGGGCTCCCATAAAAAATACAGTCAAACATAACCAGCCAGATAGCTTTGCTGGAACCTGGAAAACCTCCTTGGGCAATAGAACATATTCATTAGCACAAGAGCAGTATGTACAGTGCATCTTAGGGGCTCTGTTCTTCTCAGGCCTCCTTTTCCCAGCAACCTTGAAGGGGCACCCACCCATTAAAATCCCTGGAGCACAATTTAAAAGTAATAATCCCTCAGATCATCACCCTTTGACTGTAGTTCACACAGCCATTTCCTGAGCAGACCACCCACAGGCCTTCACCTCCTCTCACACCACACACACACACACACACTACACACACACACACACTTTCTTTCAAGTCTTCCACATTTTTAAAGCACAAAGTTCCTCACAGAGATCCCCCAGCCATGTCTAATATCTAAATGGTAAGACCTACCCCCCACTGTGCTCAAAAGGAAAAGGAGTTGATTGGGGTAAGGAAAGTTCCTCAGAAAACTGGTCATACAAAATGGAAGCCACGTTCAAATGAGTAATCACCTGATGGAAAGGGCTAGATTTAAAAATGCTCTGCAACAATTCAGTTGACTGAATGTGGCTACTCTGAGTCACAAGCAGCAGCATCGACGACAATAAAATCTGCACATCAATAGCAGAAACCATTATTAGAAAATCATTTGGGAAATATTTTTTGTGCAAATAACATCTGTAATAGGGAAACCAAGGTCCAGTTCAGACAAGACCAAGGATTGTGCCTAGGTGCCCCCTCTTCCTTCCTTTCTCACACAGTAATTAAAGACTTCTAGGGTTTGTTAAACCACAGTTTCCTGTTACATCTGAACCAGGAAAGTGTGGTTTAATCTCAGACAAGCCAGGATATCAAAGCAGGACCTGATCCTGATTTCTAGTCCAAGATTAAACCATGGCATGAAATATCTGAAAATGGGGTAAGGTAAACAAATCTCTGTGTGTGTGTGTGTGTGTGCTTATTGCGCACAAGCAATAAAAACAATTGGCAATTGCTACAACACTGTTAGTGCTCTATAAATGTTTAATGATTCCTAATGTATTATTTGTGAGTGAAAATACCGGGAATCCTGGGAATTTTTTCCAGACTTGCTTGAAGGGCATTAAATTCTACCACAGAACACCCACATAGTTTATATGATTGTTATACAGCAGAAGTTCAAAGGAAGTAAAGGAACAAACAGGGACTTACTATTTTTGATGGTGGAAGGTCTGGTAAACTCTTCTGAGGAGGAGACAAATGCTGTTCCACTTCTCCGTTGGTCAAGAAGTCTCTGAAACCTGGCACTATGGCCCAAACAGAAATAACAACATGCAAAACTGTCCATTATATAGACCATGCACAGTAACATTCTTAGGTGCTGCGCTTTTGTTTTGGAGAAAGTCTAGCATTACTTAGAGAGCATATTTTAGACCACAGAAAAATGGCATTTGATGCCGCCTCCAAGGATATGGAAATAAAAAAGTACAGCTAAGGACAAATTCTCTTGCTCATTGTGGGTTTATTCATTGGCGCACTTTCACTTGACACTGAAAACTGCAAAGACCAAGATGTCTTAAAAATAATCTGTCAACTTGCAAAGCAAGGCTGATATCTATACTGAGCAGTCCTACATATTCACCCTGTCATTACTGCTGCTGAGTGTGGATTAAGCTTGCAGGCAACTTGGTCATTTCCCAATTCAAACAAGCAGAACTTGCACTGAGTCTCGGCAGGTGGGTAAATCCAATCTGATTTTTCAGCTAGTTTACAAGTGACGTGTGGTTTTGCTGCCATTATAATTCTGGAATCCAGATGATATTAGCTTTCTAGGGAGTAGAGGAAAGGCAGTAGAGGGTTCTGGCTATACTGACACTGAATGGAACAAACGCTCTTCCGATCTTCAGGATCTATGAGTGGAAACAGATGACTGCTAACCAGTAGGTGCTTAAAACCACATCTTGTTGCTTAAAAATGCATCGCATCCTGGCTATAACCATATGTAAAGGCAGCTGTCTCCAGCCAAAAGGTAAACCCAGTCTTTGGATTTCTGAATGGATCCAAAGGGCTTAGAAAGCTAAGTAATAATTAAAAAATCATAAATAGGCAACATAAACAGTCCCGCCATCTTGAAATATGAGGGTGAACACAGGTGCACATGTTTTTCCCTACATCAAGATTATCTTCATGTAGGAAATATGCCACATTTGAAATGGTGCTATGCTTCCTACAAATATCCCAAGCAAAACAGCCACTGAAAATGGAAGCATTCTAAACTTGCACAGCCTGGTAGCTATCAGGATGTTAAGCATAGCATTGGGATGAATCTGGCGTGAACTTGGCTGCATACTTGTATGATTTAAAAATAAAAGTTAGAACCACCAGCCCTTTTCAGACTGTTTCTGGGAAACCACAATAACAGCTCTGCAGCTACATCCTGTAATGGATTTCTGGCATAAGAGAGGAAGCAGCAAAACAAAATCCAGAATGTACAGTGATGTTATTAGCCCAACAAATTAGACATCTGCTGCTCTTCCCAGGCCTTCTTGGATTTCCTGGTATTTGCTTCTTCACATCTTAATTAAGTGACACCTGGTAGCAGCACTATATTCTAAGTTTCTCCATCTTTAAATCCCAAACTGAAAGGGTCTGTGTGCGAAACCCAGGGCTGCTGTAAAAGCTAAAATGGATAAATGAACATGGTCAGTGTTTACCACGGCAACTATCTGTTAGAGGGGCATATATACACAGACCTAATAAGTAATAATTGTACATCTGGCCCTGTGCGTTGGGCAGTGTTGTTAGAACACCAGACCAAAGGTCCATCTGGTCCAGCATTCTGTTCACACTGTGGTCAACCAGCTGCCTGTGGGAGCCCACAAGTAGGACACGAGTGCAATAGCACCCTGCCACTCATGTTCCCCAGCAACTGGTGCAATAACAACAAAGCAAAAATGGTCCTTGACAATATATGCACTTAACAAAATCCTAAGTTAAAGGACATGAACATACAGAATGAAAATGGTTTAATATTAGAAACTGCAAATGTTAAAAATATTATAACGAAGATATATGTGTCACAATGTACAAATAAAAACTTGAATGTGTAAAACCTAAATGCTATAATGGTAAAGTGTTGTAACAATATAAAAAGACACATATGACTATGTATAAAAAATTAAAGTCAGAGTATATAAAACCTGTATTATATTGTGACACATATGTCTTTGTTATAAAGTTTTTAACATCCCCAGCAACTGGTGTACATAGGCATATTGCCCTTGATACTGGAGGTAACATATAGCTATCAGGACTAGTAGCCACTGATAGTTGTATCCTCCATGAATTTGTCTAATCCCCCTTTAAAGCCATCCAAATTAGAGGCCAATACTACATCTTGTGGTAGTGAATTCCATAGTTTAACCAATGTACTGTGTGAAGAAGTACTTCCTTTTATCTGTCCTGAATCTCCCACCAATCAGCTTCATGTTATGACCTCAAGTTCTAGTATTATGAGAGAGGGAGAAAAATGTCTCCCTATCCACTTTCTCTACACCGTGCATAATTTTGTACACTTCTCTCCTAACTCACCTTTTCTCTAAGCAAAACAGTCCCAGATGCTGTTGTAACCTTTCCTCCTAGGGGAGTTGCTCCAGCCCCTTGATCATTCTAGTTGCCAATGTCTACACTATTTCTAGCTCTACAATATCCTGTTTTAGGTGTGGTGACCTGAGCTGGACACAGAATTCCAAGTGTGGTTGCACCATAGATTTGTATAAGGGCAGCATGATTTTGGCAGTTTTATTTTTGATTCCTTCCCTATTTATGCTTAACATGGAATTTGCCTTTTTCAAAGCAGCCACACACTGGGTCAACATTTTCATCAAGTTGTCCACCACAACCCCAAGATCTCTTTCTTGGTCAATCACCACTAGCTCAGATCCTATCAGTTTATAAGTGAAGCTGGGATTTTTTGCCCAAAGTGCATCACTTTACACTTCGTTATTGTTGCTAACCATGCTCAGGAAGCAGATCCAGCAAGAAAATCCATGCATGGAAGCAAACATCTGAGTACAGAATGCCATTCCTCATATAGAATGTTACCTGTGATACAGTTCTGGTTAACTACAGTTGCTTTGAGTAACACGCACTGTATGTACCAATCCTGTGATTTACTGTTAAAAGAAGTATGGGGTATTTTTTGTACCTTACATTACCTTGCATTGTACCTTACATTCAGAAGAATATGCATGGCAGAGTTTGGAAATTGCAATCACAAAGGTGCTATACTAACATTGGATATTATTAAAATATGCTGTTCTTAATTCGCCATAGCAGATTCACCCAGACAGGTTACTGGAATGTTGGATATATGGCCGTCTTGCACAATATTGCAAAAATTGTGTCATGGATCAAAGCTATCATCAAGAAGTGTGATCGAACACGATGACTTCTATACAATGTGGTATCTTTATCTCCCATGTGTATGGTGATCCCTGTGTTCCTAGGGTGTCAGAACTTCAGATGTTTTTCTGGACTGAGACTCTAAACTACAGGGGCAGGAAACCTGCAGCCCTCCAAATGTTTTGGCCTACAACTGCCATCAGCCCTAGCCAGTACAACCAATAGTGAGGGATCATGGGAGTTGTAGGCCAAAACATCTGGAGGGCCACAAATTGCCCACATCTGCTCAAGAATACAGCCCTGGGACAAAGTAACTGTGAAAATACTACTTGTGATATATTATTTACAGTAATCAGTAATCTCATTTTGTTTGTTATTCTTTTGAATTTTTTAACATGTACATTTCATTAATATTTATTTAAGGTTTTTTTTAAGAGAGAGGGCCAGGGAGAGAGGGGTTGCATTCTTCGGCTCAGTTCTACACTAACTACACTACACAAATAACTGTTGTCTATAAAGAAAGTGTCCTGACTGACTGACTGACTCATAAACGCCCAGCTCAAACCGTTTAATCTAGGAACGTGAAATTTTGAAGGAACATTGCTTTTATGACGTAGAGCCTCCCTAAGGAAGGGTTTTTGAAAATTCCGCCCCTAAGGGGGTGAAAAAACGGGTCAAAATCGCCCACAATCATATCTCCTATGGGTAAAACAACAGGGCAGCAGTTATGCAAATTGGCCTCAGCTCAGAATTGCTGCAGGAGCCAATAGGAGCAGTTATGCAAATAGCCCATACGACACTTAGAATGTTCGTATGAATTCATGCAGGGGCCAATAGGGCTGGGTATGCAAATCTCCCCTAGGCCATTTAGAATGTTCTCTGAGGGGGTGAAAAGGGAGGGAAACTTTTAAAATATCTGCCTGACTGAATGACTGCTGTGTGCGGGGCATCGTCGCATAGGCTCCATCATGTTTTGACGGATCCGCCCCAAACTTGGCATGCATACTCTCCATCACCCAAGGACAAAGACTGGTGGGTTCAAATCTCCGAAAAACCCTCCCTGTGCCTGTACAGCCAAAATAGATGAGAGCCAATGGCATCACTTGGAATGTTCGCAGGGGCCATTCAGGAGCGGTTATGCAAATTGCTCCAACGACATATAGAATGTTTGTATGAACTGCCATAGGGGGCAATCAGGAGAGGATATGCAAATCTCTCCTGCGTCAAAACAGAATGTTCATATGAACCACAGCCGGGGCGGAGCTGGGATTTCATTGTGTGGTCCCAGGGGGGGGGGGAGCAGGGATTTCATTGTGTGGTCCCGGGGGGGGGGAGCAGGGATTTCATTGTGTGGTCCCGGGTGGGGGAGGGCTTTCATTGTTGTGTAGTCCCGGGGGGAAGCAGGGATTTCATTGTGTAGTCCCGGGGGGGGGACACACACACAGAGATTTCATTGTGCAGTCCCGGGGGGGGGAGCTGGGATTTCATTGCGTAGTCCTGGGGGGGGCGGGAGCAGGGATTTCATTGCGTAGCCCTGGGGGGGGCGGGAGCAGGGATTTCATTGTGCAGTCCTGGAGGGGGGGAGAACAGAGATGTCACTGTGTAGTCCCGGGGGAGCAGGTAGTCCCGGGGGAGCTGGGATTTCATTGTGCAGTCCCAGGGGAGCTGGTAGTCCTAGGGGAACTAGGATTCCATTATGTAGTCCCGGGGGACCTTTCCTATGGAGCGATTCAAAACAGCAGTCAGCGACCTTAAGGAATTTCGAACAAATAGTGCCTATAGGAAAACGACGACCCGTGCAAACTTGGCACGGTCACTCTTCATCACGCGAGTGAAACCGCGGGCAAAAGCTAGTCAAACATATAAGAACTTTTCTACTTGAGGCTGTTAATCGGCTGTATCTACTTTCAGTTTTGTCACATAATTGAGATCTGAGCACTACATGAAGAGCATTTCCTTTCCTGCTTTTCTACTACATAACTAGGTGGCACTGTGATATCGCAGAATAGCACAGATATGCAAGTGAAAAAAGTGTTTTTCTTTCACTTTTACAATTATATGCCGCATTTTCCCCGCTCTAAAAAAAACTCACAGAAAGTACTCTAAAGAACCCATAAACAACTGTGAGTAGGGGAATGCACAATAAATGTCTCATGTAGAAAAGCCCTAAATGAAAGCATCATTAAGCTTTATGTACCTTTGTCCTCTCCTTTCTGAGTAATGGGTTCATAAGCAAGTAAAAGCCTTAAATTCTTACCTTTGTCTGCTTTCTCTGGTTCACCATGTTGCTTATTGATAGTGACTTTGTTCATGTAAATGTATTCCTCATCACCACCTACAAAGCAAAGAATATAAGCTCCTTATTCTTTTGTGTATGGTATACAGGTAGAGCAAAACACAGACGTTAGGAATGTATTATTGGGAAGACTATTTGTCCATAACATTTTTGTTTTCCCCTTTCCCTGCATTACCAGAGAAGGCCTGTTTGTCATGACTTACAGCTCTGTGGCACCGTGGGTGACTTTGCTCTTGCAAAGCTTATCTTGACTAAACCACAGAGAAGCTGTGCACTTGTAAGAAACCCTAGTTTGTTCCTGGTGCTTTTGGGTGTGTGTGTGTGTGACTCAGCCCTTGGTAATTTTATCTTCCGATCACTATTGCCAATTACATGATTCAGGAAACCTCCATGAATAGAGACACAGAACTGACCGGAACAAGTGCCATCAGCTTGATTAAGGGCCCTTTGTACAGTCATGCCTTGGATTGAGAGCATAATTCGTTCCGGAAACGTGCTTGTAATCCAAAACACTCTTATATCAAAACGAAATCCCCCCAAAAAAATTTGTGCAGAGATTTTTAATTTAAGCCGTACTACAGTACTTGTATTGCAAGACGTCGCTTGTATATCAAGTAAAAAAAAATTAAATAAATATTTAAAAATTTGCTTGTCTTGCAAAACGCTCTCAAACCAAGTTACTTGCAATCTAAGGTATTACTGTATTCTGCTCTCAACTTGTATACATTTGGGATTTACGTAGCAGTTTGCCAGAAACCATTACTGTACTGAGTTGCATGGACGTTTGGCCCCACTGTTTACAAACTTTCCCCCTCTGTATCTATTTGAGTGTGTGTGTGTGCGTGCATGCATACGCACACACAACACACACACATCCCTTGCCAACTGAGTGTTAAAATTCATGCATCTGCCAAAACAGACTCCAGAACAGGCCTGTGGCTCATGCTGGCTCAGCTTGTCTGAGCGTGGAAAGCTAAGCAGGGTCAGGCCTGGTTATTATTTGGATGGGAGACCCCTCCTCGAGTTTCCTGCATTGAGCAGGGGGTTGGACTCAATAGCCTTGTAGGCTCCTTCCAACTCTATGATCTATGAATCTATGAAACGTTTGTGCCCCTGTAACTAAGGATGTCTTTAAGCTAACAAAGGACTCTTGGTTGCTTTTACCTGCAATTTGCGACACCAGAGATAAGATTCAAAAGTGATGATGAGGGAGGTCCGTGTGGGTATCAGCAACCTGCTGCTCAAAGAAATATACGTGGGGCGTGACATCCATTCCACTGAAATCAATGCCCTTTGACAAGACTGTGCTTACCGTTTGATTTTGTGCACAGTCGAAGGAGGTCAGCAAGAAAGCTCTTTTTCACTACAGCTGTGCTGCTAAGGCTCTCCTTATCTAGTATCTTCAGAAAATCTTCAAGTTCTGTGAGCAGTTGTTCCAACGCTGAATAGATACGAAACAGATTCGCAAATGTTTATTATGCTCTACCCATTGGTTTATTATATCATCATCATCATGATTATTTGTTACATTTATAAATTATAACAAATGAGCCCAAGGTAGCATACATTATCCTCCTCCTCTACATTTCATCCTCATAACAACCTTGTGAGGTAGGTGAGTAACTGGCCCAAAGTCACCCAGTGAGGTTGATGACTGATTGGAGACTAGAATAAATGAAAGATTCACACCGACCCTTGAATGACCCAACATTTTTTTTGCATCCCTTTGCATTTATAAAATTTGGAGTTAAATCCCTATTTTAAACCAAAATCTATGTTTTTACCATCAGCCTATTTCGGAGTTTTGGGAAGCCCAAATCTCATGCAAAAATAAGAGACTCTCTTCCCAAATTTAGATCCTAGAGTTGCTAGACAATAGGAATCTTGTAGGAGGTGTTTCAGACCTTTCTCTATTGCATGCTAAAATCTCAGTCAGCATAACTGAGTCTTTTCAAATGTGCAAAGGTAAACATCTTTATTACAAAATATGTGAAACATAAGATGTGAAACCAGCAAAGACTCTTGTGGCACCTTAAAGACTAACAAATTTATTATGGAATAGGTTTTTGTGGACTATTGTCCACTTTATCAGATGCATCCACCAGAGCTTATGACATAATAAATGTGTTATTCTTTAAGGTGCTACAAAACTGTTGGTTTTGCTACAATAGACTAATATGGCTCCCCCTCTGGAAACAAGATGTGGAATTTCTCTAATTCAAAGTTGGCACAAGCCTTTGTTGATCTTACTCTTGTTGGAGTTTATAATAATATTTAGGTTTCCTTAAACATAACTTTAAACCCTCATTCAAAATGCTACACTTTAGTCCTCAGCTGTTCCTTGGCTATTAGAATTAGTTTTCACCATATTTATGTCTTCATCATCTTCTGTGTTAAATGCTGACATAGGGACAACATGTGAGAGGCAATATTATTATTTATTGGGATCATATGGACAGCTGTGCCTGAACCAGGGATCTGTGAAGCTAGAAAGCCAAAGCCTGCATGATTTAACCAAAATTTGTTCCCCAAAAGCAGGATCAACAACACAACAACCTGGTTCACATGACACAACAACCCACCGTGGGCAACAAGTCATGGTTGATTGTTGTGTTGTCCAAACCCAGACTGCTTTCCTTCAGGTGGCTTGTTTTTTTCCAACAAGCCAAGCCACCCTGAGAACCCATGGTCTGTAGTAGGGTTTGTTTCACCCATGGTGGGTTGGCATGTAGTCTGAACCCAGATGACCATCCCCACCGTGGGTTGTGGGCAATGGTGAGCGAGCCGCTCAGCAAGAGCAGCAAAAAAATTCCTTGCCACTCTTGCCGAGCTCACCCAAGTCACAGCCAGTTCCAGCTGCCCCACTGATGCCCAAACAACATGGTGGGGTGACCGTCACTTGCTCGCTCCCCCCCTGCTCCAACTGGGAGTCATTTTGGCTCACCATGGCTCCCCCCCACTTTTTACCTCTTCCCTCCTCCCAAGATCACTTTTCACAATCTCCATTTTGACAGCCACTGACAGCCCCTCCCTCCAAAGTACCACTTGAGTACAACATTTTTAAAAAATGTTGTACTCCAACACAGATCCCTGGTTCAGGCAGGAGGATTTTTAAAAAATGTTGTGCCCCAAATGTGCGCAGTTTCGTTTTTGTTTTCTTTTTTAATTTAGCTGGAATTGCACAATTCCAGAGGTGCAGGTGTGTGCATTTCCACAGGTGTGAAAATGGGAAGCCCCTCCTGTGTAATGTCCTGGGGGTACCTGCTGTCAAAATGAAGCAGGTACCAGTCATGGACATTGACCCAAACAGGCTCCCAATCATGGTGGGTTTTGGGTTTTTTTTTTGCACTTTGCTTTCTCTTGACAGCTGTCAAAAGGTGAGCAGTCAATTCAAAACAAAGATGCAAGTGATCTTTGCCCGTGAAAAGGTGGTGGAAGGATTCATCCCCACTTGGCACTGGGATCCTCAGGGTTTTCTGTGTTCCCCGATAGGTTCCAATGCTCCCAACTTTTCCACCTATTCTTGAGACTCTAGGTGCTTGGGAAGATGGAAAAGTACAGAGCTAGCTATCAAAACTCCACTTCCTTTTAAAAGGGTTAGGGTTTTTTTTACAGGACTCCCCATGTTTTTTTCACAGGGACATATGCATTCATGCCTGCATATCGAAAAGCCATCTCCAAAAAAAAAAAAGAAAAGAAAAGGGAAAGGGGGGGAGCTGCAGCGACAAAATGGCTGCCGATCGTGGCATGGAGAGCAGCTTGAACCACAAAGTCCCCGGGATGCGGGTGACAACCCATGGTGAGCCCCATCATCTGTTGGGGTGCACTGTGGGTTGTTCTCGCAACAACCAACCCACCATGGCTTATTTCCAGGGTGGATTGGAGTGATACGCAAACCTGCACTTTAAGAAAGATGTACACCTCATGAAAATAATGCCTGCTAAGGACTGGTCTGGGGCATTATCATGCTCACATCCCATACTAGGTGAAGTTGCTTCAAATATGTAAAGGAGTGAGCGGGCGGGATGAGGAATGTCCCTTTTTTCTAAATGTAAACTTCTCAACACCCTCTTACTGCTGTAATGAGCTACAGAGCGGCAAAGAGTGTGCGTGTGTGCACATTTGCAAATAAGCCCTCATAGAAAGGAAACAACAAAACCTTTCATAAAAAGAAAGAAACAAACAAAGAATATGAGCATCAATGGGCGGGAAGGGTGGAGTCAGCCAGCTTTGGCTATACTTGCCTTTGTATTTTCATGTCTACATACACAAAGTCAGTCGGTAGCTTTCCTCCTATAAATGCTACACACTGCAGGAGGCAGGAGGAAGCACCATGGGTTGTCCAGGAGCATGAACACCTGCCAACCTCTGGAAAACATGTTACACAGGCTCCTGCCCGTGACATGTGCTAAAAGGGAAGCAAACAAGAGCAGGCCAGACGCTTTAAGTGCTATTCTTTTATTTATCTTGTGCCATCAATGTGAGTGGTACTGGCACTTTACTGAGAAATGACACAAAGGCAGGTCTCTGCCCTGAGTAACTTACGGTACTATCTAAACTTTGACCCAGAGGAAGAAATATAGGGAGAAGAAAATGGAGGCAAGGACAAATTCACTGACATATGAAGGGAGAAAAGACTAGACAAGGCCAAGGGTGGGTAACACTGTATAGAACAGGAGGGGTGAGGAATGTAATAAAAAGGAGATGATGAAAGGGTAGGAACAGGCTAAGATGACCACAGGGCCAAGCAAGGTCGTACATCAATCCTTTTTCCTGAACCATACCATACCCTCAACAGTCCAGGTAGCTCAAAGTGAACATTATTTGTTTATAACACTTTTGCTCTACCTTTTCTCCAAGGAGTTCAAGCAGATGCACATGGCACACCACCTTTTTTCATCTCAGCAACCCTGTGAGGTAGGCTAGGCTAAAAAGAGTGACTGTCCCAAAGTCACTGAGCAAGCTTCATGGCTGAGCAGGGATTCACACCAAGGTCTCCCCAGTCATAATCCAACACTCTTGCCAATGCACCACACTGGCCTTCTTTCTTTTTCTGTGTGAAGTCAATGGCAGGAGAAGGGGGTAGAGAGAGTGGTGGTGGTATAGGGAAGAAGAGAAGGGTGTGAACTATGAGCTAAAATAACTAGAGCTGAAGAGCTCTTAAAGGGGCAATTACACTTCCCTGCGTCCGCAAAGCTACTCCACTGAACACTAAGGAGAGACTGACTGATTGATTGATTTTTTGCCATCGCCCTCCTCCTTTCATGCTTCCCTCCCCCCACCCTCTTCGAAAGATCTAACTCAAACTTTCTAAGCTGGCACCATTCACTTTCCTAGCAGGCGGCCTTGGCAGAAGGCACCCAACTTCTAGCTACAGCTTCATGCTTTGTTTGTCTGCTCCAGAAAATCAACAGACCAGCTGATCGCTCGAGAAAGCCTTCAAGCGGGTGAATGGCGGCTGCTGTTGGCTTGCTGTGGACTTCCCAGCCATCCTGCCAGCCACATTCCGAGGCTGACACGGATCAGCTGCTGTACGGAAAGGGAAAGTAGACTGCAATGACAGCAGGAGAAAGTTATTCTCCCTAACTGGGAAAAGAAACAGATGTGTTGACAGTGGCAGTTGAAACAGCTGGATGGACTTTTAGAAGGGGCTCAGCTTCCAAGAGGAACAAAACACATACTTATTCTAATGAGCAGACCCTTCTGTGCTGCCCACTCACCCAAGATGGCAGCGAAGAATCAACTAAAGCAATGGAGAGTTATCTACAACTAGAAGGACAGGAACGATATTCATGTTCCTTGGTCTGCTCCAGTTGCCACTGAATTCGACATAAGTAAAATCAGAGTGATACTGAAAATGCCCCTATTTTAATCCCTAAGTCCTGTTTCAACTTTCTTACTTGTAAAAAAAGGTTGATATAATTGGTAAAGGGGGCGGGGTGGAGAACAGCCATTTCTCATTTGATTTCCTAACTCTTGGCCATGTGGATACTAAATTAGAATGATCCCACTTATTTTACTCCTGTTAATTGATGTGGTCTTAATGATGTACGTTATTAGTCACCATTATTAGTTTATCATTTTTAACACAAACAGCATCTGGCCTTTCCACCAAATGTGTGTGTGTGTGTGTGTGTGTGTGTGCATATGTTTATTCTTTTGCTCTGCAAAATAGTGGCCCTGGTATTTTAAAGCACATTTGAAATAGCTTAATGCTGACAAGTGTTGCATCATTACCTAGATAGGAGATTCATAAATCTATCAGCAAACACAGAGCAACCTGTATCCAAAAAGACTGAGAAAGATCTAATTAAAAAGGGATAATCTGATGTCCATATAATCAGATTACCATGCAGAAATCTACATGGAGAACTTGGTAACATTGGCATGTGGCTGAACTGGCAAGACAGTGATTTTGAATAAATAATATAGATACTTCTGTACACAGATTATTATTATTATTATTATTGATGATGATGATGATGATGATGATGATGATTAGTCTGACTTTATTGTTTAAAACTGTAGGCTGCTGCAATGTATCAACAGCAAAACAATATAACACATTTGTACACACCATGAGTCACCACAATATAAACACAGCACTAACATAATAAAATACTGTTATACATATATGAATAGTTGCTTACATAATATAACATAAAATCTCATGTCCCACTTCCCTATGTTTTTTTTATACTTAATCCGCATTTTCTTTGCTGCCAAGGCAAATTTTGCTACAGATATACCTTGGATTGCAAGCAGGACCGGTGCAGGGCAGTTTGGCGCCCTAGGCTAAATTATATTTAGCGCCCCCCCTCTCGTGCAGTGGGGGGGCTCAGGAAAGCAGCCCTGCTCTGCAACCTCCCGCCCCCCCGCCGCCACCAGACACCCCCCCCGCACGCTGCCGCTGCCGCCCCCCACCTACCTTCCCACGCCTCCTCCGAAAAGGGACCCCCGCGCTCTGTTTTTGGCCGGGGGAAACCAGAGCAACAGGGCTGTTTAAGCCCTGTTGCCCTGGTTCTTCCTGCCAAAACAGAGCGCGGGCGGGGCTCCGGAAACAGCGTGGAGAAGGTAGGTGTCGGGGGGGGAGGCGGCGCGTAGGAGAGGCGAAGCGAGGCGAGGTGGGGGGGATGCGGCGCGAGGGGGAGGCGGCGCAGAGGCGAAGCGAGGCGAGGTGGGGGGGAGGCAGCGCAGAGGCAAGGCGAGGTGGGAGGCGGCGCGGAGGCGAGGCAAGGTGGGGGGGAGGCGCCCAGGCTCGGCCCCACCACTACGGTCCGGGCGCAATCCCCCGCACTGACCTGGCTTTCTCAGAGAGGCGGGCGGGCAGGCAGGGCAGGAGCGCGCCGGCAGCGAAGAGGAGCACAGCGTTCTGCGCCCTCTTCCGCTACGCGCCCTAGGCAACAGCCTAGTTGGCCTAGCGGTAGCGCCAGCCCTGATTGCAAGCATAATTCGCTCTGGAACCGTGCTTGTAATCCAAAACACTCTTATATCAAAGCGAGTCTCTGGCGGGCGTGAGCGGGGCTGATTTCGGCCCGCTACGCCTGCTCGAGGCGAGTGGTTACATCCCTACCAAGACCTTGCTCGTTTATCAAGTCAAAAAAATTTAAAAAAATTTGCTTCTCCTGCAAAACGCTCTCAGACCAAGTTACTTGGAATCCAAGGTATTGTAATTGGTTGGTGGTGTTGTATACATAATTACCCGCAAGCAGTGTGCATATCTGAGTCTATTTGACAAAGATTGAAGAACACTAGCAAGAAATGATACTTATATAAAGGATGCTTATATAAAGGACAACTTAGTAGGTAATGAAAAACATCCTCAGCCTCCCCAGATCCACAAACTCTTTGGGGGATTGAGATGTTAGCATGTCTCCCTTCCAAAAAGGCTGAAGGCATACACTGAAAACGCAAAGCTGTAAATGATTTTCTTAAGGGGCCACAGTAAGAGTTACAAAATAATTCTCCAATCCAAATGCTGTTTTATATAGTGGATACCAACAGGAAAAGGCCATTTCTGAAATAGCACATAAATCCAGTCGCTTGGAGTAAAGACAGATTTTTTCTTTAAGCAGCTGCTTTACTCTATTGGAGGTAAAGTTGGGCAAAGACTCAGTGTCAATCCCATAACCGTGTAGAATGGCTCTGACAGTTCGCCTAAGAGTCTCAGGATGGACTCTGAAGTTCTTCAGTTCTTCTTGACAGCACGTTTTAGGAAGATGCAAGCCATTCATGCAAGCCAACTTCAGCCAGAAAAGGACAAGAGCAACATGGGCTTGCCTTTCAATAGAGATTAGTCCCACTTCTGCCCTTAAGACTGGGACTCGGGAGATCCGGGTTCGAGTCCCCGCTCGGCCACAAAGCTCCCTGGGTGACTTTGGGCCAGTCACTGACTCTCAGCCTAACCTACCTCACAGGGTTGTTATGAGGAGAAAATGGAGAGGAGGAGGAGGATTATGTAAGCCGCCTTGGGTTCCTTGCAGGAAAAAAGGTGGGGTATAAATATAATAAATAAATAAAATAAATAAATAACGAGCGCCACAGGTGTACCTCGGGGGACAGTTAGAGAGATCTTATAAAAGAATTCTGGACCACCTCTTGAGGAGAGGCCTTTGTGTATCCCCATATCTCTGCCCCATATATTAATTGGGGAACTACCTTTTTTTTAAAAAAAAATACCTCAACTGCAGGGACAACCAGACTCCCCCCACGAACTCTAGAAAACTGGAGGAGAGCGAGAGACTGAATTGAGCTAGTTTCCTTTCTTCCCCTAACAGCATAATCCTGTGCACGTCTATTCAGATGTAAGTCCCATTGAGTTCAATGGAGCATCCTCCCAAGTAAATGGGCATAGGATTGCAGCCTAAGCGCTAACTCCCCATTGCACTAGAGGTCGCTTTTGCTGGTGCAGCAGCAGCATTGGATACTGTCCATTGTGCAAAAACAAGGTGAAAGCAGTTCCAGTGACTCATATCATAGTTCAGTTAAATGTAATGCATGGATCTGAAAACCTCTATTTGAATGTTTGGCCATGTCCTTCTATAAGATTTGAAAGATGGCAAGCGAAACAATGGGCCTTGTTGCTTGTGGGCTGACAGCCCAACTGCTGAACCCGATCAGTACAATATGGGCCATTCTGGACGTCTGGACAATCATAGTATTGATGGGCTGTCATCTCAAAACCAGGAGCTCTGAACTTTAAGTAAGAGGCAGCAGAAAAGACGCACAAGGCTTTCCAGATTGCTGAACAAATAACAGACTGGCTCCCCCACATGCACACCTCCCCTTCACTGGAAGAAGTTGGCGGGAGGGCTCCGGAAGGGAAAAAAAGACGAGTGAGGGAAAGTTAGTCCTTGAACAACATTCAGAAGGCTCAGTGAAGGGAGGGCTGTTTTTCCCATCCTTACTATGAACAATCACATGCTTCTTGGTGCCTTCTTGCATCTTTCAAAATTAAGATAGCGAGATCCTTCATAAACTAAGCGGGTCTCAGCTCTGCCAGTCCGAACCTTTGCTTATACTTGTGCTCTAGACAAGCCTTCCCAAAACTGGTGGCCTCCAGATGTTTTGAACTACAACTTCCAACATTTCTGACCATTAGCCATGCTGATGGGAGTTGAAATCCAAAGCATCAGGAGGGCCTCAGTTTGGTCTAGAGTCCATTACAGAACAGGAAGGGCTTCCTTTGATGAAAATCCTTTGCCTGAGGTTGGAATTCCTCGCTGTAACCACATTTCCCCTTCTTCTTAACAATGGTTCATGTCTTGCTATAAAGCCTGCCATCCCTAAGGTACATCAAAGCCTTCAGAGGTCCAAGAGGCCTCAGCCTTCAGAGACCTTCTTCTCCAGCAACTCCAGCCAAGCGTATTGTGTGGCAGACTGACCAGCTCTACAACTCTAAATGATGCAATCAAAAGAGATAAATATGGGGAAGACAGATCCACCTTGAGGGTGGTCCTGCTTACTTCCTTGCCAAGGCTGGGAAAATATATGCCTTAGGTTCAAAGCATCCTGCCTTAGCTCACAGAAAGCTGCATGATACGGAGATCATTGGCCCATTGACACTGACTGGCAGTGGCTCTCCAGGGTTTCAGACAGGAGTCTTTCCCAGTCCTATCTGGGAATGCCAGGGGTTGAACCTGGGACTCTTTGCATGCCAAGTATGTGTTCTGCTACTGAGCTGCAGCCTTCCCCCAAGTCAATGGATTATAATGAGAGAAATATGATCCTTCCAACCCTACAATTCCAATAAAAAGTAGGATGCTTGTCTTGCTTTTCTTCACTGCAGTCAATATAGATACCCGTGGAGCAGTCTATGAGCTGAGACCTCACTTGTACATTCTTGCATGTTCCGAAAAAATAAGGAAAAGGGGAAGCACCAGCAACAAACATGTATGAATATGAGGAATGAGAAGAGAGCAGCCTATTGGGAGAGGACACGGAAACCGCAAGTGAAGAATTTATGACATGGGCTATCAAGGAAAACACGATTGTGAGTTCAGGAATCAGAACTTTGGCAATCACATATTCATTCTTCCTGCACCACAGCCCAACTATGATTTGCAATCCGCTCGAAGGAATTCTATTTTGGGATTGTGACTGCCTTGGAGAAATAAATGATCAGTTCTTTGTAACTCAGATGGCAATTGTAGAATGTTAAAAAATAAATAAATGATGATCCTGTTGGGGAAAAAAGTAATATTTTACAAGCGATGGCTACTGCCAGCACATGCTTCCTTGCAGTGCAATTCACTCTGTGGCTCAGAGTATTTCTCTGGCAAACTGCCTGCTATTTTGAAACCCAGTCATGCAATTAAAAGGTGGGGAAAATAAGTTTTGCCATCATGAAGTCTGACCTAGCAGTAAGTAGATAAAAGAATACCTGAAAATAACATCATACAGATTTTGAATAGCTTTTGTTGGCATGATGACACCATCACCACAAAACAGCCACATGAGCAGTCACACAATGCAGAAAAGTTATTGTTTAATAAAGAACAGTCACTGCAATGATACTGACAGTGCAACAACTTAACATGCGATAATGTGGCACTTCCTGGAAAGCTCAGCAACTTAATCTATTCCAGGATAAGCAATATCTTATCTAGTAGAACTTCATCAGTGGAGGGAACCAGGTCAGGGTTGCCACCTGTATAATGCTAGTATTGTTTCTGGAAAGGCCGCTTCTTGGGGTGTGCAAACAGCATGACCGGCTTGGGTGCCAAATTCTGAGGGTGCCAAAACAACCCCACGAAGGTGACAACATCACTCCAGCTCTTCCCCCATGGTGTGCCGCCGAGAGAGGCTGCATGCCTGCACAATCTGTCACTCTGAGGACTTTCCCAGAGTAAGACAGTGATTTGGTGGGTGGGCTCTCTGGAGAGCTGACCAGGCTCAAATGCCACACTTTGAGGGGTCCTTCCTTAAAGTGAGGCATTCTGGGTGAGGTGGCTATGAAAATCACCTGTGCTGCCATGGCACAGGCAGTCTCCAGGGCCACCTCACCTAGAATGCCTTACTTTAAGGAAGGGCTCCTCAAAGCATGGCAGAAGGGGAGGCAGGTGGGGGGAGAGGAGGATGGCAGCTGAAGAGGAGGAGGAGGAGGAGGAGGAGGAGGAGGAGGAGGAGGAGGAGAGCTGGAGAAGAAGAACAGGCTGGAGCAAGGGTGCGGGGTGGCTGCCATGGCTGCAGCAGGGAGAGAAGGGGCACAGCCAGGGGATGGGGAAAGAAGAGAGCAGCAGTAGTGGCGTGTCCACTGGGGCACCAAAATACCACCTTGCCTAGGGTACAAAAATACCTAGAGACGGGCCTGTTCTCTGGTCCTTTTTAGATACTCATGGAGAGTAACCAGAGAGACATTTGGAAAATGAATGACTTGTGCCTTTTTTTCCTTTTTTTCTTACAAGCACAGTCCTCAACTGTATCTGTTACCTTTTCCATAGCTTAGTGGTAAAGCACATGCTCTGCATGCAGAAGGATTCAGATTAATTCCCTGGTATCTCCAGTTAAAAGGGGTTCAGGTAATTTAGATGCCCAGGACACTAGAGAGCCACTGCCAATCAAAATAGAGAGCACAGGGGTGCGTGGTCTGACTTGGTATAAAGCGTGTTCAAAGGCTAGTTCACCCATTGAGGAGCCTTGAAAACTCTTAATGGGTAACCACACCAATTGCTTGACTGGAAAATGTTTGGACTGAATCTATCCTGACATCAGTTCAAAACTGGGGTGCCTCTAGGAAACTCAGTGCAGATACACACAAGTAAAGAAATTACCAAAGCCTTAGTTCTCCCCCACATGATATACAATACTGTACATAGGTGCCAGGGTGTGACTAAAAAGCTTTGATGGCTTTTTAGCAAATAAGGCAACATATATACATGTTAATAATCAAAATAATAGTCCATTATTTGTTCATGTGGTTCAAAGAATTAACTCAGCAACAATTTCCTTGTGCTTTATGAAGGGTTGCTTCTGATAGAAGCTTGAAAGACAGGCCATGCTCACACAGCAAGGTGTGACAAACATCTTGTGTAGAAAATTACTTACACACTTGCTTCTCAAGGAAGATACGAATGTTGTGGGAGGTTCCAAGAGTTTGTCAAATGTACATATTTAGAGACATATATACATGTATGGATCTTAAGGCACCAATGCCTGGGTCTTTTAAAAAATAACACCAAAGGTGGCCCTTAATTGCCCAGGAGTCCCAGACTTGGCAAAACAGCCATTTACCAGATAAAAGAAGTTTTTTGTTTACTTAGCCTTGCCCAGACTTGGTTTTACATAAACAAGAGCCTATTATCTACAGAGAGAATGGTAAGTTGCATTAAAGCTCCAAAAGCCCATAAGATAAAACACTCTGAAGGTATCACTAATCCTACCACAGATTTAAGAGCTAGGCTATTGTTTTGATTTTAATGTTTCAGCATAAAATCAGTCACAAAAAAAAAACCTTGCTGATAAAGGAGTTTGTGTTTTTCCAGTAACTTTAGTCTTCTTGGAACATTTGATGTTCATGTTTTGCTCTTTAATCTCTCTTTTGCACTAACAAGTCTCCAAGAGATCATTGCAGCTCAACTGTAATTTAGTTATTTCTCTTTTCTCAGCATTGCTCCTTGATTATTACTTATGCTATAATTTAAGGGCTGCCACTTCAGAAACACTTCTTACTTTCCAAATTCAAAATTGGCTTAGATTGCAGAAATTGGTTGTAAAAATTGCTGTGAACTTCACCAAAGGTCGCTGGTGCAGAAATCTGGAGGTGTTTGACTGGAAGACACATCTCACTAGATTTAGACCTTCCATTCAGATGGGTGAATCAGTGTGAGAATTATTCCCTGTTAAGAAGCCTGAACTGGTCAAAGATCCCCAAAAGCTTTTAAGTGACAGCCTAGCAGCAGAACCATACTAGCAATAATAAATCATTCAAATGGTTATTCAAACATTAGAATTAAGATTCATCATTTAATCACTGAAATGTCAAAAAAATAGATTGGATTGGGAGATGGATGAATAAAGCCATGCAGGGCTAACGAATGCATTAGCATGACTGCTCTCCCTCTTTGCGTGTTCTTCCTTTCCCTGATTTTAAATGCCTGAATAGGGCCATGGTTTCAGGCCTCACTGTGACTTTACTTCCCTTAGGGAGCAATCCAATCGGGATGCCCACACTTGGAGGATTACAGGATTATCGCCTCCGCTCTCCTCCTGCCCTGCAACTCAGCTAGATGGCTGATTTTGGCCAAGATACCTTGCATCTTGCTGGCACCTGTTTCTTCCCATCCCTGCCCCTGGAATTCCCCCTAAAATCCTTCTCTGAGGTCACTCTGCGACCTTGGAGACTCAGCCAGTGTGGTTCTTTCCACGCCGGCTGCAGGGGTGTGTGTGTGCTCCGAGTGCAGAGACCCAGCTATGAAGTTGGAGTGATTTTCCAGCCCTGTAGCTGGGTCTCTGAAAAATCCTATGGCCGTCTAGATGCTGCCTAGTGGCCAAGGGATTGCACTGTTAGTAATGTAAAGTGACCAAATGGTTCTCATGAGTTTCAACAGATGGCTGCCTCTAGACCAGGGGTGCAGAATGTCAAACCCAGGGTCCAAGTTGGCCCTCCTGGGAGTTCTGAAATGGCCACGCCCCTTCCATTGGCCTCATCCTCTTTCTCCCAGTCATTTGGTGGTTTCTTGGCTTTTGTAGTTTCCCCCACTCTAAAAGTGCTCAGTGCAGGAAACTAGAGGAGGGGTCTCCCATCCAAGTAACGACCAGGCCTGACCCTGCTTAGCTTTCCACACTCAAACAAGCTGAGCCAGCGTGAGCCACAGGCCTGGTAGAAGACCATCAGTGTGGCCTGATCAATTCTTTGGTTTCTGAGATACCTAAAACAGTTGAATATGGTGTGGTGTAACCCCACAATTCAGTTCCCTGGTGTGTGTCTGCATTAGTATGTTTAGGAAGTATAGAATGTTGAACTGAGTGGGTGTGGTTTGTGATGTCTTAGAAAGGGTGGGGGGAGGAGTATATAAGGAGTGTTTGAGTGATTTCAGAGTTGGTTAGGGAGTTGGGAAGTTAGGTTAGTTGTGTCTTTACCTTCTTATAGTCTTTTCCTTCTTACAGTTATTTGTGTCTTGTTTTTCAGGAGTTTTGAGAGAAATCAGTGCTTGTCTGAGGAGTGAAAGTATTTAGAGTTATAGGGACTTAGGTTAATTACAAAGTGTTTGGGGTAGGCAGGTTTAAAGTTATTTTCTGGAACTAAGATTTTGAGAATTAAAATAAACTTATTTTTATTTTGTTTGCTACCCAAATCCTATGTGTCAACTTGATGTTATTAACCTGCATTACTGTTAAATCTACACACACACACACCTTAGTTTGTACCCACAGTATCATAGATTTAAAATAGATCCTTAATAACCTGTATTAATCTTTTCCCTCATTGGTAGGGGAAAGGTTTCATTTGACCCTCCCCTCAGGTTTTTAAGTGTTGGTGCTTAGCCTGAGAAGGGTTTATGCGTCTGGTCCTACTGTGAAGGGACCGTGTCATTGCATATGGTGCTGCTGAGACCTCTCATTTACCCACCACAAGCTTTGAGAGTGCAGGATTCAGTTTCTGACTGGATTGGAGCTGCACATTCAAAGTCAAAACCCATCTTTTATGATCCAGTCAAATCACATGCGTGATTAAGAAATACCTGTTTGTGATCTACTTATCAGAGCAGTCAAGCTCAAACCCTGATCACTAGGGCCTCCAAGGGTGTTTGTTTACAGCACTTCTGGACAAGCTCTGTGACCAACGAACTGCGGCTATCCTTGAAGTGAGCATTCACAAGGGTTAATTTTCCTCCCTCAAAAAGCTCCTGGTTTTGAACAATCCCCTCCCACTCCGCCTAATCGAATGTAAATTCATGAAATTAGCATTAGAAAGCAAGCTGCATTCTAAGGGTATTTTCCCTGTTTCGTTTTTTTCTGTGTTACAGCTATTATCCACCAGGTGGACAGCTATTATCCACCAGGTGGCGTTTCAGATCATTTCAGTTTCACCTCTCTGTTTTTGGCTGGTTTTTTCCCTTTATTTTCATAAGCAAGTGAAAGCTGACCCCCCCCCCCCCGCGAGATGGGCTGTGAAGACTTTAAATCAGGGGTCTCCAAACTTTTTAAACAGGGGGCCAGTTCATTGTCCCTCAGACTGTTGGGGGGGCCGGACTATAGTTTGAAAAAAATATGAACGATTGGATCAAGTAAAAAAAAAAGTGTGCATCAGTTAGTCTGGATCTGGTTGGAGATTTCAGATGTTTCATTTGGGAAAAAGTCTGTTCACAGACATAGGTGCTGCCAAAGATGGTTGCCATTTTGAGTGCATGGTTCCTGAGATTAAGATATGTCTCAGAGGGGAGAGATGCATAGAAATTAGTAAGGCTGCTTGACTTGAATGCGTCTTTTCACATAAATGTGCATAAGATTGCAGCCTTACAGCCTCATTTTATGCATGTCTACTTGGAAGTAAGTTTCACTGAATTCAAGGAGACTTTATCCCCAGGTAAGTTTACAAAGGATCACAGCCTTAAAAGTACAAACCCATTCCCTGGGGTAGATCAGGAAGACCTGGTACCCAGAGAACATAGTGAGAGGGTTATTGTGAGGATAAAATGGAGAGGAGGAATTTTATGTAAGCCACCTAGGGTTCCTTGCAGGAAAAAAGACAGGATATAAATATAACAAACAAATAAATAAATAGTGAGTACAACTCAAATGATTGTCATTTCAGTCACCTCAATGGCACCAGATTGTCTTCTAGATGTTTTGTAGCCTGATCCTAAGGATTTTTACTCAGAAGTAAGCCTTACTGATTTAAATGGGAATTATTGTAAGTGGTTTGTGTTTCAGCCAGGCCCAGCAATCCTAAACAATATACTCGGAACAATACGGTACTTCCAAGCAAGCATGTTTAGTAAACATGCTTGCTTGGAAGTACCGTATTGTTCCGAGTATAGGCCGCTCCTGATTATAAGCTGCATCTTAAAGTTTGGTGCTATTTTAAAATTTTGGCAATAATCCTGACAAGTACTTTTTCCCTCTCTTTTTATAATAAGAAAGCCAATATATTATTGTTTTAATATGATAACCACTGCCTTCTGAATATAAAAACAACAACAACCCTTGATTCCAGGTCATTGGTAGATACTCAGATTCTCATGTGCTTGTGTGGTTCCCCTGTCACTTTCCTTCTCCTTTTCCGATCAGTCCAGACACAACAGAGATTTAAAGGTCATAATACAACCAAAAGATAATGGGAAACTGTCTCTCTTAATGGGAATAATGATAGGAACAGGAAAGTATACAAGGGACCTGCCCAAGGTCACGCAGGGATTTGAGGGCCAATAAAGGTGTTCAACAACATAATCTTAGTCAAGTCTACTCAGAAGTAAGTCCCACTAATTTCAATGAGGCTTACTGCTGGAGGCTTATTCCCTCACATTCCATTGCGGAGGTAGAAGGGAGGTACCTCACCTGCAGTGATTTCAACAGGGAAGCTTCTGTGTGTGTGCTCCTCGCAATTCAGCTTGGCTCTCTTCCGCGCCTGTTTCTAGGTCGCGAGGCAGCTTGGTTAGTTGAACCGAGAGCTCAAGCCAGGCAGCGAGCCGGCTGCCTGTTGTTCTGTTGCTACTGCTCCCCTTTTTCCCACCTGCCTTTCCCAGCTTGTGCGGAGCCCCGCGCGATGCTGGGAGGAGGAGGAGGAGGAGGAGGAGAAACGAGGAGCTGCCACCGTCTCAGTGAAGGGATTCGAGGCGCCTCTGCGGACACCGAGAGAGCGAGCAACTGACTGAGGGATGCACTCACAGCGACCCCTTCTCGTCCCCCCTCCTCCTCCTCCTCCTCCTCCTTCTCCTTCTCCCTCCCATCCCTTCTTCCCTCGCCACCTTGCTGCTGCCTCCGTCGCTGCCGGGTTCAGCCACCCCTCCTCCCCTTCCTCCGCAGGAGACGCAGGGAGGTGGGCAGGTGCCCCACCTCAGCCGCCACTCCTCCTCTCCCCCCCCGCAGGAGACGCAGGGCGGTGGGCCGGATTAAAAGGCAAGGCGGGCCGGATGTGGCCCTCAGGCCTTAGTTTGAGGACCCCTGCTTTAAATTGATCCTTCTCGAAAATAGCGAAAAATTCGAATCTTGATGAGACTCGAAGAAACTCCCTGAGCCTGCGATCAAAGGAAAATGAGTACTCAAAAAAAAAAAGTCCTTCCAACTATTCAGCACCCTGTGCTGAGTCATGTTCAGGTAACTCCATGCAAGCTGCTGATTGGTCCTACCATATAAAATGGATGTTCTTGCCCTACCTCCTTGCTTAAACAATTATCTCCCAGGCCAGTTGCTTCTAGACTTGCTAGTTATTACAACTTCAGTCTGCTTATTACAGTCCATGACATTACATTGTATAATAAAGTAGTGACATCCATATGTACTAGTGGCTATCTAAGTCAGACAAACAGCCTTGAAGGATGTAGTCACTTACACTCCTGTTATTCAGAAGTAAGCCCATCTGTGTTCAATGGGGCTCACTCCAAGGTACATGGGTTGCTGCCTTCCACTGACAGCATGGCTCTGCTCATGGAAGGTGCCTCTGCCTAATATGGTGGGATTCCCTCCCTACAGACACAGACACACACACACACCATAGCTCGTCCCGTTCAGCGGGGGCCCCAATCCTCTGTGTAGCATTTTCAGGGGGCTGGAGGGGCTGCTGTGGGGAGGAGGGGGCAGGGAAGTCCACTTCTGCCAGCCCAATCTGGATCCAA
Source organism: Shinisaurus crocodilurus (assembly GCA_021292165.1). NCBI lineage: Eukaryota > Metazoa > Chordata > Lepidosauria > Squamata > Shinisauridae > Shinisaurus > Shinisaurus crocodilurus. The sequence goes on from CM037878.1 coordinate 77,270,453, forward strand.
CCCCATGTGTTACAACCTTAGCCTTTAATGTAATTCTTCAAACAAATTGAGTGGTTTACAGTCTGTTCATGTTTGTGGCCAATATAAAGAAGCTATCCACAAACTCTGTCAGGCTGTAATAAATTCCCAAGACTTCGGTAAGAGGATGGGGACACATCTCAGTTCACTGTATATGCAAAAGAAATCCATTTTCAACATCTTAGTCCAATTAAGATTTACATTCTAGGTATGAACTCATGGCTATCTCATCAACCATAACATCTGTTTCTTGATGGGTCAAGACTATCCAGAACTGGTATAACAGACTAGTCCTGCAAGAAATGCAAAACTGATACCTCCAAAGGGTTACACACTTTTCTTTTAAAATTTCAGCTGCAGCTGGGGGGGGGGGGGAACACAAGTAACTTGAAACCAATTCTGCTTAGTTTCCTAATAATAATCTGGACTAATTCCGTTCAAACTCAGGCTTAATTCAACCCAGGATATGGTTATTATCTTACAAAACAGGAAACAACCTTAAATCATCATTATATATCAGTGAACTCAAACAGATCATTTATTCCATCTTCAAAGTACTTGAGAGCCAACAACTAAATAAAAACCTGGAAGCTGGTAATATCACCACATTATTTTAAGATGGGGCTGCAGCAGAGGATTTTTGTTTTTAATGGCTCTTCAAAATCAGAAATCAAATCAGTAGTAGAATTATTGTGAACAAGACTACACAAGACTGTTAATTGGCTGCTCATCCACTGTATCTACTTTTAGTTTTGTCACAGAATTGAGATCCAGGTACTACGCAAGGAGTATTTCCTTTCCTGCTTTTCCACTACATAACCTCTAGGTGGCACCATGGCATAGCGGAATAGTGCAAACACACAAGAGGAAATTGTGCTTTCTTTTGCTTTCACAATTAAATGCCACATTTCCCCTGGTCTAAAAACCCTCTCCGAAAGTGCTGGTTAGACAGAGAAGTGAAACTGGAGGTATCTAGTCACATAATGGCTGCTGTGGCGGTCTGGCTAGTCAAGAGGTGGTGGTGGTGGTGGTGAGAGAGAAATAGCAGGGGCTAGAGTCTGGGAAGGAGGGGGAAATGGAAAGAGTTGCTTCCTGGCCCACCGAATCATCTCCCGTTCTTTACAAAAAGCAGCCAGTGGGGCTTTGATACCTACTACACATGGAATCCCAGCCAGTCACTGACTCCCTGGCAAGTGTGCATGCTTTATGTCGGTACCTTTTCAAAAACTCATCTCCTTCACACATTACAACTTTAGTAAATGGCAAGCATATACACATCAGTTTGTAAAATTACTCTTCAAAAGATTATAATACAGGCCTGGCAGGGAGGATGCAATGAGTTACTACAGCATGAAGTTGTAGTTAGTTTCTTTCTGCCTCTTTGTTTGTGCCAGGCTCATGAAACATCTAGGCAGCTTTCCCCTGCTCCCCGAGAGCTACTTATCCACATTAGAAAGTATGCCATCACAGAGGGTGGGATAAGGTGGTCAGACAGCTGCTTTTCCTTACCACAAGAAGCGATGCAGTGATTTCTGGAAGATGCACTTGCATAACCAAGGGATCAGCTCTGTGCATACTAGCACAGCCCTAAATGGTGAGTCCAGGTGTTTCCCCACTGTCACCTGATTAGGAATGTCAGAGGAATCCACAGTGGACTCAAATGTGTTCAAATTTCTAAGACTCCGACCCACAGATTCCACAGCTGACTGGCTTTTCCCTGAGTTGCATGGATTCCGTGGACCTGTGGATCATTTTTTTTTTAAAAAAATTATGTAATGTTACTCGAATTTAGTCATAGAAAATCTGTAAAATTAAAAAAACACTGACCAAAAAAGTGCATTTCCCCCATAGGCTAAAGTGTGAAAATGCACATGAGGGGGGGGGAATTGGTGCATTTTCAGGACTGTGAATTTGTGCAACTCCAAATTTGTGCAAATGGGTACGAATGCATTTGTGCAAAATCCGATTCTATCAATGAGCAGATGATGGAACAAAGGGCACCTGACAACAGTGAAACATAGATGGAATGGATTTTACGATGTCTGTACTTCCCCATGCCTAACTAAGGTCTAGTCGAGTGTTCTCCAACCTTGGGTCCCCAGATGTTTTTGGCCTACAACTCCCAGCATGCCCCAGCCAGCGTAGCTGGCTGGGGCATGCTGGGAGTTGTAGGCCAAAAACATCTGGGGACCCAAGGTTGGAGAACACTGGTCTAGTCTCTGACCTTTATCAGCATTAAGAAGAAGTGTGTTGCTTCTGGCTGGGGCATGCTGGGAGTTGTAGGCCAAAAACATCTGGGGACCCAAGGTTGGAGAACACTGGTCTAGTCTCTGACCTTTATCAGCATTAAGAAGAAGTGTGTTGCTTTTGGCAGCTGAAGAGAAATGCAGCAAGTCCAGAGAGAAAAATGAGTCTGGCTAGTTAGCATACTAGCAGTAAGGAAGCTTCCAAAAGCCAGCATTATGCAAGCAAGATTAAAAAGGAAAAGTGACACGTAGTTTAGTGTTTCGTGCTGGGCTTCAGGAAATCATTAGAATTTAAAACACACCAACTAACAAAAAGCTCTTATAGGAACACAGAGAGCTACATTCAGACAAATAACTTTAATATTCCTTGACACTCGGCTCCTCGACCATACTCTCCCATCCATTCCTCCTCAGAAATACACAGCCTGTAGACTTAAGATATTTTTCAAAGAAAGTGCACCAGCAAGTTCTTCCTGACACTTTTATCAGCAAAGAAATAATCTCTCTCTCTCTCTCTCTCTCTCTCTCTCTCTTCTTTTCCAAGTAATCATAGATCCTTTGCCTCTTTGATATTGCTTGACATGAGCAGTGCCCATATGCCCTTTGAGGTAAAGGCATGTCATCAAGGATGGCATTTGTATTGGAAATAGGTCATCTGTTTCATTCACTATTTCCTTTCTCTTCCCTCAAAGAATACACTTACAGCAGGGGAGTTGAACTTCAGGCCTGCAGGCGAAATCCGGCCCACCTGTGGTACCACTCCTTCTTTCCCCTGGCCCCAGCTCCTTTCCCCTGTCCACCGATTATTTGGTGGTTTCCTGTGTTTTGTGCAGTCTTTTTCCTATTCTGAAAGGTTGAAATGCCTCTCCTAAGGCTTAGTTACTGACAGTAAGAGCTTTAAGATGAAATATGATGGTATTGGAGCCCCACCCACTTGTGCCATTGCTCCACCCACAACTGGAATGAGGCCTCCAAGTTTCTCTGAAACTGAATTCAGCCCTTGGGCTGAAAGAGGTTCGACACTCCTTACTTGCGAGAAGACTGGAATATGTATTTGTTAATGATGTGATCACATGGGATAGTTTCAAAATACTGCAAGTCAAATGATCTGGCCTCAGCTGAAGTGAGAAAGTAGGATCCAAACTGCACCAACAAAACATCACTAAAATAATGTGTATATTTATGTGTATGGAAAATGATATCCCACCTTTAATTTGATTTAACTAGTTCATTTATGTTCCCACCTTCTTGCAAAACCAAACTCAAGGCAGCTTACAACAATGTAAACTAAATATATATATATGTACAACAAAAACAAAATGTAAAACACAATAAAACAACAGTAGTAATGACGTGCGTGTGGGAAATCCCCTTGAGAGACAGCTGCCTTGAGTGACATTTTTCTTGGTAGAAAGGCAGGGTACAAATCAAACAAAGAAATACATCAGTAAACATAACTACCTTTTGATTGTGCTGTGAGAACTGAAGAACAATCTGAGACATGCCAGTGTTTAACCATGCATTGTTACAAATCCAAGACAAAACTTGAGAATTGCAGCAGAATACAACAACAAAACGTTGTATCTCAGCTTGCCTTTTGGGCCTAGCTCCTCTTGTGTCCTTTATGGTGCAATCCTATGTATGTTTTCTATTGTTATCATCATCGTCATCATCATCATCATCATCATCATCATCATCATCATCATCTACAATATTTGTATACCGCTCCACATCAAGCAGATTCCAGAGCGGTGAACAATAAAAAGACAAAAACAGATAAAAGAAATAAAAACAATAAATTGAAAACAAACTAAAAATACATTGGTGGTTGAAGAGCAGAGACGGCTTCCCGGAACAAGGAGGTCTTCAGCAGGCGCTGAAAGCAGCACAATGTTGGAGCCTACCTGACCTCCAGAGGCAGGGAGTTCCACAGAAATGGAGCCGCCACATTGAAGGCTCTTCTTCTGGTGGACTCCAATCAGGCCAAAGATCCATGAGGAACCACCAGGAGCATGCCATCTGATGACCTCAGTGACCGGGCAGGTTGGTATGGGAGGAGGCGCTCTCTCAGGTAACCTGGTCCCAAAGTTGTTTCGGTCTTTGTACACAAGTACCAGAACCTTAAACCTGACCTGGTAGCGAATAGGTAGCCAGTGCAGTTCCTTCAGCAAATGAGTTGCATGCTGAAAAGGGGCAGCTCCCAACAATAGCTGAGCTGCTACATTCTGCACTAGCTCTAGCTTCCGGACCAGCCTTAAGGGCAGCCCCACATAGAGCTCATTGCAGCAATCTAGTCTTGAGGTTACTAGCACCTGTACCACAGTGGCCATGCTATCTCTGTACAGGAGAGGCTGTAGCTGGCAAACCAGTCGAAGCTGGTAAAAGGCACTCCAAGCTGTTGTGGAGTCACTTGGGACTCCAGCAACAATTATGGATCTAGGAGTACCCCCAGACTACGAACCTGATCTTTCAAAGGGAGTGCAACCCCATCCGGAACAGGCAATGAGCCTGTCTCTTGGACTCGGGAACCACTCACCCACAGGGCTTCCGTCTTGCCAGGATTCAGCCTCAGTTGATTGCAGGGATGGGGACTCGGACTCGAGGACTCGACTCGTGAGTCGGACTGAGTCCCCCCTCTGACTCGACTCGGACTCGAGTCCCAATATTTTTAATGGGACTCGAGACTCGACTCGGGACTCGAGGCCAAGGACTCTTCAACATCCCTGGGCTGTGCCAGAAGGAGTGGAGAGGAGCGTGATTGCCAGCGAAGAGCGCATGGAAGCGAGGTGTGCCGCTGCTCGGCCACTATAGACGGCTACCAGGAGTGCAGCCCCAACAGTGTGTCAAGATTTATTTTGATTGATGTGTTGCGTACTTGGGAGAGGCAGAAGAAGGACCTGAGATTACTCTGTGTGGCTGCTCTGAGTGTGTTTCTGGTTCCAGCAAGTTCATCACCAGTGGAGCGGGTGTTCAGTGAGGGTGGAATTGTGATGAGATCTCACCATTCCAGAATGGGGGCCAAACATTTAGAAAAAATCATGTTCCTCAAATGCAACATGGATAAGTTTTAGGAAGTACAGCAAGTTTATTTTTTAAAATCATTTTTCTAAAATGCAACCTTTCAGACATTTTGGGTTTGGCTGCCTCTGCCTGCCTGTCTGGGGTTCCCAGCCTCCTCTGCCTGCCTGGTCTCTTCTTGACCAGTTCAACAGTTGAATTGTCCAAGACAAAGGCCTCTGCCTGCCTGCTTTGGGGTTCCCTGCCTCCTCTGCCTGCCTGGTTATTTTGGGTTTTTCTGCCTGGTCTGTTATTGCCAAAATCAGTGGCAGAGTTTTGAAATAAAAAGGCACACTTGTGCCTAGAATTTATTTAAGCCACACATCTGAAGTAGCCTTATTTTGTTGGGAAACCCCCCCATTGATTTTAATAGGGACTCGTGGAGTCAGCTTTGGGAGTGACTCGTGACTTGTGACTCGTGAGTCACCATTTTGGACCAAGGACTCGGACTCGGACTCGAGACTCGGGTCCAAAGACTCGTGACTCGACTCGTGACTCGAGACCAAGGACTCTTCAACATCCCTGGTTGATTGGCCCTCATCCAGCCCATCACTGAGTTCAGGCACTGATCCAGGACTTGCACAGTCTCTGCTGATTCAGTTGTCACAGGGAGATAGAGCTGTGTGTCATCAGCGTACTGATGGCACTTGGCTCCAAATCCCCTAATGACTGCTCCCAGTGGCTTCATATAGATGTTAAACAACATTGGGGACAAGATGATACCCTGCGGAACCCCATGGCGCAATTGCCAACGGTCCGAGGAACAGTCACCCAATCTTACTCTCTGAAATCGACCCCGCAAGTAGGACTGAAACCACTGTAACACAGTGCCTCCAATGCCCAAGCTGCGGAGTCGATCCTGGAGGATACCATGGTCAATGATATTGAAAGCTGCTGAGAGATCGAGTAGAATTTACAGGGTTGCACTCCCACTATCTTTCACTCGATAATCAAAACTCAGACTGGAATGGGTGTAGATAATCAGTATCCTCCAAAAGTGCCTGCAATTGCTTCGCCATGGCCCTCTCAAGAACCTTCCCTAAGAAAGGGGTATTGCAACTGGGCAATAGTTCTCAAAAACTGTTGGATTCAGAGTGGGGGTTTTCAGGAGTGGTTGCACTACTATTGCCTCCTTAAGGACACACAAAAAGTCCCACAACTCCCAGCATTCCCCAGCCAGCCATTGTACCCTTAGATAATGAAGCAGCAATGGTACTGCCTGAAAGCAGTGTATATTACTGTATCAAAATTCTTCAGAAGTGCAGTAAAACTGAAGTTGGAGGTGCTAGCATGAAGCATTCTCCCATAAAGCATTCTCCCATAAAGCACCCTTGTTGTCATGAAACACTCACCCAGCCACCAAGACTGTTCCTGATGCTTCCTTTATACCTATATGTCCTACCCGTTCATCTAAGGAACTCAAGGTGGTGTACATGGCTACATCAATTTAGTCCTCACAACAACCCTGTGAGGTAATTTAGGCTGATAGTGACTGGCCCAAAGTCACCCAGTACAACCTTCATGGTTGAGCAGGGACTTCAACCTGAATCTACCCAATCGTAGCCCATCAGTGCACCACACTGGCTCTCGCTGCATTTGTTTTGTTCAATAAAAACTAGACATTTGAAATATAAGCCAACGTTCGACTATAAGGTGAACTGAAACAGAAATGATTGTGTTTACAGTAAACATCTGCCCTTGAAGACAGACAGCTCCTGAGAAGAGTACAGTCGTGGTCACGGCTATTTATTTTCTGCTTGTGGTTAAGGTAAACCACACCATCCATTTTTGGCCCGCATGCAGAAACAGTAGCAGACACAGCTCTGTCCCTTCAATATGGGTAGCTTAGAACTATGAGGATCAGAGGGACATGGGGTCGTACTAGCTTGATAGGGCTGCGCTAGGGGTGTCCGTCCATAGCCCTTTTCACACATTCAGCAAATGCGTAGAGGGCAAGGGGTGGCACCGCGGCAGCAGGCTCTGTCCCGCTGAACGTGTGTTCAGTGGCACGTCTGAATGTACTACAACCGCTCACATGTAGATGCCTCTCTATGAAATCGGGAACCGGGCCTGGATAGTTGCTTATGCATGCACAAGCATATGTCCATAGCAGTGGCGGGGAACTTCCCCCCCACCGCCACCGCCTAAAGGTTGAAATAGTTCTGGACAACCATGTCAGGGGGGGCACATGCCAGCAGTGGGCATGGAGGGGTGGTGTGTGTGTGTGTGTGTGTGTGTGTGTGAGAGAGAGAGAGAGAGAGAGAGAGAGAGAGAGAGAGAGAGAGAGAATACTGCTAGGGAGGGGAGCCCCCCCCCCAATGCCTCCCACACTGCAATGAGGCTTCAGAAAAGCCCCTATTGGCACCAATGGAGGATTTTTCAAAGCCCCGCAGCTGCAGCAGCGGAGTGGCAGTTGTTAGGGCGCGCTGCAGTGCTGGGCAGGGGAGGGTTGGGCCTTCTCTCCCCAGCAGCACTGTCAGCACACAGCAGGACATATTAACAGAGATACGTACAGCAGAGGCGGAGTTTTCCTCCCCCCGCACATCACACACATTCTGGAATATATAAAAAGTGCTAATAAAAATGTGAGTCAGACCATTAATATATGGAGTAAAAGATCACCCCAAAGAGCTTGAAATAAACAGACAAATGCTGCAGGGAAATTCATAGTGGTCTGGGGGGGGGGAGCTCTTCACGACACGAGGGGCATAGGAAGCGGCCTTATGTTGAGTCTGACCATTGGCCCATCCCGCGCATTACTGTCTACACCAGTGTTCTCCAACCTTGGGTCCCCAGATGTTTTTGGCCTACAACTCCCAGCATGCCCCAGCCAGCATAGCTGGCTGGGGCATGCTGGGAGGTGTAGGCCAAAAACATCTGGGGACCCAAGGTTGGAGAACACTGGTCTACACTGAGCGGCAGCGGCTCTCCAGGATGTCAGGCAGGAGAGTTTCCCAGCCCGAACTGCAGATGCCAGGAATTGATCCTGGGACCTTCTGTATGTAAAGCAGGTGTTCTTGCCCTGAGCTGTGGGCCCTCTCCATTACGGGGGGGGGGGGGGATAATCAGGAACTTAGTTCTACACCAAATGATCTTATATTGTGCCACCATAATAGAGAGTGACCGTTTAGCAAGGAATGGAATGGTGCAGGTGGGTGGGACTGGGACAAGATACAGAGGTGTTGTTAAGAAAGAAACAACATCTAGGTTCTTGAATACGTTTTCTGGCCTAAAAAAAAATCCATTTTCTCTTACACGTTGAGAGCTCTTGCTAGTACCTGACTTTTCAGAAGATATCACTTGTAAGTTCACTTTCCTCCATAAACATGAGGACTAGGAACTTGCTAATTAAAGTGAATGTCTAGACCTTTCCAGATGGCTCTAATTTCAATTACGTACTAAAATGAAGCTGTTTCAGCATATCTGATCTCCACAGCCTAGACCTAAAGTATACTTCAGCTCATGCTGTTATCTGCTGGTCCACAGCTGATAGGGACCAGTTCGGGACCAATATGAACTGTACAATCTGTGCATCTGGTTTCAGGCACCCTTTCCATTCTTCAATTTCTTTGCCACAGCCTGCCTTGAGTACATGCCATATACCACATATCTGTAATCACAAGTGTTGGACCATTCAATTTTAAAGGATGTGCTAAAAGTCTTCCAGGCCGAGGACATTAATTGTGGAGAGGAGTTTATCACAAACACAATAGCTTAATTTCCTTCCATTATTGCAAAATCAATTTAGATTAAAAGATTTCTGTATTTTTATGCATAAATAAATGAAATAAGTTTCAATGTGTCTACAACAGAAAACTGAACATTTTTTAAATCTTTGGACTTATCGTTTCCAACTTTTTTTTTTTTTTACAGGCATAAGTGATCAACGCCACAGAAATACTTCCACCTTTATCATTCTTCTTTGATGATATTGAGACAGGAGATTATTGAGCTGACAGTCGGTTTCCAGAAAGACCCCATTGTCCAAGCGGCGTTCAAAAGAGCTTTATGTAACATCTGTGATGATAACTGCAGAAAGATGAAAAGCCTGAAGGAAGTGGCTGGAGTGATACAATGGGAAAGGAACTGAAAATGAATATGAAATATGGATCTTATTCAAGCTCCAGTTAGTAGGATTCCCATCTTTTTGTGAACAGGCAGGAATCTTTGGATGAAGCTTTCCTGGTCACTGCAGTTCTGTGCTGGAGAAATGCTTCACTGGCAGCGACCATATCACAACTTAAGAACGTGTCACTTTCCATCCACAAAAGCAATAAACATGATAGACAACCCCTCCTAATAGCAGGAGGGAATTTGGGGAGGTGGATCATAGAATAGTAGAATAAGAACCGAACAAAGGCAAAACTATGTTTCACCTAGGTTCTTCTAGTGGTGAAAATGACTTGGTCAGATCATTGTGACTAGAAATGGTATATTGCTCTATGTAAGATCTATTCTAGCTTTGTGCCCTACAACTTCCATCATCCCCAGCCAGCATGGGCAATGGGCAGGGATGATGGAAGTTGTAGTCCAAAACATCTGGAGGGTGCCAAGTTGGGGAAAACTGATATATGCTACACTGCTTGCTACCTATCCATGTAGTACAGGGGCAGTAATGTCTAGAATAGTTTCCCCCAACCTGCTGTCCTCCAGATGCTTTAGACTACAACTCCCATCATGAATGACCATTGCCCATGCTGGCTGGGGATGATGGGAGATGAAGTCCAAAACATCTGTAGGGCACCAGGTAGGAGAAGGCTGGTGTAGAAAGTGGTTCCCCTTTAGCAGGGGGTGTACATGCCTTTAACATTTCATTACACGATCTGGGTGGTGGTGGTGCTGAAACACAGTAATAAAATCCTTGTTCAGGACTCAGCCCTACTGAACGATTGCTCCCAGCCCTGCAGATTTCAAACCAAAGCTCATAATCACTTTGGAGATGATGATACTACTACAGCCTTATCCTAAACTAAAACAGGCATTACTTTGGGCAGGGAGGGGGGAGGCAGGCCATGGATCTAAGTGGGAGAGGAGAAAATGCAACCACTTAAGTACATAAATATCTCACAAACATATTTATGGGAGGAAAGGCAGGAACCCATTCATTTTAGGTTGGAGCACTTAAACCAAAACAACAATAAGAAGAATTTGACATACGTCCAAGTTCTATCCATAATCTAAGCACACTAGACAAAGGCGAGAAGGCAAAACACAGAGAGCTCAAGGGACATGGAAACACCCAGTCCTTCCCAAAATAGGAATAGATCAGATAATCACAGCTGGAACATGCATGGGATCGTACTCCCCTTGCATACTGTGGCCTAACAATGCAGAGCTCTCACACACAGCATTGCAAACAGCGGGGTCAGGAAGTCCATTCCTCTACTAAAAATACTATGAGAAAAAGATGGAAAGCAGAGATCGCTCATGCCATTTGCCACCCATTTTCCAAGGGCAAAGGTTTAAATAACTGTGGGGAAAGGCAGCTTCTTCAAAACAGAAAGCCCTCCTTTAAAAACGGTATGGAGTCTAGGTATTCCCATGCAAAATGACCCCATGACTTTAAAACAGGGGTGGGCAACCTCGTCTCTGTCAAAGGTAGGGATGTGCGTGGAGCTTGATCAGGGGTGGTGGTGGTGGAAGTTCGGCAAACTCGCCGGGCTTGATCCCCCGAGCTCTGCTCACCCTACCTTTTCCCCGGCTTGACTCACGTTCTCGCGAGCCGAGCCAGAGAAGCGACTTCCAGTTTCGTTGTTTACATAGAAAATGGTGTAAGATACATTAAAAACAGCTGCAATTTGTGTAATTTGCACAAGCCGTGGCCCAATTTGCACAAATTGCAGCCATTTTTAACGTATTTTATGCTATTTTTTATGTAAACAATGTAGAGGCAGGGAGCTGGAAGTCCGGCGAGTGCCTCAGCTGGTACTCGGCTCGCGCAGCGGGAGTGCTCAGGTCGCGCGCTGCGAGTTGCGTGCCAGGAGGGTCGCCCACCCCTAGCAAAGATCACATTTCCAGGACATACTAAAAAGAAAGACACCAAATGGACACTGAAATGCATTGGTTCCATCAGAATGGCCATAGGAGATCCTAGGAAGATTTTAGGGAACATCTCCAAACCAAAATACCTGCAAGAGACAAACATTTATTTTTCATAGAAAACAACTCCAAATCAAGATACTTACAGACAAAGTGGGTTTAGGGAACAACTCCTAGGACCCCGCAACACTGCAGTTTCCAGGGATCATCTCCAAATAGACAAATCGAAATACAATAAACAGAAGGGGACCATACTCTAACATAATGTTTTTAAGCACCATTTTCAAATGGCCTAAACATGTGGGAGTGTCCCCCCCCCCAAAAAAAACTACCTAGGATTATTTCCATGTTTACCATTCCCCCCCCCCCGGGGGCTACCTCCCCTTCGAAATGGGCTGTACTTCTGCATGGCCATAGAAATACATAGTAATGATACCAGCAGCCCAGAGGAACCAGTGGAAGGACCCAAACTGCTCACGGGTGCCACAGCAGGTACACCCCAACATCCCAAGAGACACTATTTGACGTACTGTATGCTCCACAGGAATGACCCTCCTTCCGCAGGGCCATGATTTTCAGGTGCCCTTTGGAAGGACCATGGGAATACATTGGAATTTCCTTGTGGGTAATCTGTTGGAGCTGCAAGTTGGTGGCGGGCAGGGCCAGGTCACCCTTTTTCTTTCTCACACCCACTTTTCTCTCCCCCCCCTCTCTCTTCCTTCTTGCCTAGTGGGGGGGCTGCAAGGGAAGGAAAAGATCACTCTTGGACCACTGGGGATCCTTCTCACTGGGACTGAAAATATGCAGACAATGGTTTATAAAATCTTAGAAGCTAAAGAATGGTGTCTTTGGCACCTGAGGTTTCAAAAAGTATTGAATGCGTGGCGGCAATGCCACCTTTGCAGCCGAGGAGGATAGAAATGTGCCTTTTAAAACAAAGAGAGCAGAATCTTGGGATATGCACTGCTCTCCTGAAACCTCAGAATTGGCTCTCTGAGATAAAGAATGGTTCTCTTCCCCATAAATGTTTTTTATGTTTTTATTTCCCTTCCTCTGGGGCTTCAGGCCCTACTACAATTAGAAAAACCAAAAGGGAGGGAAAAAATTCTCAGGTGCCTGGAAAGAATGTTCTGAGAGCATTTTAATGCAGAAGAGACACTGGAGGGACTCTTTTCTCAATACATCTGAAAAAAGACAAGCGGCACCTGATGAAGGAAAAAGATTTCCCCCAAAATGCATTGGGCAAAATAAACATTCTTCCCAGACACCTGAGATTTCCCCCCCCCCTTTTGGTTTTTGTGATGTACAAATGCCTTCCCCTTTCATTATTTTACTTTTACCTACCACAATTAGAGACAAGGTGCTGGGAATGAAGTAGTAGCACCTAAAATTCATGGTGAATAAGTTTTGCTCATATTCAGTGGATGACTGGGCTTCAGGAAGGAATCCCCTCCTATGGGTTCGGGAATTATTTGCCCTCTGCCTTAGGGTTTTTCTACATGAGGTATTTATTGTTCATTTGTTATTGCCTACTCATGGTTGTTTACAGGTTCTTTAGATGATGTCGTGACCCTCCAGTTTCACTTCTGTGTCTAACCAGCACTTTCAATGAGTTTTTTTAGAGCTGGGAAAATGCAACATCTAATTGTGAAAGCGAAAGAAAGCAGAATTTTCTCTTGTGTATCTATGCTATTCTGCTATACCACCGTAACACCTAGAGGTTATGTAGCAGAAACGCAAGAAAGGAAATGCTCCTTGTGTAGTGCTCAGATTTCAATTCTACAGCAAAACCGCAAGTATTTACAGCAGCTGATTGACAGCCTTGTGTAGAAAAGTTTCTAGAGTGGCTATCAGGCTTGAGTCATCTGGAATTAGTTGCTCTCAGGTATTCTTCTACAATGCACCAGTTTGCTGCTCATGGTAAACTTGGGATTGTGTATGCTGATTTGTGAGAGGAAAGAATTGGAATAGCTGATAAGAGCTGAACTGAAACAGGGGATGTGATTCACACAGACACATCACCTCCTGCGAAACGTGCTCCCTATTGGGGGGGGGGGTGATGGTGCAAAATGGGGGTGGAAATGTCCCATTCAGAATGAGGACAGGAAGCATTATCCTCACCCTAATTTGGCTTAGTTGTGTCAAATCTGAGTGGCTGTGTGGTGCTGTGACATCATCATATTGGCCACCTTATCCTTGATTGGCGGGAACCCATATGAAGAACTATGAATGTTCTTTTTTTTAAATTGTGCTAAAGGAGCTGTGGAGAAGAGCAGTGAACAGGAATTAAACAGTGCAAAGGGGGCAATTGTCCGAGTGGGGTGGGGTGGAATGGAGAGAGATATCTTTTGTCAAATATTTCAGGCCACCTGAAATTCCATTTTGCATATGAAAAATGTTCCCCTACTATTTTAGTCCTGCATGCCTTTTGGTCCTTTCCAAATATAGGATTTTAAGATTGGAGCACAGAAAGCACAAAGGAGTTCTTGGAAGATGTACCATAGTTTGACAACTTGCTGAGAACTAGAACACCTCTTTGAAGCCTCCATCCAAACAGAGCCCCCGTCATGTGTGAGCCCATGGGATGACTGCGAAATGGGGCCACTTTGCTGGCCCTGCCTCTGGTCTTGTGCAGCCATCCACGGAGCCTTCCCCAACTTCATGCCCTCCATATGCGTTGGACCGCAACTCCCACAATTACGTAGCCATGCTGGCAGGAAATTATGGAAGTTGGATTCCAACACCTCTGGAGGGCATGAGTCTGGGGAAGGCAGATGTAAATCATCTAGAAACCAATCCTTTCCCTACTATTTAACTCACCAACTTTTCCATGTATACGCGGTGAGAATAAAATGGAGGCAGGAGTGAGAACTATGTAGGCTGCCCTGAGCTCCATGGAGAAGGAGTGGAATAATAATACTGCTCAGGTAAGTTGTAAGGCTGGAAACAAAGAGTCCAACGTTCGTGCCACGGTTTCTCCTTTGGCTTAGGAACAAATTCTTCACTCATTTCTCACACATAAAATAAGATGAAACAAATGGCATTCTAATCTTTAAATTATAGGAAACACAATTACTTCAGCAACTAGGTCTCTCCCCCCCACTTCCCACAACCGCCCAGGATGTTTGATCCTGTAGAGAGGGAAACAATACATTTTGGGTAGACTTTTGAACAAAGGAATCTTAAAAGGTACTTTCTTATTTGATCCTTGTTCTGTTTTGACTCTCTCCAATACTAATGCATGATGGGAAAGCAGGTCAGTTAGCATAGGTTTTTGAATCATGGGTTGACATTCCCTCCCCCCTCCCCCTGAATTGCTTAATATTTTATAAATGCTTCTGTTTTGTTGAGAGATACGAAGGAACACTAAAGCTACTGTTCTTCTAGCTTCCTACATACTTGTGCAGAGTTTCCCCTTTCCCCCATGTGCCCTTTGAAGGTTTTTCCAGTTTTCCTCTTGAGCAAATAGTGAAAGCCAGAAAGTGTCTCTCTGGGTTGACTCAGCCTATTATTTCCACTTAAGGTTTGAAGTGGCAACATCAACTGTGAGGTACAGGGGAGCTCAAGAGTCTTACACCGCATGAAAGCAGTGTGCTATTTGCTTGGTGGATGTTGCTTTGCTGTGCAGCCTCCCATGGCCTCTCAAAGAGAATTGTGGAGTACAAATGGAAAGACTGAATCAGCAGCCGTCAGTTTGACCGGCAACAAAATCCCCTTCCAAGGGGCAGGCTTCCTAAATTGACTGTCTTGGAGACAAACGGACTCTGCCCAAAACAAGCCTCTTTCAAATGCAGCTGCTAATGTTATAGACTTTGAACTGTTGCCTGTTACAACAGTGTATATCAATTTCAACTTGATTTTCAAAAAAAAACAACACACTAATTCTGGAAGACATCTTCTCCTACTCCAGTTCAAACATCGGAGGTGTTGGGGCCTTTGGCACAACCCTACAGTATGCTGGAGGAATGGAAATGACGACAGTGGACACACTTAAGGAGTAACAGATGTTCACTTATTCTAGGGATCACATCTGGACAGCTGACTTTTGCATTATTTGTAGGAGACCTTCCATTGCCAGGTCATCTGGGCAGGCCAGGAAGATCTCGATAAGCTTCCAAAATGGAGGGTGGCCAATGAACATCCATGCATTTAAAAAGTATACACTCTTCCTACAGTCTCTGCCCGGATGAACTTTGATGGCTGCCCAAAAGACTAGCCCACCATTAACTCATCAAAATATAGACAGAAGGGACGACAAAAAGGCAACATATCTGTGGTTTTCAATGTGTTTGGTAGATTTTCTATGGAGATAGAAGCATTTATTTCTTTATTTAATGCATGTTAGCCAGTTTTCTAGATTACAATCTTCTCAAAGTAGCCGTATGCCTTCCTGAACCACTCCCCCATCCAGCTTCTAGATAAATATTAATTGGAGCAGGATGCAGAGTATGGACTAATGGCATCTCACATATACAAAAAATGTGCAATATGTACACCCCAGCCCTTCTAGTTTGGTACCTGCTGTTTGAAACAAATACTGTGTATATTAAATCACATAGAACCAACTTCTGTAGATTCATTGTGGACCCTGCAGTTTATGACGTGGTTGTTTTATGGAACTTGGTGCTGACATGCAGCCCAATCCTATACATGTTTACTCAGAAACATGCCCCACTGAATTCAATTGGATTACTCGGTAGTAAGTGAGTTTAGGATTGCTGCCTACGTTTCCCAGCTTTGCTATACTATATGACCGTAGAAGCCCATACTCTTAGAGGATATAACTGCCTGTCCAGTGCGTTTATTATTTTGCCTGCTTTACCGCGAGGCCATTCTTGAGTCACAGCTGCTGCTGAACTGCAAAGGGCACTGCCGGGAAACTTTGGAAGTTACAGATTCATGTTCATTCTCACAGCACACAGTCATTTCACTCTTATCTTATATCATGCACTTTGACCTGCTCCACTGAGTTAGGGAAGTCAAAGGTAGACAGATGTGGCTGCTGGCCACATTCCCTACTCACAGAAACAAATTTGGTTTATTCACATCTTCCTACTACATAGCCATGGGAGATCATCTACGGCAACTCCACATCTCAGTGATGTGTGGCTTACTTAAATGTCGGCACAGCTAGGGTTACTTATCATTTATTTCATCCTCACCACCGTTTACTTCTGACATGCCTATCACTATGTTAGGCACCATGCAAAAAGTAGAGACATGGCTTTACACATAAGCTTACAGTCTTGCAAACTCAGGACTACTCCCACTGGATTTACTTTGAGAATGGCATCCACCCATTTCCCAGTACTCAGAGCCACTTTGACTGAAACTGGAGAGACATTACAAGTTCTTTCTGGGTTAAGAACAGTTGTGACCTGCTGTTACTGTACATTTCGGCCATCAGATTAAAAATTGGCAGATGCTTGTAAACAGCTGAGTTGGAGTCAGATTTTGTAGAATGGAAGGAAAATAATAATAAAAAAGTTTCCCTTCCAGATTTCTCAGCAGCTGTTTCTCAGGGCATGCTCACTTCCAACAGGTCCACACAGCACTCTGAGCAAACAACAAGAAGAAAAATGTCCTCCAGGGCTGCTTCACACATTAGGAAATTTCAGATGATCATATCTTGACTTTAAAAGCTGAGATATGAATAAACCTTTTGACCTCACATGCAGCCCCTTCACTCCTCTCTTTACAGTGGGAGCAAACAAACCAGGAAGTCTTCCATTAATTATAATTTTCAACTTTGTCCAAACCAGGAAACTATGGTTAACAGCTTCAGAACAAGCCACGGTATTTAACCAACTTCAAGGCATGGTTAACCATAGTTTCCCAGTTCAGACAAAATGGGTGGTAAGTACAGTTACTGGGAGGCTTCTTGGTTTCTTTGCTCCTACCACAAAGGGAGGAGCGAAGGGACTGCACGCACAGCCAAAAGGCTCACTCACATATCAGATCATTAAGCCAAGATATGATTGCTCGAACTCTGCCATTATGATTTTCCCATATGGAAATAACCTCCATATAGGAAAGTATCAGTTTGCGGTTTTTATGTTACAAAAGTGACCCGAGTGGATGTAGCACCTGCCTAGTCCATGAACTTTCTGGACAAACTGTGCAGATTGCCTCTGTATAAGAAAATTATGATGGATGCATAAGACCTCACTTCAAAGCAAAACATGATGTTGTAAGTCAGAGGAGGTGGTTGACTAATGAAAGACAGAGCATACTTTGCCGCAGAGGATGCTGCTGAAATGGCATCCCCATAATAGTATGTGGATGACACACAGCTCTACCTCTCTTTCAAGTCCTCACCAAGGTTGGCCATTGAGACCCTGTCCAAGTGCCTGGAGTCAGTGGGTGGCTGGATGGGAAGGAACATGCTGAAACTGAACCCCGACAAGACTGAGGTACTTCTGGTGGGGGACAAGGGGAGGTTAGGGGAGGTTGACCTGGTGTTGAATGGGGTACATTTACCCACCCTGTAGGACCAGGTTCGCAGCTTGGGGGTCATTTTAGACTCCCAGCTGTCCATGGAGGCTCAGGTGTCAGCTGTGAGCCGGGCAGCGCTGTATCAACTCCATCTGATACGGCAGCTGCGCCCCTACCTTCCTAATCATCTGCTCCCATCAGTGGTTCATGCCTTGGTCTCCTCTCGCCTAGACTACTGTAATGCGCTCTACGTGGGGTTACCCTGGAAGATGGTTCGGAAGCTACAGCTGGTACAGAACGCGGTGGCTCGCCTGGTTAAAGGCAGCTGCCGGCGGGATCACATCACTTCAGTGCTCAAGGAGCTGCACTGGCTACCAGTTGCTTGCCGGGCCGAATTCAAGGTGTTGGTTTTGACCTTTAAAACCCTATATGGCTCTGGTCCAGGTTATCTCAAGGAGCGTCTCCAGCAACACCAAGTAGGCCGCTCAACAAGTTCTGCCACAGACGGCCTTCTCCTTGTCCCTTCAGCCAGAGCAGCTAGACTGGTGGGGACTAGGAAGAGGGCCTTTTCTGTGGCGGCACCTGTACTGTGGAACTCTTTCCCTAGTGACCGCCATGCCCCCTCTCTGCTGAGCTTCTGCCGCTCACTAAAAACATGGCTGTTCAGGCAGGAATATGGAGTGGGCTAAGATTTTAAAATTTTTATACTGTTTTAAATGTGTTTTACTCTGTATTTTATCATGTTGTACATTGCCCAGAGTGGCCGATTTGCCGGCCAGATGGGCGATCCATAAATGCAACAAATAAATAAATAAATCCTTTTAGTCACAATGAATTTTTGCAGAATTGTGTTCATTGTTTTCTTTACATTCAATCTTTTGCATACTCCCATATTAAAAAGGGTAAGAAAATCTTCTCCCCATATCTAACTTGAAACAAAATATTTTCCAACTTCTTTTATCTTCAGGGATATCCAAAACCTTAGGATAACAGGGAGGTCAGATAAATAGAAGTGATACCCAGGTTTAATTACTCTGACATACAGTTACAAGAAGGTCAGCTAAAGATTCAGTGACCAAGGGCCCTGAATACTCTGGAGTCCATATATACAGCAAGCAAGACAAAGTCTCTGCTGACACCACCTTTAGCTACAAATAGAAATCTGTACTGCTTGATTTGCAAAGAAAAGAGGTTCAAACCAGATAAGAGGCCAACTTTTCATTGCTGACGTTGGACATTCCAAACATTCAACTTATAGTTTCTGTGATGGAATTAGACAGTTTGCATACCTCTACACAATAGACAAATCAAATCCTAGAAAGCTGGACTGTGACAGAGAATATGAAGAGAAAGTAAAGTTAATTTGTCATGCATCTTATTTATCCCTTCAATTATTTGTGCCATCTGTCTTCAGCATTTGACTCCACTATCCCACTCACACATTCCACTTTACAATGTGACTGCTCCTTCCAATTACAGTTAAAGACTGGTATTTATTCATGCCCAGAATCAATAGCATCCTTTCTTACTTGCAAACCGACAGGCACCAATTTCATATTAGGAGGGTTTCTCAGAAGGGCCATTGTTTTCTCCCATGAGGAACTCTTTACAAAACTTCTACAGAACAGAACAGATACAGCTAGCCCTCTTTGTTTAAAGTGCCAGTGGATCCCATACAGTAACCCGCTTGTTCTCAGACTGTTCAAGGGTGAGGGTTTCTCTCCAGCATCATTATTCATTCATTTCTTTCTTCATTCTAATTTACGTCAAACAGATCTGTCACTTTTAAACTTAATTGGCAACATGCATTTGCAGTTAGATCCTCATGATTGGCAGGCCATATGTTGTTCACCTCAAACATATGCTCTTTGAAGAAGCAGGCTTCATCTTAAATAACTCATTCAATTCATACGCTTGATCTTAGCCCAAATATTCAAGAAGTGATCTCTTAAACAAATTATTTATTTTTATTTTTATGTTTGCGGTCTTTGAGGATTTTAACGATGGACTATTTCAATTAGTGGAAATTCCACAGGCAATGCCTACCATATTCTGAAATAATACTTAGAGAAAATAAGCTTTAATTAATTTGCCATTTGTTTTGAACACATCTTTTTCAGGAACTCGTCATGCAATTTCCATGTTACTTTCTAAGCCCACTCCGTTACTAACTTCATCTTATTTCCATTAATCCTGAAGTATGAATGAACCATCTACAAAAGTTTTCCTCTGGTATGAAGACATTTTCATACTAAAGTTAAATCCTGACAAAATTTAAGCCCAAAGTCGCTCAGCCATGAAACTCACTGAGTGACTTTGGGCCAGTCACTGACTCTCAGCCTAACCTACCTCACAGGGTTGTTGTGAGAATAAAAATGGAGAGGAGGAGGATTATGTAAGCCGCCTTGGGTTCCTTGCAGGAAAAAAGGTGGGGTATAAATATAATAAATAAATAAATAAGATGGAAGCACTATGGGTCAGTGGTTCTCATGTCTGGGAAAGGAGAAGATGGCCTGTTCTGGATGGAGTAGCTCTCCCCATGAAGGAGCAGGTACTTAGATTGGGAATGCTCCTGGATTCCAATTTGTTGCTGGAGTAGCAAGCCTATCTAGTCTAGCATTCTGTTTGCACAGTGGCCAACTAGTTGCTTATGGGAATTCCTTAAGCAAGACATGAGCACAATGGCACCCTCCTACTCATGTTCTCCAGCAACTGCTAGAGACTTATAGCTTTATCCTCCATAAATTTGTCTAATCCCCTTTTTAAAGCTGTTCAGGTTGGTGGCCCTCCCTAGCCTTCAAAGGAAGGCTAGTCCCATATAAGATGAACTATTGTTCATTTGTAAAAACTTGTGCACCAGACCGGGCCAGCCCTGCCATTAGGCAAAGTGAGGCAGTTGCCTCAGGCAGCAGATGCTGGGGGGTGGGGGAGTGGCAGTGAGGTGTTGGAGGACAGAGCTGTATGTGTGCTACGTGGACTGCCCTGTGCCCCAGGCCCAAGTCAGTAGAGGATGCTGTCCTGTTGCCAGTGTTGCAGTAAAATTCAACTGCCAGTCTCATTGGCTTCTCTCTCTCTCTCTCTCTCTCTCTCTCTCTCTTGCAGAAAGGGGGCAGGGGAAGACACTATCTCATCCTTTGCCTCAGACAGAAAATATTTTGGGGCAGCCCTGTCACAAAACCAGAAGACCCATTTACATTCTGAAACTTTTCACTTGAAGTACAGCAAACACTGACCACAATCCTTCAAATCCGATTTATTCCCTTCTGCAATTTCCACTAAAACAAATGGAAGCAGTGGAGCTGCTTTGTTCTTGGGCAAGTCCCATTCATTTCAGTATGGACTGCACAGAAGATGTACCATTTTCGGTACTTTCTTGTCGGGTTGCACTATGCAAGATGTTGCACCATGGTAATAATTCAGTATATATATTTTACTAAACACCATTTCCCCTCTCCCTGCTTACGGTATATTATAAGGCTCCGACATGAAAGCACACTAACCACAGGACCACCAAAACTGCTTGGTGCAATCAGCATGGGTCTAATTAGCTGACTCCATACTACTGAAGATAACTATGTTTCTCAACAAAGAGTTTTGTTGCCGAATTCTCTCACCAGGGTGCTGGCTGTTCATTGGCCCTGGAGCATATGTGGTTGTTTTGATCTGAAAATGGGATGTTTCAATCCTGCTAAGAAAGGAGATTATTTTAATCTTTTGCACTGCACAGATACATGCCTTATACTGTCAATTGCCAAGACTTTAAAAGGGGGGATTTTTCAAAGGGAACAAATTGCATTTAGGAGCCACAAACAGTCACTGCGCAATAGAGACTCCCAGCTGTCACCTGAACGCTTGAAAGGCCCCTACTATATGTGAAAGACTAATGAGATACTAAAATACTGCAGAGTAATCTCCTAGGTAGAAGTCACATGTTGACTTGGGGCATTTAAGACTGAACCGAGAAAGTGTGAAAATAAACTTTAGGGAATGAACTAGATCAGGCAATGAAGCTACAAATCTATAACCTAAATCCAATGTACTATTACTAGAAGAAATTGCTGCGCTAGCGGAGCTCTGCTGCCTTTTCTCATCACACAAGTGGTTGCACAAGAGCTAGCAGACCACTTTGTAAACCTAAGATCTGCAAGCCATTGTGGACGCAGAACTTTAGTTGGATTCTCCCCTTGCGCAGAGATCAGAACTTGGTTTCCGCTAGTGCAACATCATTTGCACTAGTGGAATGACGCTGCTGGATACAACCCAATGCTTTCTAACTCCTCTTACTCCAAACAACAGGTTATTGTAAATTAAGTGCAAGTCATGTGTCCTTGCTTCTGACATTATATTACAAGCAGCAATTCAGTACTGGAGATTCAAGCACCTGCAGTCCCCTCTTCTGTGCAAGATCCAAACTGGGATTTATTTTCTGCCTAAATGATTAATTAGATGTGTGCATTTTCTGACCACCCTATCAAAGATACGAGAATGATCCTGTGCTCTATGCATTTGCTTAAACCTTTTATAAGAGCTTGCCTATTATTGGTCTTCGTGACATCCCATGGCAACCATTTGCAAAAGGTACTGAGTTGACTCAATTCCCAGTTTCCCTGAATTCCTCCACATCACATTTTTAAATGAAGTCCTTTGTGTTAACTGGTATACTGTATACTGTCAGTAAAGTAGGAATACTGGCAAATTGCACTGAAAGCACAAGCCCTAAATACTTAAGCAGCACAAGCAAAAGAATCAACTACATGCAACATTTTTCATTACTTATCAATTGGCCAACTAGGTTACATATGCATCAGGTGTGCCACCTTCCCCCGAAAAAATGGAGCCCATGCTTCAATGTGCTATGTGATCCTATGTACGGTAACTGAAAATGGGACTGTGAAAAGAATCACCACACCGGCAACAGTTGCTAAACATGCATGTGACTGCAGTAGGCAAAGTCAGTAATCTCTTACCCTTCATGAACCTTCTAGATCAGTGGCAAACAAGTAAACGCCATCATAAAGATCTCAAAGGGTAGTATCCTATTGTGCCCATACACTTGTGGGACCCACCACTTGCTCAACATGGCTTTTGTGGTTCTAAAAATAACCCTAAATGGGCAGAAATGCTATTTTCTCGAATGGGGCAAGTGAGTGAAGCTCACAGAAGTGGTGGGTCCCGTGAGCACAAGGGAACCAGTGGAGGCAGAGTGGCCCTGTTGGATACTGCCGAAAGACTGTAACAGGATGTGGTAGAGGCCAGAATGTGACTCTCCTTCCATACATGTGCATACCCTACTTTGAACTGAAGCTGGGTTGGCGGTCCACAGAACTCTGACTATCACTGTGTAGAATGTGCTGGTCGCTGACCGTAATAAATATATTCATTCACTGTGTAGAATTAGTAAGCACCATAGTCTCCAACTGCCCCGAAAATGCTGGGACTGTCACGAAAACCCTTAAGTCATCCCGGCTTCTCATTTTGTCATGCAGAGTCCTGAATTTAAACGTTTTAAACTTTCCTTAAAGGGGCCATGCCATGGGCAAAATTGCAGCTAAGCTAAAACTGCAAGCTTAGTTGCAATTTTGCCTATGGCATGGCACCTTTAAGTGTAGCTCTTTTTAGGCTCAAACAGCTCCATGAAGAGACAGACGCTGGGAGGATGTGTGTGCATGTGCACACATACTCTACCTGCTGGAAAGAAGGCTGCACCCGGTGGCCAGGACAGAGGGAGGGAGAGGTGAATGAGGGAATTTATCACATGATTCCTATCTTTATATTGCCAAAGATTTTATTTCCTAACAGAGCTGACTCTGTGCCTCTAACAGGTGAGTTTACAGTGTCAGAAGGGAATGCAAGAAACTTCCCCTTCTCTCTGAAGCTCCATGTTTGGGGGTGTGGATGGGTGGGTAAGCTTCACTTGTTGAATTTGTGCCAATCCTGACCATTTTAAAACAAAAAGAAAGAGATTGCCCTGCAAGCACTGACACACGCACACCCATGAAAAACACCAGATATCAACAATTAAGGGTTTAAGTAAGGTAAAAAAATATATTACAAAAGCCACTTATAAACTATTATAAAATAATATATTATATAATAATGTAATAATTATAATATATAAGATTTTGTGTGTTTCCTCTAATAACTTTTGTACCTGACCATGCCCTTTGGTTGCCTGGCCATACCCTTGGCCACACCCTCATGTTGCCTGGTCATGCCCTCTTGATCACACCTTCATATTGCTTAACCATACCTCTTACAAATTCACATGTGTGTCCCTATTTTCACCTGTGAATTGTTGGAGGGTATGAAGCGCTAATGCTGTGCTGAAAATTCCTCCCACATTTTTTGACCATTCTCATTCAATCTGATATAAAAGAAATTGCTTTTAGAAAAAAATTCAAAGGAGAAGAAAATTTTAGATAAATTCTCGTGGCCTGGGTTTGGGGCTCTTTTGCTTACCTTATTTATGAGGTGGCTGAGGAGTGTGTGTGAATGTCCTGTCTTTCATTGTACAATTATATCTCCTGCAGGCTATAGCCTCCTTGGCTTCCCACACTTCAGTTAAAGCCCAGAGGAGGACTTCATGTGGTAACCATGGGCTTCTTCAGATCAGGAGGCACAGGCAACTTGGGAGGCTACACAGCAATGGAGAGATGTGTAATAGAAAGAAAACAAACACTTACCCTCAGCTACCTTTCAGCAATTATTTATTTATTATATTTATACCCCACCTTTTTTCGTGCAAGGAACCCAAGGTGGCTTATATAATCCTCCTCCTCCTCCTCTCCATTTTATCCTCACAACAACCCTGTGAGGTAGGTTAGGCTGAGAGTCAGTGACCGGCCCAAAGTCACCCAGTGAGTTTCATGGCCGAGTGGGGACTAGAACCCGGATCTCCCGAGTCCCAGTCCAACACTCTCACCACTAGGCCACTTTGCAGAATTTTATCCAAATTTTCTTCACCATTTTTTTGTGTGTGTGGTGGTGGCCCCCTTCCCTCTCCCCCACAAAGACCCGGAACAAAGCTAGGCATGGGACACTGTGGAGCATGCAAAATGGGGCCCAGGCTGCCAACACCGTTGATGCTGTTGCCACCTGCAATGGCAGTGCAACCCCACCCCACCCCACCCCTTAGGAAAAAAGAAAGAAGCTGTGCTACAACCCTGTATGGTAACCCCACTTGTGAGAAACCACTGGAAAATTTCTCCTTCCCCTGGAGAAATTCAATGAATCCCCCCCCCCCCATGTCTCTGTCCACAAATAAAGTGGAGAATTGCAAGAGGCCTTTTGACACACAGCTCTAGTAAGCACCTCTCCCTCCAAGAGGCAGTGAAAACAGAGACACCTCACCAGACAAACACAATCATTCACCCTACACAGCTTCTTCCGGCACTATGAATAAGTGTGTTAGGAATTTACCTGCTCCACAAGCCTTGGGGACACACATCCTGAATGAAAGTGCACTGACTAACATGTGCATGAGTCACTGAAGGCAGCAGGCTGACAACTTTGACCCAGGCTTGGAATCTCCCAGGATGTTCGCTATCAAGGAGCTTGGGGGTATTCTTTTATTAGAAAGGTCTGGTGAATGAAAAGAAGCAGCTAGATTATATTATTCATAATAGCAGCTATGGCTGCATTCGACATCCTGCCTAATAAAAATCCCCTCTGAGTAGTAGCTACATCCTGCCTAATCAAAATCTCCTCTGTGATTTCAAATAGATACAGCTTTGTTCGTTTTCTTTCCAAAACCAGCGATGAGTAGCATGTTCTAAGGCCTATCTATAGCAATAGACTC
Source organism: Shinisaurus crocodilurus (assembly GCA_021292165.1). Classification (NCBI taxonomy): domain Eukaryota; kingdom Metazoa; phylum Chordata; class Lepidosauria; order Squamata; family Shinisauridae; genus Shinisaurus; species Shinisaurus crocodilurus. The sequence goes on from CM037878.1 coordinate 77,296,046, forward strand.
TTCTCTGTCATTAAATGGGTCCTTTACTTTGCCAGCAGACCAATGGTGGGTGGGAGCAATTTGATCTTTCTTTCATATTTTACAGACAGATAGGGTATGTAAGAAAAGTCATTAAGAAGACTCGATAAGAAAACCAGAGGTACCGTCCTATGTGGGAAGCATGCTAAAGCATTTTACTAATAAATAATACTATACCAGTTGAAGGTAGGCACCAGACACACTATTCCATAGTAAGCAACACTGTGCAATGCCCAGTGCATAGACTGTTGGGCTTAATAGACTGTTAGGCTTATATTCAGGAGAATTAAGTTCAACTCAAGCTCTACTAGGGTCTCATTCAGTGATACTGAGCAAGCTGCAGCCCCCACTTCTTTAAAACATCTCTTGCTATATAATCCTCACTCTAGTTTTTCAGGGAGTGAATGGGTAAGGAAATGCTGTTATCTCATCAGCCTTGTGAGCCTTTGCAACTATAGATCTGCGTCTGCCTCAGGCACACATAAAAGCCTGGCATTGACACAAGATCATCCTAATGAATACCGTATGATTTCCAAACTGAAGATTAAGAACAGCCAAAAGCATAATTTGGGAACAAGCTCCTACATCATAATCATTCTCTTCAAGAAAGTTCACAATATAGTTCATTAATAATTCTCTTTCTTCCTCAGATACTGATAAAGGTTCAAAGTGGAGTACCCCAGATGATGTATTCTAAGTCATTTTAAGCCTTAACATTTAAGGGAATTTTTAAAACAGCCTCCACATAGTGGCTACTCAATTTGGCACACCACTTCAGATATACTACCCAGAAAATAGATTGGCCTCCACCATACAGTTTGTCTCCCTGCCATGACCCATGATGTGGTGACCTAGTACACAACGAAGGGTTCACAGTATGAAATGCAGAGAAAGGCTTAAGCACCTCCATGATGTAGCTGTTGTGTTATGAGATGCATGGGCAATGGAAGCTTTGCCCCCAAAATGGCTTTCTGTAAACTTGACATGAGTGCAACGCCTATAGCCTTCCTCATACTCAATATCACTTTCCCCCTACTGTAGTTTCATGTCAGTATAACCCAGCAGCCTTCCCTGATCTGGTGCCTTCCAGATGTTTTGGATTACAACTCCCAGAGACCCATCGGCTTCAGACAGCATGGCCAATGCTGAGGGATGGTAGGAGTTGTAGTCCAAGACCTCTAGAGGGCACCAGGTTGTGGTAAATTTAGCACCTTTTTAAAAATCCAGACTTCTTATTGATCTTGCCAATTTAATCTCTCAAAATGAGGTGTTCTGTTTTTTAAAAGGTTAGGAAAAGAAAATCATACTGCAATACTTACGGAGAAAAATGTATCCTACATAATAAACTTGATAATGAATCAATTAGATGGGTCCCGATGAGTAGGATGGTCTAGATGATCACACTGTACATACCTTGCCTTTCTAAAAACCCTGGTTTAGTTCCAGACTAAGTTAGTTTAAATTAACCAGCCACTTTACCGAGGCTTCTACTTCTGTTTTGTTTGCAGGGGTAAGAGCGAGTCCTTTATACGTGGTGTTTTCCCTGGTTTTTTCTTTCTTTGCCTTTCTGTATATTCCATTACACAACCACAAGGTGGTGCTGTGATATAGCAGAATTGCAAAAATACACACGCTTCTCATAGTGTCTTATCGCAAGATTAGGAAATAATCCTGACTTTCTTCGCTCTAAAGAAAGCTGCAAAAATGACTACAACATGGAAGAGGCCCTGGAGGATGACAGCGTTGTGTAAAGCTCCCACAAACTACCGTGAGTGAGGAATCACGAGCGCACAATAAATGCCTCAGGTAGAGAAGCCCTTAGTTCCCATTTATTTCAATGGGACTAACAGCACAATCCGATGCATATCAACTCAGGAGTAAGTCTCAATTAGGTTCAACTGGGCTTATGCCCAGGTTAGTGTGTATAGGCTTACAGCTTTAGTCTGGATCTAACTCTCTGTTTCTAGGAGATTTATGTTTTAATATTTGAACTGATTTTATTGTATGTAAATTATGCAGCAGTCTACAACCTTAATCATAACAGAAATGTCTCTCTCGCTACAATTATATTTCCTAATTTATTCAGTAGCATGGATCATAGATTTGAGTTATAAATCCATAAGCATACATGGCTGCCTCAGAGTTAATTATAAGACAGACTCCTCTAGCCTGGTGCCCTCCAGATGTTTTGGACCAAAAACCCCACCATCCATCACCACTGGTCATGTTGACTGGGGCTGATGGGAACTGTAGCCCAAAAATTCTGGAAGGCACCAGGTTGAGGAAGAAAGCTATAAGGTTTCTGGACAACAGTGATACCTTAAATCAAGCTCTTGATATTGCTGGAGGGACATCAGGACAAAAGTTACCCTTGCTGGCAGTTCTCCTAGATGCTGGCCAACAAGACGGTATGTTTATTGAGAGAAACAAGAACATATGTTGCAAAGAAGAGTTTCCAACAAAAACTCAGACTAGCATGGGAATGAAATCTAATGGCAAAATCTGTATGGTTGGCTAAAGGCCTGTCCAGAGATTTTTTTTTTAACTTTATACGGTATTTGCCATTCTATGAATCCTTCAACAGATTACCAACAATTACCTGACTTTAAAATCTTATTTGTAAGTAGAGCAAGGAAAACTAGGTTGCTTTTGAAGGACAGTGTAAAAACTGTGATATGCACTGTATTTTGCATTCCAATATTAGGCAAACAGTTTCTTGCATTGATATATTATTGGACTAATGAGCAGTTTAAAGATTGTAAGCAACCTTTCACATTTCATATATTTCATTTCAGTCAAAATGAATATTAGATTTTTAAAAAATGTATAATAAGATGTTCAGCTCCATTTTGGCATGAGTTTAACCTATATCTGTATACAGAAAGATCACATAATGGCTGCATAATTATTGGGGTATTTGCAAAATGGATGAAAGCCATGCATACTCATCAGTATGCATCAGTTTCCACTATCCACCACACAGTGCTTTGGGCCACAGGTCAGAAAAAGTATATTGTTTGTATTTTGATTTGTACAATAGCCCAGAGATCAGCTGTAAAAGCTAGAAGAGAACAAAGAAAAAAAACACATCTGGAAAAACAGTGTAACTTAAAGCAGCCTCAAAGCAGGAAAGATATACAGGTTAGGAATTCATAAAAATAAACACAGAAAGTAGGGTTGCAGTCCTAAGCCACTTTGAAATCCATAGGTTTTTCTTCTGAGTAGGCATGAATAGGATTGGGTTGTAAATGTCATTTTTACTAGAAATTTTACACTCAATTATTTTCTTATGACCAAGATACAGATTGGGTTCGCATGACATGACAACCCATCATTGGCAGCTTGCCATGATGGGTTGGCATGTCATCCAAACCCGGACTGGGAACAAGCCACCCTGATAACCTGTGGCTTGTTCTAGGGGTTATCATACCCATGATGGGTTGCTGTGTCGTCTGAACCCGGGAGAGCAACTTTATTGTGGGTTAGCTGCTGGGATCAGCTACAGAGCTGCTCAGCAATAAAGGCAAAGGTCACTGCCACTCTTGGCGATCTCGCCCATGTTGCCTCCAGCCTCCCTCGCCAGTAACTGCCCCTCCACTGATGCCCAAATGTCACTTTGTAAGTTTCAGCTGTCAAAAGGAGCAAAGTGCAGTAGGTAATATACAAGAAAATTGACAAGGCAAGACTGCATACAGTAATACCTTGGATTGCAAGTAACTTGGTCTGAGAGCGTTTTACAAGACAAGCAAAAAATTTTAATAAATTTTGACTTGATAAACAAGCGACGTCTTGCAATACAAGGTAAGGATGTAACCGCTCACCTCAAGCGGGCGTAGCGGGCCGAACTCGGCCCCGCTCACGCCCGCCAGAGACTCGCTCTGATATAAGAGTGTTTTGGATTACAAGCACGGTTCCGGAACGAATTATGCTTGCAATCCAAGGTATTGCTGTATAGGCAAATTTGTGCACACTTGCCAAGGACTGGAGGAAAAGTAATACTAAGGGAGAGGAAAAAAGGGGGGGGGGAATGGAAGATGTAGGTGCACTTATTAGTATGGTAGCTTATCATGATGTGCAAAAGCAGCCAATGTCTGTTTGCAAGATAGTCAAACAAGATTTATTTGTGCAGCCTTAATGTAACTGTCTTTTTATATAATATTAAAACTGTTACCACCAGTTAAATCTATTTCTATAATCTAAGCATTCCCTGCAAAGTTATCTTCTAGGAAATTTCACCTGCATGACATTCACATTTGGGGACTTTAAAAAACATTGTAACAAAAGTACTCATGGGACACATTGGTTTTAACAGTGCAGCCTCTTTAGCCTTCCAGAACGTACACTGCATTTCAGTGTAATGAACATATTTGTGTATTACTAAAGATTTATCATGGGGCCACCTATTTGTAGTCTCTATATTTACCCCAGAGAATCCTGTAGCAGTTGAGTATAGTCCCAGAACAAGTAGATACATAGAGCAGACATGTACTGAGAATCTGCAGCCAATCAGGGCTCCCCAACGCATGTGAACTGCATGTTAAGGGATGCACATCTATTTTCACAGTTTACACATTTACCACATGGGGCACTGGACTAGGATTGCTGCACAAAGTGTGAAATAGCTCTAAGGGCACTTACAGACACCAGCTTCCTCAGGAATGGTAGTTCCAAACTCAGAAGTGAAGCACAAAGTATCTTTAAAGAATTTTAGAGCGGACTAGAACTATTACCACTGGTTATGAGACAGATGCTTCCCCCAAGCCTGTGCCAATCCTCCTAGTACAGTTACAGTGCAAACCTATGCATGTCTACTCAGATGCAAGCCACATTGTTTTCAATGGGGCCTACACCCAGGTAACTGCATATAGGATTGCAACCTCAGAGGAATAACAATTAGCTTGGGGTCTGGTGCAGTTAACATCTGCTGTTGGCATGCCAGTCACCTCCACAGCATGGCATTTGCTGCTGAAGAAAGATAGAAAAGATGCAGAAAAGGGCAAAGAAAATGATCAGAGGAAAGCTTACAACATTTGGAGCTTTTTAGCTTAGAAAAAAGTTTAGAAAAAAGGAAAGGGGGTATAACAGAGATGTATAAAATTATGCATAATATAAGAAGAAATCCCGCTCTCATAATATTAGAGCCTGGGGTCATCCAGTGAAGCTAAATGGTGGGAGATTCAGGACAGATAAAAGGGAGTACTTCTTTACACAGCATACAGTCAGACTATGGAATGTGCTACCACAAGGTGTACTGGTGGCTGCCAACTTGGATGGCTTTAAAAGGGATCAGCACAAAGTCATAGACTCTATGACACAGAGGTTAAGGCTATCAATGGCTACTGTCTGGAATGATGGTTATACGCTTCTTCTAGGATCAGAGGCAACATGTGTCTGAATACCAGTTGCTGGGAAACCACGGGAGACGGGGAGAGGGCTACTGCCCTTGTGTCTTTCTTGTGGCTTCCCATGGACATCGGGTTAGTCTCAAGATGCTGGGCCAGATGGGTCTTTGGTCCGATCCAGCAGGGCTCTTTTTATGTTCTATCAGGAAGTGCCCTTTGACTGCCATTTTAAACCCACTTCCTAGTAAGTTGGTTGAACTCAGCGGAATCTATGTCTGAGAAAAACACGTTTGGGCTGGCACAGCGTACATTTCTGGTACTGTAACTACTGTCTTGCCACATGAACGCAAACAATTTAAATCATGCCCATTTTGCATTCTTTCACACCCTCCTACTGAAGTTTTTTTTGTTTTTTTTCCTAAAGTGAGAAGGCAACTCTTGAATGGGATTAACAGCAGAATCTCAGGAATTGTACACATCAGTTGCATCAAAGAGGTGGGGAACACTTTTTTTTTTACCTGGGGGCCGATTGACAGGAGCAGGAGGGGAGGTTTCACAACAGCCCTGTCATTTTCTATCAGTTCTTCTTTCCCACTCCTCTTCCTGCATGAACATCCAAGAGGAGCCAAGTAAAGTGGAGGTCCCAGATGTAGTTCTGGTGCAATTGCATTAGTGTGGTAGCATACAATCCAGGCTTGTGTGTGCCAGGAACACAAGACTAAGTGCTGAAATTTAGCAGGGTCTTGGTGTATTCTGGCAGAAGCATGAAATGAGAAGGAGCTAAAATAAGGCTCTTATTTTAATAAGCAGGGGTGCCAGTAGCCAAGACACTTGTTTATTTCAGCAATCTGCTCCCAATCTCCATGCCTCTCTCCTTTATACCAGGCTCTCTGCTATCCCGATATATGCCCCAAATTAAAAAAATTCTTTGAACTCCTCCCCCAAAGCATGGCAATGGAATAAATTATGCAAACTCATTAAGAAAATGCAAATGTGTTTAGTTCACACACAAACAGCTTCCTGGCAAGAAATGACATTATTCTGGCACAGGCTGTGTATACCCATGGTTACTTAATTGTCAACAGTCAGTGGAGTGGAGCATATGGAGTATCAATAAGGTGAAAAGGTCATTGTCTGGGTTACACACCGCTGAAATGGAAACTTTAGCTTCATTTCTGAGCTAGATGAACTCAAGCTAGATGAGCTTGAGTAGAAGTTAGCAGTACCGTAATTCACATTCTGCATCCTTAAACACACACACACACACACACACACACACACACACAAGCAGTTTATCAGTTTTGGGGGTGGTGTGGCGGTACTTTACGCTTATAGCATTTGCTATATAAACCACATTGCAGTGGCTTTCCAGTGAGTGCCCCAGTTTTTCACTTTGGAAATAGGAGCCTCTCGCTGTGCTGCCAAAGGCAGAGTGTTCAAGCTGGAACTGGAGAGACCTGCGTTCAGATCCCTGCTAAGCCACTCTGTGGCCTTGGGCAACTCCCAGACAATCAGCTTACACTAACTTGCAGGATACACTGCCCTAACTTCCTTGCAGGATGTGCAGAACAGAATGTAATCAATATTTTTAAAAAATAAATAAATGCACAGTTCATGAATCAATACATTTGCTCCCAGGATACCTGTCACATCCTGTTATCAAGCATCAATATGAATGGATTAAGAAAAATAGCATGGCGTGGAAGACTGCGACCAGGTGACCTGTATTCCTGTTCAGTCTTCTATCCAGGTGCTAACTGTTGATGGGCAACTCCCAAGGCCCCTGCGCTCCCTTCTTAGCGTTCTTGGACCAGACAGCCCTTCAAGCAGAGGACTCTGGCAGCCCTTCAAATAGAGAACTCTCCTCTGTAAATGAGGACACATGGCCACTCCAAAGAGCTCTCCTACAGCAGCTTACACAATAAAGTTCCATACAGTAAACAAACAAACAAACAAACACACACACACACAACCCCCCCCCCCCATACAACAATAAAAAGGAGTACTTTCAGGTATCCTATCAATTGGTTTCTCAACTTTTCTTCTAGGGTCCTTCAAAAGTTGCAGGGCTGTATTTTAAAAAGGAGGGGAGAGGAGAGAAAACACAACACTTGAAACTAAAGAAAACATATCAGCACATCAGAGAAATACCAATGGTGTGGAAACACTTCCTCCCATAAAAACAATGCCCTGAATACACACAGTTGCATAATCCAGTTTGGTAGGAAATGAGGAAAGCAGGGCAGTGCAACATACAAAGGGTAAAGCAGGAGTCAATTGTGATCCACACAATGCCATTTGGCCTGTCACCCAAACCCCCCTGCTCCAATCCATCTTAAGATTCTTCTTCTCAGGCGAGGATTTCTCATAAGCCACTAGCTGCCAGAGTTAAGATAGTCATGTACCTTGTGGCTCACCACAGCGGCGCAGTTATGGCTGGATCTCTGGGTCACACAGCCCAGCCCAGCCCCCCACACACAATCACCCAGCGTGGCAGGTGATGCAGGCAGGTCCATTTTAAAGATTAAGAACCATAAAAAGGGAGAGCAGAGCTGCCCATCAGCAGTGAGCGCCTGGACAGCAGACTGAGCAGGCACACACGCCACCTAGTCTCAGTCTTCCCCACTCTGCTGAGGTACTCTGTATTGCATTTCTATTTAAATGGCAGTAATTCTTCCTAAAGGTGCATCTCTGGCAATGCGATTCCTCTTTCTCTCGGCAATGTGTACGTAAGTGGCATGGGCTGAAACAAGAATGCTTCTTCTTCTTCTTCTTCTTCTTCTTCTTCTTCTTCCTCCAAAAAAACCCGCAAAACATTTTGTGGTAGGGCGGGCAGCTGGCCAGACAGTTACAGATTTCATAGATCATAGAGTTGGAAGGGGCCTACAAGGCTATTGAGTCCAACCCCCTGCTCAATGCAGGAAACTCAAGGAGGGGTCTCCCATCCAAGTAATAACCAGGCTTGACCCTGCTTAGCTTTCCACGCTCAGACAAGCTGAGCCAGCGTAAGCCAGATGCTCATTTTATTATGGTGCCATTCTTTAAGTGAGTTTCAAATGCAAAACTGCACATGCTCAGGGTATTTCTTGTTGATCAGACTTGGCAGACTGAATTTTTTAAATCTACTCCTAACACATCATAGGAACATCGGAAGCTGCCTGCTACTGAGTCAGCAGACCCTTGGTCCATCTAGGCCAGTACTGTCGACACTGACTGGCAGCAGCAGCTCTCCAGAGTTTCAGGCAGGATCCTTTCCTCACCCTACCTGGAGATGCCGGGGGGGGGGGATCAAACCGGGGACCTTCTGCATGCAAAGCAGGTGCTCTACCACTAAGCGACTGCCCCTCAGAAATGTAGAAGCAGTTGCGTAAAGCACAGAATGGTGGCTTGGCTTGTTGTGGGTGGGGGGAAAGAACCCTGTTGATTGTGTGCTTCCCAACTGTAATCCCACAAGACCTTTAAATCCAGGCCATTAGTCAACTACTGGCTCCCAAACCTGTTTATTTCAGGAGCATAGATTCACAACACCCCACCCATTGATGTGCAATTTGCAACTTCCCACTCCACCTCCACAACAATGGAAAAGAGGAGGGTAATAAGGCACTACTACGCAAAAAAGGGTACAGCAGCCTCCACTCCAGTTGTACTCTGAATCCCTCCTAAAGATAAGTAACTGAGAGTCAATTCAAATAGAGTAATAATACCTTGGATTGCAAGCATAATTCGTTCCGGAAACGTGCTTGTAATCCAAAGCACTCGTATATCAAAGCGAAATTCCCGATAAAAAATTTGTACACATATTTTTAATTTAAGCTGCAATAAAGAATGATAGTGTAAAGCAGGGGTCCTCAAACTACAGCCCGCGGGCCACATCCGGCCCGCCGGGTCTTTTCATCCGGCCCGGCAGCCGATCTAGAGTTGTGAGGGAAGAGGGGCGGCTGAGCCGGCGGGGGGGGCATGGGCCGCCTGCCGGGCCGCCTGCCTGCCTGCCGCCCTGCATCTCCTGCAGGGGGGGAAGGGGAGGAGGGGCGGCTTAGCCAGTAGCAGGGCACGGACAGGCTTTACTTTATCCGCCTCGCTGCCCGCTGGTCCCGTCGCGTCACTTCCGACGCGGCGGAAGTGACGTGACGGGACCCTGCTCCGGCGCATCCATCCTGGACCCCGCCTGCGCTGTTTTTCAAAACTGAGCGCGGGCGGAGTCCAGGATGGACGCGCCGGAGCAGCGGCGGCGGCGGACTCGGGCGGTGGCTAGGTAGGACGGCGGCAGGGATGAAGGCAGGAAGTGGCGGGTTACGGTTGGTGGGCGGGAAGCGGCGGGTTACAGTGGGTGGGTGGGTCGGTGGGTGGAAAGCGGTGGGTTACGGTGGGTGCGTGGGTGGGGGCGGCGGGTTACGGTGGGTGGGCGGGAAGCGGCGGGTTACGGTGGGTGGGCGGGTGGGCGGGAAGCGGTGGGTGGGTGGGTGGGAAGCAGCGGGTTACGGTGGGTGCGTGGGCGGGGGGTGGCGGGTAACGGTGGGGGGCGGGGGGAGGGCTTTACCTCATCCACCTCGCCGCCCGCTGGTCCCGTTGAGTCACTTCCAGCACGGCGGAAGTGACACGACGGGACCCTGCTCCGTCACGTCTATCCTGGACCCGGCCCGCGCTGTTTTTCAAAACTGAGCACGGGCGGAGTCCAGGATGGACGCGACGGTGTGGTGGTGGCGGCCTCGAGCAGAGGCTGTGGCGGAGGCACCGGCAGCAGCAGCAGCGCACAGGGGACCAGGTAGGATGGCGGCGGCGGCGGCGGGGGGGATTATGGCGGCGGGGGTGGGTTACAGGGGTGGGGGGTCCTGCGGTGGCAGCAGCAGCGGGGGACGGCGCGGGGGGTCCTGCGGCGGCGGGGCGGTCCTGCGGCGGCGGCAGTGGGGGGGGCGGGGGATGGCGGCGGGGCGGTCCTGCAGCAGCGGCAGCGGGGGGCAGAGGGGGGGTCCTGCACCGGCGGCGGGGGGGCAGCATGAAGGAGGCGGCACAGGGGAGTCCCAGTGAGTCCGGCCCCCCAACAGGCTGAGGGACAATGAACTAGCCCCCCGTGTAAAAAGTTTGAGTACCCCTGGTGTAAAGTCTTCATTTTTCTTGACCGAACTACAGTACTTGTATTGCAAGACGTTGCTTGTTTATCAAGTTAAATTTTATTTTAAAAATTTGCTTGTCTTACAAAACACTTGCAGACCAAGTTACTTGCAATCCAAGGTTTTATTGTATGCTGAAATAGCACACAGGGCAGCCCTGCCTGGGCTGTACAACTTCAGCCTGTGACGGACAGTTTTTAGATACTTCCCCATCTAAAAAAAAACCCTCCTTGTGTATGTAAATTAGCACATCAAAGGGAAGAGTTTATTTATTTATTTATTATATTTATACCCCGCCTTTTTTCCTGCAAGGAACCCAAGGCGGCTTACATAATCCTCTTCCTCCTCCTCTCCATTTTACCCTCACAACAACCCTGTGAGGTAGGTTAGGCTGAGAGTCAGTGACTGGCCCAAAGTCACCCAGTGACTTCATGGCTGAGCAGGGACTAGAACCCGGATCTCCCGAGTCCCAGTCCAACACTCTCACCACTACGCCACACTGGCTCTCCTCCATGACATGCTAGCAATCCATTAACCCTGGCCTCCTCTATGACATGCTAGCAATCCATGTGCAGTAGGTTTTTATGTACAGGAACATGAACATATACATTAAGGCTGAAATGGTATTCTGCAGGAAGGACTGTACCTTCTGGCATTCCTGCCTATTTGAATGGCATTTGAGCCTAGATAAAAAGAAAGGACCCCAATCACATTTTCAAGAGCCCTGTCCCTTCAGTGACCACCTTGCTATGGGCCAAGCTTTATGTGCAAATTTCATGATCGGAACTCCCCAGATTTTTCTTTCTTAAAAAGCAGGAATGGCGGGAGGGCAGAGAGAGAATTTGGATTGTTGCTGCAGAGCAGAAGGAAGGAGTCTGACCCTTTGTCTCCATGGTGATTCCCAGACTCAAACTGTCATCCCCCCCCCCCGCCCCGCTGCTGTTATAATCAAGTCCATAAGGTTCTCTCTTCAGGGTTAATCACAGTTTTGGGGGTACCGTATGTGATTTGGCCATGGTGTGGGGCAAAGGGTTAGACTCTTCCCTTTCTACACTACAGCCTTGATCCAAGTCACATCTCCCTCACCATCCATGGCTGCTTTTGAAGAAAGAAAAGAATATGGAACTCCCAAATAATGTCTAGCTTGATCCTATATATTGTGCAAAACTGGGATAGGCAATAAGCAATCTTCCTCGTTTTCATTCACAAACAAGAGGCAGGGAGAGTTCAAACAGTCATTTTGAGATAGCAGTTGATGGACTTAAGTGTTTTGTGGATGCTCTGATATGTCCAAGTCTGCGCATAGTCTCTATTTTTTAACATTTGAATTGTGCAACAAGGCAGAATCCCGTGCTACGAAAAACTGGACTCTCCTACCTGTATAGACCATATAGATGTACATGTATATTGACTTATTTTGTACAATGTATACTACTCCTGCTAGTTATGGACATGGGCAAAGAGCTATGAAAAGCACGGAAGCCCCACCCACTGGACAACTCTACACAATCTCTGCTCTGGCTGGAGGGGATTCAGACTTACAAGTCACACTCTTTGCATCCATTAACAGCTACAAAAGTAGTCTGTAGGTTTTTGTTTTTAAAAAAAGGATTTTAAAGTAAAATCCTCATGTTGCTAAATTTAGTACATAATACTGGCCTTTATATTTGAATGGTTTGATTGTGGGATTTGAAAAAAATGCACAGTGTCCTCGAGATGTCCCAGACATGAGTGAAGAAAACACTTCATCATCATTTATTGTTTTTTCTAGAAAGTATCTGATGTGGATTTATTTATTTTATTTTTATTTATTTATTTATTACATTTATACCCCGCCTTTTTTCCTGCAAGGAACCCAAGGCGGCTTACATAATTCTCCTCCTCCTCTCCACTTTATCCTCACAACAACCCTGTGAGGGACCGTAGGTTAGGCTGAGAGTCAGTGACTGGCCCAAAGTCACCCAGTGAGTTTCATGGCTGAGCGGGGACTAGAACCCGGATCTCCCGAGTCCTAGTCCAACACTCTCACCACTACGCCACACTGGCGTATTTAAAACATGTCTTGATTATAGAACCATCCCATTCCACCAATAAAGGAAACCCAACTTGTGGTTGCTTCACTATGTCGGTCACCCACTAAAAGTGGTTGTGTGAATCCACTCACAGACTCCTCCTCTTCTTGGCGGGAGAACAAAGCTCTATGGTATTGTGAGTTTCCTATCAGATTCCTGTGAACAGGACTGCCACTGTTGGTCGCCTGCTTAAGGCAATACCTGGCTAGAGTCTTGGACTTGACAAATGTGGAAGCAGATGCTGGCCCAGCTTGTCTGAGCGTGGAAAGCTAAGCAGGGTCAGGCCTGGTTATTACTTGGGTGGGAGACCCCTCCTCTAGTTTCCTGCATTGAGCAGGGGGTTGGACTCGATGGCCTTATAGGCTCCTTCCAACTCTATGATCTATGAAATCAATGACCCCAAAGCAGACACACACACCCCACCACCCATCTGTGTGACACGTATCATATCTAACTTCTGCTTTTGTACTTTTCCTCATCTGTGTGAGGTACAGTAATACCTTGGATTGCAAGTAACTTGGTCTGAGAGCATTTTGCAAGACAAGCAAATTTTTAAAATAAATTTTGACTTGATAAACAAGCGCCGTCTTGCAAGACAAGTAGTCGTAGGGATGTAACCGCTTGCCTCGAGCGGGCGTAGCAGGCCGAAATCGGCCCCGCTCACACCCGCCAGAGACTCGCTTTGATATAAGAGTGTTTTGGATTACAAGCACGGTTCTGGAACGAATTATGCTCTCAATCCAAGGTATTACTGTACTTATAAATATTGCAAATACTTCTGGGTGGGCAGAGTTGCCTTGTTCAGCCACACAGTCTGGTGTGTCTCTGGCATCCTCTCCCACAGCTGTTTGGTGTGTGAGCGCGATAAAAAGTCTGCTGGTTTGCACTCACAAATTGAAGAAAAGTCTTTTCTTCGACAGAAAGGAGTGTTGGCAGCCCAGGATATTCTGTGCTGTTCTCCTTGGAAGCACAGAATAAAGTTTCATACCGAACAGAAGACTACTGGCTGCAAAGTACAGGTATGGAGCCAGTCCATGTTCTGGTTGGTTCCTTTCTTCTTTATTTATATTTATATTATAAGTCATATACAAATATGTTCTTTATTTATATTTACTTAAAAATTGCATTTGAAACCACCCCCACTCCCGATTTAAATGGTTAAAAAAAATCTGCCAGAGTAGGGGGGAAATCCAACTGTGATGAGCTTGCCAACAGACAGTGTATATATGTAAGAGATCTCCAGAGACCAGAAATATCTGAAGTTCTTTCCAGTTTACTCAGGATGCCAGGACTTCTAATTCTGAAACTTGATGGGAGAATGTTTGAAACTCTCCAAAACTTCATTTTAGAATAGACCATACACTTCAATAATGTTTGATCAGCAGGATAGAGGGAAAGCGTGAAAGGGTCCCCTTCTCCCTCAATCCTTCCTGCTCAGTCCTTTTCCCACACTCCAGTCCAGGGCTCTCTGGCTTCTGCACCTGCTCACACTCGGGGCACTCTGAGGCTACCAACTAGAGAGTCACCGAGCAGGCAAGGCAGCTTCGCATTGGAGACACGTCTGCACCACCATCACGTTCTTGGCCTAGAGAACTTCAAGACCAGCTTTGGATGTGTTGGACTGCAACTCCCATCATGGTCAGTGGCCATGATGGCTGGGAATGATGGGAATTGCAGTCCAATTGTGAAGGACTGCCAACCGGTCCTTTACTCAAGACCAGAGATCAAAGGTGCAAAACTGCCTTAGCTCTGCTGTCTTGACACTGATTCTCTCAGGGCCTTCCCCTTGTCTATACACTGGATTTAGCACTGAACCACAGAGGAACCACACACACTGTGTGGGGTAGAACCAGGAAAGTTTATTTAAGGTAAACAGATTACAACAAAAGGTGGGAAATGAGGGAAGGAGAATAGGTGGGGAGACACTTTGGTATACACAGTAGAGCTACAAAACAACAAAAGCTAGTTCTTTTACTATATAACTACCCAGGCACTCTCTTTACCTGGGGGCTGGTCCTCTTTAAAGAAGGGGCCCCCGAACTTGTACAACATCTTCATAAACTCATCGAAAAAATCTGGATAGGAGAAGAGATCCCAGAAGACTTCAGGGATGCCATAATTACCACCCTCTTTAAGAAGGGTGATAGAACAGACTGTGGAAACTATCAGGGGCATTTCTCTCTTAGCAACCGCAGGTAAAATATTTGCTAGGATTCTCGCAAACCGTCTTCTATCTATTTCAGAAGAGATCCTCCCTGAAACTCAATATGGTTTCCGCCCCTCTAGAGGGACAGTAGACATGATTTTTACTGCACATCAGCTCCAAGAAAAATGCTAGGAGCAAAATCAACCCCTTTATATGGCATTTATCGATTTGGCTAAGGCCTTTGATACTGTAGACCGTACAGCTCTCTGGACTATCCTTATGAAAATTGGATGCCCCAATAAATTTGTGAATATCTTGCAACTTCTCCATGACAACATGACGGCAACGGTTTTGGACAACAACGGCTCTCATGGTGCTCCATTTAAAGTGGAATCAGGTGTTAAACAGGGATGTGTTATCGCCCCAACATTATTTGCCATTTTCATCGCCATGGTTTTACATCTTGTCAAGGGGAAACTTCCCACCGGTGTGGGAATTATATATCAAACAGATGGAAAGTTTTTTAATCTCAGCAGGCTGAAAGCAAAAAGTAAGGTAATTACAACCTCCGTTGTGGAACTTCAGTATGCTGATGATAATGTGGTCTCCGCACATTCAGAGGATGATCTCCAAACTATCCTAAATGCTTTTGCAGAAGCATACGAAAAACATGGTCTCTCACTTAACATCAAAAAAACCAAAGTGCTTCATCAGCTTGGCGGGACAAAGTGCTTGGCGGGACAATACTGGAAAATGTCGATCATTTTCTCTATCTTGGTAGCTATCTTTCTGTTACAGCTAACATCAACAGTGAAATCCAGCATCGTCTGAGCTCCGTAAGTGCCGCATTTTCTCGAATGAAACATAGAGTGTTCGAGGATCGGGATATTTGTAAGAAGACCAAAACACTGGTTTATGAAGCCATTGTATTACCAACTTTATTGTATGCCTGCGAAACATGGACTATCTATAAACGTCACTTCCACCTCCTTGAAAGGTTTCATCAACGTTGCCTCCAGAAAATCCTGCGAATTACGGTACTTGGGAAGATAGACGAACAAATGTCAGTGTACTGGAAGAAGCAAAGACTACTAGCATTGAAAAAATGATCCTTCAACGCCAACTTCAGTGGACCGGTCATGTTGTTCGAATGCCTGACTGCCGTCTCCCAAAGCAGTTACTTTACTCCCAACTCAAGGATGGAAAGCGGAATATCGGTGGTCAATATAAGAGGTTTAAAGATGTTCATAAGGCTAATCTAAAAAAATGCAATATAAACATCGAAAACTGGGAAGCTCTGGCCCATGAACGATCTAAATGGAGGTTGGCCTTTCACAAAGGTTCCATGGACTTTGAAGAAGCCTGAGTGCAAGGTGAAAGGGAGAAACGTGCTAAGCGAAAAGCACGTCAAATGAATCCTTTACAGGACCATCTTCTCAGGGCTTTTTTTCTGGTGGAACTCACCGGAACTGAGTTCCAGCACCTTTTCTTCTATTAATTGCATTACAATTTAATCGCCATCTACTCCCGAGGAAATGTAATCCAAGAGTTCCGGTACCTTTTTCTCCAGAAAAAAAGCACTGCATCTTCTATCTGGTAACCTGTGTCCTCACTGTGGGAAGCTGTGTGGATCTAGAATTGGCCTCCACAGTCACTTACGGACCCACCCATCGCTAGAGTCTACACAGTCTTCTTTAGAATTTCCTCCTTTTATCCCGGAAGACAATCTTACTCGGTCACGAGTGATCGCCTGATGATGATGGTGTGGTGCAGGAAACTCTGATGCTTTTTCTCCACACCAATACATCTGGAGGGCGCCAGGTTGGGGAAGGCCGGTCAAGACCATCATGCATGTGGAAATGGAGCCACAGGGAAGCTGCATGCACTTTGCTAACTGAACTGCCTCAGTGCCTCACCCTGCCTCCAGTTCTTCACTTCAACCACCATCACACTGAAATTCTGCAGGACACGTATGTGTCTTTACACCCAGCCGCATACTTTAAAAACCAACAAGAAATGCAAGAATTCCATTGCACTTGTTGCTTTAGAGTCGTTCTGGTGAATGCAAACAAGATAGACCATTCATGCCCTACACTGAATTAAATCAATATGCTGCTGGAAGGTTAGAGATGACTCTGTGAAACCTTCTTCCCAAGTTACAAAACATGCAGTAAAGTCTTTCCTCAACCAGCTAGCAGCCCTGCTGTTTTATTCTGACTCTGTGAGGCTTTTGCTCTCAGCATTCAAGAAAATACTTTCAGAATGATGTCAAAGTCTATCTTAAGCTGTTTGAGTGGGTTTTCTACCACCTGCCCCTCCTTGTTTCTACCCAGCAGACTGGCAAGGTGAAAGCATACCAGTTTCTGTGGCAACGGAAAGGGATTGCTAGGTTGGAGTTATGGTGCAGCTACCACAACATCCAACTGTCTTTGGGCTTAGATCTGGTCCTCACTTACAGTCTACTCTGACTAGCTCAGTATAAAGAAATCTAGCCACTCTCTATTGTGTGTTTGCCATATTGTAAGCTTTAATGCACATGGGAAATGCACACATCAGCTTCACAAGCAATACCTGGCCAAGTTCCCTTTTTACAGTTGTTTGAACACAATTCAAATCATACACTCTTGAGCAGTGGTGTAACTGAACCAGATTTTGCAGGGATGCAGGGCTGACCTCGCTTAGCTGCAATCCTCACAGTAGCTGGGGGGAAATGAATTTTCCCAGCAACAATATATTGTTTCCTGTTGTAATGCAAAGTATTTTGTGATGACTTGATCTTCAGCGGGCAATTAAGACCTATTCACTTTACAAAAGACCTGCTCCTGATGGAGATGAAAACTGCTAGGACTTGTGCCTTGATATGGATGAACACAGCTGCCTAAATTTTGGCACTCTCCTTCAGGGCATGACTTTGGGAACTGTCATGATGAGCACTTGCACTCCAAAATTTACCACCACACCCCTGCTCTTGCAGAGTGCCCTCTACGTCCACCACCATACCTCCTACGTTTACTCATATGTCTGTTTCATTATCTGTGACAATCCAAGATTTAAAGTGAGGGCCTCTACGTTAGTCCTGGAAAGAGAGGTGCTAGGACTCAGGCCTACTTCTAGGACAGAAGTATTAGGCCCAAATGTTTGAGAGATACCTTTGGCTGCTCAGTATGACTGAAAATGCACTCTAAATGTACTCAGGACACTTTCTAATTTATTCTTAATTCATATGTTTATGAATTTATTCATAAACATATTTATTTATATGTTTATTCTTAATTCATAAGAATTCTTATGAATTCTTAATTCATAAGAATTTATTCTTAATTCATATTCTTAATTCATATGTTTCAGGGCTCAGTCAGACTTTCAAAACAGATTCTGAGGCTGAGGGGCTGGCTGATGAGCTTTAGTTCAGGTTAAGCCCTGTCTATTGCATTTTAATCACCTTGCTCCCTCAACTCACAGAGCAATCTCATACATGTCTCCTCAGAACTAAGCCTCATTAAGTTCAATGGGGCTCACTCCCAGTCCCAGGCAAGTGGGTACAGGATTGCAGCCTAAGGGTCCTACAACTCCCAGCATTGCGCCAGTCAGCCATGCTGGCTGGGGAATGCTGGGAGTTGTAGGGTTTTTTCCCCATCTAAACATGCATAGGATTGCACCCTTAATGTGTTTTCCCTACCTTCTAGTATGCCTTAGAGAGGGAGGGATGCAAGCAACCCCGCACCCCACCCCCACCCCGGAACTCTTTGAATCTCAGCTCAGTGCAGTTTCTCAGATTCAACCCATTTCTGGTTCAAACAATTCTAGCTCAAAAAACTTATTTCCAGTCTGAGTCATTCATGGACACTTGAGCCCTTTTGTAAATTATAACACATGCTGAAACAAGAAGCCCAAGCAAGTACTTTGGGCTTCATCTGAATGTCTGAATATGGCACATGCCCACACACTCCATTTTGAAATGAGCACTCCCACAGTTCTCCTTACGGAGGGTGCGCAAGTTCCTTTTTCAATACTGCAGAAGAAAACCCAAAATAGGAAGCATAACTCAATCACACTTTCCATTTCAATGCTTGCTATAACTCACAAAATCACCCATGGATTCAATTTGTGTTACGTTCCCCTGATTAGCTGGGGAGTTTATCAGTGTTACACATGAAATGCAATAATAAATACTTGTATGAGAGGGATTAAAAAAACAGAAGATTTGTTGTTAGATCCGTAAGTAGCAAGTTTAGTACTGCCTCCGATTAAACATAAAGTCCACAAACCTATTGTAGGTCAAGTGGTTTACTAAGATTATTTGCAAGATGCACTCTAAGTTGTATTCCAGAGGAAGCACACATAAATACAAATGGCAAAAGCATTCTAAGAAGCATCAATTATTAAAATCTGACCTAAATAAAATAATCTTATTAAGCATAAACTGCCTGATATGTTTGCTTCATGGGAATCACAGTCTGATCCCATAAGACTGAGAGATTTGCCTCTAGGCAGAGTTGTTTGTAATTGGATATTGCCATACACCAAACCACCATGAGATGTGCTTTCAATGGAATCTTGCCTAGAAGGCAATAGTTCAGGAGGGGAAAAATGCTATTTCAGTTCACACTGACCCTTCATGTTTGGAACATTAGAGCAAATGTTCTAATGCCTTTCCCATGCTTTCCCCAAGCAGCTCAGAATATGCCTACTGATCATGCAGATCAGTAGACCTTTTATTTCCACTGCTAAAATTTCACTGTAAACTACTGTAAAAACCTAGTGCGAATCTACACGAGAGCCCCTTTCGTGAATCAGGGAGCTCTGTCGCGGTATTTATACAAAACGCATGTACCGCTGTTGGGGCACATGGTAATGAATACAGCGTGTTGAAAACGTGATCTTGTGTCACACACAGATGCAGTTGTGGAAGAATGAGGAGGAGTTTGAAAGGTGACGTGTGTAAAAGTAAACTAAGTAAGTAAAAGTTCACTTTTATACATGACTAGCTTTTGCCCACGGCTTCACTCGCGTGATGAAGAGTGACCGTGCCAAATTTGCACGGGTCGTCATTTTCCTATAGGCACTATTTGTTCAAAATTCCTTAAGGTCGCTGACCGCTGTTTTGAATCGCTCCATAGGAAAGGTCCCCCGGGACTACATAATGGAATCCTAGCTCCCCCAGGACTACCAGCTCCCCTGGGACTACCTGCTCCCCCGGGACTTCCAGCTCCCCCGGGACTGCACAATGAAATCCCAACTCCCCCGGGACTACACATTGAAATCCCTGCGGGCCCCCCCGGGACTACACAATGAAATCCCAGCTCCCCCAGGACTACACAGTGAAATCCCTGTTCCTCTCCTGGGACTGCACAATGAAATCTCTGCTTCCCCCCCTGGACTACACAATGAAATCCCTGTTCCCTTTCCCCCGGGACTGCACAATGAAATCCCAGCTCCCCCCCCCCCCGGGACTACACAATCTGTTGTGACATGTATCACAATCACCAGCTGTGGCACATTGTTTACAAATGAAAGGAACAGAATGGCTGGTAAACAAGTTATGTTTTGTCTCCTACTTCCTGTGTGTTTCTCATGGGAAAAGTAGGTGTGAAAGAAATACGAGCTGGTCATGTGGTTTGTATGTTCTGATGACGTACTGACTTGTTTTTTTCTCTGTCTGTAGCCATTTTGGAGAGATGTTGAACTGTTCTCTCTTCTTCACTCTCTTGTCTTCTGACTAGTGCTTGCTGGACTAAATGCAATCATGTAATGTCTGTGCTGAGTGGAGTGAAGCTCAACTTGCTCCACTGGATTAAATGCTTGCGCTATGCATTGTACTCTGCACATGGAAATGTATACTCTGTAGAATAAGCTTTCTTAAGTAAATAAACAGGTAGTAAATAGACCTGTGGAGTTTACAGAGTTATTTCCTTACTACTGGAATCTGCAAACAGGAGGAAGCTGAGCTGGCTGACATCCGATACGTTGGAAAGCTGCGCTGGGAGTGGGAGAGACAGATCTGAACTTCTGTGTGTGGATTTATAGGCGTCTGCACACGGGAATAGGATTTAAAATCTTCCATCTCACTCATGCGAGGCACTCTGCTTTTCCTCGCGCACTTTCAGGGTTATGGGCCCAGAAATTCGGATTCAGCGGGACCAGTTGGACCAGTGCCAGAACCGAACGGAACCAGTTCGGGACCAGGCTGAGGGTCAACGCTGGCAGCAGCAGCGGGACCTGTTTTCCAACAGCTGTGTCAACAACTTCGACTCCGGGAATGCAGTGATTTATGGCAGAGGAGGACATCAAGGCAGAAGGGAAATCTCCTGGGCCTTCGTCCGGTAAGGAAGGGGAAGAGTGGGAGGTGTATGCTGAGAGCTTGCAGGCTCTGTTCAAAGCCGAAAGCTCAGACAGCGAGGCCGAAAGTTCTGAAGGGGACGAGGCGGCAAATCCCCCTGTTCCCGGGATGGCGGCAGCACCAGCTCTAAACCCACAGATAGTGGAAAAGCTATCTGGTTCGAACTATGTATTATAGAGCTTCCAGATGCAGCATTATTTAACTCATGCAGGGCTCTGGAATGTTGTAACACAGGATGCAGTGGCCGTGGGAGACCAAGCTTACAATGAATGGAAGGAACGAGACGAGAAAGCAAAGGCAATTCTGTGCTTATCTGTTGAAAGTTCCCAGGTGCCATTTATTCCGTTTTTGGAAACGGCAAAACAGATCTGGCAGACCCTACAAGGGATGTACCAGATGCAAACGGCAGGGAGTAGGATCATACTTGCACGTAAGCTGTACAAATTGAGCTTGCAGCCAGGTGGTTCTATGCCAGAACATCTAAGTACTATTCGTGACATGTTTAACAGGCTTAGAGCACAAGGGATGCAAATTGAGCACTTGCATCAAGTTTCTATTCTGTTATCCAGTCTGGACTCTTCATATGATACAATTGTAACCAGGGCTGGATTAAGAGCATTATGGGCCTGGTGCTGAGGAGGGCGCGCGGCTGAAGAGGGCGCGCGGCTGAAGAAGGCGCAGAAACGCTGCGCTCCTCTTCGCTGCCACTGCGCCGCCCCCGCCAGGCCTCTGCCTCCGCTGCGCCGCCCCCGCCAGGCCTCCGCCTCCCCACCCTCCCTCCCTCCCGCCGCCGCACCCTCCCGTCCCGCTCGCCGCTGCGCCTCCCCCCGCCCTCCCGCTCGCTGCCGCTGTGCCTCCCGCCGCCGCCACCATCACTCCCCCCTGACCCCCCCACCACCTACCTTCTCCGCGTCGTGCTGCTTCCGGAGCCCCGCCCGCGTTGTTTTGGCGGGAGGAACCAGGGCAACAGGGCTTAAACAGCCCTGTTGCCATGGTTTCCCTGGCAAAAAACAGCGCGGGGGTCCCGTCGCGTCACTTCCTGCTCCTTCTCGGCGGCGGCGGCAGCAGCAGCAGCAGCAGCTGCAGCCGCAGCAGCCGCCAGGGCGGGGGGAAGGTAGGTTGGTGGTGGCGGCGCAGGGTTTTGTTTTGTTTTTTGGCAGAGCAGGGCTGCTTTGGAGAGGGGCCCCCGCTAAATATTATTTCGCCCGGGGCGCCAAACTGCCCTGCACCGGTCCTGATTGTGGGCCTGTTTTGGGGTAGGGGCCTGGAGCTGCAGCTCCAATAGCCCCTATCTTAATCCGGCCCTGATTGTAACATTGATGGAGGGGCAACCAGATCAGAATCTGACCATGGAGTATGTGTCAGGCAAGCTTCTCTCTGAGTGGGAGAAACGGCAAGGGAAGAAAAGCAATGCTGGACGCAAATCAGCAGACAGCACGGCTGACGCGGGGCACAGCCAAGCTGGGGATTACAATAAGCTGGGAGTTACCCAGGCTACAGCTTTGAAAGTAAGGAAATGTTTTTCTTGTGGATCTACATCGCATCTTAAAAAAGACTGTACTTTTAAGGGCAAGCAGAAGAAGAAAAAACCCAAACAGGAAGCTACCAGTACACCTGAGGAGGCATTTAAAACGGGCAAAAGTTTAATTGCTAGGGTGGGAGTTTCTGATGGCAATCTGTGGATTTTGGACTCTGGGGCCAGTCATCACATGGCAAATTCTAGAGACATATTTCAATCTCTGGAAGAATGTGGGAATCAACACATGGAATTAGCTAATGGAAAGCGAATCCAGGTGACAGCTGCAGGAACAATTGACTTTGCTACTTTGGGTCAGCAAAGGGCACTATTTGTTCAAGAGCTGGATACAAACTTAATTAGTATTTCACAATTAGCTAATGATGGTTATGAAATATGTTTTTCTGACAGCAACTGTGTAATTTCACATGAAGGGGTGATCTGTGCAAAAGGTGATTTGCAGAATTCTCTATATGTTATAAATCCATTTGTAACACATGATGAGAGGGCAAAGTATGCAAATTGCAAACCACATGACAATTGTGTGCATATTTTCCACAAACGTTTGCGCATGCCCCATCCAGGAGCATCGACGGAAAATGCCAAGGTCTGTGTGAGGGTAGGAACATGAAACCTTGTTCTAAGTCTGTGGACTTGTGAAGTATGCCGTACAGCAAAGGTCACACAGAATTCAACATTCGAAACACAGTGATAGAGTTAGCCCAAGAATATTTGAGCTTAGTACACTCTGACTGTGCGGTACCATTTGAAATAGCTATGGGGGGCAATCATCATCATCAGGCGATCAACTCGTGACCGAGTAAGGATTGTCTTCCGGGATTAAAGGAGGAAATTCTAAAGAAGATTGTGTAGACTCTAGCGATGGGTCCGTAAGTGACTGTGGAGGCCCCATGTCTAGATCCCCCACAGCTCTCCACAGTGAGGACACAGGTTACCAGATAGCAAAGATGGTCCTGTAAAGGAATTCACTTTGACGTGCCTTTTCGCTTAGCACGTTTCTCCCTTTCACCTTGCACTCGGGCTTCTTCAAAGTCCATGGAACCTTTGTGAAAGGAAATAGGTACTACATGACACTCGTGGATGACTATTCTCAATTTTGTTTTGTTTATCTTCTGCAGCATAAGTCTCAGGTTCAAGAGAGATTTGAATCATTTGTTAAATGGGCTGGGAACAGATATAAACAATATCCAATAGGAGAATTACTCACAGATGGTGGGGGAGAATACACGAGTACAAAGTTCAAGAAATTCTTGGAAAGTGAGGGTATAGGGCACAAAGTCACTGCCCCATACTCCCCATTTCAAAATGGCGTTGCTGAAAGAAAAAACAGAACACTCCAGGAAATGATGAGGGCTCAATTAGCTGAATCACAGGTGGGAAACCGTTTCTGGGGGGATGCACTGTCAAATGCCAATTACCTGCTGAACAGGTTACCAAATACCACAATTGGGAAAACTCCATATGAAATGTTTCATGGGAGGAAACCGAAGATAGCACACGTGCGCATTTTTGGGTGTAAATGTTTTGTTCATATACAGGCTCAAAACAGAACAAAGCTATCTCCAAGAAGCTTTGAATGTTTTCTGCTGGGGTATGATGCACAAACAAAAGGGTACAGGTTGTGGTCACCACACCACAACAAGGTAATTCTGAGCAGGGATGTGATTTTTCACGAGCAAACAAATGACCAGAAACAGCTGGTGGAATTGCCAATGCATGCAATGTCTGAAACACAGCAGGATGCTTCTGGGACAGAACAAGCCACTGGGCAGATATCTGGGGAGCAGGAGGGAGGTGAACAATCTCTTAGGCGTTCAACCCGAGAATGCAAAACACCTGTTAGATATCAGGATGAATTCCAAAGTGGGAAAACTGTTGTACATAAAGCTCTCAAAATAGCTTTAGAACCACAAAGTTTTGAGGAAATTCAAAGCATGGAACCAAAAGTGAAGAATGATTGGTTTGAGGCCATGCAGGATGAAATCAATGCAATGCATGAAAACAACACAACAGTATCTTTGCCTGTGGGGCGGAAAGCCATCACCTGTAAATGGGTGTACAAGGTGAAGACAAATCACCAGGGGCAGGTGGAGAGATACAGAGCAAGGGGGTTTGCACAAAAACATGGGGTAGATTTTGATTCCGTGTTTGCACCAACAACAAGGTATGCAACTGTCAGACTGTTGTTGAAATTGGCAGCACAAAGAAAAATGGTGGCATTTCATTTTGATGTAAAAACTGCTTTTCTATATGGTGAATTACAAGAGGAAATCTACATGCAGCAACCAAAAGGTTTTGTAGAAAATCCCAGTCTTGTATGTCGTCTGAACAAGTCCATATATGGGTTAAAGCAGGCAGCTCGATGCTGGAACCAGAAACTAGACAGAGTTTTGATTAGTTTCAGATTCAAACAAAGCAAGGCTGATCACTGTCTGTATACAAATCACACAGAACAGGGAAACTGGGTGTATTTGTTGGTCTTTGTTGATGATATATTGCTGGTGACACAATCAGTAAGTCAAAAAGACAAAATTGCAAAAGAATTGCAAGCACACTTTGAATTGAAAGATCTAGGTTTGGTACAACACTATCTTGGAATGCAATTATCTCAAGATGAGGAAGGTTCTTTCATGGTTGAACAAAGTGGAAAAATTCAGAAATTGCTGGAAATTCATGGGTTGGAGAATTGTAACCCGGTTACCACTCCAATTACTCTTGAATATCAGAAACACACAGATAACACCGAATTTGAAGATATTGGAAAATATCAGAGTGTTATTGGAAGCCTGCTATATTTGGCAAATGTGAGTAGGCCAGACATCAGCAATGCTGTAAACATACTTAGCAGGAAAACGCAAAATCCTTCTATGTATGATTGGTTAGCTGTGAAACGTGTGTTAAGGTATTTAAAAGGTACCATGAATTGCAAACTGAAATTGTCATCACACACAGAGGGAGATTTTTGTGTGTACACTGATGCTGATTGGGGATCTGCTACAGATAGGAAGTCCACAAGTGGGACTGTGCTCATGTATGACCAAAGTTTAATTGAATGGTATACACGAAAACAATCTTGTGTGGCTATATCTAGCGCAGAATCTGAATTCTTCAGTTTATCTCAAGCATGTAATGAGATTGAGTGGTTCAAACAATTGTTTGCTGATATGCACATACCAGTAGACAAGGCTGTTACAATTTTTGAGGACAACCAAGCTTGCATAAGCATGGCTCTCCATGAAAAAAGTAGGCCAAGAACCAAACACATTGATGTTCATTACTCTCGTAAAGGACTGTGTGCAAAAAGGGTGGGTAATGCTCAAGTACTGTGCAACAGGGGATATGGTGGCAGATCTTTTCACAAAACCATTGCCTGTAGTAAGACACAGGAAACTAATGATGGCACTAGGCCTCATTGAGTAAATGTAAACAAGATGTATCACAGCTTGTGGGGGGATGTTGTGACATGTATCACAATCACCAGCTGTGGCACATTGATTACAAATGAAAGGAACAGAATGGCTGGTAAACAAGTTATGTTTTGTCTCCTACTTCCTGTGTGTTTCTCATGGGAAAAGTAGGTGTGAAAGAAATACGAGCTGGTCACGTGGTTTGTATGTTCTGATGACGTACTGACTTGTTTTTTTCTCTGTCTGTAGCCATTTTGGAGAGATGTTGAACTGTTCTCTCTTCTTCACTCTCTTGTCTTCTGACTAGTGCTTGCTGGACTAAATGCAATCATGTAATGTCTGTGCTGAGTGGAGTGAAGCTCAACTTGCTCCACTGGATTAAATGCTTGCTATGCATTGTACTCTGCACATGGAAATGTATACTCTGTAGAATAAGCTTTCTTAAGTAAATAAACAGTAATAGACCTGTGGAGTAATAGTAAATAGACCTGTGGAGTGTACAGAGTTATTTCCTTACTACTGGAATCTGCAAACAGGAGGAAGCTGAGCTGGCTGACATCCGATACGTTGGAAAGCTGCGCTGGGAGTGGGAGAGACAGATCTGAACTTCTGTGTGTGGATTTATGGGCGTCTGCACACGGGAATAGGATTTAAAATCTTCCATCTCACTCATGCGAGGCACTCTGCTTTTCCTCGCGCACCTTCACAATCAAATCTCTATTCCCCCCCCCCCCCCGGACTACACAATGCTTCAGTTCTTGGATCCAAAGATTTGAAGTTGCTCTCAAGGCAGCTTTGCTGCACCAGCAACGCTGCCTGTTGTTGATTATGTAAAAATGAACTGTGGTAGATAAGCAAGCACGGCAATGCTCATATTGCTGGTGTCTTCGTGCCTTCATCTAGGGCAGCCTTCCCCGTCCTGGTGCCCTTCAGATGTGTGGGACTACAATTCCCATCATCCCCCAGTCAGTATGGCCATCGCTCTGCTGTCTTGCTCTGCACAGAGAAAGGGGTCTGATGACATCAGGGAGTGGGGCTTGGGCGGGGAGGGATAGGATGTGGCTGCAGAACCTCCCCTGCCTCACTCTGCATGGAGAAAGGGACTACCATTCCCCGCTGAGCGCAAGAGAAAAAGGCTTCCATTCATGAATTATAGGTATTGCCTATACTGATTAGCAGCAGCTTTCCAGGGTTTTAGCCCAGGAGTCTTTTGCAGCCTCATGTGGGATTAAAGCTACGACTTTCCGCATACAAAGCCTATGCTCTACCACTGAGCCTTTCCCCAATGAACAAAACTAGCAGCAGCATTAAAATAGCAACACAGGGACTGTGTCACTGCTGTCCAATAATAAGAGAAAATTAAAAGTTTTGATCTGGTGCCTCAAAGATGAACGACCAGGTGCCTGACCAACAATGGTTTTTGAGGGCCCTTGGGCAAGACACCCTCAGTAGACCCCCCTCCCTCACTGAGTCTGCTCCTCACCACCATTGTCACCAGCTGCTGTGGCTCCTCATCCTCTGCCACTTGTTTGCTTGACAGGCAGAGAGCCGGTGCACAAGTAGACAGTAGCATCTACTGCTCTGCTCCTCATTCTTGCCACCACCATTGTCTGGGCCAGAGTAAGATGCAGGTGAACAAGCAGGTTGCCGTGGTGAGGAGGAGGTGAGGAGGAGGAGCAACTGCAGGGTGCTGTTGTCAGTGGGCCCCTGCTGGGGTGTGGGGCCTTGGCAGGTGCCCAACCATGCCTACTGTTGACACCGGCCCTGCTGATGGATATTTCCGGGGAGGTGATTCAACAGTCAAGCACCACCAGCAACAAAAAGGCCCTATGCCCAGTTGTCACCTTCATAATCCCAAAAGAGGGCGCTTTTAGAGCAGGAGCCTCAGGTAATTGTCTTAAACAGGCAGCTTCCTAGAAAAGGCAGTCCTTCATTTTAGACATGCAACTCATGGGCAGTAGTGAGGCCACTGGGCAGATTCCTCCCTGTAATCCAGCTCCTCAGCAAGAGTGATTATGTGGCCAAACAACACACAGCAGTTAAAAGCAGTGATAATAACAGAAGAGCCCCTTCTATATTCCAAGGCACTCACACAGTTGGGTTAGGCATTTACACGGCCAACAGCTTAATTACCACCAGTAACAATCCACTCTGTGCACAGAATGGACTGGATCAAAGCATGATTAGGTCTCCCAAAGTAGCTTCTGCCTCAGCTAGACACAGTACTAAAATAATAGAAAAGAATTTAAAAATAAGTGCCAATAATAATAATAATAATAATAATAATACCACCACCACCACCACCACCACCACCACCACCACCACCTTTCTGTGGCATTTACCCAGATGTCCTTCACTCTAAGGTCTTATTTAGGGATGGGCAATATGTGGCCTACAGATGTCTTGGCCTACAACTTCCATGATCTTTCACTGTTGGCTATGCTAGCTAGTGCTGATGGGAGTTATAGGCCAAAAATCTGGACAGCCACAAGTTGCCCACCTTGTCCTTCTGTGCACAGGCCTGCCACCCTACATCCATTCCGCAGAGGACAGCATCATAGATTGTCTGGGCAATCTCCCAGCACTGCCCTGTCTCTGATGCTTGGCTGTGCGTGCAAGTGAAACCCTTAAACATGGGGTAAGGGATTACTTTGAAATGTTGACTTATGGAGAAGGCACCTTCCAATGCTGAAAATGAAGGCACAGTTTTGAGTTCAATTTGTGTTTGGATGAGTGAATGTGATTGGCGGTCTTTCGTTTCTGCTGCCTAGCAGACCCTCCCTCCCCATCTTAAGGGCAAACTTACATGAGACCACAGGAGCTGCCTTGCCACTTTTGGATTGAGCCTTCCAGAAGCTTCAGTAAAATAATGAAGCAGGAAGAGGATGCTGGCAGTCTGATCCTTTTTCTTGCCTCACACCTGATGCTTCCATTTCTGTTAATTTTGCCTTGCTTTCTCACAGTTCCTTGCTGAGTAACTCCAGCTATGATGTCCATATCTCAGCTTACCCCAGGCCTGACAGTGTTTTGTGTGAGAATGAGAAGCCCAAGGATAAATTATTCAGATACAAATTATTTGCACAGAAAATGATTCTTCTAACACCGTTTGGGTTCCTTAGCCCTACAGCTTTACTTTACCAACCCATCTTGTTTGCATACCTGGCGCATGAGAGATGATCCTTCAGCATTCCAAACTGGAGCAGCAACAACAACATAAAAAAAGCCAATTGCATGAGCTATTTTGGATACTTTAAGTGAATCACCTTGCTTCTTCCTTAGGAAAGAGCACGCCCTTGTTCTGTCTTGTTTTCCAGCATACTTTCAAGATCCCTGGTATCTTAGAACTCCTCTCCTTCTCTGCAAGGCATGCTTTAGTGTAGCGTCTTTCAACCTACACACTTTCACAGAAGTAGAATTTACATACTCCCCAACAGAAGATGGCTCAGTGAACAGTATCACCTAACTTCTGCAGCATGGTGGAGAGTGAGTTGATTTTGGCTAAGGAAGACTTGGGTTCAAATCCCTGCTTTTTTGGGCCGAGTTCTATGCCCCAAATTCAAATTCTGCGACCTAGCAAATACCAGAATGTTATTATCAAGGTTAGAAAAATTGAAGTCATGAAGTATTAGTTGGCATTGGGCAAAGCAATCCTAAGCGATGAAACTAAAGAAATTGGGTGCTTCCAGATGGAGGGCTCCTAGCCCCACCAATCAGAAGGCACTGTCCATTGGCTCCAGTTTTTCCTCCTTAACAGACTTTTTGTGATGAGAGAGAAGATGGAAGAAGTGGTAGGAAAATACAGGAGGGTTACAAATGAAAGACAGTGTTTAGCCATCCCCGCAAAAAAAATTGTGTTTGAGACAGGGCAACTGCAGGATAAAAGTCTTGCCTGGAAGCACCCATATGGTTAGGACTGTACTACCAACTTACCACATTGGGTTAACATGAGGATGCATGAGGTAAAAAGTGTAAAGCACTTTGTACGCACAAAAAGTTGGGGAAATATCAATATTCCCAGGCATCAGAATCAAAATTTTAGGTGCCTAGGATATTTCTAGTCTTGATAATAAAGTTCCTCTGGTTCTAAGGTTTGGAAAAGGTTTGTAAAATTAGATTTTTAGGCAAGAAGCCTAGCCACCCCCTAACCAAACTCTGAAATTCCAAGAAAAATGTTGAATTCCACAGGAACAGAATCTGCAAATAAATTATTGTAATGTTTATATTGGGGAAAAATCAAATTTTGCCATTTTATATGTAAATTCATCTTGTACATGTCATGTTAGCTCTAGCTGTTAAGACTTCTATAGGGAAAGTCATATATAGTTATGTCAAGTCACAAGGGCATTTTCTCCGGGAATTTAGATTGAGGACCAAGCAAGAAAGGTTCTGATGCATCTAGGTTTGGATTCCAACTGTGTCCATAAAACTGACAAGAGAAACACACTCAATCCTTTATTTCCAGCCCATAAACCATTGTAATTAATGGCAATTGCCCTGATTTACCGTAAAGGCATCGTTCTATCCTGTGTTTTGGAACTACAGTGATGGAGTACTGTAAGCATTATTTCAATAAGTTATCCTTTGCACATTAACTTACAGCACAATCCTATGCATGTTTACTTGGAAGTAAATCCTGCCATTTTCAACAGGGCTTGCTCTCAGGAAGTGCTCATAGGATTGCACTGTTAATATATTCCAGGGCTGTGCGTCTTCCATGAAAGGAATCAGTAAAAGTCCCACAACAATAAGGTCATTCACACACAGTCTCCTTTTCAGCAGGAATTCAAAATGCACAATGAACAAATCTTGTTGAGAAGGGATCAGGGAAAATAAGAAAGGAGGGGAAGAGTGAAAGGGAGGCATGGTAGCATGACCACTGTCCAGCCTGGCTATGTAAGAAGGAAAGGAACAGGGTACACCGAGAGAGATATGAGATCTACAATGGGGAGCCAGGTGTTTAAATCTGGAAGCCTGCTATTTGCTTGATCCCCCAACCCGCACTGCCCGTAAGTAAAGTACAATATTGCAGCAACCAGGAGAAAGTGGAAAGAAGAATCAGACTATAATAGAACAATAACAAAGACAAAACAAGTTCAGAACGTCAAAGCACTAATTGTATCCATTTCCTCAAAAACAGGCTTGTGAGCCAGCAAGGAAAATTCTGTGTTTGGACCAGCTAACTCTACGGAACATTTTGCTAGTATCACCATGTGCAAAGTACTGCAGAGAATACAGTCCCTGCCCGGAAGGCTTACAACTGTTATGAAATACAGGAAAAGGGAACATATATGATATTAATTAATAGCATAGATTATAATAGATTCATAGATCATAGAGTTGGAAGGAGCCTACAAGGCTATCGAGTCCAACCCCCTGCCCAATGCAGGAAACTAGAGGAGGGGTCTCCCATCCAAGTAATAACCAGGCCTGACCCTGCTTAGCTTTCCACGCTCAGACAAGCTGAGCCAGCGTGAGCCACAGGCCTACTCATAATAATTTAGATGCCCTTAAAATACTTTTACCTCGATAATTCTTAGCAACAACAGCCCTGTGGGGTAGGGCAATATTATTATCTCCGTATTACAGATGGTAGAGAGGAGTGGAGGTCAAGAAATTGTGGTGCCTTTCACTAGCCAGTGAGCTGGTCAGTGCAGAACTGAACCAGGGACTTCAGGTGGTAGTGCAAGCTTTTAATCACTATGGTACACCAGCTCTAAGTTAAGGAAAGGGAGAGGAGCAAGTAAAGTGAGGACAGGGCATTCAGGAAAAGTTTCCTGAAGTGGATCTTGTGGGGGGGGGGGGAACCAGGTTGATGAGCAGGACTTCTCTAACGCAGATCTGTGGTTTTGCCATTCAGTAGCAGTGGGAGTGAGATCCATTATGAAGTCAATTACCGTAGGTAATTCTGTGGGTCACCATGCATGGGCACTTTGTAAGAGGAGCAGGCAAGAGATTCCAGCTAGAATGGGACGGAGTGAGTTGCTGGATCCTCTCTTCAAGGATCCATGGTTCAAGCATGGACCAGAGGGACTCAGTGAGGCAGCCATTAACTTAGACAACTGTGGGAATGAGAGGCAAGTAAAGGAAGCCTCAGTGGGCAACAAGCCTTATGATCACATGGGATAGATAAGGATGGACTTCCAGGCCCTGGGTGTGTGTGTGTGTGTGTGTGTGTGTGTGAGTGAATCTGCCAGAAACTGGACCCTGCTAGGTGGGCTTGAGCAAATCGCTCTTTTAACAGCACCAGGTCAAAGAGACAGAAATAGGGAGTGGTTGTTCTTCCCCAGTGCAGTATCAGTTCACCTTCCTTCTCTGCTGGACCTTGCAAAAAGGATTTAATTCTTGTCTCATATAAAGAAAGAAGAGCAAGAGGGTGAATGGACCGCTGTAGCAGACACAGTTCCTAAATGTTGTCTCTCTAATCACTTAACTGTTAAAGCAGCAGTTGCGATCCTTAGGTCAGCAGTCAATGACACTCACGGGGCAGTAAAGACATTCAGAAGCTGCAACATGCTAAAACTTAGTGGGCTCCCTTAAGGGCTGACCAGAGAGAACCACAAAATATACACATACAAAATACAAGGTGGTTTGGTTGACTGGGCCCAGGAGAGGCTATGGCCTGGAGGCACTGACTGTGGCTCTGCTATGGAACTGGGATGTGGCTTGTCACCAAACCAATACAGGCTTCTAGCCTAGGATTCTAGCTGAACATCTTATATGTGGCACAGTTCTGCTTATACATCCATCGTTATAGCCCAGAAGAAAAGGAGTGGGTTGTTTTTTGTTCTTGTTTTTTTTTATTTTTTAGAAAAGGAGAGTTCTATAATGAGAATGTATCTTTTATATACCAGGGATGCAGTCTTGATGGACCT
This sequence comes from Shinisaurus crocodilurus, assembly GCA_021292165.1. NCBI lineage: Eukaryota > Metazoa > Chordata > Lepidosauria > Squamata > Shinisauridae > Shinisaurus > Shinisaurus crocodilurus. Next base: position 77,328,888 of record CM037878.1, read on the forward strand.
AGGAGAGTAGTAGGACATGCACGCATATAAATAGCCTTCAGAACTGTAGCTAAAGGATTGCATCCAAAGGAAAGCGATACAGTGGCTGGTTGAGTTGCTTGAAATTCCTCCACATGAAACAGCTGCATGAAGGAAGGAAGATCTGTTCTGGCAGTGCTTTCTGGGGACAATATATCAACCGTCCCCAATCTGATGCCCTCCCGAAGAGTTGGGCTACAGCTCCCATAATCCTCCAGCCAGCTTTATAGGAGAATTATGGGAGTGAAATTATAGGTGAAAGGGAGAAACGTGCTAAGCGAAAAGCACGTCAAATGAATCCTTTACAGGACCATCTTCCATCTGGTAACCTGTGTCCTCACTGTGGGAAGCTGTTTGGATCTAGAATTGGCCTCCACAGTCACTTACGGACCCATCGCTAGAGTCTACACAATCTTCTTTAGAATTTCCTCCTTTTATCCCGGAAGACAATCTTACTCGGTCATGAGTGATCGCCTGATGATGATGATGGGAGTTGTAGTCCAACACACCTGGAGGGTGCTAGGTTGGGGAAGGCTGCACTGCAACAAGCACTGCATATACAAGCACTGCAACTGGAAAAAAAATACTGCTACGCTCTTGCCTCCAGGAAGCAGCATGTGCAGCCAGGGTGCACTAGGATAGGTATTACTTTTTCTCTGCAGCTGCACCCAAGGGACTATTTTGCATGGAGGATTTGAAACATCTGAACCAGCCCAATGGTATACATTTAACACGTTAGTCAGTTGAACATCTATGTATACACATTACAGATGATGATGATGATGACGACGACGACTACTACTACTACTACTACTACTACTACTACTACTACTATCCCCTGCCCCATCCCAAAGTAATTAATTTTGATCCATAGTAACATCAAGCTTCTGGCCAGACAATCTTAACTTTTTGTTGGACAGGGGATCCAAGGACATTGCACTAATCTGGGACAAAATCTCTCTGGACCAACAGTTAGGTGGAAGGCCTTATCACACACACACACCAGGACACAAAACGCATGCCAATGCCAACGGGAACGACACTGTCCCAGTTGCCTTGGCAGCAGAACCAAAGGTGAGGTTAGCCCAGAGGGACAGCAGGATGACAGGCTGGCATGGCAGGAAGAGCAAGATGACAGCGAGGGGTAGCTCCATTGAAGTGGTGGTGGTGGATACACTTTCCCCCTACCAGGAAGTCCAGATGGGTTGGGGTATGGGGTATGTAGCTGGGAGGGGGACGGTCAAGTCTAAAGCCAGCAGTTAGTAAGCTAGCCAGGCCAAGAAGACTCAGCTCTAGAGTTCTCTTGCAGCAGAGAGGAGAGACTGTGTGTGATGAGGGCAGAAGAGAGCTTAGGGAGAGAGGAGGAGGGCAGGGGGTGCTATAACACGCGTGTGCGTGCGCGCACGCGCACACACGCGCACACACGCACACACACGCACACACACACAGAGCTGAGACTCAAGTTAAGGCAGCAGTGGCACAGGCCGGGCGTAGCAATTCCTTCCTGTCACACTGATTATTCCACATCCTATACAGATAACACTTCAGGTTTAGCATACTCAACGATCAGTTAGAATCCTGTCAAGCAAGCTATAATAAGCATCCTTTTCCTATGCTGGCTGGGGCATGCTGGGAGTTATAGGCCATTTTTTCTGTCTAAACTTGCATAGGATTGCACCTTTAATTCACTTTAACTGGAACATCCTGATCCAGCAGCCAGTGGAGTCTCCATTTGGGTTCTCCATTCAGAAAAGGGTGCCATCTAGAGTTTAAAACCTTGCATTCAGCATTTGGAGTTGCACAGGCAACCCAGGCCGGTTTAAGTCTGCAGGTGCATCCCCTAACAGGCGTTCAATATAGTCAGCTTTGACAGTGGAGAGATCTCCTGTTTAGAGAGCTATGAGTCCAGTCCCCCTTTCCCTGCTCCCTTCGGAAGGTAATCAGTGCTATTAAACCTGATTGTGCAGATGCAGGTTCTCGCATGCAGCAAGCATGTCCACAATCTATTGTTGCATACAAGGGTATTGACTGCTTTCTTTTTTTTCTTTCTTTCTTGAAAAATACTTTTCTAGCTCAAAGCTATGGGGGAAATCTTGGGGTGGGTGGAATAATAAGTGTGACAGGAAGGGATTTTTCTTTCTTTCTTGAAAAATACTGCATTGAAGCCACGCGCATCGAAAAGCAAGAAGCAAATAAAAAGGGCATCATTATGTGAAATCTTGGAGCTGTGCAGCCTCTTTGACGTGTCAAGATAGAGAAAGATATTTCTGTATTTGAATGTCAGAGCTCACACTACAGTGGCACACTGCTGGAAATACACCATTACATGCCCAAATAGCAGCTGGCCTGCTCACTATTGCCCAAGAATTACTCACTCAGCAGGTATCCCTTTTCTCATCTGTCAGAAGCTGAAGGCTAAGACTTTGGTTTGCAACAAGCACAAAGCACTTCTCAGAATGCTAATAGACTGGTACCACTGTAGCATTCTGAATGAACAGTATACTATTTAGAAAGATACTGGTGCATGCATACCTGCATGCAATCTTTTCATCAGAATGGGTTAGCCATACCACTTTCAAGAGGTGATCAATCTCAGGATCTAGTATCTGCGAATTCAGCCTCAGCTCACAGATTGCTCTGAGAAAGTTGAATGACAAATTCTATTCTAATGATTCCATGGGAATCATCCATAAAGCCATCCTGGGCAGGCTAAACATTACATCAATCTCAAAACAGTTGGAAATTATACACTAATTTATTTGAGTTCACAGCATGTCCCATCCTGATGGGGCAGAGTGGATAGCAACAGATTACAACACAAACATAAAGATACGTCTCTAAAATTCAGTTACAATCCAATTATAGCAACCAAAGAACAAAACAGCAGCTAAAATTCCCAACCACTAATCTGCTTAACATTACCCCCCACTCCCCAAATAAGTCCACCCTAACAGAAAGATACTGCTTGCAAGAATACTGAAAGTGATACTCTGGCTTTAAAAACAACAACAACAACATTAGCTAGCTAATTTAAGTCCTCAGATGTACTTTCTATCGTGGAATAATTAAGGTAAATGTTATATATTGCTAAAGCAGAGTAGCTTACTGGTTTGATTCGTAACGGGAATAAACAGCACAATCGTGTACGTGTCTACGAACAACGAACAACCCATTAAGAGAACCCATGGTTTGTTGTTCAGTTGTGAACTGTGGGTTGTTCATGCTTAACAAACCATGGTTTGTTAGCACGGCTGGGTTCAGACAACACAATAACCCATGTTTCCACAATAACCCATGGTTCAACAACTACCCACACTCAACCCATACTCAACCCAGAATTGTCTACTTTGACTGGCAATGGCTCTCCAGGGTCTCAGGCAGAGAAGAATCTTTCCCCATCACTTGCTACTTCAGTCTGTGGCTTACGCTGGCTCAGCTTGTCTGAGTGTGAAAAGCTAAGCAGGATCAGGCCTGGTTATTACTTGGGTGAGAGACCCCTCCTCTAGTTTCCTGCACTGAGCAGGGGGTTGGACTCGATACCTTGTAGGCTCCTTCCAACTCTATAAGAATCTATGAATCCTCCAACTGGACAGGCCAGGGATTGAACCCAGGACCTTCTGAATGCACAGCATTTGCTCTACCACTGAGCTCTCCACCCTTTGCCTAAGTCATTGCAAATTTTAGAGCTAATTACCTGTCCCTTCCCTCTCTTATGGAAAAAGAAGGCAAGATCTTCACCATCATCACCTACATCCTAGGCTCTGTATGGTAGCAGCATTGCTGAGCAAGTGCAAGAAAGGGGAAGACAGATAACTCTCTTCTTAGGGCTGTGACTAACTCAGAGACATATAAACACAAACAACAGTAATAACAAAGATGGAAATATTCACACAAATGGTTCTAGTTCCCGCTCGGCCATGAAACTCACTGGGTGACTTTGGGCCAGTCACTGACTCTCAACCTAACCTACCTCACAGGGTTGTTGTGAGGATAAAATGGAGAGGAGGAGGAGGATTATGTAAGTCGCCTTGGGTTCCTTTCAGGAAAAAAGGCGGGGTATAAATATAATAAATAAATAAATAAATAAAATGAATGAATGATATTCAATAGCAAAGCTGATATTTGGCCACACATATGGATGCAAATACGCTAAACTGCTGCTTTGCCATTGCCATAAAGGTGTAAGATGGGGTGACATCTAAGAGCCCTGGGCCGCAATCCTGTACCCACTTTCTTGGGAGGTAAATCCCACTGAACTCAATGTGGCTTACTTCTGAGTAAACATGTATCGGGTTGCACTATACACACACACACACCCCAAAGTTCCTGCAAAATCTAGATTCAGAAAGCACCAGACAATTTCAAACAATTATATGTTCAGATTACACATAAATAATAATAATAATTCTTTATTTCATTTCTATACCGCCCAATAGTCGAAGCTCTCTGGGCAGTTCACAACAATGACTCCTTGGAGAGGCTGACTGATTGTCTACGTCTACACTGGAACAAGATGCACATGAGAGAAGCCCTGGTCATTTGAGAGTGGAAAGTTTGTTTTTAAAGTTAAAATGATAAATGCAGAGAACCCGAACCTTAGGTACTGATGCAAACTGATCTCACTGGATTGCACTGTCAACTGGTCGGACAAGCTCCTAAACAGGTTAAGTGGGCAATCATTTATTTATTGTATATAGATTTCTTTCCTGCTGGTGGCAATGCATCCTGATCTCATTGTATATTCTCAACACCCCTACAAAGTCAGATAGAACAGATTTCATAGATTTCATAGATCATAGAGTTGGAAGGGCCATCGAGTCCAACCCCCTACTCAATGCAGGAAACTAGAGGAGGGGTCTCCCATCCAAGTAATAACCAGGCTTGACCCTGCTTAGCTTTCCACGCTCAGACAAGCTGAGCCAGCATAAGCCACAGGCCTGCATGAATGACACCAACTTCATAACTGAGCAGAAACTGGAATGTTCAAACCCACCACATTGGAATGCGGAAAGAAGAAAACTTCAACATGGTAAAAATAAAATAAAAATTTCAGCACGATCCTATGCAGGTTTACTCAGAAGTAAGTTCATGTTGTTTAATGCAGTTTACTCCCAGGTAAGTTCACCTAGGACTGCAACCTTAATATCTTTGCAAAACATCAAATATAGATTTGCCTGTTGGTACTGAACAAACCTCATTAGGTTCCCTTTGCAGGGCTTTGTGTGTGTCAGGACTGCCTGTTTACAGTACCAGTCCTGGACTCTTCAAAGTAATAATAAAGAAAAATGCTTCTGAGAATGTACAGAGTACCTCTCCCTTACTACTGAGTAACCACATCTGTCTCCATGCCATACCCTCAGGAGAGGGGGCATGAGTTACACAAGCAGCTCTCTTTTCAGAAACTAAGCACCGAGGAGAGCATCATCGCTTCCTTAACTACTCAGAAGGGCTTTAAATCGTTTATTCGACGTGCTTAACTCTCACCCACCTCCATCAGCCACTCCTCTCCTCTCCCACACACACTCTTTAAAAAAAAATATTGACTACTCCCCAGCATAATCTTGTTGACTAGGGAGATTGCAAGCTAAACCTAGCAAGTCTGCAAATACTTTAGATTGTTGATACACAGTAACAATATATATCCTCTTTGCTGTTCCCTTTTGGAGCAACAATTCCCCTGAGGAAAAGAGCGTGTGGCAGGCAGCCCTTTGAACTGTCCATCATCTACATACTCGTGTGTGTGTGTGTGTGTGTGTGTGTGTGTGTGTAAACTGCAGGTATTGCCACCCTCCCCTGCTTCCCGTCAATCTCGCTACAACCCGCCAGCCTTTTTCACCTTTTGATCCTTAGGGCATTTGATGTGTTTCAAGAAGGACATATAGCATGGTCACGATCATCATCATAGCACAGAGATTCACAATTTCTCTCATCCCTTTCAAAGGGAAGTCGGATATTTTATCATTTCTCACTCTCTCACACACGATTTGTTTGTCGATCACCTTCAGAACTAAAATCCACACACACACACCCAAACCCCGACACTATGAAATCCTTCCAGACGTCGAAGTCAGGGAGAAGGAGCTTGGTTCTTCACTCCCTCCCACCACTTCTGAAAACGTAGACCTAAAAGTAATCCCATGATCTCTCCGTGGGATTTGGACAAGCCAGGACACCGCTGCTCTTCGGATCTGCTCTTCGGCCACTTGGATCAACCCCCACCCCAAACCATCCGAGTCATTTCTGCCCAATGAATCACCGCGGAATGCCCGCGCGTCCCCGAAATCCAGCTCAAGCCACGCACCCATGAGACGCCGCAGGAGATCGACGTGTGAGGGGGAGAATCGGGACCAGAATAAGCCACGAAAACGCAACACGTTGCATTCGCCTCCCTTAAAACGCCCACGCGAGGCGTGAACATCCTTGGTGGGAAAGTAAGGAGCGATATTTTCGGAAGCGCCGCCGCTGCCCCTTTCCCACGCCTGGGAGAAAGCAAGCAAGCAAGACCCATCTTCCCTTACCTTTATATTTATCCATCCTGCGATGTTTATTTTTATTTATTTATTTTTACTAGATGGTGCGGCGAGACGGCAGAGAGGGCGGCGGGCCTGGGTTTCTCACGCGCTCCCCAAACTTCTTAAGGATCCCTCTCTTCCTGTCTCCCTGTCCCCCAGCGGGACGCGCCTGCTCTCTCCTCTCTCGCCGACGTCGGGCTACATTAGCGTCTCAGCAGGACCTCTTTTCTAGCTCGACAGCTCAGTTCTCTCTCGGGCCGGCTCTCCTCCTGTGTAACTCCGCCCCTTTCTGTGAGATCACCCTCGGTGGCTGGACTTACGGGGGCGAAGGAGCTGTTCGCGGCAGGCGTGTGCGGGAAGCGATCGGGAAGCCGCCGCGGCCGTTTTCGCATCTCGGAAGGGGCTGGTCGTCGCGCGCGCGCACGCACACACACACACACACACCTGTACTGCGCACCGGCCAGAACTTGGCAACCCACGACAGGACCCTTTCTTGACTCCGTTTGTTACGGGAATGGGAAAGGTGGTGGATTTATCTTCCTCATGGTGCCGGGAGAAGCCGACGCCTAAAAATTGAGAAAGAGCATATGGCATTTCCCTGTGCTAGATAAGGAGTAACCAGGGCCGGTGCATGGCAGTTTGGTGCCCGAGGCAAGATCAGATATTTAGCGGCCCCCCTTCCCACTTGAGCCCTCCCTCCCTCCCTCCAGACCTATGTCCATTATGAAATAAAAGTCAATTGGCAAAACCCAAAAAAATTATTATCATAATAAATTCTCCTCCTCCTTAGCATATTTGATCACTGGGATTCTCTGGTCTGTCTTCCCTCTCTTTCTCCCCCCTCCTTTTCTTTTCTTACCCCTTCTCTCTCTTTCGTTCTCTCTCTCTCTCTTCTTTTTGTTCCCCTCCCCCTTTACCTTCTTTTTTGTGTGTATGTGCAAAATTTATCTCTCCCCGCCCACACACCCCATCTCCTCTCCTGCAAGCTCCTCTTCCCCCCACCCTCTCCAATTTCTACTTTCGCCTGCATGCAAAATTCTGGTTTATTTTTTGCTTCTGATATTTATTATTAAATAAAAATTTATTATTATTATTATTATTATTATTATTATTATTATTATTATTATTATTATTATTTTGCTCCCCCAGCCCCCCTTCCTCCTCCTCCCCCACCCCCACTCCTTTTATCATTCTCCCTGGCTAGGGGTGGGGGCTCCTCAGCTTGGGGAGAGTTCACTCTGGTTACCCCCCCTCTCTCTTTCTGCCTCCCTCCCTCCCTCCCCCACCCACCCACCTCCTCCAGCGCCGCCACTGCCGCCACCTCCCTCCCTAACCACCGCCCTCCCTCTTCTCCTCCCCTTATCACCCATGTGCTGTACGAGAAAGCAGCTTTGCTAAAGAGACCCACTTGCGAAAGAAACTCGGGCAAGCGGCAGCAGCGGCAGCAGGAGGACAGCAAAAAAAGGGAGAGAGCCAAAGTAGCTGCAGCAGGGAAAGAAAAGGAGGAGGGGGAGAGGGGGGGAGAAAGAAAGACAGAAAGAGAAAGCCTGGGGACAACAAAAACAGAAAAAAACAAAAACAGAAGAAGAGACCGGCACACGGAGAAAGAAGTGAAGCGAAGGGGGGGGGGGAGCCAGGGAGGCTTCTGATTTGGTGTGGTTTCTGCGCCCCATTTAGCCATGTGCCCTAGGCAGCCGCCTAGTTGACCTAATGGTAGCACCTGCCCTGCTTGGATGGGAGACCCCCTCCTCTAGTTTCCTGCATTGAGCAGGGGGTTGGACTCAATGGCCTTGTAGGCCCCTTCCAACTCTATGATCTATGAATTGCACCAAGCACACACCCATGACTTCTGTCCAACCAGCAGATAATCATACATGTGGCACTCAGTGAAATACACTGGATAGCCTGCACACCCCTGCTAGCTTTCTACCTTTATAATTGGGTTGTTGTTGTTGTTGTTTTTAATTGGTATTATTGGGTCTGTTTTCCTGGAAAACCAAGTTAATTACAAGGAGAAGGGGGGTTATATATAGTTATTAATTTACAGTTACTTACTATGAGAAGGGAGGGAAGAGCTCTCTGCCTGGCCTCCTCGCCCTGTTGCAGAACTTGCACAGTTGCTTAACTCGCTTGTGTGCTGACGCTTTGTCACTGGGGCTGCGACATTTCGTCACTAGGGCTCCTCACGCTCAGAGAGCTGGCTCCCTCGCAAGTCTGCCTCCTTATATAGCTCTAGGTAGGTTGGTAGGCATATTTAGAAAGAGTGTCTATCACCGTTAAAATGTACTTGTAACCATTATTGTATTTAGAAAATTGCTGTATGGCGACTAAATCGGCTAGCCATTGTGCATCCACTTCAGACACGATGGTCTTGTTTCTTTTAAAATGGATCCTCGCTGGTTTATGCAATGTGTAAGCATCCTGATCTGACAGGATCAGAAGCCTCCCTGGTTTCCCCCCCTTCGCTTCACTTCTTTCTCTCTCCGTGTGCCGGTCTCTTCTTCTGTTTTTGTTTTTTTCTGTTTTTGTTGTCCCCAGGCTTTCTCTTTCTGTCTTTCTTTCTTCCCCCTCCCCCTCCTCCTTTTCTTTCCCTGCTGCAGCTACTTCAGCTCTCTCCCTTTTTTCGCTGTCCTCCTGCTGCCGCTGCTGCCGCTTGCCCGAGCCTTATGCCGCTCCTGTTTCTTTCGCAAATGGGTCTCTTTAGCAAAGCTGCTTTCTCATACAGCACATGGGTGATAAGGGGAGGAGAAGAGGGAGGGCGGTGGTTAGGGAGGGAGGTGGCGGCAGTGGCGGCGCTGGAGGAGGTGGGTGGGTGGGGGAGGGAGGGAGGCAGAAAGAGAGAGGGGGTAACCAGAGTGAACTCTCCCCAAGCTGAGGAGCCCCCACCCCTAGCCAGGGAGAATGATAAAAGGAGTGGGGGTGGGGAGGAAGGGGGGCTGGGGGAGCAAAAAATAATAATAATAAATTTTTATTTAATAATAAATATCAGAAGCAAAAAATAAACCAGAATTTTGCATGCAGGCGAAAGTAGAAATTGGAGAGGGTGGGGGGAAGAGGAGCTTGCAGGAGAGGAGATGGGGTGTGTGGGCGGGGAGAGATAAATTTTGCACATACACACAAAAAAGAAGGTAAAGGGGGAGGGGAACAAAAAGAAGAGAGAGAGAGAGAACGAAAGAGAGAGAAGGGGTAAGAAAAGAAAAGGAGGGGGGGAGAAAGAGAGGGAAGACAGACCAGAGAATCCCAGTGATCAAATATGCTAAGGAGGAGGATAATAATTTATTATGATAATAATTTTTTTAGGTTTTGCCAATTGACTTTTATTTCATAATGGGCATAGGGCTGGAGGGAGGGAGGGCTCAAGTGGGAAGGGGGGGGCGCTAAATATCTGATCTTGCCTAGGGCACCAAACTGCCATGCATCCAAGTAATAACCAGGCCTGACCAGGGCCGGATTAAGATAGGGGCTATTGGAGCTGCAGCTCCAGGCCCCTACCACAAAATAGGCTCACTAGGGACGCGCCCGTCCCCAGCTTCTCCTCCACATTCACCGTTTCCTTTCGTGGCCGCTCGTCCCACTTGTTGCACGCCTTTTCCTATCCAGGATCCCCCCCCTCCGCAGCTGATCGCCCCCCTTTACCCCTCCTTGAAGCTCCGCTTCCAAACCTCTTGGATGGCGTGTCCTTCTCCTCCGCCACCACCGCTCCGTCTAGGGCTCCGGCTTCCTTTGCCTTATCCTCCCTCCGCACATGCCCTACTTCGGGTGTCCTCCACCACCACTCCCAAACCTTCGTTTCCTGAGCCATCAGCCCCGCAACCCAATCTCCCAGCGCCGCTTGCCTGGCTCCCTTCCCCGGCTCACCCGGATGCGGGTCTCCAAGCAGCCGGCTTCTTTGCCAATCCGTCGGCGCACGTCGCCCGCCTGAGCCGCCCCCTTCCTGGAGAGGGTGGGAGGCTGGGAAAAACCGAGAGGGCGTCCAGCGAAAGAAGGAAGTCCTTTCCCGTTTAGCCCAGGGGAGGGGGGGAGAAGGAAACTTGGGGACGTCGTGGCCGGAGAAACCAGAAGGAACCCCCCCGCTCGGCTAACTTCCCCGACCCGGTGCCCTTCGGACTACAGTTCCCATCATCCTTACAGCCCAACACGTCAGGACTACAAGGCACCACCGCCAGATCAGTTTGGTTGGGGGAAGGCCAGACGGTTCCCGCCGCGACGGGTGCCTTTCAGGCAAAAATTCAACAGGTAAAGTTTTACCCTAATGAGTGGGGTTTGACTCTTCGCACCCTGGTCCTCCCTTTTAGGGACAAGGTTGCGATGCTGCATCAAATGCATTGTTTGGGGTCATATATCTTGGGGTGCAGTCCTATTCCCCCCAATTTATTTAAGAACATAAGATCAGACCATCTAGTCCAGCATTCTTTTCAAACAGTGGCCAACCAGCTGCCCACGGGAGACCCACAAGCAGGACAGGAGTGTAACAGCACCCTCCTGCCCATGTTCCCCATACATATCCATACTGCCTCTGCTACTGGGGAAGCACATAGCCAACCAGGACTAGTAGCCACTGATGGCCTTCTCCATGAATTTGTCCATGAATTTACTTGTCTGAAGTAGTTTTATGCTGCTCCTCAGACAAAAAGGGTTTCAGAGCTGCTTACATATGATCAATCAAATAAGACCTATTAATTTAATCGGTGTGATTGTGCAACTCTATCCCCCCCCCTTTTCTTTTTTTTTAAGAAAAAGAAAGCCCACAGTTTAGTGGTAATGGAAATACTCAAGAGACTGAGACTTACTACTTCGTGGGATTGCCAATGTCTGTCTTTTGGAAGGGCTCTTGTGACTTCTAACAGTTTCACAACATGCAGAAATCCATGTTGTGAGAGCCAGTGCAGCGTAATGGATAGAGAGATCTGGGTTCTAGTTCCCACTTGGCCATGAAGCTCACTTGGGTGACTTGGGGCCGGTCACCGACTCTCAGTCTAACCTACCTCACAGGGTTGTTGTTGTGAGAATAAAATGGAGAGGAGCATTATGTAAGCTGCCTTGGGTTCCTTGCAGGAAAAAAGGTGGGATGTAAATATAATAAATAAATAAGATCAAATAAACACAGGAGCTGATTTTTTTGCATGCACGCAGATGCAGTCATAGGAGAATGCCTCGGCTGCTGAATTACTCCAAGGCACAGGATCCCTGCCATGAAGGGGAGGGTGGGACAGCAACCCTGCTGATCAGCACATCTAGGGTTGCCAACATTTTAAGACACTCCTCTTTTGCAGGCGTGAGCTGAACTTCCTGTGAAAAGTCTCGCCTGCTGACCCCTCCAGATCAGGCTGCTCAAAATTTAATGTCAATAACACCTTTAGAAATATATTTACCTAGAAAAACAGTGAGGTGTTCAATAGTTATTTTACCCGCTGTATATGTAAATGGAGCTGGTTTTACAAATGCCAAATAGATCAGTGTGGCCTGTGCATGGTTGCATGGGCCTGAGATATTAAAGTAGGAGAAAGTACTATAATTTTTTTCCGTTTACAGATAAGGATGAAGAAACAACGTAGTGGTTGGGATAAAGTCAAAGCTAAGAAAGAGGAAGACAAACAAATACAAAAACTATTGTTAAACACCAAAAAAATAACAGAATTTTGTACAAAAAGCACATCTGGAACAAGTGCTACAACTGATATACATGCTTCCGCCTCAAATGCAGCTGATGTCAGCACAAGTTTGGTTGTTTCACATGCAGCTAGTGAAAGTGAAACTAGTGCAGGAGCAACTGGATCCACTGAGTTGGACTGTGAAAATGTCACAGAACAAGAGGAAATGTATTCACGTGATATTGGGGACTGGAATGTATGTGATGCTTTGAGGGAATATTTTTGCCAAAAAGGAGTTGATGACTGTCAACATATGGACAGTGATTTCAGAGCCTCAGAAAAGACATGTCTAGGTGAATCTTTTACAAGGCATTGTACAAAATCTTTGTTTTTCAGAGAACAGTTAAATGGAGAGAAAGTTAAGCGTGAATGGCTGTGTTATTCTCCGAAAACTGGCAAAGTTTTTTGTGCATTTTGCAAACTGTTTTCTAAAGAGGAAGCCCATTTGGCTTCAACAGGGTTTTCAGATTGGCGACATGCCACAAGAGATTTAAGCAGGCATGAAAATAGTGCTTCACATTTGAAAGCAATAGAAAACCTAATCAGGAGAAAAACTTCTGGCCAACGGATTGACAAAGGTCTTCTTAAACAGTTTGAGAGCCAGAAAAAATATTGGCATGAAATACTTTGCTGTATCCTAAGTGTTATAAAACTACTGTCATCTCGAGGTCTTGCTTTTAGAGGAAGTGATGAAATTATTGGGTCCATGCACAATGGCAATTATTTGGGCTGTCTTGAACTCTTAGCTGAATATGACCCTTTTCTTGCAGAGCATATTCAAAAACATGGCAACAAGGGAAGGGGTCACATATCGTACTTATCATCAACGATATGTGATGAGTTTATTGAACTGATTGGTCAGCAAGTGCTGCAGCAAATCATAAACGAGATAAAAGAAGCCAAATATTATTCAATTTCTGTTGACTCCACCCCTGACATAGCACATTGTGATCAACTAACAATTACGGTATATTTCGCTATGTACTACCTAGTGGTCCAGTGGAGCGTTTTACGAAATTCATTCCAATGCACGGACACACTGGTATGGAGCTAGCAAACATTATTTTGCAGTTCATGGATGAAAATGGAATTTCCATCAAAGACTGCAGGGGTCAGTCTTATGATAACGCATCTAATATGAGTGGCAAATATAATGGTATGCAGACCTTAATTTGGGGAAAAAACCCACTTGCTGAATACATTCCTTGTTGTGCACATTCACTTAATCTTGTTGGACAAAATGCCGTAAACAGCTGTCCAGTTGCAGTTTCGTTCTTTAATTTTGTGCAGCAGTTGTATTGTTTTTTTTTCTGCTTCAACTCATCGATGGAATCTGTTAACAGATAGTTTCAAACTATGTGGTATACCGACATTAAAAAGGTTATCTGATACACGTTGGTCTGCTCACCATGATGCTGTGAATGCCTTACAAAAAGGCTATAGTACTATCAGAGATGTCCTTTCAAATATTATGAATGATGAATCCACAAAGGGAGAGGTCTGTTTACAAGCAAAGGGCCTAAATAATGTCATGGATCAATTGGAAACTGGAATAATGCTTGAAGTATGGTTTGTCATTTTACCAAGGTTTCACAGAACCAGTCAGTGTCTCCAAGATGCAAAATTAGATCTGCATACAGCAACAGACATGCTGAACTCTCTAAAGGATTTTGTGCAGTCTCTCCGTTCTAGATTCTCTGAATTTGAACAGCAGGGTAAAAATATTTCCGGCTGCGAGGAGTACCAGCTACAACGTGGAAGGAAAGTGAAAAGAAATAGGAGGTGGGACTATGGTGATGCAGAAGATGCTAATGCTGATATGACACCCTCTGAGAGGTTTAAAGTGCATACCTTTTATCCTATAATTGACCAATTGACAGAATCACTGAGGCACAGGCAAGCAGCATACAATATAATTCAAGAAAGATTTGGATTTCTATCAGAAGTATGCACTCTAGCAGCTGATAGTCTACGTTCCAGAGCCACTGCACTAGTGTCAAAATATCCTGAAGATCTTGAACCCCTGTTTGCAGACAAAATTGTACAGTTTTCATCTATTTTCAAAATGTACCAATCTTCCACTGCAAATCAAGACATTCATGGGAGTCAAGAAACACAAATGTACAAGTTTATGATTGCACAATCTCTAGTCGGTGCATTTCCAAATACATTTGTGACCCTCCGCATGTATTTGTGTTTAATGGTCAGCAACTGCAGTGGTGAGCGTTCATTTTCAGCATTAAAACGTGTGAAAAATGAACTAAGGTCTTCTATGGGTCAGGAGCGTTTAAATGCGCTCCTCTGTTGTGCATTGAAAATGGTTTGCTGAACGAGCTTAATCTTGATTCTACAATTGAGGAATTTGCAAGTAAAAAAGGAAGAAAAGTTAATGTGTAATTTTATTTTAATCTACCAGCTTGATTCGTTTAGTTTAAATACAGGTTAGAGTTCAGTGAATAACCTGTTTGTTTGTTTAAAACTAGTGGTTGCTATTTATTTCAAGAGTTACTCTCTGCACCATAATCATAACGCAGGCTGTATTGATTATGATGCTTTAATAATAATAATAATAATAATAATAATAATAATAATAATAATAATAGTAATAGTAATAATAATAATACTTTAAGGAACAAATTTTTATGAGCCAAACATCATACACTTATATTTAAATTGTTTATATGGTTTATGTTTATTTAAAAATGGTTGTTGTGAATGTTCTATTTATAACGGTTTTATTGAGTTAACAAGCTTATTGTTTACAAAAAAAGAAATATTTTCAATATGTTTCTGTTTTGGCACTTTAATGGTAATTAAAATATTTAATTTGTTTTAATATAAAATTGCGTCTTCATTTTATTTATTTCATAAAAAGGCTCACCAAAATCCTCAGCACCAGGCCCATAATGCTCTTAATCCGCCTGACCCTGCTTAGCTTTCCCCGCTGAGGCAAGCTGAACCAGTGTGAGCCACAGGCCTGTAATATGAGCTCCTGGCTATCAGGGATCAAGTCTGTTCCCTTGAAGCCAAGGTTGCTGACCTGGAGTAGCTAAGAGAGGCAGAGAGGTTGGCAGACGAGACCTTCAGGGACCAAATAGCAGTGTCCCAGTCCCTGGGTGACAGCTCCTCTGCTGTCCTGGAGAATGGGGGTCTTGGGAAAGGAGGGCATCATTCCGAGGAAGAGGGAAATGATCCCCATTCCGAGGAAGATGAACAAACATCCTGTCACACCAAGATGTGGGGGGCAGGGGGCTTGTGGTAGTGGGAGATTTGATCATTAGACACATAGACAGCTGGGTTTGTGACGGTGGTGAGTAGACTGCATGGTAAATTGCCTGCCTGGTGCAAACGTTGCGGATATCACACGCCATCTAGATAGCTTTGTAGATAGTGCTGGGGTGGAGTCAGTGGTCGTGGTCCATGTTGGTACCAATGATGTGGGGAAATGCAGTAGTGAGGTCATGGAAGCCAAATTTAGGTTGCTAGGTAGAAGGTTCTAAATCGGAGTTCAAAATCACATGGGGACCCTTCATGGATACAAAAGGCTAAAATAACTATGTATAAGTAAATACATGTAGGATCAGAGTGCAGGAAGAGATTGAAAGTGTATTGTAGGCAGTCCTAAGCCTAATTAACTCAACAGGGCAGAGTTTACTTCATATGCACATATCATGTTTTAAGCAGCCCCATTGAGTTTAGCAGGGTTGCTGTAAAATAACTTTGCTAAGGATTACAGTTTTATTTTCAACATCCCTGTATGTCGGGGATAGGGAACCTCTGGCCCCCCAGAGGTTTTTGGACTCCAGCTCTGCCCCAGCCAACGGTCAGGTATGCTGGTAGTCCAGCAACATCTGGAGGCCACCAGTTCCCCGCGCCTGCTGTATGTCAAGGAAAACCCTGGTTTCAGATGCAGATCAAGCCCTTTGAAAACAATTGCATTTGGTGGAATTTTCAGATACTCCACAAAGGACTGGCAGCAGCTGGGTATCTGGTGGGATGATAGGCAATTTAAAGCCAGCCAGAGGCTCCTGAGAGATGAGTTTCTGCTGCCTGCATTTTTAACGGAGGTGTAAATTGTGAGAGAATCATAGAATCATAGAAAAGTAGAGCTGGAAGAGGCCTACTAGGCCATCGAGTCCAACCCCCTGCTCAGTGCAGGAATCCAGGTCAAACCATCCCTGACAGATGTCCATCCAGCTTCACCTTGAATGCCTCCAGAGTGGGAGAGCCCACCGCCTCCCTAGGTAGTTGGTTCTATTATCTTCTTGCTCTAACAGTCAGGAATTTTTTCCTGATGTTTAGATGGAACCTGGGTTCCTGTAACTTGAGCCCATTATTCCGTGTCCTGCAAACTGGGATGATCGAGAAGAGATCCTGGCCCTCTTCTGTGTGACAACCCTTCAAGTACTGGAAGAGTACTATCATATCTCCCCTCAGTCTCCTCTTCTGAAGGCTAAACATGCCCAGTTCTTTCAGTCTCTCCTCATAGGGCCTTGTTTCCAGTCCCTTTATCATCTTTGTTCCCCTCCTCTGAACCCTCTCCAGTTTGTCTACCTCCTTCTTAAAGTGTGGTGCCCAGAACTGGACGCAGTACTCAAGATGAGGCCTAACCAGTGCTGAGTAAAGGGGAATTATCACTTCACACATAATAATAATGAGCACAGTGACTTTTGCCTAAAGTGGAAAAGTTGAATGCAAACTCATTTTGCGGGATCTTAAAAGAAGGAGATTATTTCTCTTGAGGTATCATTTTTTTAAATGGAGAAAAAATACCATCCATTATTAGCAAGAAAACATTAAAGGTACCTTTAATGTTTTCATTTAATTCTATTTGAGAGTGGTGTTGATTTCAATTTGTGCAGCTTTAAAAAGGAATTGGACAAATTCATGGAGGAGAAGGCTATCAGTGGCTACTAGTCCTGATGGCTATATGCTACCCCCAGTATCAGAGGCAGTATGCCTATGAGTGAAGGATCACCAACAGGATCCTTTGCGTGAGTTCGGCGCTTAACGGGTTAACCGGCACTGAATTACAGCCCGTACGAGCGCTGGCAATCACCTACGAGGCTTTCGCGCACAAGAGGAAACCGCAGTCCTTTAAATGACCAAATAAGGCTTTTATTTGTTTACACAAAACACAGAGCGGAACTAACAGCTTTCCAGGAATACTACAACATCAACACAACCTTAGTTGACCCCTGGGTTTCTCAATGAGCAGGCTTAGGCTAGCGGAGGGAATCTAGTCAGTTACCTCAGACCAAAGACTCTGCGTCTAGTCAGTTTCAGCCTGGCTCTGGGTCGGCCGATCCGTGGATGAGACTGGCACACTCGGGCTGCCGCTTGGAAGATGAATCTGACCCCGAAGTACCCGTGGTTCCCAACAACCCCAACCCGGAAGGGAGAGGGGTTTTCTATCCCGAGTTCCCGCTCTCCCCGCCCCCCAGGTCAGGTGGGGCTTATGCCTGCCCCTTCGTTTCAGGTGGGCTTATTCCTGCCCGGGAAGAAGGTGACGTACTAGTACTTTGCAGCTCTTTGAGACTGCCCTGATAGTTTGATGGTCCTTCCTCGGTTTTGTGGATCTCCACCGAGACTTTCCTTTGTTGGGGGATGATGGTCCGTCTGCTACCTCTCCTATGACTTCATCCCCCCTTCCTTGCCCCCTCCCTTGGGCGAAGACCGTGTGTGTGTGTGTGTGCGCGGACTTGTGTTGTGCTTTCTCCACACTATGTATACCAGTTGCTGGGGAACATGGGCAGGAGGGTGCTGTTGCACTCATGTCCTGCTTGCGGGATGCTGTGGGCAGCTGGTTGGCCTCTGTGTGGCCCTTGGTCTGATCCAGCATGGCTCTTCTTATGTTCTTATGACAATGATACCGTGTACAGTACTGCTAGCTAAGTATAGACATATAGAGCAAATTACTGTAGAACTTGTGGGTTTCCTGTGCTTTTTGCACATTATCGCTTACCATATATAGTGTGCAATAAATTCGAGCTTTCCATTTATGCCATTGTCTCATAATTCATCACACTTGTATTACTTCCACTAGAAATGCAAACCAGGGGGAAAGGGTGGACCCTTCGTTCCATAAGTATGCAACACATCCACTTCAAAGCACCATGGAATATGATACGGTCATATAAAACATGTGCATTGAATACTGTCTATTTAATAATACAAAATGCTATATCACAATAGCAATCCCCTAAATAATACAGTTTATGATTAATATTTATTGTATTAAAACATTCATATGCCACCCAATAACAGTGTTCTCAGGGCAGCTTATAAACAGTAAACATTAAAATACAATGACTGCAGGACAATAAGAACAGTAAACTATTTCCAGTATAAATTCAGCATCAGGGAATAAACCAGCTCCAGATAAGCATTTTTAAACTTCAGGCATCACAAGCTCATATTATGTAAAGACTCTGGAAAATAATCTCGATTCACAAGTGCTAATTATGAGCCTTCTGACTGACATTCAAAATTGCACAAGTTGCACCCAATGGCATGTTGAGCCACTTTTACTTTCCCAACCTGGTAGATTAAATATCTGGTTTGGTATAAACATGCAATAGAATAAGGTGGCAGAATGGACTGTACCAATTCAGGCTGTAAGTGTGGGATCCCATGTTAAATGCTTCCCCACGTAGAAAGGGGAGGGAAGCAACAAAAAGTACCTCTCTGGAAATAAATAAAACCTAGCTCAGTGTTCTTCACTGGCAGCTCCCAGTCACCTCAAGTGCAGTTCTCCCTCTCATACACTCATTCATTGGGCCAGTTTGCATGGCTTGCAATTAACCTACAATTTGCTGTGCATGAGAGAGAGAGAGAGAGAGAGAGAGAGAGAGAGAGAGAGAGAGAGAGAGAGATCAGATGAGCTGTGTCAGCCACTTCCAATTTTAATCAACAACCTACAATTGGCTGGGTTAAGAATCTGTGACCTGACCAATCATAGGTTGTTGATTAAAAATGGAAGTGAGGAGCATGCAGGAGGTAGTGCGTTCTCTCACTCCTGCTTGTGCATGGCAAATTGTGGCTTAATTAATTAACCCACAATATGCCATTACATGTGAACTGAGTATCCCACCCACCCCTCTTTTTGTGGTAGCTGCTCACTCTCAGTAGGGGCTCTCTAGTTTTGTCTTGTTGGTTGCTTTAGTGGTGGGCCGGCTGCTGTGATCTGGGCTACAGGAGAAGGCTTTGGGGGTGGGGAGTCAGGAGACTCGCTGCACATCAGTTGTAACATGGCTGAGAGAGGGGAGGAGAAAAATTCAGGAGCAATCAGCCAATTAGGTGTGGTGGGGCAGGAGCCCAAGAGGCAAAGAGCAATGTGATTGGCTAACTGCAGGGGTAGACTGCAGAGGCACTTGAGGTGGAGGAAAATCGAATATGTGGGCCAGAAAGAGAGAGTAACGTGGCCCAGTCCTGGGAGATTAGAGCAGAGCACTCTCTCAGTGATGAGAAGATCCATCCCAATTCAAGGACCAAAGGAACCTGTCAGAATTTGCTTGGACATGGAGGCAGATAGGGAGGAGAGGTCTAAAAAGGTCTCCAGCTGGGTCTGGTGCACAGCATTGCCACTTGACCAGGGGGGAAGAGGAAAGGCCCCCAGGCAGTCTCGGCAGCAGTTCCTGCAGCCATAGTGGCTCCTGCTTGAAACATAGTGAAGATCACTGACCTAGCTCATCTGGGGAAATGGTTCTATCCTTGTGCTATCCTTTATTGTCTTCATTTTCTACCTTTGCTGAGGGTTGTTGTTGTTTTTTTTTTCCTAACATAAGAAAGCATTCAAAACCGTGGTCCCCACCTGCACTCTGAAGTAGTACATTCTACTGTTCTACCACCTCAGGGCTCTAGCACCCATTCTGTGGCAGGACTCTGTTCCCAAAGCATGCAGGGATGTGACACAGAGCCACGTTACTTTTAGTAAAGGCACCCAGCCCTGTCATTAGAATCTGATCTCCCTCCTATTGTTGTTGTTGTATTGTATTACCTCATCTTACAAATTTAGGGTGGAATCATATGCATATTTAGGTGGAAAAAAGTCCTACAAATCCCAGCATTCCCCAGCCAGCATGCATAGGATTGTGCCCTTAAGAGTCCTACCCTGCAATATTTACCTTTGCATTGATTTATGACAGTTGAATGTCATATTACTAGGCTCCTTTCTCACTTAGGATGAATCACTTGGATCCAGAGACAGGTGGAGTAGGAGGTTGGTACTGGGCCCTGTATTATCTTCTGAGTCTTTATTTGCACTTCAGGCCATATGAAATCCAAATATCCAGTTCTGGTTTGGAATCTCCTCACTGTCTCCCCACAGGTACCTTTACCACCACCACCCGAGGCTTAAAGGAATTTTCTGCCCTTAATGGGACTGAAACACACCACCCGAGGCAGCTGACTCAGCTTGCCTCACCCTGGTCATAATAATCTTGCCTCAGAGTAAGGCTGCCTGTGAAGAGAATGCAGGACCGTCTCCCATCATCTATGATTTCCCATGAGATAAGTGGT
Source organism: Shinisaurus crocodilurus (assembly GCA_021292165.1). Classification (NCBI taxonomy): domain Eukaryota; kingdom Metazoa; phylum Chordata; class Lepidosauria; order Squamata; family Shinisauridae; genus Shinisaurus; species Shinisaurus crocodilurus. The sequence goes on from CM037878.1 coordinate 77,349,589, forward strand.
GCTTTGCTTCAAACCAGGCTGTTCAATCATTCCAGGAAGTGACTGGGAGCCTGCCAGGGAAGTGTTGGAGGGGAGCATGCCAAGGAACAAAAAAAGAGGGAGTGCAAGTCAGTGTCTGATTGGGGACTGGCTGTCTAAATGGGGCCAGGGGACACAAGCAGGTCTGGACTGGAATCCCCATAAGAGTAGAAGGGTCTCTGGAGGGCAGGTGAATTTGTTTGCTTTGGTTTTAGACGTCCTAGGTCTTGGCTCTTTTTCTAGGCTATCCCTTTTAAATTCCAAGTCTCCATCCCAGATGGAATATTTTGACATAGTTATCAGCCCAGCTGGACAGTAGTTATGACGATGAACATGTGGTGCTGCATGATTACAGCAAAACTCACCATCAGTTGTTCCACATATGCAAATATTGTGACATCCAGCTCTTCCCTGATAATATTGTGCCAGGAAAAAGAGGTACAGTGGACAACCAGGTAAATACATTGCAGCATTATGTCTAAGCCAGGAAAGTGTGGCTTAGTAGTCTAAGTGTGGTGTTTTCAGTGCAAGCAAGACATGGGTGGCAGATGCATCAGTTCCCTGCCACCCTTGAGCACTCTGATGATCCCTCTGTACTCACACGGATGTGTTCATGTTGGAAGAGATTGTGTCTTTTTAGAAAGGAAAGCTGAAGTTTGTCGGATTCCCAGGAGAGCCCCTTGCACATCCCTGTCAGCCTGGGGGCGTAGCCCTCAGTTTTACGGAAATTGTTATCAGATGCCAGTTCTGAGCTCACAGAAAGGTGTTTTTTCAGGACTATCCCCAAAGATAAAGTTCTAGGCCCTGGCTTTTTCCTTAAACACAGTACAGGTCAGTCCAGCCAAAGTCAATAACCTTCCAGCTCATGATTACGTATGTAGGGAGAAGTACTTCTGCAGAGTTTCTCACATAAAAGTACATAAAGAAACCAAATTTATGTCGCTATGTCATTTAAAAAAATGGATAGAAAAGTCTTCTGTCACAGATGTCAATGTGAACAATGTAAGTGGAAATAGCTTCTGATTAACACATCTATTGTGAATGGTTCCTTTCATCTCTCCCATCCATCCTGCCCGCCTTCTGGTGATTTTTATGTACAAGACAAGAAGTCAGTTTTGTAAACAACAACATTTCAACCCTCATTTTCCCATGCATCCTATTTCCACTGCTGGCTGCTAGCATCATTATGCTTTCCATGGAAATAGGTCACATTCTGCACATCTCTAATAGTACTTTCTTTTTTTAAAGATAAGTTGAGGCAGTTGCTTTCCTACAGGGAAAAAAAAATCACTGTAATTCAAATTGCTTTTTGAAAGGGCCTCTAATCTATCCACATGAGATCTTCTGGCAGAAGCAAGTGAGAGAATATAAATAGAAGGTCAAAAGAAGGGGGAAACTTCCAGTGGGAAAGAAGTCATTGAAATTCACTGACTGGATTCACATGACACAACAACCCACCATGGGCAACCAGCCATGGTGAATTGTCGTCTGAACCCAGAGCGTTTTCCGTGGGGTGGCTTATTTTTCATGAATAAGCCATATAGAGAACCCATGGCTTGTTGTAGGGTTGTTCTTGCCCATGATGGGTTGTTGTGTCATCTGAACCCAGAAGACCAATTTTATCATGGGTTGCTACAACTGGCTACAGAGCCACTCTGCAAGAGTGGCAAAAAAGACTGTGCTGCTCGCTTTTTGTGATCTCACCAGTGACTGCCCTTCCACCGATGCTGAAATGGCACTTTGGAAGGACCATCACTTGTTCCCCAGCTTTTTATTTTTTATTTTTTAGTGCCTCAAAAAATGGACAGTTGGGGTCATAATTTTCCACCTTTTTCACATTTCCCTGACTTTCCAGCTACTCCAGAAAGGGGAGATATTAACACCCCACATTTTTCACGGCTCCTTTTCAGAGCAGTTACTGCCGCGATATTATCTCTCCTGCCCCCCTTTTGGTGCACATACTCCTTTGGGTCTCCCCCCATTTTCAGTGCTTCTGACTTGCACTACCAGGTCCCTCTTTTCTTTTAGTGATATTTATCTCCTGGTCCTTCACAACTGTGTGCAAATTAGCCTATATGCAGTCTCGTCTTGTCAATTCCCTTGTACCTTACCCACTCCCCTCCCTGCTCCCTTTGACAGCTGAAACATACAAGGAAATTGACCAGGAAAGACTACTCATATTGGACAGGGATAATTGTGAGCTTGCACACTTGCAAAAGACTGACCTAAACAAAATAATAATAATAATAAAATTATGACCCCAATTGCACATTTTTGAAGTACCCCCCAAAAAGCAAAAAGAAAAAAAGAAAAGAAAGCAGGGGACCGAAATGGGGTAGTGATCAGAGTGGGGAGGGGACCAGGATGAGGAGACAAGATGGGTTCTGCTGCAAAGTCCCCTGGGATATGTGCTGGAGCTGGCTGGAGGACTGAGGAGGAGAACAAGCCACTGCAAGCCTGATCATCTGTTGGGTGTACTGTCAGTTGTTCTGTGAACAACCAACCCACCATGGCTTATTTGCAGGGTGCTTAGTATGATGTGTGAACTCGCACACTGTTTAATGGGAAGATAGATGACTGGAAATACTGTTCTCTGACACAATTAGAACTTTATGTAGGACTTTAAAAAAATATTTGTATCTGATTGAACATCCTGCTAGGCATATTTTAGTTTTGCAGTAGGAGAACAGAGGCACTGGCCCCTGTCCAACATGGAGTTAAGCATGCTTAATTGATTGATTCAGTGACCTTAAACAAGGCCTCAAGCATGGTGGGAAAAGGGGAGCTTGGAGATCCAGCAGGGACCAGGCCAGGTTGTAACCACATTACCATGAGGCGGGGGGGGGGGGAATTGAGGCTATCTTGTAGACCATGTTTGAGGATATTTATGGAAACCTATTTCTCTGCACCTAATGTACCAACTGTGCAAATCTTTTGAGATTTTCTGGAGCCAATCAGAAGCAGTGTTAGAGCAGAACAAGCAACATTCTGAAAAGTGGGTTGCTGGCCCAGGCCCTTCCCTAGAACAGTAACAAGTGCTTGTGCAGTTAAACTAGGATTTGTAGTTTGAGAGACAGAAAGAGTTCTTGACATGCTGCCTCAGAATACCAATCGCAGAGTTCTTTGTGCATATAGGCAGGAGAGTCAGCTAGTGGGAGGGGCAAAGCACTATCATAATCAGGGACATTGATCCCAGGAAAAGTGGGGATCAGTGCTGCCTGTAGGATTTATAGACCCAAAATATATGTGAGTAAAGGCCTAGTTCACAGGAATCATGTTCTACCATCTCTAAACATGAACCAGAGTCTTTATTCAGAAGATATATTTTCAAATGTTGGACAATGTTATCTGTGAATTAGAGCTCAGATTCAAAGTAACCAGTAACATGTGTTTTACATTCCGTTCAGTTCTAAATAGTGTGGCTACACACCCATCATCCATCCCCCCAAAGAGGAAATGCATCACCAAAAGAAGAGGACAAAATAAGATACAAGTTTGCAGGAAATTTGAGTATGCTAGTTTATATGTACAGGTACAAATGTAAAAATAATTACTAGAATTTAAATAGAAATACATCTCACCACGGTGGGGAAGACTGTGGCCAGGTGACCTGTGTGCCTGCTAGTCTGCTGTCCAGGTGCTAAGCACTGATGGGCATCTTCAAGGCCTGTGGGCTCTCATGATTCTTCATCATTAAACCAGATTTGGACTGGACAGCACTTCAAATAATGAATATTTATTTATTTATTTATTTATTATATTTATTATATTTATACCCCACCTTTTTCCTTCAAGGAACCCAAGGTGACTTACATAATCCTCCTCCTCCTCCTCCTCCTCTCCATTTTATCCTCACAACAACCCTGTGAGGTAGGTTAGGCTGAGAGTCAATGACTGGCCCAAAGTCACCCAGTGAGTTTCATGGCCGAGCGGGGACTAGAACCTGGATCTCCCGAGTCCCAGTCCAACACTCTCACCACTATGCCACTCTGGCTTACTCAATCTTCAAATAGATATGCCACTCTATCTTCAAATAGAGGACTCTCCTCTGACAGCTCTTCAAATAGAAGACTGTCCTTTATAAAATAGGACACTCTAGTCCTAAAATATGTGACACTAGAGCCTGAGGAAATGGAAGGAGCTTCTAAATGTCTACTTCATAAGTATCGTATCATACAGATCTTTCTGAGAAATGCTCCTTGTGAAATGTTGCATCTGAAAACAAAATATATTTTGGAAGAGTGTATGCATACACACTCATCTTATTAAATGAGATTTACAAAAAAAACCCAACTGTAACTAATTTCTAGTCCAGTGTGCATAGCTCTACGGTTGTTGTTGTTGTTGTTCGCGCACTGCCCAGTGATTGTGGCAAAAGCCGAAAGGCATTTCAAAAACTGCAGGCATTCTGTTATGGGGACAAGAATGGATAAGCCAATTACGTAGCTATTTTGTCTATTGGGTGTGAACTTGCAAGTGAAATGGACTTTGTTTGGGGAGATATAGTACAGTAATTCATGATTTTGAAATGAAATTCCAGAGAAATAAGGCTTCAAAGCCGGGCTCCCCAACTGGCTGGGAATGATGGGAGTTGGAGTCCAACCCATCTGGAGGGGGACCAGGTTGGGGAAGGCTGTCCTAGACCATTTAGGGCTTCAAAAACAAAACAAAATGCAAGACTAGCACTTTAAATTGAGGCCAGAAACAAATCAGCAGCCAATGAAGTTGACTCAGAACTGGAGCTCCAGGCAAGAAGCACCAGACCAAAGTCTGGCCACCACATTTTGAACCAGTTGATGTTTTCAAAGGCAGCCCCACGTGGATAGCATTGCAGTAATCCTGTCAGGAAGTAACTCCAGCATAGATAGGCCTATCAGACAAAGCTGATAAACGTCACTGATGGTAATCACTGCCTTTGCATCCATGGAAAGTGATGGGCCTAAAACCAACCCCAGTGAATGCAGAGCTCCTTGCAAGATCTCAGCTTCCTTTGCAAGTGAATGAAAATAAACTTTGCCAAACCTGAGTTGTTGCATAGCTCAGATTCAAGGTTTTGTAAACAGGTCTTTTGGACCAGTCACTCCAGCCACCAGTGTAGCCCAGAGAACCAGCCAGCCCTGCCCCTGCACAATAACGCATCAGAAGTCTAGGCTAGAAGACATTGTATAAGCCTTTCCATGTAGAGAGAGATTTGGAAGGCTCTTCAGTCTCTAATATACCACAGCACATTTTGTGTAATTACATCAACAACTCTTCTCAGAGGCTTTTAAGCTCAGCTTCTTCATTATCTAACTGGATCCTGTCCACCCTGTGCCTGACAAAGTGATAATTGGGAGTAAGCACTTACTAGTATGCCACAGAGATTTCTCCTGACAGCTACTTAACATCTAATTGGGACATTAAAGCCATCAAAGAAGCAATTTCTAACAATGATTTATTCACTGACTGTCTTGAAAACTGCTAAGGATTATGAGCTTGCCTGAAGCTTCAGGTTCACAACAGGCCAATGCATGCATGGCATTCCTTTCATCAAGTTCCACTGTGTTTCTCTTACCAATGCCTGCCTGGACATTTTTTGTGTTGGAGCAATCCCTAGAGGACAGATCTGGCTGCTATGGTGTGTGTCACCTGAGTTACACATTATATGTAGCAGCAGGCCATACATACACAGGCAGTATGCAGAGGTTGCTATGACACAGATGAGATACTGCGTGTGTTCTTTGGATGCTGAGATATTACACACACACACACACACACACACACACACACACGCAATTATAATTCTTGTGGTAGGAAGAGCCACATTTTTTAAATTATTATTTTTTTGCATCTGCTTGGGCGACTGTGTCGGCTATGTTTTGATTTGTACACTCTGAGGATGAGATCTACCGCATATGCGCTTGATCCGTGCCCTTCCGGGCTAATAAAACCTGCCAGAAGAAGGGGACTGACCAAAGTCCTATTCAGGCATTCTCCTGAACAAGGGCTGGCTAAAAGTGTGCAGCAGGCAGGGGGCACACATGTAAGCCTTGCCCCCAACAGCCCCAGATGTACCTTATCAGGATTCTTGATTGCACTGAGACTTCTGAGCACATTCAGACAAACACGCTTAGGGCACAATCCCATGTATGTTTAGACAGAAAAAAGTCCTACAACTCCCTGAATTCCTTGAGCCAGCCATGCTGGCTGGGACACGCTGGGAATTGTAGGACATTTTTTTCCTGTCAAAACGTGCAAAGGGTTGCACCCTTAGAACCCCTTTTTAGACCTTTGCGCTGAATGTGCAAAGGTCTGCAGAGGAGTCCACACACCCAGGGACTTCGGGGGCAGCGCTTACATGTGTGCCCCCTGATGCCCCTATGCACTTTTAGCCAGCCTGTGTTCAGGGAAATACTTGAACATGGGCTCAAGTTGGTGTTGGAAGTTGTGAAGTGGGGATGCAGAAGCTCTTTCAGCCAGAGGACCAAGTCCCATTTCTGGGAAGCTCTCGGGCACGTCCGAATGGTGGGCAGGGCTGAAGGTAAGAGGGCAGGGCCAGAGGCAAAAGGGGCGGGTCCAACACACACACACACACACACACACACACACACACACACACACACACACCCAAATGCCAGCATATATTAATTTACAGCTCTTCCTGCCAGTACCTAAGCCTTAGGAGAGGCATCTCAACCTTTTAGAAAAACTGCACAAAAGGCGGGAAACCGGCAAATGATTGGTGATTGGGGAAAAAGGGTGCTGCTTAGAGAAGGGGGTGTGGCCTTTTGGGCTGGGTTCTGCACCCCTGTTGAAAAAAGTTTCACTACAAATATGATCCCAAGAAGTTTAAAAGAGGCAGTAGTCAGGCCATTATCGGGGGGGGGGGGGAACAACCTCTCTTGACTCTACCCTATTGGCTAATTTCCAACCAGACTCAAATTGACCATTCTTTGGCAAGGTACTTGAGCATATAATGGTCCGCCATCCAGCCTTTTCTGGATGATATGGATTATTTGGGTCAGTTTTTATCCATCTTCATAACAGAAGCAGCCTTTGTGGGTTGCCTATGCTGGGAACTTCAAAGAGGTGTGTGTGCATTCCTGTTGGTTCTGCTGCACCTCTCAGTGGCTTTTGATCTGGAACAGTTGACCGGAATGGAACTTGAATCATGATGTTACAATAGTTCTGACCCTGCCTAGAGGATAATACCAGAAGATGTTGCTGAGGGACTCCTTTTCAGTAGTTTGACCATTGGCCTATGGCAGGGGTCCCCAACCCTTTTGGACCCGTGAACACATTTGGGAATTTGAGATACCGGTACTACTGTGAGCACTACCACAAAATGGCTCCCACGGAGGATGTGGCTAGTCACATAATGGCTGCTGTGGGGGCCTGGCTAGTCAAAATTGAGCTACAGAGGTGTTGGCTGGGAGAGTAATAGTGAGGCTAGAGCAGGACTCTCCAACCTTGGGTCCCCAGATGTTGCTGGCCTGCAGCTCCCAGCATTCCCAGCCAGCACAGCTAATGGCAAGGGATTCTGGGAGCTGTAGTCCAGCAATATATAGGGACCCAAGGTTGGAGAGCTGTGGGCTAGAGGCTGGAAGGGAGGAGGAAATAGGAAAGCAAAGAGGTAGAGGGGGGGAAATAGGAAGGCAAAGGGGTAGAGGAAGAGTAGCAGCAGTTCTGACTATTACTCAGAAAGGGCCAGCACAAAGGATTTGATTTCCCTTAGGCTAGAGGCTAAGAGGGGGAGAAACAATGAACTAAAGAGGTAAGGGAGAGAAAGAAGACTGCCCTAACATTTTCCAAGGTGTTTATTAAAAACTTTTTCCCCCAAGAGGTCTTTGCAGGTGCCCTTGGAAGTGCCTGCAGGTGCCATGGTGTGGTGCCCATTGGTGCTGTGTTGGGGACCCCTGGTCTATGGTGTCCCACAGGTTTCTATACTGTCCCTAAGCTACATGATGCCATTGGAAGATCATGGTATCAATATCTACATGACCGATATTTACATGAAACCACTGGGAGAAGTTCTCTGTGGATTTAGCGTGCAGTGCATCAATATGCAGATGACACCCAACTCTACCTCTCCTTTCCATCTCAGTCCTTGGTAGCCTGTGGAGATCTTGTGCCAATGTCTGTGGGGAAGTAATGGGCTGGACATGGGAAATCAAATCCTTTGTGCTGGCCCTTTCTGAGTAATAGTCAGAACTGCTGCTACTATGTAAAGCTTTATTGGGATTCCTATGGTACGTGCAACCTTAGTTACATTATATGTAGCAAGGCATATATGTGCAGGGAGTTTTTAATATTCTGTAGTGTGTGTGTGTGTGTGTGGTTCTAACCCAGGCAGCTTTCCCCATGCTTCTGCTGATACTGGGAGAGCGGGATCGCTCACAATCAATCCTGCTCTCCCGGCATTAGCAGGAGTGCGGGGGAAGCCTATGATAGCTGCGCCAAGTGCTGCTTGGGCAGTTAGGCAGCTGTCATCCCTCAGAGACCCTTGGCCAGAGTGGCAACCCTTTTTTGGTGCTCTTGCCAAGTGGCTCTATAGCCTTTTGGCTTGGCCATGGCTTAGCGTGTTGTCCCCGTTTGGACTACACGCTAAGCCTCGGAGGGTTTTCTAAACCCTACAAGAAGTCATGGCTGATAGTGAGGAAATGGAAAGTACAACATGTTTTTCTAATAACTGATTGGTATAAGGAAGTATGGGATATAGCCCTAAATGATAAACTAACTTGTAGTATCAAATGCAAAAAGGGACAGTTAAAGAAGAATAATTTTATGGATATATGGAATCAATTATTAGACTATGTATTAATAAAGGGGAAGGGGAGTATGCCTTGTCAGGATATGTTATATTTTTGGAATCTGGAATTTAACTGATCAAGGGGATGGAAATATATTAGTTGGTCCCTAGGTGGGTGGGGGGTGGGGGGGTGCACCTTATGATTTATTTTAGTTGTATGTTTGTGTTTTACAGTTTTGTATGTAGTTTATAATAATTAAATAAAATTCATTTTTTAAAAAACAAGCCATGGCTTTGCAGGGTGGTTTAGAAGCCACCCCAGGGTGGCCTTCTAAACCACATGTGGGAAGTGGCCTGGGTTTAGATGACACACTAAGCCATCATGGCTTTAAAGCCACTGTGGCTTAGTGTGTTGTGTGAACCCAGTCAGTCTGTACATGCCCCTCAGGTTTTTCCACTAAAAAGAACAACCACCCTGCATATAAGATCTAAGCCTTATTTATTCCCAGCCTCAACCCCAACAGAAGCTCAAGCAAACGGAATAAACATGTGTATTGATATGGATGGGGGTGGAAAATAACGTTTGATTCAGGAGATGTTTCTGGGTGTGGTCAAGAAAAAAAAAATAGAGTCTTATGTTGTAGTTCTTAAAGGAAATGGGTCTCAAAGAGCCACATATATTTAACAGCAAATTAATGCTGCTGACATTTGACTGTGTTTCAGTCCAATCTGGTTTTTTGGCACCATTCTCTGTATATTTAACATGCTGTGAAGATTCACTTTACCAGCTGCCTTGCTGTGTTGGGGGAGGTAATACATTCCTCAATCATTACTCAGGGGTCAGAAACTCAGAATTATTTTAGTATCAGGGAAACAGGAAAGAAAACCAGGCTTTTAGAGTTTGGAATTTTTTTTAAAAAAAAAAGTGATGAAAAGCCTTTAAGTAAGTACAGAGATTAAATAATGCATAGGGAGAAGCATTTGGAGCATCATTGCTAGGGATAACAACAAACGTTAGGGATAACAACAAATGATAAGAACTACTACTACTGTATAGGGTGGCAAGCATAATTCAGAATGAAAGGCTGAATGATCAAGCTCACTGTTTCTGGCTTTTCAAGAAGCAAATTTGGCTTTTGGACTGAGTGTTCTTCAGTAACTCATTATTTGTTCAGCTTTGAGGTTCTGTAGAGTGATGTCAAGATTCTAAGCATGTGATGCTGTAAGGCATCAGCCTATGATGGTGGCATCACCAGGGATGTTGAAGAGTCCTTGGTCTCGAGTCACGAGTCGAGTCACGAGTCTTTGGACCCGAGTCTCGAGTCCAAGTCCTTGGTCCAAAATGGTGACTCACAAGTCACGAGTCACTCCCAAAGCTGACTCCACAAGTCCCTATTAAAATCAATGGGGTTTTCCCCCAACAAAATAAGGCTACTTCAGATATGGGGCTTAAATAAATTCTAGGCACAAGTGTGCCTTTTTATCTCAAAACTCTGCCACTGATTTTGACAAGAACAGACCAGGCAGACAAACCCAAAATAACCAGGCAGGCAGAGGAGGCAGGGAACCCCAAAACAGGCAGGCAGAGGCATTTGTCTTGGACAATTCAAACTGTGGGACTGGTTAAGAAGAGACCAGGCAGGCAGAGGAGGCAGGGAACCCCAAACAGGCAGGCAGAGGCAGCCAAGCCCAAAATGTCTGAAAGGTTGCATTTTAGGAAAATGATTTTAAAAAATAAACTTGGATTGTTACTGCAACTGGGTCCAGACAGCACCTGCAGGTGGCATCAAGCAGAGATGTTGACGAGTCCTTGGTCTCGAGTCCCAAGTCAAGTCTCGAGTCCCATTAAAAATATTGGGACTCGAGTGCGACTCGAGTCAGAGGGGGGACTCAGTCCGACTCACGAGTCGAGTCCTCAAGTCCGAGTCCCCATCCCTGGGCATCACCATCTTCTTTTGTGACGCTGCTGGTGTAGCTGTTGGCACATCCAACCTTAAGCCTTTATGATATGCTGGCACCATGAATGGGGTGTATCCAATGTTATAGTAGACCCATTGAAATGAATTGTCCTCTCACATGAAAACAAAATAAGGCACTAAAAAGAGTGAGAGCTGAGAACAGCCACACAGGAAATGGCAGCCACACACTGAAAGACATCTTGGCCATTTCACAGAAATTGATCACCTGTATTCTGTTTACAAACCTCAACCTTGCAAGTCACCCAGAGTCAACTGTGTGGTGTTAACGGTCCTGATCAGCACCTATAAGAACCTAAGAAGAGCCATGCTGGATTAGACCAAGGGTCCATCTAGTCCAGCACTCTGTTTGGCAAGCCAGCTGCCCACAGGATCCCACAAGCAGGACATGAGTGCAACAGCACCTTCCTGCCCATGTTCCCCAGCAACTAGAATAAATAGGCATAGTGCCTCTGATACTGGAATATAGTGCCTCTGATACTGGAGTAGGCGGCGGCATCATCATCATCATCATCATCATCATCATCATCATCATCATCATCATCATCATCTCTATACCACCCGAAGCTGAAGCTCTCTGGGTGGTTTACAACAATTATAAAATTTTACAATAAGGCTTAGGCAAGAACTATAATGCTACTGTCTAATTAAACTGGGAACTCAACTCAAACCATAAAATAGCGTAATATCAATATTATGAATGAATGAATGAATGATGTTAATAATTACATTATTTGTTGTTAAGTGGGCATGCTCCCCAACCCTTTTGAATACTTCCCCAGTACCTTGATTCAAAATGTCTCCATTGTTTTGCTGTTATCTATTGTTTATTGAAAGGTTTTTGAGATTTTTTTTTAACAATTAAAAAAACCCTACCTCCTTCCCAATTATACAGTCAATGGTACAAGACATATGACTATAAGCCTCCATTTTGCCTGAAAAGGTAAACAAGAGCAGGATTAGACACACGGGGCAAAATAGGTTGCAAGCTTGTGCACACCTTCCTCTATTGCAAGGGTAGGCAACATGGTGCCCACCTTTCTTGGACCCACCAAGATGCCCTAACCCTCCCACTTTTAAAAAATAATCAGCACATTTTGCTGTGAAATAAGTTTTGGTTAGTGCTGGAAACTGTGGGTTCAAATGAGTTGTTTGGAGTGTTGGGGCTCAGACCCCACCTCTTTCTTATACTCAAGTCTTTTGAGGCATGTTACTTGTCCTTTGTCATGACAGCCATTGTGTGGTGGTGCCCAGGACAGTTTTTCAAATGGTCAAACATGCCCATGGCCTAAAAAGATTGCCTAACCTTGCTCTATGGGCATGGGCTAAAGGGAGGGTTCCCACCCTCTATTCAGTAGGCATGGGACCACTGCAATGTGAAAATGCCCTACTTGCTATTCAGTTCCTAATGTAATCAAGCCTCACCGATCACCTACTGATTGGCTTCTTAGGGCCCTAAAGAGCAGGGGGACCCAACGTTTTTGGACCCGTGAGCACATTTTGGAACTGGAGAACCTGTTGTGGGCACCACCACAAAATGGCTCCCATGGAAGATGTGGCTAGTCACATAATGGCTGCTGTGGGAGCCTGGCTAGTCAAACGAGATGGTGAGGAGAGAAATAGCAAGGCTAGAGGCTGGGAGGGAGAGGGAAAGAGCAAGGCTAGGAGGGGGGAGATACAGTGAGGTAAAAAGGTTGGGGGAGAGAAACAGTGAGGCTAGAGGCTGGGAGTGGAGAGAAACGACAAGATAAAGGGGAGAGTGGGAGAGAAAGAGCAAGGCCAGAGGCTAGGAAGGGAGAGAAAGGAGAAGGCTAGTAGCAAGGCTAGAGGCTGGGAGCGGGGGGGGGGGAGCACAAAGGGGAAAGGTCTCTGTGGAGGAAGTAGATTGGGTGGGGCCAGGAAGCAACCCTTTCCTTCTCTTCCTGCCTACTGAACAGGAAGGAGAACTTGGCAGTTGGCACCATAACATTTTTCAATTTTTTAAAATTAAAAAATATATATTTTTAAAGGGGCAGGGAGTGGAGAGCTTTGCAGGTGCCTTTGGAGGTTCCCATGGGTGGCATGGCACCCATGGGCACTGTGTTGGGGGCACTGATCTATGGGCATGGGCAAAAGGGAGTGGTTCCCACCCTCTGTTCAGCAGGCAAGGAACAGCTGCAGTGTGGAAATGCCATTCTTGCTCCTCAGTTCCTAATGTAAATGTAATCAAGTCTCACTGATCACCTATTGACTGTCTTCTTAGATAGAACCCTGAAAAGGAAAAGCACCATGTAGGAAGCACTGGAAACCCATTGCAAGGACAAGGCATTGAATACATCACCACCACCCCCATTAAAGTTAGGAACTGACACCCTGAAGATGGACTCAACCCCCTTTGGGGGCTTGCACCCTTTGGCACTCAACCATTTCCCCATGATGGGAAAATCAAACGCTATCATTGTCATCTATGCCCCTTCATTTTTCTTTTGCATTGAGAAAAACCAAGCCTTTGGAAAAGGAATTATTTTTAGAAAGAGTTCATCTCCTGCTCAGGAAGAAAGCTTTGCCCCTTCCTATTTTTGCCACCACACTGTTTTTGTACCTTCTTGGAAGGTTTGAGCTAAACCCAGGTCTTTTGTTTTGAATAGTTCTGTAGCATATGGGGCTGAAGGGGTTCTGTGTAACAAGAGACATATTCTAGAACCCTAGACTTTGGCTTGTGGCTCATTTCACATCCTGGAAATACCAGTTTTGCTGTAGTGCACTGCAACTCCAGGTTAAAGGTCCTGGCACATGTTCCATTATTGCAGCAGCAATAATGATCTTAAATACAGCATTATGTGCTGGGAGAAGAATTGAAAAGCAAACTTGGGGAACTGACTGGGATGGAATGGAAAGGCTTTCATAAGGAAATGACCAGAGAGGAGAAAGAACCCCCCTCCCTCAAGTCACACATGCAAACAGGCAGGAAGACATACAAACCTAGCCATTTAAATGGAGTACTCCTTGTAACTCAGCACAACAGGGGCTAGATATGGGGAAGTATAATTAGAGTGCTGGACAATGTTCTGATAAATCCACAGCAGGTAACAAGGAGGCAAGGTGGCACCATGCAAAGCTCCAAGTGAGCAACTTGCCCAGGCTAAGGCTGCAGAGGACTTATAACTCCCTCTGTCCATTTCTACCCACTTTGTCTGAAAAGTGTGAACCTTTAAAGTGAGAAGAACCCCCTGGGCTGAAGCAAGCACTTCTCCTCCCTTCTGTGGTCTATCACCTGGCACAACCTCTGCAATGTTTGACAGGAATGATGGAGCAGGAGAGACTTGACCCTTCAGGTGAACCAGGTTTGGAGAAAGGTGTTTGTGAAGGTGTGAATCCTGGCTTGGGTGCCACAGGCTCCCAACCACTATCCAGAGCCCTGAACAGGGGCACTCCATTTCCCTGAAACCCATGAACACTCTTACCCTGAAAAGCGTTAGGTGGATTATTGCCATTGCCCAGGATCAAGAGCCTTCTGGGACTGAGGTTCCTAGTGGCAGCAACTCAGAGGAGTCAGAAACAGTTCCTGGACCTTCAGAAGTGGGGCCCTCCACTTTGGACCCCTCACTGCCCTCTCAATCCCCATGAGGCAGAGCTGCTCTCTGACTCTGAGGAGTGGACCTTAGATTCTCGCAGTGAGCAAGGAGGCTCTGGGGAGTGTTCCCCATCCAGCTCCTCACTCCCCAGACAGGCAACACCCAGAGGAAACCAGTGACTGTGGCCCTTTAAGAAAACCAGGTGTAGCACCGGGAGAGGTTGCCTGTCCCATGCTGTGCCTCTTCAGCTTGAGCAGATGATGGAAGAGGGAGAAAAGGGGTGGCAGAAAGAGCAAAGAAGATGGCAGAGAGCAAGTTGAAAGGTGGGCGACAGATTACCCACAAGGGAATGTGGTCCTCAGCAGAAAAAAAGGTTGTCCACCCCTGTCTTACAGACACCATTCAGCTGCCAGATTGAGGGTCCAAGGAGACTTGGATGTAGGCTGCAGACTTTGGCACTGGGCCCCTTGTGGACCAAAGGGATTTAAATCTCTCATCTCTCTGTAAACATGCCATCAGATCAGCCTTCCTTGGGGCCTGCAGACAAGAGAGGTATCTCTTTACCAATTTCTCCAAGATACCCTCCCTTTTCCAGGTAAACCTTGCATCAAAAGCTAAACTTTGTCCCAAGCCGCATCATTGGTCAGCGCAAAACCTACTTTACACAAAGATGTTTTGAGTGCGAACATGAACCAACTCAATAAATGAAACAACCAACCAAAGAGCAAGGTAAGAATAAAGTTCAAAACTTTATTCATTTTACTTGGTTTGAGTACAACAGTGATGTAGATTATAGTGGCATTGGAGTGGTTGGGTGATGTTTGCATCATGATAGAAGAGATGAACAGCAATGATGGCCAATGTTTCTTTTACAGAGAAGCAGATTTAACTGTATAGACAGGCATAGGTGTGTTGTTGTTTTTTAAACAGAGGCTCCAAATCAGAGGTGTCCCACGACAAAAGGGGGGGCACAAACAAAAGGGGAATAATCTGGAAAAGGTGAGTTTTTCTCATTTCTGGAGATGGGTTGAACAGGAAAAGGGAAGAAATGTGTAATTTAAAACTTCAAAGTTAACGCCTAATAAAAGTGAAGAAAAATCTATTTCATTAAAGTGACAGTCCTACAAAACAGCAGTAAGGCTCCCTCACTACAAGGGTTGTTGGCAATGGATACTACTTTGCACCAAATGGTGCCAGTGACAATACAAAGTGCTCCCATGGGAATGAACAGCACTTGTTAAAGGCTCTTCTCTGATCTTGCTGGCTGGGAAATAGCCTAACATCAAGACGCTTTCCACCAAATTCCATGGGACTTACATCAGACCTTGACTGTGTCATTGGATCCACTGACTGTAGATTAGTTTGGAAAATAGATTATGCAAATCAATATCCATTACCCTTGAAGAAACAGACTTGGGCACAAACTCTATACCCTTTAAAAGCAATAGGAATTTGCCATGGATTCACATTGCTGCACTCCACAGCATGATGACGTTAATTACCCAAACCCCTGTTGATGTTAATGGGTTTGGATGGAAGCCACTGGAAAATAATGATTAGACTCATGCAGGGTTATCATGTTCACACATGGATGAACATCATAAGGATGTAGGAATAAATGTAATTGTTCCTCCTGATTAGAAAACATTTTGCACAATGAAGGAATTTACAAAACTACCTGAAAGATTTTCATATTTCTTGACTTGGTTTTGGGGGTTAAGCTATGCTTATTTGGCCATCTTTAAAAGGCAGGCATTAAAGAACGGCCTTTGTAGAGTTGCCACCATTTCCCCCAGAAGAGATTCTGTGCTTTTAACAGCTGCATTTCAGGCAGAAATTCAATTGGTGCTGCTTTCCCCCTCATGGAATCTCTATGCTAGAAAAAGCAATGTCTGTTGATTCCACCCTGCCCCCCACTACAGAGTTTCTTATCAGGGCATACCTGGAACATGAAAAAAATGTTAACCAGAATATTCAATTCTTTCTACTAAGTAAGCTGCATTTTGGATCAAACAGTAGAAATTGAAAGAGAAGGGCAGGCAAACAGTCCCTTAAGTTGAGCACCATTAGGAGTCTCTCACCAGAGGTGATTGAAGAGTTTTCATTTCAAATAGGTGGTCTCTTTAACATTTATTTCACCACAACCGAGTCCAGGAGTTATGTAACGATAATGCTTAAGGACATGCCACAAGTCTAATAAAGTTTTCCATAGTTATAGTCTGCATACTGGGGTTGCTTCCACACAATCAGCATTTACTCTGGGACAGCCATGCTCTATTCACTCACTTTTTATGGGGTACTTACATGACATCACCATAAAATCATTATCCTCACATGTTTTCCCTGTGGTTCTTCCATCTCTTTTTAGACCACAGAAAAGCTTGTTGTTGAAAGAATGGAACAATAATGAAATCTCCACACCTGTAGATCACCTAAGCACAGCTTTCCTCAACCTGGTGCCTGCCAGACATGTTGGACTACAACTCCCATAATTCCCAGGCAACATGGCCATTGGCTATGCTGTCTGGAAATTATGGGAATTGCAGTCCAACATATATGGAGGGCATCAGGTTAAAGAAGATTGCCAAGTGCTACTCTTCCCTCATTTTTAAAAAAAATAGAGGTATGGTTTTGTCATGTGCAGTGACTAGGGGTGGAGGTGCAGAGGAGAGCAGGGCCAGCCTACCGTTAGGCAGAGTGAGGCAGTCGCCTCAGGCAGTGGATGCTGGGAGGGAGCAGCAAGTTTGTGGAGGAGAGAGCTGTGGGCCACACGGCTTGTCCTAGGCTTCCTAAGCTAGCCTTCAGGTATGATGAATGCTGTCCTATTGCCAGTGTTGAAGAAAGATTCAACAGCTTGTCCAGTCAGCTTTTCTGCATGGAATGGGATGGACACCAACTTGTCCTTTGCCTCAGGCAGCAAAATGTCTTGGGCCTGCCCAAGGTGGTAGTGGTGGTGTTAACCTATCACTACTCATCTATTTCAGAACATCTTCACTATGTATTACCTTTCTCATCAGAAACATTTGATCAGAGTGCTGTTTTTTTTAAACTGGTCCTTTCATGTACACACACACACACACACACACACTATACTGCTTCTCTCCAAAGTGTGGAAAGTCAACTGCAATTCTACATGTAGCTTACAGTGGAAGAGCAATGAACTGGGTAATGCTAGGAGCTGTCAGCCTGGAAGCACCCCCAGTGTCTTCAAGCTTCCACCTCTTTACAGTTCTGTTTGCCAGAACCATATAGCGCAGGGACTGGTATCTACTGGTAACTACAGGATCATAAGATTCAGGTGTGTTTTTAATAAGGTAAAGGATTTATCTGTATCTGTCTTTCCAGACACATGGAGTGTTTTGTTTCAAAAAATATGAAAGATGTCAATGTACTTTTGCAGTGTCTACAAAAAGTGTCCTAACTAGCCATTTCTAAGACTGAGGAACACCACAGCATTTCCCAAATTAAAAGGACCATTCCTACTTTCTAGAAGTTAAAAGTGAGGTGAATCCTGGATTGGCCCATGTGGGAATTGAGGTGGTAAAATTAGAGGTGAGAAGAACTGAGGCGTGAGTCAAAAATTACGTGGAAGAATGGAAAGTTGTGGTACGACTTGACATTCCATGTGGTTGGTACCTACAGATGACCGTCTCCCCTCATGGTTAGAGGCACCATGTGGGATGTTTTCAAGTAGCAACCATGCAAAAAGTAGTTCATCCACAGTTTAGCATCTAACTGCTCAACTGAAGGAAGAATGATCAAAGCTTGGCACACCACAGGGAACGGATGCCATGCCTTGAAAAAAAGCAACCCTTCAAATTGTTTCAAGATACTGTATAAACGTATCCTGAAAGAAAAAGGAAGAGAGAATGCACACACAGGCTGCTGAGGCTGCAAGTTGGCTAATTTGTTGCATTGCAATCAGGATATGCTACCCCCACCCCTTTCTGTGGGTCAGATAGAAAAGTCTGTCCAGAGCTCATAGCACAAAAGCAGTAGCACCAAGGGAAGGCAAATAGAAAGGGTGCCAAATCACAGAGAGAAAGTGGGTGGGGTGGTAGCAGCAATAGCATGCATAGGAAGAAGGCAGCCCATATATTCCTTTGCAATTGATTGGCTTCCAGTCCAGTGTTAGCTGTTGGAACCATTGTCCAATTTCTCCAATTAGCAGTGTGGCCCATGGTAAACCATTAATCCAGATTGGCCTTTTGACTGTAAATAGCAGTTACCGTAATTTGAATAGACAAGTCAACACAAAATGACACAGTGTGATTATTATCAGAACTAAACATAAATATACACTGTAGTTTGAACGTCTCTTTAAGGCTCTTAATGCTGCTATAATCTGTCTTAAGTGACAACGTCACCTGGGACATATGAGAATGGGTGAGAGTTACAGCTTTTCAAAGGACCTGATCATCCTCCCTTGCTGAACTGGTGCCTTAATTATTGTTGCTGATGCACCCTCTTCCTGCTATAATACCAGATGCAGCTATAGGATGAATACAGATGGCCATTAGCCTGGTGATAACTTGCCATGTAACCACTTAGTAAGCTGGTCACCAGTATGATCCTGCCAAGTGGTGTTACCACTCCTCTGCCTTCCAGAGACACAGTGTGGAAATGTGATAAGACTGGCCTCACCCCTTGGCAGAACATGACAGAGAACCCATACAGAAGCCTCCTCCAACCTGGCATCAGCTAGATGTATTGACTATAACTCCCATCATCCCCAGCCAGCATGGCTGCATGGGTTCTTTGTAATGTACTGCCAAGGGGCAAAGAGGATCTTGTCCATGTCGGCTGGGGATGATGAGAGTTGTAGTCCAATACGTTTAGAAGGTATTGGGTTAGAGAAGGCTGCCTCACAGACTAACACTTTACTGTGTACTCCACAATACAGTCTTCTACACATCTGCACCTGATGTGGATAAAATCTTCTTTACCACTTAGCAGGATAGTATAAACAGCCAAGATACCTAAGAGTGAGAGAGCTCATCCAGGAATAGTTTGGTCATCTGTTATGGGCTCAGATAACCAGCTTACAAAGTAACTTTACATTTGGCAAATGGCTATTCGCAATCACCTGTGCTTAGCTCTTAAGTGTAAGATCAGAAAGTGCTAAAAGTCCTTCCCTCACAAGCCTTACAGTCACTAAGGCTGCCATCCTATACACACTTACCTGGGAGTAAGTCCCATTGAATACAGTGGGGCTTACATCTGAGTAGACATATATAGGATGGTGCTGTAAGTGAAGAGTTAATGTGAAATCTGCATACGCCATTGAAAACAAAAAAACAAATCCTTCAATGGCAGCAATCAACACTCAAAGTAAAAATGAACATATCAGGGCAACCTCCTGTTGGCAAGGAACAGCTTCAGGTTCTGTAAAAATAAGTTTTATGTGTTCTTAACTGAACAAAACACGCACAACCTTCCAGGCAGTTCTGCTAGATGGAGGCGACCTCTCATAATATTCTCTGAGAAAAGACTGCATGTAGTTGGAGTGAGCCTCATCTGATTCAGAAACTGCTCTAGGTGTCGATTCTTCGAGGTACAGAGGGTAAATAAAGAAGATAACCTAGGCTGCAGCTTTGGAATATTAAAAAAAAGTAGAACGCATGCTCTCTTTTACAAAGAATGAGCCTGTAGTGACATGAATAAAACCAAATCAAACATTGCTTAACTTGATATATTGTGCAGTATCATCAGTGCATACAAGGAAGTGGTTTGATCTGTCACTTTTTAGCAGCAGAACCTGGCAGGAGAGGTGCCTGGTCGCGTAGCATCACTTCTGTAAAATAGTTTAAATATCATTTTCTTTTCATACAAGTTCAGGAGTTCAGCCGTATGTAAGCCAGCAGTTGTATGCCAATAGCATCTGTCTGTTCCAACAGATTTTGTTGTGATTCAGATGCTTCCTCTGCAGTGGGATGGGACCTGCTTTGGCATAGTCTGGTCCCACCCCACATTATTCATGTTTGTAATGTAGAGCCACCATGGCAGGGATGATGGCGCGGTTACTTCCCATGCCACTACCGCAAGACACAAGGCAATGATATGAAAAGTTAGGACATAATTGCACTGGCCCACACAAGAGCTTCTTTACAAACCTTACCAGAGCAGCTTGTGGCCAGACCA
The DNA here is from genome assembly GCA_021292165.1 of Shinisaurus crocodilurus. NCBI lineage: Eukaryota > Metazoa > Chordata > Lepidosauria > Squamata > Shinisauridae > Shinisaurus > Shinisaurus crocodilurus. The sequence goes on from CM037878.1 coordinate 77,370,006, forward strand.
TGCCACAGTGGCCCCCATGTGGCAAAGGTGGCATCTGAGCTTGTCTTTCATTGTAGCTTACCTTTGAAATCACTGCTGAAACACTTGCATCACTATAGAACAGGGGTGGGGAACTTCTTTCAGCCGAGGGCTGAATTTCATTTTAGAGAAGCTCTCAGTCGTGGGGCAGGGCTGAAGGCAAAGGGGGCGGGACCAAAAGCAAAAGAGGCAGGGCCAAAAATACAAAAAATACCAGCATGTTGAACCTTAAAGGTCTTATTGCCAGTAAGCCAGTCTTAGGAGAGGCATCTCAACCTTTTAGAATGGGGAAAAATACACAAAAGCCAGGAAACCACTGAATGATCAGGGGAAAGGAGCATGGCCCTCTGGGGACTCCAGGAGGGCTGGATTAGGCCCCTGGGTGTGAGGTTCCCCACCCCTGCTATAAAACTAGAAACCCCCCTCCTTCACCTTCTTGCTGCTCTTGTTAACTTTCAATGAACTGGCTTAAAGCAAGAACTATATTAATTAAAGCGGGCCAGGGGGGAAATGGAGGAGGGAAGGCTTGACAACAAAACACGGCAATTCACTGGCAGATATGTGGAATGGCAAGCTGGGAGTTTGTACTCAAAGAATTTGGCTGGTGTGCAGCAGAGCGGAGGAGAGCTGGTTTGGCAGCCTGCTTTGTTGACGAGTTATGCCAATTAATTGTAAGGGCTGTGCCCACATGATAAATATATTACACTGGATTCCTTCCTTAACAACAGAATATATTCATTCATTCCTTGGAGAGACCATGACTACATAATTGTGGCTTGGTGTCCTATGGGCACTTCCTGGCTCTATCAATATAGTCCCCTTGAACTTTGAGCAAGTGAGGGGAAAATAGAGAAGGCAGAGCAGCTTCACATTGTGTATATATGTCATGTAGAAATGTTATAATGCATGAGAACCACTGCTGAGATTTTGAACTTGGAACACTTTTGTGCCACAGCTCTCTGGCAAGCTTGACAGGCCCTTGCACCATCACAAGGCATAGATAGGTGCCTTTCTCAGATTTTCTCTTCCCCCCAGTTTGCTCTCCAAAAAATGTTTGCACTTAAGTATAATACATTATCCTATATGTGATATTCTCCCTCACCCACCCCTTCAAAAGGACAGAATAATTCAGAAGAGTTTGGCTTTCTTCTTCATGTTGTTGCGCCTCCAGAGAGGTAACTTGTCAAATTCTTGTATCGTCATGCCAAATATTTCTTGAAAAACCTCGGGTGCTAAGTGACGCTAAAGAAAGACAAGAAAAAGGGCAGCAATCAGTCCAAAAGTATAGAACAGGAGACCTGTGTCCTACAGCAGTGGACTTTGACCCTTTCAGAGCTGGCACCCACCTTTTAGCCCAAACATGAATCTGGGCCCCACGTCTTTTTCTTTTTTTTTTACTAGATACTTGTATGGTGGTAGTGCTGCTTTTGTGATTCACCTTAGTTCAGGCTGTGACCCAATGGTGGGACTGACCAACCTGTTGAAGACTAATGTGCTACAGGAATCTCATTTAGCAGCCGAATAGTGCTTGCAGCAGGATTAGGGGGAAGGCCATACCTAAAAGGGGAAGGCTCCCTCTCTCTCAGTAAATTCATTTCCCAATGAGAATTTTAGTTGCAACACCAAGGGCTGCAATTTCTGATCCAACAAATGCTTATAGAATCATAGAATAGTAGAGTTGGAAGGGGTCTATAAGGCCATTGAATCCAAGCCCTGCTCAATGCAGGAATCCAAGCTAGAGCATCCCTGACAGATGGCTGTCCAGACCCATCTTGAATGCCTCCAGTGTGGGAGAGCCCACGATCTCCGTAGATAATTAGTTCCATTGTCTTATTGCTCTAACAGTCAGAAAGTTTTTCCTGATGTTCAGCTGGAATCTGGTTTCCTGTAATTTGAACCCATTATTCCGTGTCCTGCACTCTGGGATGGTTGAGAAGAGATCCTGGCCCTCCTCTGTGTGACCTTTCTTGCAGTTTTTAGATGCATGATGTTCAATACCTCATGCTTGATCATGGAATGTCATTTGTACGCAGTGATATATGGATATACACCAAGTCCACTGAGGCTGCAATCCTATACACACTATTCTTGAAGTAAATCCTATTGAACTCAGTGGGTCTTGCTTCTGAGTAGACATGTATTGGGTGGTGCTCATAATTTCTCTTACGAACCAAACTGGTAAGTTTTTTCTGTTTTAGCTAAAGCATGCCATTGAAATGAATGTACCATCTATTTCTTGTTAGCTTAGAAATCCTTCCTTTCTAAAATTCCTTAAAAATAACAAACAAGCCCCATGTCTCTGCAACGCCTTCTAGCAACAGAGCAGTAACTTCTACAGCAAAGCTCCTCTTACCTCCAGTCTGGTTCTATCCACTTCCCTTAGAATTTTACTTCGCCCTCTGTTGGCCACCATGAGCATTTCATATGGGAATATCTGTTAATGGTACAGAAGAGGCATTTATGTAGAATTTATAATGCCACAAAAAGACATCACTAAGCTCACAAGCATAATGTGGTCATTGTTGGAAGACAGCTGCAAGCTCACAAAAAGGCTGCTTTAAATACTTGAATGCAAAATCCACAACGTTCCAGGCTCTCCCGAATTACTTGATTGGTACTGAAAAATTAACTCCCATACTTAGGATGATGTCTGCAGTGCACCAGCTCATTTTTGCACAAAATGCTCAATACAATGTGAGGAGCTGGTGGATTCTGCACATCATCCCCTTCCTCTTACTGATTATCCTTGATTGGCACTCCACTTTTTGGTTTGCTGACATGAAAATAAGCACTTCGTAGAAGAGGAAACATCACAGATAGGGTGCTCCCAGATGGATGGCTCCTAGCGCTACAAGTCAAAAGACATTGTGCAGCTATTCTGTCTTTTCCTCCTTAATGGAATTTTTTTGTGGAAAGAGAAAAAGAAGGAAGAATTGGTGGGAAAACACAGGAGGGTTACAACAAGTGGAAGATGACAATGTCTGGACCCACAGAATGCTCTGTGAATGAGACAGGATGATTGCAGGAAAAAGGGTTCATCTGAAAGCACCCTTAGTCTGGGCAAGTGCCTCTTTCCTCCACACCACCACTGTCCTGTCCAACCTTACTTTGAATCTTAAAAAAATAATTAAAGTCACGTTTCCACATTTCCACTAATTCATCAACATCACCTCACTAAGCTGTTCTGCGGATTCAATTGTTTTCTAACTAAGTGCTTCCAGACTAGGATTTTATCACACCATCACACTGCCTCATTGATAGAATGTTATGGGGGGGAGGTCCAGACAATGTTGTCTTTTACTCGTAGCCTCTCCCATGCTTTTGCACCACTTCTTCTGCCTTTTTTTGACTGCAGAAAATTTGTTAAGGAGAAAAAGATGGAAAAGCTACACAATTACTTGCAATTAGTAGCACTAGGAGGCCTCCATTTGGAAGCACCCTTTAGAGAGGAACCCTGAGGTTACTCAGAAATGTATTAGGTGTCTCTTTATTGGAAGATGAGTGGACAAGCTTCTCATATACTGCAATCCTATACATGAGTACTCAGAAATTTTCCATGGAGCTTACTTCAAGGTAAATGTGCATAGAATTGCAGCCTCGAAGACCATTTGTTGTCCAATACCCATCTCCCCCCGCAATGTACAGACACAGGGGAGTGCTGGATGTGTTCAAAGATGCACTACTGATTCATAATGGTGAGACTTGACAGACCTGGAGCATGGAAGATTTTCTGAGTGCACATCCTAAAACATACCCCAACAGCCTGTTTAGTATGCAGGGGTTCCTCTGCGAACAAGTCAAGTGGAAAGGGTTCCTTGAAAGTACCGTATTACATTTGAAAACCACTGTTCTCATATATCTTTTTAGCAGGAAAATTAAGGAAGAGGTTGTTTCCGATCTTGCACAACTCTAGCTACTAACCCCTTCCTCCCTCACAGAGACATCATAAGATTGCTTCCCTTCTTTCCCCCCCACACCACATTAAAGTAATTAGATGTGTCAGGATGCACGACTGTACCTGTGCATATATTAGGAAAAGCAAACTTATAATCCTGGCTGAATATGTACATAAGTTAAAAGCATAAAGATAAGTACTGGAACAACACACTAAGATTAAAAGAGAGGAATATAAATGTATGACATAGCTTACTGTACATACCATAACATTTAGATTGACTTTACCGAGGCAGAGTAGCTGCATTGAATATTAAGTACTGGACATTGTATAGATTTTCTTTTAAAACCAAAACTTGGCTATTGTAACATTTCTTTAGTCAAAAGCAAAATTGTATGTCAACCTAGGTTGAAATCTGCATTAGCCTGTTGGTCTAAATATGCTTCAGAGTTGTCACATAAAGCTTGATTAGTTCCTCAATTAAAATAATGGGTAGAGCAATCCTAGTCCCTTGCCAAAGGCAGACTGGGAAGGGGTTGGAGGTTAGGATGGGGTGGAAGAATTTTGGAAGTGGAAGATCATCTGCTGCTTCACTTTTCCCCCACACACTTAGGGTTGCTCATTCCTAAACACAAGTACTTGGGAGTAAGTCTCATTGAATTATAAGTAAACTGAGTTAACATGCACAGAATTGCACTGCATGGTAGGGACTCAGATTTTAAATATGTGATAGCTGTTTTGCTACTATGTATTTAAAATCTGAGTCCCTAATCATGCAATGCAATCCTAAGCATGTTTACTCAGATGTAAATAAACATGTAAACTATCATCTCTGTCAGTCAAATGTTTAGGACTGTAGACTTAAGCAACATATATCAGAAATTGCCCATGGATATCCATTTGTTTGGTGGATTAACATTTTGCCAACCATAAGCTACCTTTACTTCAGGTGATGTAGTTTGTTTTTTTTTTTTAAAAAAATTAAATTCCACATGCATTGCAAAATGCATTACAAGATGCATTTTAACCCTGAGAGAGCTGCATGATTAAGGATGCAATTCTATGTACTTTTATTAGGGGATAAGCCTCATTAAACCCAATGCGATGTACTTCTGAGTAAATATGATCAAGATTCTTTGTGGAAGAATTCTTTTTTAAATTTATTATTATATTTATACCCCACCTTTTTTCCTGCAAGGAACCCAAGTTGGCTTACATAATCCTCCTCCTCCTCTCCATTTTATCCTCACAACAACCCTGTGAGGTAGATTAGGCTGAGAGTCAGTGACTGGCACGAAGTCACCCAGTGAGTTTCATGGCCAAGCGGGAACTAGAACCCGGATCTCCCAAGTCCCAGTCCAACACTCTCACCACTACGCCAAACTGTAGGAGGGATTCTATATGCACATGCCATCACCACATTTAATATGCTACTAGAAATATACAGTATGTACTTCTTGAGTATGTGATAATTACTTTAATGTTCAGATAAGTACAGTAAGAGTGATAGATGCTACATATACTCAGAAGTACAAATGGTTCCATGTGGCTTTCAATTTGCCCCTCAACGCAGCTCTTGATGCTGCTTGTTGACACTCTTCCATAGACTACTGTCTGAAGCCTACAGGAGCTGAATGAACAAGGCAGCCTAAACTTTCCTTCTGTGCTTGGAGCATGAATCCACAAGCAAAATTTGTTTTGGTTTATGTGACCCAGCTGAACTACCTACTCTAGTTTACAAACCTACAAATGTTGAGGAGATATATCAGACATTCTTAAATAGTGACCTTCTGGAATCCTGTCTTTCATCTGCTTGTTGATATCTGTCCCACAGCTTCACAACTACAAACCATATGCAAAGTTTATCAATAATTATTTCTAAATCAAAATTAGTTCCTTTAGAAAGATTACCCATGGGATGCAACTCTTGTCCTTTCTAGCTTTATCCCAAGATACCCAAGAAGAAGGACCATGAGAAACAAGAACAGGATATCTTTCTCAGCAGTATGTTGGCCTCAGTCGGTTTAACTTAGGGTGGCTGCTTACACGTTGCCAAATAAGAGGAAATGCATCACCAAAGAAGAGTACACGTTTCCATAAATTTGTACATGCTAATTTTATGTATAGATGCAAATTTAGAAATGTTTACTATATCATAAATGTCACCAGAGTGATCAGGTGACCTGTGTGGCTGCTCAGTCTGCTGTCCAGGTGCAAACTGTTGATGGGCAACTTCAGGGCCCCTGCTCTCCTTTTAATAGCTCTTTATTTTTAAACAGGGCTTGGACTGGATAGCCATTCAAAGAGAGGACATCTTCAAACAGGGGAGTGTCCTCTGACAGCCCTTCAAACAGAGGACTATCCATATGGCCCCTATAGCCCAACTTTCCTCCCCTTGAAGACTTATGTAATATTTTTTAAAATTGGCAATAAAGTTATGGGAACCAACTGAGACTATACTACTTGTTTCATTATCAACTACACTGTGAACATTTCAGAAGTGCAATAAAGAAGATTCAGTCATCAATAAACATATACCACTTAGTTTATTGTAAGTAATGACTTAAAGAATGTGTAGTATATACAGTTTAGGAAAAGAATTAGTAGTAAGAATCAGACAATCTCACAGTTATACAATTCATTCCACTATGTAACTTTAATTACATTGGGCTTTTTATGTTTTACAAAGAAGCATGAAACTGAAATAGGTTTTCAAAACAAAAACAGCCAAAATCCACAAAACTTTGAGAGCTTTGAAGTCTTTATCACATTCTTATATTTGACAAACTCATGATACATGGTTGCTGTGAGTGCTTTTATAAATATTTTCATTTGAGTCCAGAATTGGGCAAGATTATCAGATTGCTTATTTTCCCAATTTTTAAAGATCAGCTGATAAACCAAAGAAATGCAGGCTCAGAGTTTTAAGCCAGAGCTCATTTACTACAACAATAATTCACCACATCAGCTGATTTTCTTTTAATGAACAGCACACTTTCCCAGCAAAATTCAGAAAAGGCTATATTTTGCCATAAACTAGACTGTACTGCCTGGGCTTCCCAGTGGCAATAACAGATATGAGAAGTCACTGTGCATCTAAGAGAGCCACTATGCTCTAAGAAAATGTATTAAACTTTGGCCTGGGTTTATATTCCAGCCCAGCCACCCTGCTCACTGGGTGGCTTGGGCCATTTCATTTTTCTTCCATCCTCAGTTTTCCCACCTACAAAATTGGAACAACATATTTGACATCCTAGGTAACATTAAAATGTTCCCAGTTTCCCCCATGTACTTTCCTTTCCACTCAGGTAGCCTGTATCTCATTCCTTGTACTGTTGTACTCCTTCCTCTGTAGGCTAGCTGCACCAGTTTCTTTCTGCCTGAAGGCTTGCCTGCCAAGTCACTCATGCACTATTCTGTTGTTCCTAACATGTTACATGCAGAACCACCGCAGCAGATAGGTAATTCTTGGATATGGAATCGTATGTACAGAAAATTTTCTTGTGCTGCAAAAACACCAGTGCTACTTAGAGACCTAGTTTCATAGAATCATAGAATAGTAGAGTTGGAAGAGGCCTATAAGGCCATCGAGTCCAAGCCCCGCTCAATGCAGGAATCCAAGTCAAAGCATCCCTGACAGATGGCTGTCCAGCTGCACCTTGAATGCCTTCAGTGTGGGAACCTCCTTAGGTAGTTGGTTCCATTGTCATAGTGCTCTAACAGTCAGGAAATTTTTCCTGATGTTTAGGCGGAATCTGGCTTCCTGTAACTTGAGCCCATTATTCCGTGTCCTGCAATCTGGGATGATCAAGAAGAGATCCTGGCCATCCTCTGTGTGACAACCTTTCAAGTATTTGAAGAGTGCTATCATATTCCCCTCAGTCTTCTCTTCTGAAGGCTTAACATGCCCAGTTCCCTCAGTGTCTCCTCATAGCGCTTTGTTTCCAGTCCCCTGAACATCTTTGTTGCCCTCCTCTGAGCCCTTTCCAGTTCATCTACATCCTTCTTGGTGCCCAGAACTGGACGCAGTACTTAAGATGAGGCCTAACCAGTACTGAGTAGAAGGGAACTACTACTTCATGGATTTGGAAGCTATACTTCTATTAATGCAGCCCAAAATAGCATTTGCCTTTTTTTCCCAGCCACATCACATTGCTGGCTCATATTCAGCTTGTGATCTACAACAATTCCAAGATCCGACACGACAACCCATTATTGGTAACTAGCCACGGTGGGTTGTCATGTTATCTGAATCCAGACTGCTTCCCACAGGGTGGGTGAGATCGCGAAGAGCAGGAGTGGCTCTTGCCAAGCAGCTTGCTAGCTGATCCCTGCAACCCATGATGAAATTACTCTGCGGTTTCAGATGAAACAACAACCATCATGGGTTGAACAACCCCTAGAACAAGCTATGGGTTGTCAGGGTGGCTTGTTGCCCAAAATTAAGCCACCCTGAGGGAAGCAGTCTGGGTTCAGATGACATGACAACCCACCATGGCTAGTTACCTATGATGGGTTGTCATGTCATGCGAATCAGGTCATTAACCCAATGGAACTAGACATTATGACAGGTGTATAGCTGGTGGAGAAGATAATGCTCAAGCACAGCCTTCTGCTACAGCGTCACTCAACATCAAAGAATTATGACCAATCTCTCCTTTCCCATTTGCGTTGCACTGCCTAACTTTCAAGTAGTACATGGGATAAACAAGAATGAATTCTTCCTCTCTTCCTTCTCCTGATGCACTATAATGGATGTTCCTGCCATATTGCCACTGGATCTGACTGGTTTCATATTATGGCAAAGGCCAGAATCACACCCTGTGGGTTCCCTATTACTTTGGCTGTCAGATGCTTAGCACTGCTCAGTTGGATGGGCCCTGAGCTGTTTGAGGCCTACTAGTTTTAAGTTCATAGTGAACGCTGTTGCCTAGTCTCCAGGATATGTTAGCTGCTCTACTCCTGTATCTGGCAGAGGCAAGTACATCAGCTGGCACATAAGGAGCAACATTAAGTCAGGGATACAAACATACTTTAAATGATACACCATCATCATTTCATAGGCAAACCATCATTGTTTTGGAAGCAAAATGAATAATGTCTGCACTTGCCTTTGGTTCCAACATGTTAGGCATAGACACTCCTCGGTCCATTCGCATTCCAGGGACATGACCATCTGGGAGGGACTGTATCAGATATAGGTAGACAACAGACACACAGGTTACATGCACACACACACATAGATAGGGTAAAGGCATTCATGGTCAATATAGACATGAATTTGTACTTAGGCCCCAACATTTAGACCTTTGCATTAGCCAATGGAATATTAATATTATTAACTACTTGAACACTTAACTTTCCATTAAGTCCACCAAAAGCATTCCTACTAAGGAATCAGTAGCAAGTTGAAAAAACCTTTCTGGTCTTCTGTGATGGCCTTCTGTGAGCTCAAACATTTAGAGGGTTGTGACACTTAGAACTACCCACCACATACACAATTTGTTCGACAATCTACAGAGCCTTGCAAGTGTCAATGTTACAAGGTCACTTGCCAGCTTTTTCTTCCATGCCCACAAACGCATGCAGAGGAGGAAAAATCAGGGAATCATATATGGGAAATAGGAAGGGGTATGGCTTCAGAATGAAGAGGTTATGTCTGGACCTCCCGTTGGTTGGAACTAGAGAGATCTGGAGAAACCCACCAAAGAGAGAACTGCCACAGAGTGCTTCCACGTCAATCTTAGGAAAGTTTACCAAGCAAGTCACAGAACTGGCTTAAGGTATTGCCTTAGCTCTGCACTTTTCACAGTGGTACAAGTTTACATCATTAATTCAGTATAAAACATGCAGATAAACATGAGCTAAGAAACTCTTCCCTGTAGCAGAAATTCAGATGTGAGTAACATAGTAGATATGTTGTTGATAGAGTTGTTTAGACTTTCCGTTACTTGATGGAAGAAAATCTGTACTGTACCTGGAAATCTGAAAAGCATAGTGGGGAGGGGGGAACACACACCATCAGGATTAAGATGGCAAACAATATGTCCTTTTTTAAAGGCTAAATTGCTGGGGGCTGATAACTTGCAAACAAAAAATAACTGATCAGAATGAAGCAATTAATGATAGAGATACGCATGCATGCATTAAGATTTAGCTATCATTTACACAACGCCCTCTTTATTTTAACTCAGTTTTAGTATACTGAAGAACCTGATCAATATATTTGTCTGAAATAAGAACAAGAATTGGAATATTTCAGGGGTAAATATGTTCACCAAACCAGTATGAGAATACAGTACATGTGGTCAGAATACAGTTGACCACATGTACTGCTGCAAAAGCATGCTGTAAGCATTCAAATAAGTGTAGTAGTGCTTAACCAAAGCAGCACAGAGGAAACCGTATCCCTTAAGATCTTACCTCGGGCAGCACTGCTCACATCCCCATAACTGTTGTACTGACCAAAGTCTGTAGATACTGGCTATAAAATAAAGAAGAAAGAGATTGATATGTCAACCACAGCATAGCCATGGAACTTACAGCAGTATGCATTTGTAAAAAAAATATTAACCACATCCTCATCACATCTGGAGGTGTCAAGAGCACCGGTAATATGCGCATGTAAAGATGATATAGTCTAGGTCTGTTTGTGAAAAAGAAACCACAAAAACTGCAGTTTGAGACAGGGAATTAAGACAGACAGAGAGAAAATACACAGAGAGCTGAGTTGAGTATTTTTGGGGGTAGACTCTGTAAGCTAACATTATCAGGGCTGCCCCTCTTTGGAGATCTTATGTGGGGCAGTGTTTTGAGTGTCTCATGCAGTGTTTAAGTTGTGCCTCTACCTATGCTCAACCAGTGTTTATTTGTAAATAAACTCAGATATCACAAAACACCAATAAGCCTCCAGTGACCTCCTTCCAAAGCAAACCTAACCCAGGTAAGTGCTGCACCCCTGGAACTGCATCTGCAGGTAGGGCTGGAAAAACTCCTGCCTGAAACCCCAGAGAGCTGCTGCCAGTCAGTGTTGACAATACTGGGCTAGATTAGGGAAGTATGAGAAATTTGTTTCAGTTCATTTTTGATCAGGATTTACCCACTTTGCACGTGGCCTGAACACGGACTTGAATGCAGTCTAAGGTAAATATCTGTACATTTCCAAGCTTGTAATGTGATTTGTGGATCCCAAAAATGTGTTCGACAGCATGTGTACATTTGGAAAACGTGCATGAAAAAATGCACACTTTTGAAAAATGTGCACAAACAAGCTTTAAAATGTGAGAAGAATGCGGACATTTCAAAGATGCACACAACTGATATGCACATTTGGGAAAATACCCATGAAAATCCACACAACTTTTCATGCAAAAGAAAAACAACAATTATTGCAATCTGATATGGACATGAGATGGAATGAGCTTTGAGGTGGAATTTGGAGAACTCTGACGAACTCAAGCTTTGCTTGTATGCACATCCCTATGACGGCAGCTTCCTATGCTCCTAAGTGTGGAGAGTGTAATATTATTTACTTTCTGAAGGGTGAAAATCTGAACATTTCCAATAGAAGACTGGCTGCAAGTACTTTTGTTACAGAAACTGGAACGGTGAAAAGTGCATTCCCCCACCCCATCAATGACAATTCTGACCGAGACATTGTGGCCTTTATCAAACTCTAACATTGTTGTTGTAGAACAGAGAAAGGGTTTCAGGACCACCTAAGTTCTGCCCCCGCCCCCATTATTTCACAAGCAATTCCTTTTTGATAACCAATGGAATTTGTAGTAGAGTAGCTATCATATTTTGTACAAACACCACTTCCTTATGGGAGAAGAATTGTTTGCTTACCCTATGAAGTCCGTTTCTCCCATAGCCAGGTAGGGAAGAGGTTTTAGAGGCAGCAGCATGTGGAGCTAAATGGGAAGGAGAAAACAAACAAAAATGACATTAAAAACACACCAAAATTCAAAGTCAAAACTTCTTAGGAATCAGCTAAAAATTCTATGAGATTCTCTGCAAGAAGGGAGTTTGCATCCATATGAGTTTCTTTGGCACAATCTTTTAACCTTGAATCTAGTGTATCATTCAACATACTACTTGGAGCTTCTTCAAATTTGGACCTGGATCTCCATTTGAACTGTCCCTGATATTTTAGTACTTTAAAAATCATGCATTTAAAATGCCTAGATGTCACTTCACAAATTATGTGGCAGAAAATGCTTGCTAGCCACACCATATACAGAGGGGATGAGGGATGTCATCAGGGTAAGGCTTTCATTCCTGGACGGGTTCAATGGAGTTTCTGTTGGAAATAGTAATATTGCCTGCTTAAAATCAACAAAGTGATGTAACCACTGATTAGAGTGGGAAGAATGGGTTAACTAAAGAATCCTCTCCTTCCTATTTCTGGCCTCTCTGGCTAGAGCTCTCTGCTGCTCTATCTACTTCCTGCTTCTTTGTGGAAGCTAGGTTGCTCTCTCCTCTCTCCCAACATGGAGGACGCAAGTCTGAGTTGGCTTCCAGCCAGAGATCTTCTATAATGAAACTAATCTGCCTATATGTATCCTGCATATATGCGAGTGATCTGTGAGTAAGAACTGATAAATATCTTTAATTTAAACCTTGTGTGGATATTCCATTCCTTTTAATAGCCTTAAGAGACAAGTAGCAACTCACGTGGTGAAAAACCAGTTTCAATACAGCAGGCTGCGCTTAAGGAGGAAACTCTGCTTTTTAATTAGTTTAGGACTGACTCCCTTAACCATATCCTCCAACAGTTTCCTTTGGGCATGAACATTTAGATGAAGGAACGGACCTCCAGGTTCAATTGGATGCGTCAGGCAGCCTAGGCTTGGGGGTTTATTACCAGGGTCAATGGTGTGCTGAGAAGTGGCCAAAATGCTGGCCTCGGCATCACCAGGGACCTCACATTCCTGGAACACTTCCATATTGTGGTGGCTGTGTGTATCCGACAGGATGAGTTTAGAAACCAAAAAGGGTATTTTTGGTGTGACAACCAAGTGATGGTAAGGGTCATCAACAAGCAAATGTCGCAATCTGACCAGGTCATGCGTTTGGTGAGAAAGTTTGTACTTCTGTGCTTGTCAGCAAACATCTTTTCAGCCCTCTATGTTCCAGGTGTAGACAGCAACATAGAGGATGCACTATCTCGATATCAGGAGGAAAGGTTTCAAGCCCTGATGAGGTCCAGGTCGGATCCATTTTCTGAGGAGTTATGGGCACTCGGGAACACGAAATAACACAGGGAGTATTCAGTTCAATTTTTCATGCAACATTCAGATTGTAATCAGCAGCAGTCACCACCTTCTTGGCATTTGCTGCATCCAATGGGCCACAGGTGTTTGGCCAACCATGGAGACCATGGTCTTGCAGTGCCAGGCATCTCTCAGGGCCAGTGGGCTTGCCCCTAAAACCATGAGGATACACTTGGCAGCGATTTCCTTTTTTAGCAAGGCTCAGGGTTTTGCAGATCCGTGTTCCTCCTTTCAGGCACAGCAAGTGATAGAGGGTCTGCACAGGGTGACCCCAACCAAGCCAGACACCAGGAGGCCCATAACCATAGCCGTCCTTTCCAGCCTTCTGTGAAGGGTAGCAGCTACTTGTTGGTCACCTTTTGAGGCAAAATTATTCCAAGCAGCCTTTACAATGGCCTTTTTTGGGGCCATGAGGGTGGGGGAGTTTATTGCAGCATCCAAGCATGATTGGTGTCATGCCTTGCAGCTGCATTACATCACATTCCAGCTGGGATGGGTCAATATCCACATACAGCAATCAAAACTGACCAGAGATGGCATGGGGCCAACATTTGCCTTGGGGCAGCCAGAAAGGGAGACCCATGCCCAGTGTGAGCCACCTGGGCTTATATGGCTGTCTGACCAGTTAAGGTGGCCCCGTTTCTCATGCATAGAGATGACTCTCTTCTCACCAGGTACCAGAGTTCACTGGTGTCCTTCGGGCCTGAATCTGGGCCTACCACCGGCGGAATTTGGAGCTCACTCCTTCTGAATAGGGGCAGCCACGTAGGCAAAAGAAATGGGGATGTCAGATACAACCATCGGGGCAAGCGGAAGGTGGAGGTCCAGGGCCTACAAAGCCTACATTCGGCCTTACCACATACTCACAAGTGACCTTTCCTTTTAAGCCACAGGTCCAGGAATCAAGACAGTGTGGGTCTATTGGGCTCACGAATACAGCCAGACAACCAGGTGGGGGTGCCACCTAGGACTGGAAGAAAGAGTGACGGTTGTGTGGCTGGGAAGACGGGGATGCTGTGGGAAGGACTTCAGCCAATGTTAGGCAAGGAGGCGGAGAGGAGAGGCCCACCAGACCTGGTCATCATACAGCTAGGAGGGAACGTCTTGGGTCAGCGCAAGGGTTGCAACCTCACATGCGCAGTGAAGCAAGACCAGGCAGAGTTATGAAGCCCAATTCCTGGGTACCGGCATCTTGTGGTCCAACCTGCTGCAATGGAAGGTATGGCGAGGGGCCCTATAGACAGGAAAGGTGGAAGGAGCTCAGAAGAAGGTTAACAAAGTGGTGGGCCACTATGTGGAAGAGCTGGAGGCGCTATGTCATAGAACACCCAGACATCACCTTTGACTCGCAAGAGTTGTTTTGGCCTGATGGGGTGCACCTCTCGGACAAGGGGCAGCCAGGAGGTCTGGCTTCATTACATCCATAGGGCACTTCTGAATTGGTTGCAGCTGGAGTAAGTTTGGGGGGAGGCGGGTGAAAGCTGCCCACCTCTTGTGGCGGATTGCATTGGGCTGGATCAAGTAAAAGCAAAAGATGGTACATGCCCCCTCCCTAACAGGAATGGGGGGTCCCTGTGGGTAGGGGCCACAGGGCTGCAGCCCAGCTTGGGGGCTGGCATGCCAGTGCCACCCTAGGGGAGCAAGGAAACATGCAGACGGCACATGCCGGGGCATGGCCAACCCATGCTTTGGCAGGACATCTACCCCACCATTGGGGCAACCCAGCATGCGAGCTGGCTGGTTCAGGGATCCATCCCCATACCATGTCAAACTCTAAGCTGTAACCAATAAAGTTGTGGCCAAGTTATAACCCAACCCTGGCCCTGCGTAATTATTGGGTGCCTTTCCTGGGACAGCGACCATTAGGCACTTGGGGTGCAAACACTAACTATTGTACTTTTGCCAGTAGTAATATCATCATCATCATCATCATCATCATCATCATCATCATCATCATCCACATCATCAATTTATTATTCAACCAACCATAAAACAAAATAAAACTGCTAAAACCTCAATCAGAACACAAGTACATTTAACTCACAGTATTCACAGCATTAGCAGGTCTAGTATTGATAACAATATTTAAAAACCTTGCAATCCTTAATGTTACACCAAGCTTTGACCCAACCAAACAGAAGGAAAGGTGTACTTAATAGTCCCTTAAGGGAAGTCAGTGTTATTATCCCTATATGGGGCAGACGGGGTGGGTGGGGGTGGGTGAGACTAAAGCTGAAAAATAGCAATTTGCCTAAAGCAACCTAGTGAGTGTATGGCTGAGGTGAGATCCAATCAGATCATCCTCCATGTTCATATACACACACGTGTATATTTATGTGACTGCTGCCCCTGGAAGCAACCAACTGATTTGGGGTAGGTGGAATGAAAACTATACAGAATTATCCTCATCCTTTTTTAGTTTGACATTCTGTTAGCTTTCTGGCCCTGGACCTCTTGGGTTGTGTGTGTGTGAAGTCCAACTACATTTTAGAGTTTTGGACAGGGCACCAATGACATAATACTCCAATTATACGGAAAACACACACAGAAAGATACACAGACACACACACACAGAGAAATATTCTTATAAACAAACAGTAATTATAACTGCCTCTTCTCTGGAATGTATCAGTTTGCCCAAAAGACCTGTCTGGTGAGCCAGCCCTTCATTTGCTATGATCCAGCACTTTGGAATGTGCTGTCCTGCTCCCTGAGGCTGATTTCCTTTCCCAATGTGGGAAAGGCTAAAAGGCTATGAGAAGCATAAATATCAACAAGGTGTATGTCACTTTTTAATCATGACTTCATGACCTAGCCTGCTGGCTTTTGAGGAACACCAATATTGCTGTGGCCTCAGCAGTAATCCACATTTCATATGATACTTAATAGTATGTGAGCAATAATCTCATAAGGATGCTCATTATAAAATGTGCAACTTGGTATTTATCTTCCTAAATTAAATGTTGTTTTTTTAAATATCTTGATGCAGACTAAGGTTTTTAGAAAGTAAGTTGAATTAGTCATCAAACTTGGGACTCCTTGCGAGACTTATTTTACTCTTTTAAAATTATTTCATTTTATATTATATAAAAAAGATGATTAAAATATATACTACGACAATGTTGAAAAGAATTCAGCATCATCAACAACATGCATACAAATAAGTGACTATTTTTCTTGGGGGGGAAATATCCCTGTGACCACATACATGACCAGATGTTACATCTGGATTGGTTATCCACATAATTTTTGCAGCCAAATCTAGTAGGAATTTAAAATTCTGCTCATGAATCTATTTCATGCACTAAAATAACTTCATGTATGTTTTTCAAAAGCAAATATATGAGCTCTGATTGGTGCAGAAGCAGCAGTTTATAAACAGCTAAACGGTTGCATATTTTTGAGTATGTGTGTAAATATACAAGTGTGCATGCACATATACAATAAATAATAATATGCTTTCACCTTATAATTGGAAAATGGCACAATAAGAATAAGGATAACTTTTTTCTGATATAAAGATTCGATTAGATTCTGTTTATTACAGCCAATGACCAGTATAAATTACAAAAGATAAAACAAGATACACGCGGTTCATACATACTATACAGTGTTAAGAACATGCTAAAATCACCTGTTGACGGGTTTTAATGGCGGCAGTACAAAATTTAGCTACTTGTAAAGTAATTTTCTGATATGAAGATCTGTATATTGGAACAAGTTATATACCGCCAATATCCTTCTTTTTTTTTTAGAGACCAAAACAAACCATGTTTTTTACAGAAATCAGTATCACAAACTATTTTTCATTCTGTTCCCAATTAGATGTAAATTGAACACAAAACTTGTGAAACTTCTGATTCCGTGGATCAGCAGTCTTACAAACAGCATAGTCTTGTAATCCGGGAATGCATTTACTACTCAGCCATTTCCTCATTTGATTTGTTTAGTATGTGCCAAGAATCTTGACTCTGGAAGTTTCCATTATTGTTCAAGGCATTCCGAGAATTTATTGTGAAAAACAGCCAGGGATAAAATAGCAGTGAGTGGACAAAGCAGTGAGAAAACTGCTTCAGATATTTAGTGGTGGTATCATTCATACCACATGGTTTGTACAACCAGAGACAGAACTGGCAACAGACTAGATGAAAACTGGCTTTGTTTTAAGCAATTTGCACCACAATCCTTTACAAGTCTACTCAGAAGTAAATCCCACAGAGTTCAATGGGCTTACTCCCAGGTTATGTATAGGGTTACAGCCCTACTCCATCCTTTCCCACAGACCATCCATGCATGCTTTCCATGCTTCGTTACTTACATGAATTAACTGGAGAGTCATAGCGACTACTGGAAATTGATGACCTTTCTTTTTCCATCTCTTCTTTTAATATCAACTGCCCCAGACCCGAGTTGAGCTGCAAATGGGAATTGAAAATACTGTGTAAACTAGTAAAAAAGAAATCATGTCATGTTCACATTGGCACATATGGATATTTCCATCAAGATGATAGCCACCTTCATCAGTTGTTCCTCCTGTAGCTGCCGACGCCTCTGAAGTTCCTCAAGGTCTTCATCTCTGCCAGTGGATCTGCGTCGCATGTCAGAACCTACTTCCACAAAACCACAGCACAAAGAGTACTTCTTGCACAAGTGTTTGTAAAGACTGACAACTAACAACAATACTTCTTTTGATTTGCTGGCTGAATAAATAAACTAAATGCTTTGCGACACACATAACCCTTCTACTATGTTTGCTTCAAAATAATTATGATATTATCAATTCTTCCACCATTTATGTAGAACCCAATTTTTGGTACGTAACTTCTCATTATCTGGTGTATGCTGTAAATACTGTGGCTGGAAACTAGTATTGCAAATTTTGCTAAGTAGAGGGATATGTAGAGGAAAGTTTGGATGACAGAGGCCAAACCCCTCAAAATAGCTTGTTGGGAAGCCCTATTGCTACAACTACTGTTCTTTCCATTGTTAACACAGAGATGAACATACATCTTTCATCTCTGTGTTCACAATGGCAGGGCCATACTTTCACCGAGCAAATTTGGTCCAAAGCTCCCTTTCTAAATGATAATTTTGCATGAATGAGCTAATTTTTCCTCAAATGATAAGTGAGGCTATGAGTTGGATCCAGACATATGCCAGCAGAAAATATTCTGGTGCTGTTCTGCAAACCGTTGTACAGGAGCTAGCCGGAGACCTTGCACAACATGGGCTTAGCGCGAGCACACATCTTGAGAGTTGTGCAAAACCTTGTGTACTGCATAATGCAATGCCTTAACATAAGCACTCTGCTGGATTTCAGTTCTCTTTTTTCATGAGGACCTTGCACTAAATTAGAAAGGCCCTTCTGCCTGTGGAAGAGGCCTTCCACTTGCAGAAGAGCACCTCTGGATCCAACCCCATGTGAGCAAATTACAGGGAACAACATAACAAAGAAGTGGGGGACAACCTTTGGGCCAGACAGATGCATAACTGAGCACTTTCAGTAAAAAACTTGGGATTAAAAGTTTGAGCAATTCCATATCTAAGTCAATTATCAACTGGAGTTTGGGATTTGCTTCATGACTTTAGTGCTAGAGATATAGCTAAGGATCTGGAATTTCAGAACAGATGTGTATCATTCCCATTCCTCCCCCCCTCTCTCTCGCACACTCTCACACTACCTCCTGGAATATGTGTGTCCACTAAGCAGAGGCAGAGAATATACACCACTGCAAGTAAAGTTTAAGCATTTCAACAAGGCAAAAGTTT
The DNA here is from genome assembly GCA_021292165.1 of Shinisaurus crocodilurus. Lineage (NCBI taxonomy): Eukaryota > Metazoa > Chordata > Lepidosauria > Squamata > Shinisauridae > Shinisaurus > Shinisaurus crocodilurus. The sequence continues at coordinate 77,388,963 of CM037878.1, forward strand.
ACACATTTCAACATGAATCAATTGTTAAGGACTTCCAGAGTTTTGAAAGGATTTAAATGACAAACTCTGTTAGCTGTTGGATAAAGAATTGGACTTAGATCTGGGGGGCCTGGATAGTTCATTATATGACAACCCTCCAGGCTGCAATCCTATACACCTGTCTTCCCCAACCTGGCGCCCTCGAGATGTGTCAGACTACAACTCCCATCACCTTTTGGCCATGCTGGCTAGGGATGATGGGAGTTGTAGTCAAAGACATCTGGAGGGTACCCAGTTGGGGAAGAGTGCCAGACACAATTCCCTGGGAGGAAATCTCATTGAATTCAATGGGATTTACTTCTGGGTAGACATGCATAGAATTGCAGCATTGTTTTTTTGTCTGTAAAATGGGAATAATAATAATGACCTAATGAGGAAAACCCCCCCCCAAAGTGAGTGTAAAGCATTCTGCAAACTAGAACTGCTATATGAATGATAAATAATAGTAAAATATACAAATCATTGAATTTGTATAAATTTGATTACTCAGTGAAATTTGTATACACATGCATTTGAATACCAATGGCTGTTTTTAATAAAGAAGAGCAACTTTGGGAGGGCACAATTTTCAGGAGATAAGCAGAGGGTACATGCGAGCACTTCACCCTTGCCCTGCATTCCATTTTTCTGCTGCAACACCTCACTTCCTAATCTGCTTTTCTCCACACAAACTTCTAAACACATCCTCCCCCCCCCCCAAACATGAGCCTGGCCTGGAGAAGCAGCTTGGGAGAGGGAGGGGAGTTCTAGTGGGAATAGGGTTGGTGGGGAAAAGGTCAAGCACCTTCTTTCTCACCCCGCCCCCCACCCCACCCCACCCCACCCAAATTGCTTGGCTGAGCTGAAAATTGCCCACTCCTGAAGCTACTTTTCCTTGGTAAGCCATCATCAGGGTCTTAAAATACATACATATGCACCTAGTTAAGCCCTATGCTCCTGGTCCCTTCAGCATTTTGAACCTCTAGCAGATACTGCTAACATTGTCAAACTTAGTCTATGTGAGGATTGGTAATTTGCTTTTAAAATAAATAAATACATAAATAAATAAATCCAAGATTCTGTTTCAGGTTTCTGGCAAAGAAAACACATTTCATGCTAGAAGAATGAATGATAGCCTGACTTTTGGAGATATGCAAATGCCTGCCGTAGGTCCAATTTACCTGTTATTTTTAAATTTGGTGACGTCAGTATGGGATTATTTTAGCTATGTCAGTTTCCTATGGTGAATATAATGATTTCATGAACCATAACGTGGTCAGACCGGGAATTTACCATGTCACATGGTAATCGAACCCTTGTCCTCGATTGTGGCATAGTATACATAAAATTTCAGACACATTTTAAAATTTATATTCATAATATACATTTGAAAAGGGAAACATCACCAGGAGATGCCTTTTCACACATGAGACTGACATGGTAAAATCTCAATGATCACGCAATACTGACAAAAGACAACAGGAAACTGATATACGGTAGTAAAATAATATACTGTAACACATAGTTATTGAAACTAGTATTCCTACAGATTGTGGATAATCACATGGGCAAAAAAAATATGACACGACACATAGATTGGGCTGAAAACAAGATTTAAAAAAGAATGAAAAACAGCATGGGAAATAAATGTCTTACAAAGATGTTGCAAATAGGCCACTTTAAATGTAATTTACTTTAGAAGTGACTTGTACTGTGACTGTCCATCAAGAACCCTAGAGACACTGTTTTCTACAACCAGGGCCGGTCCAATACATTTTGCTTCCTGATATGGACATGATGGGACATGCTGCTCACCCCCATGCAAAAATTGATCTGACTGACCATTGAATCAGACTTCAACACTGGTGACAGGACGACAGCCACCATCATGCCTGAAGGCAGCTGGCTAGCTTAGGGATGCCGGACATAGCTCTCTGACCTCCCACAACTTATCACTGCTCACTTGCCACTCCACCTGGTGCCTGCTCAAACAAATGCTGCAATGCAGCAGCAGCAGTGCCAAGGTGTGTCATGAGTGCAGAGCAATGCATGCGCATGCGTGATACCTGCTGGAGTGTGTGGGCTGGGTTGGCTGCTGCTCTGCCTGCTCACTCTCACAGTGAGTTTCCCCACAGGCACTGACTGTGACATGTTGGGAGAAGACAACTAGGTGAGACTGCCAGCCCGCCTGGGCAAAAAACAAGCAAGCGTTGCTGCCAGGAGCCAGCTCAGGAGGGAGGGTATGGCCAAGGGAGCTGTAGGAAGGGCTCAGGAGGAATGGCCAAGGGGACACCCTCAACATTTGCTGGCAGAGGGAGCTGCCTCACTCTGCCTCATGGTAGGACTGGCTCTGCAAATCCGAATGCGATAGAATGAGAAGGGGGGTGGAACCTGAAAGAAGTCAGGCTTTGTTGCAGGATTCAAGGTATCACATTGGCTTTAATGAGGTTATCAAGAGACGAATCATTTGTAATCAATGTCTCAATTTAGGCATACCTTGCCTCTGCAGTCTAAATCCCATGGACATAGCCTTCAGAATATTTATGGCCATGAACCAGGGGGTGATGTAAGCAGGCACATCCAGATTCTTCCCATTTTCCTTCTTGGAAGCATGACTCAATCCTTCTTGGAAAATGTGCTGCTGACACCTCCTCAAGTCCCTATTTAAACTCGCTGAATTCAAAAAATACTTTCGTGTTTGGGGGTCAAAAGCTGTTTAAAGGGGAAATCAAGGAAAACAGTATGTACACTCTGGTGACATTTCCCCTTTAAAAAAAAAAAGAAAGCTCCTGTCCTAAGCTCCACCCCCCCCAATGACTTTATGGACTCTGGGAAGTTTAAAGTGAAAAATGAGTGGGAGGGAGCTCCTAGCGAGAAGAATCTGAGTGTATGCACCCCTCTGGAATGCAGACTGGAGATTTGAAACCTGACAACCAGTTTTGAGGTTATAAATTCTACTCGCCCTGGTTCACATACTATTAGTTATAATTGGATCGAAATGTAGCAATACTTCAAGTAGACCCATGACTAACTGAAGTCCCATTGATTTCAGTGGTTCTACTCTTAAGCATAACTCAATCCAGATCCAACCCTATTTTAAATGTAGCACCCACACGACTCTTAAGAATCAGGTGCAAACCAGTTCAATGTCCCTGTATCTGACACTTTCCAACATGAATATCAGTCTAAATTTATTTATAGGTAGTAGGAAGCTGTGCTTTTGCCCATGTCACTTGTTCCATACCTACAGCCGCAAGTGAGGGAGGACCTGGCCAGTATTCTGTCTCAATCTTTGGAATCTCGTTGGGTGCTGGAGCGTGGGCTGCTGGGAACTTGGAGGACTTGATGATATCATCGGAAGGCTTGTTCTGGGCTGCCAGAGCAGCTGCATCTAGATGGCAATCAGGGGGACTTAAACTATCAGATTAAATTGCTGTAATACAGCCTACACCAATGCTATGGTTCTTTTCCACGTCAAGTTCTCTTACAATTCAAATAATTAATATATAAATTGGCTTTTCACGTCCTCATTTAGCAACAGATGAAACCAGCCCTTAACATCTCAAGGCTAAATTTTAAGTCCCAATTTCTGCATTAACATCCTGAGTTTCATCAGAACTGCATGCTTATCAGGTGCATACAAGTGTAGCATTAACTGAGAAGTCTGTGTACTTTTCTCTCATGGAGCAAGCCTGGCTTCCTCCTACCTTCACCATGTCAATAATACAATACATACCAATAATTTATGCTTCGGGCAGGCTGTCACCCATTAATTTTTTAAAGCACCACATGTATGTCTGTTCATTTCAAACCAGGGGTGGGCAGCCTGTGGCCCTTGCAAGCAATCAGTTCAGGCCTCTGGCAGGAGCAATCTTTTCCCCCTTTGGTAGCCCACTGGGTGGGGATTAAGAGGGGGAAAGAACGGGGTGTCAGAAAGAAAGAGAGGAAGAGATTGAAAAGGGGGTAGCAGGAAAAGAGAGAGAAAAGGAAGTGGCCACACTCACGTTTGGCTCTGGCCCCACCCACTGGTGGCATCATGTGCCCCTCACCCAAATTTCCCCTGGGGGGCAATTTGGTCCTCAACAGAAAAAAGGTTCCCCACCCGATTTAAAAGTTTTTCAGTTGCCTTATTTTTTAAACATAATAACAGCACAATAAAAATAGTTGCAAAATTACTCCAAGGATGGTGGAGGGGAAAGGAGATGTGAGTTTGTGACATCACAGATGCCAGCTAGACTGCACTGTGCACACATCCAAAGTCTGCAGCAAACTTGCAGAACCAGTTTTCCCCAAACTCAATCCAGGAGAGAAAATTGTTTCTTTAAAATGGAACAGTGCCCTTGCCACTCAAATAATGCTAGATCTGTACACAGCTTTAGGGCCAAACTACAGGTTCTGCTAATCACATAGGTGTAGTTGAGCCTTATATTTTTCTTTCTTCAGTGTAACTGTGTGCAGTCCCAATTTGGATCAGGACCAGTGTGCTTTGGGAGGAGAGGATTAAACCTCCCACCCCCCATTCCCCCCTGAAATTCCATCACCAAACCTGCGGGGGACGGGGTGGTAAAAAAAGAAGAAGAAAGCCCCATTGACTCCACCAGAGAGTTTATTTCCCCCCTTTTTTTAACCCATGGTGGGCATGGGAATTTGGGGATGGGGGGCAGGGGAAGTTTAATCCTTCCCTCCTGGAACATGCTGGTCTCAATTTGAATTGGGACCACACACACACTGGAGTAAAGAAAAATATCAGGCTCAGCTACACCTACACAATTAGCAGAACCTGTAATTTGGTGCTTAGAATGGCTTGAAAATGAGCAAGCTTATTACATAGAAGTTTTTCTTTTCTTTTTAGCAACAGTCTTCAATATAAGGTGAGTTCACTGATATCAATTTGGTGTCCACGTAAGGCAAGAAGACAGGAACATTTCAGTAGTGTTCTATTTGTTCTAATCCCATGATGTTTTAACAAAATTCCTGCAAATCTTTTTCAATCAACAAAACCTCTCTGCTTTATCATGTCATTTCCGGATCAAATTCATGAAATAAATACTTTTCCATCATGGGTTAATTAACCCATGGTTGGTCATTACGTGAAAACCCATGGTTGGTTGGGCTGCACATGACTGAGCACGTGGCCTACTGACTGATCATCACTCCCACTTTGCATCCAGTTTAGCACACAACCCAGGAACACCCTGCTGGTGTGATATCTTTGGTGTGATATGTGAACATGGCAATCTGGATTGTTGAGGGAGAAACAACCCAGAGTTTTAACCCAACAACAAGCCATGGGTTAAAACTCTGGAATTCTTCTCCTTCAACAACCCAGAGTGCCAGGTTCAGACATTGCAGCAAACAACCCAGGAATGATGTGTTCTTGGGTTGTTTGCTAAACTGGATACGAAGTGGAAACAGTGAGTGGGTGGGAGGCAGTGCCCTTACAACCCATGGGTTATATAACCCATGGGTTGTCAATACATGCAAACTGGGTCTATCTCAGGATTCATGCAAACAACACAGCTACCATTTGAAATTAATCCCAAAGTAAGGTGTAATAATGGTGTGCAATTTATACTGACAATGCACTTAGGGTGAAGTTATATCTTCATTATGTACTTGGAAACATTACGATGAGATGCACCCCAACTGCAGTCAAATCAATATATTCTTGAAAACATGATGGCACATTCAGTGCAAGAAAATAAAGTAAAACAACCTTGGGTCAGAGCAGAGTTTTACATGTACAAAATGACAATGTAGCTTCACCCTTAGCAGTTCTCAATTACAAAATGTTAGGCTGATTTCATTGCCCATGAAGCAATTGAAAAAAGAAAGTCAGAGAAGGTTATGAACTAGAAAATTATGATGTTCTCCAAGATTTTCAAATTTGCATTTTTGAAAGCTGCCAAAGGGGACAATCCAATGGGGATGCCCATAAGCCTCCGAGCCTGGGGGATTATAGGCATCCTATGCAGGGTGGGAGGAGCGTGGAGGCAATCTTCACCTCCCTGCTCCTCCTGCCCTGCAAGACAGCTAGATGGCCGATTCCGGCCATCTAGCTGCAGCACTTCAGATGGGGAGGGAAGGAGGCTGGCGTGACACCAAGATACATCGTATCCTGGCGAACCCGGTCTTCTCACCTCCCCCTGGAATGCCACCTTTACTCCTTCTCCAAGGTCACTCTTATGACCTCGGAGAAGCAGCCAACACGGTTCTTTCTGTGCCAGCTGCAAGGTGTGTGGGGGGAGGGCAATCCGAGCACGGATCCCCAGCGCTGAGGTCAGAGCTCTTTTCTGATCTCAGATCTGGGAATCTAAGAAACCTATGGCCCTCTAGACGCTGTCTAGGGGCCATAGGATTGCTCTTAAAGGGTCTTTTTCAGACGTCACAGAGTTAGCTCAACGACAGTGGCCTATTTTAGGACATGTAAGCAAGTTCTGTGGGGCCATGCATGCACCAGAATATAGAAGGTCCCCTTGCATATAGTATAAGTATCTTGGATAATTTGATGCTCAATTAAAATGAAGGAGGCCTTCTATTATTATCATTTAAAGTGTGCCTCCACTGTATTTCAGAATGTGTATGACTTTTCAAGTCCCTTTTTAAAAGGACAATACAGTCTGTTCACACAAGTGAAGGACTGCATCACCGGGTTTGCAAGTTGCCGGCCCAGCTCCCCTGATGTATGCACATGCAATGTGATGTCCACAAAGAGGCACCTACACATAGCTGTACTAGCATAAGTTTTAGCTATGTACTAGCATTTTTCTCCCTCATTCAGAATACTAGAACCCAGGGTCATCCCATGTAGATGATTGGTGGGAGGTTCAGGACAGATCAAAGGAAGTACTTCTTCACACAGTGCACAGTTAAACTATGGAATTCACTTCCACAAGATGGAGGCATGGGCCACCAATTTGGATGGCTGTAAAAGTGGATTTGACAAATTCATGGAGGATAAGGCTATCAGTGGCTAGTAGTCCTGATGACTATATGCTATCAGAGGCGGTATGCCTATGTACAACAGTAGCTGCGGAATATGGGCAGGAGAGTGCTGTTGCACTCATGTCCTGCTTGTGGGTTTCCTGTGGGCAGTTGGTTGGCCACTGAGTGACCAGAATGCTGGATTAGATGGACCTTGGTCCGATCCAGCATGGCTCTTCTTACATTCTTATAGGTGCTGATCAGAATCCCCGATTGTGCAGGAGTCCTAATTGCATGGACTGTCTACACACATTCAGCCATATGTGCATAGGCATCCCTTTACAGATATCATGTTGAAAGTGCATATATCAAGGAGGTGGGCCAGCACCATGGTCCCTTCCCCACCATGCATTTATGGCTACTTTCCAAGCAATATCTGACAGAGGCTGGTAACACATGGGCAGCTACACAGAAGTACTAATACTAATTAGTACAATACTAATAAATGTGTTATCTGGGAGAGGAAGTATCACATTCCCCAGCTACTGATTTAGTGATGATAACATGTTTCGAGAGAAGAACAAATGAGAAACACATGTGTATTTATTGACTGTGTGGGATGCTTTTTTTTAAAAAAAAGAAAGAAACGGTAATAATTATTGTTCAAAAGGAGTGCTATCAACTGGAAATATCTCCTGCATGAGCTTAAAAGAAACAAATGGAAGCAGCACAAGCATTTCACACTTACTGCTCCCTCTCATACCAAAGGGGGTATGTGTAGAGGAGAAGTTCCTAACAAACTGTAAAGCTTTAATCATTATGTTTAATGGGTCAAGAGCAGCTACCATAGCTCATTACTCAGGGAACTACAAAAGCATGACTTCAAATAGTACTTACGTATTAGAATGGATGAGGTCAGTGGTAAAACATTCACATGTTAATGGGAGGTGAGTAGACACAATAAAAATCATAAAGAAATAAAAATAATGTTAAGGAAAAAATTAAATGGCATGATTAAAAATTAAATAATAATTAGATACAAATAATAATGCCAACCCATGATAACCATAATCCCGGAAGCAATCTAACCCTGCTGTGTATATTACACTGTGGAACTCTTCTCAGTTACTCTTTGATCATACTAGTACCGTATTTTTCCGTCTATAAGACGCCCCCATGTATAAGACGCCCCCCACTGGGCAGTTTTGCAACCGCACGGTTCTCTCCTTGGCTTACTTCCATGTATAAGACAACCCTCAATTTTTAGTCTAGCAATTTTAGGAAAAAGTATAGTCTTATACATGGAAAAATACTGTACTTTGTTTTCACACGCATTTTCAAAGGCTACTTACTGAAAAGCTATAATTCTAACTTCCATTTCTAGTAGATACCATGAAAATTGTATTTTCAACACAGGAACTCCAAAGACCAATGCTATTCCCCTCAGAAAATACTGTAATGTGACAACTACTGTTAAAAAGAGAGGCTCCCTTGATTAACAAACACCCCGTTGTTAGTGTTAAATTTCTAAAATGAGAACTGATGGGGCCTAAGCCTGGAATGAAGACACACAGTATGACCTAGAAGTTTTTACTCTGAGTGTTGGCTGTGGTTACTCAGTGGGAAGAGAAAGGCACTTGGCCCATGTTCAAAGACACTCTCTGTTGTTATTTCAGACAATCTAGTTCTTTGCTCCGGCACAGAAAGCAGATTCTTATCACTTCCGTTTAAGCTCCATTGAGCACAGTCGGACACAATACAGTCATGGTTTGCTGTGTTATTGCAACTTGTAAACTTACTTATCTGTGTTCTTGTTCTCTCCCGTTTTACCATTTTATCAGGCGATACAATATGAATTTATTGTGTTTTATTTGTTTTATACCCTGCTCAGGGATTATTTTATAATGAAAAGTGGGTAATAAATTGTATAAACAAATTCTTAATAAACAAACAAACAAACAAAGGTTTGCTTCCCTGCCAGTCTCAATAAAACAAATGAGGGTTGTGATATGGGCTTGTTTAGTGGATTATGTGCTGCCAGTGTTCATGGGGAACATGCCTCTATGACTTTTCCCAATACCTCCCATATTACTTATTTATTACAGTTATAATCCATTTATATACTGCTTACCATATATATCTAAAGATATCTCTATGTGGTTTACAGAATCAGAGATTAAAAGACCTCATAATAAATATAAATAAAATCATGAGTTAAAATGTTTACAATATTGAAAACTGTGAAGGAAGGAGCCTTTGGAGGTTCCTACATGCACACACACCCACACCCTCATGTGTGAACCAGCTAAAGGCTGGGGGGCGCGGGGTGTGTATGCCGGCGTCCCAAAGTCTACAGTGACCCAGCTTTCAAATGCAAATGTCATGAGTCATGAGTTCCCTCCCCTGCCTGGCCAGGTGAAGTTCATCCTGATTGGCTAAGAAGCAGCAAAGCTACAGAAAAGAGGGGAGGGGGAAAAAAGGTATATTTCCCAACGTGTGGGTTTTGGTCTTTGTCTTTGGTCATCGCATGGCTGCCGGCTGTTGGAGCAATGGTGGCAAGCCAAGGAGAGGCCCAAGCCTTCGGGTGGCCTCAGGATCCGACCCCAGGTAGCTCCTGGTGAAATTAGCTGAATGAGGGCTTTGGAAAGGCAAGCCTTGTGGAGGGCTACCCATCTCGGACCTTCGGGTAGGTGTAGTAGTCCTCCCGGGCAGCAAGGCTTTGCTGGATCCAACCCTGGATGGGAACTGACCCCCAGGTAACAGAGTTGTGTGCCTGGGAGATATAAGGAATCAGTAGGTTTAGTTATTTTGTAGCTTTACTCTGTGTACCAAAGTGTGTCTCTCTCTATTTTGTGTGCTTCTCTCATTTCCCTATTCTTGTTGTAAAATGCTACCTGAATAAACCTTGCTTAGGTTTTTACCCCACATGGTGTTTGTGGTCGCTCTGCTTGGTTCAGTATCTAAATCCAGATTACAGACAAAGGGCAGGTCCCTGAACAGAGATTCAAGTAGGATTGCAGACAGCTGAGGCTGGCAATCTGGTACCTTGAGATCTCTGGGGGTCTTGGGTCCTTTGGGGTAGGAAAGGGTGGGGTTGTGATGGGTCAGCCAGCCCCCCTTCCTCCACATGGTGGCAAGTGCTGGGATTCGAAACTGGACCACAGAGTGTGTGCACGTGGGCAAATGGGAGAGATTGGAGAGATTTTGGTACATGAGTAGAGGTTTGTTATTTTTTAGAAATTAAAGTGTGAGATTGAGCCTCAGAGAAAACGTTCAGATTGCTGGAAGGGGCTAACCCAGTCTGTGGAAGCCTAGCTGCCAGAGGGGAGTGTGAAGGCAAGAAATCTCAACTGTGGAGTGAGTAAGCGGAGCCGGATCCTACCATCCCCATCGAGTGCAAGAAGTCTGTGGCTGGGGGAAGGCGGCTGTGTGATCCAAGAGAACCAGAGCAGGAGAAGCCCTGGCTAGAAGCAAGAAATCTCAACTGTGGAGTGCGTAAGCGGAAGAGGATCCTACCCATCGAGTGCAAGAAGCGGGTGAGCAGATGGCGGCCGTGTGATCCCAAAGAACCGGAGCAAAGAGAAGAAGAAATAGTGTGTGTGTGCGCACGTGCGCGTGTTCCAAGGGGAGCAGAAGAAAGGAGAGAAGACCAGAAAACCTCTCTTAAGAGACTGGTGAGCAAAACGTTGAATTTTGGGGCAGCGTTTGATGAGTGATTTGGTTGTGCTATGTGCCCCAGAGAAATTGTCAAGACTTTGGGGGGGGCATGCTGAATGGCCAGGCTAAGCAGCAGCAAGCAGAGAGGGGGCAGACATCAGAACACCTCCCCCCCCAGAAAAAGAGACTTTGTCCCTGTGCTGCCGAAATGGAGAGCTGAAAGGAGCAGAAAGAAAAGGGGATTTCCCTCCTAGCTGGCGGAGAAGCACGGACAGAAGAATTTCCCTCCAGGTGTCTCCAGCGAGAAGAAAAGAGGACTGAGATTGGGGTGTTGATTAAAGCCAATAAAAGCTGATAAATTGTTGCTGGAGTGGGAGGGGAGGGGATGGGTGATCCCAGTGTAAGCAACTGAACTATTTGTGTTGTCTTGTCCCCAAATGCAAAAGTCAGTCCCAACTGTATCAGGTCAATTTGAAATTTGATGATAATAATAATGATGATAATAATAATCATGATGGCTGCATGTGTTCAAAGTGCCTCAGGGCAGGGAAGAGTTGCCAGAGAAAAATCAGTCAGAGGCGGGAGAACAAAGCAGAAGGTTAAAAGGAATTTAGAGGCGGAAAGCCCTCTAACGGCTGAAAGATTGCCAGGCTGGTGTTCTAGCCACCTGGGTGGAGCCTCCATAGCTAAGCATTTAATGCTGAGAGAAACAGTCATCCCATTCATGTCATTAGGTAGAAAGTGCCACAACCAAGCCTTTGGAAAAAAGGGGGTGGTGTATTTATGTCATTGGGTGGTGAGACGCCACCAGCAAGCCTTTGGAAAAAGGGGGGATGGATTCATGTTGTTAAGTAGGGAGTGGTAGAAGCAAGCATTTAAAAGCAAACATAAAGACAAATTGAAGAGTCACATTTCAGTCAGCAATCTGCCCCCTACAGGCTTGTGTGAGAAGCAGCAACCCTAGAAAGTTTTTTAGACAGAGTGCCAGTCAGGCAACAGAAGGGTTGGGGTTCCCATTTGAATTGTATATGATGTTTCTTGTGTATGCAAACCTGTAAACTTCTGATTGTTGTTTTGCTGTTTTGATGTTTAAGGAGATTTAAGATTTAAAGCTTTAAGCTGTGTTAAGATTGTAGTTAATGTGTTTGATGTTTTGATGCTTTTTTGTTTTGTTCTGTTTGTGTGTGTGTGTGAAGGAGAAGAGGTGTGCTAATGGTAAAGGGCTAGCAAAGGCTTTTTCTTTTAAGTTAGTTTAAAATGAAATGAGGGGGTTGACCTCTCAGGTTTCATTTTTTTTAAAAGGGAGCGTGTGAAGGAAGGACCCTTTGGGGGTTCCTACATGCACACACACACACACTCATATGTGAACCAGCTAAAGGCTGGGGGGGGGGGCGAAAGCTAAAAGCACAGTAATTAATACATTAACAATAGAGGCCTGTGGCTTACACTGGCTCAGCTTGCCTGAGCATGGAAAGCTAAGCAGGGTCAGGCCTGGTTATTACTTGGATGGGAGACCCCTCCTCTAGATTCCTGCATTGAGCAGGGGGTTGGACTCAGCCTTGTAGGCTCCTTCCCAACTCTATGATCTGTGAAGATGTGGATATTCCATGTGCGGACACGCTGGGCAAAGAAATGGGAGAAAGAAGAGGCCGAGTGGATTCCTAAATATAGATGTATGCTGAAAATCATGTTTATATTAAAAAAATTATGCTCTTCCAAACTGACAGGGGTTGAAAGGCTTTGCCTATACACTGCCCTCACGCTGTCTCTGGATATGGAAATCAGAGACCAATCTGCAGGCATGAGGTCTCAGCTGGCCCAGAATGGGAGTTTGTTGGGGGAACTTAAGCAGGGGAGGGGGGAATTTGGCTGAAAAGACACACCTCTGAAGGTGCACTTTCTTCATCCCAACTCCCCCATGGAATCCTTTTAACTGTGAGGGAGAACAAGCCCTCAGAATTAAAGCTATGAGGCAAGGAACTGGGCCTTGGAGAACATATAGTGCTCAGGCTCATGTCATCCAGCCCAGTTCTCCATAACTCACAGAACTCTCTCTGCTGGACCAGGTGCTTCCTGGCTCAGACAGAGGGGTGGGTGGCAGTAACTGGCCCCAGAGCCAGTCCTGTGGAGAGGAAGCTAAGGAGATCCACTGCAGACACTCTGCTCAGCCCAGGGCCTCCATTCCAACTAAGGAGAGCTACAGAAGCAAGCTTCTGTGTGCATATGACTTTCTGCATCTAGAACTATGGCTGCTCTATCCTCGCTGCACAGCTTTCCATGTAATTCTCAGCAGTGGCACCCACTCTCTGGAACACTCTCCCATGTGTGGTTCAAGAGGCAGAAACTGTGACAAACTTCAAACCCTCTTGAAAACAATTTGTTTATACAGGCTTTCCCTGACCTCTAATGGATGGTGACACTGCTCTTTTTTCTGGCTGTCTTTGCTATAATACTTTAAAGCTATTGATTATTTGATATGGTGTTTTTTTTTGTTTTTTTTTTAAATTTTTATTTATATTTTTAAAGAACACACATACACACAAAGAAAACATAAACCTACAAATCATACACTACAAGTGCACCCGTCACCCCGGGGCCAAAACCAATTCTATCCACATAATCCATTATTAATCTATATTCCAAAAATACATCATATCATGACATGGCTTACTCCCTTTCCCCTTTACTAAAACATAATCTAAAAATGACCCCCATATTTCCTTAAAATTATTTTTCTTTAATTGTCCCCTTTTACATTTAATATTACATGTTAGTTTATCATTTAAAGCAATATCCCAAACCTCTTTATACCAGTCTATTATTAAATACTGATGTTGAACTTTCCAATTCCTTGCAATCAATAATCTCCCTGCCGCTAATAAACTTACAATTAGTCCCTTTTTCTCTTGTGAGCACAAAAGTTTCTCCGTTATTGATAACAATGCTAATTTTGGACAGACCTCCACATTAATACCAATAATTAGTGAAATTTCTCCAAAAATTTTATTCCAAAAATCCAATACGCTTTTACAGCTCCACCACATATGAGCATAAGTACCAAGTTCCTGGCATCCTCTCCAACACAATGGAGCACAATTACTATCTATTTTATTTAATCTTACTGGAGTCAAATACCATCTCCAAACAGTTTTTAAAAAATTCTCTTTTATCCTTACTGACATATTTCTTAATATACGTCTGCCCCAAATATTTCTCCACCCCGCATTTGATATCTCCTCCTCAAATTCCATTTCCACATCATCTTAAGGTTGTCTTTTTTCGCTTCAATCCTCTGCATCATTTTATTTGATATGGTTTTTATATGGTTTTTATATTGTATTATATATGCATTTTAGTGTGGGCTGCTTAGAGATGTTATTATATTAAATGGTATGGTATAGAAGTATTATAAGCAAATAAATAATGCCCATTTGGATGGGCATCCATGTGCACTTCCCATCCAGATCAAGCAATGCAACTGAATGTGCATTCCATTGAAAGCGCTGCAGTGCAGATAGAGGAGCATCTGTCCTCAGATGATCATGCAGATGGGCATCTAATTTATGCCCACAATTCCTGATCCAGCAACTGATATGTATGGGGAAGAAGCCTTCTTCTGTGCATGGATCTCCTTAAATTGATAGGTGTGAGGAAGAATGGCAGGGGTAGAGACTGAGGGTAAAATGAGGAAAAATTTCTTCCTCTTTCTCATATCTGTCATCTTACCCTTCCATGAATGATTAGTAAAAAAAAAAGAAAAAAAAAGAGAGGCTGGGATGTAACAACAACAAAACGGATAGAAGCACATTTTTTATTGTGGTTCCAAGTTTGTCTTTGATATTATGGAGTTCTTGCAACAGTGCACAAAGGAGCTGTATGTGTGCATGCAAGGGAGCTACCTGCCTATACAGCTTGACCATTCTCTGTTCTCACTGTAGATTTCATAGATTTCATAGATCATAGAGTTGGAAGGAGCCATGCTCAAGCTGCTCATGGGGTAATCTGCTATTTAAAACAAACAAACAAACAAACAAACACACACCCCTCTTTGTCTTGGGATGTGCTCTTAAGAAAATTGCAGTGAGTGTCCCAAATATGAACATAGTGGGCAGAGTGTCTATTTATTTAAGATATTTTTGTTCTGCCAGGGACTTAGGGTACTTCCAGATGAGGCTTTTATCCTTCAATTACATTGCCTCAAACAAGGTATTTTATGGGAGGTCCAGACAACATTGTCTTCCATTTGGAACCCTCCTTTGCTTTTCTACCAGTCCTTCTGTATTTCTTTTACCAGAAAAAATCCATTAAGGAAGAAAAGATGGAATAGATGCGCAATGCCTTTAGACTGGTAGTGCTAGGAGCCCTCCATCTAGAAGCATCCCAAGAAACTAACTGTTCCTGTCAGAATTTCTTAACAGGTTAGGAATTTCCAAGAGATACATTACCTTCAACATTTCAAGAAAAAGGAATGTAAGATCTTTGAGCAAATTTGCATTTAGAATGTTGGCCTACTAGGTTTTTTTTTTCTTTTTTCTTAAAAAAACACCTTTCTATTCTGGCTTAAACATTAAATAGAGGCAGTTTACAGGATTGAAACAAAGGCCAGTAAGACACATGTTGCAAAGTTCTTGCTTATAAGCAGGGTACTGTGTAACTAACCAACCATGATGGATCCCCATACTGCGGGAAATTACAATCAAAGCAGTGATGCATATCATGTGCATTTGTATCTTTCAAAAACACTATGTTTACATCAGAAAAGAAAACATAAAAAGAAAAGCAGGCACTAACCAATTAACGTAACAAATGTTTAATGTGAATGCTAAGCACTGGGTAAGTCTACTGTTCTGCCACACAAGTATTTAATATATTAGATTGTCCCATTTTGAAGACAGAAAGAATAAGGTTTACCATGCTGTTTGTAGATTGGTGGTTTTCTATAAATATTGATGCCTTGATCTGTAAAAATAAAAAGCAAAAGCATATGAATATTTGGACATCTTCCATTCATTTAGGGGAAGGGGAGGAAACCAAACACCAAATTAAAGTTTGTTTCAAAGCAAGGACTTGGCACATGAATCCAGAAAGCTAACTCTAGTATCACACAAAGGAGGGAAGTATCTCATGAAAACAAAACACCAAAACAAATGGAAAAATATCACAGACAGATGACATGAAATCTTGGACATATAAAGTTGGGGAAATGGTGATGTACCTAAGATGTGAGCCATTCACTTTAAATTCTTAGTAGATAGTTAGTGGAATAAAATTTCAGAGGAAATGCAACCAAAGGAGATAAGAGTTGAAGACAGGAGAAATTTGGTGGAGAACATAGTCCACAAATTACAACTGGAAAACTGTAACAGCAGCTCAATTTCTCCTTGAACCACATACATAGCAATGAGGTGGTTTTACATTAAAGGCTTCAGAGAACATGTTTCTTATTCTTCCATTTTGAAATACAGCCATCTTCTTCAAGACTATATTGTGCCTAGGACGTTTCTTGCTATGCTAATTGGTTTGGTACTAAAACCAACTCACACCACCAAGAGCATAAGTTCATGTTCTGAAGCATTTTATGACATATAATTGTTTTCAAAGGCCTAAACTTTAATATAATATTTCTCTAGCAATGTCTCAAATGGAGTCCAATTTTTTTAAAAATGTGTTTGGATATAGCCTCATGGAAAGGATCATTTTTCCTCTCAAATGCAGAAATGCAAGGATGTTAACAATTAATATGACAATACAAACAAAGTATCAGAGAGGATGCTTAGAAAGCTTAGAGGATTCTTAGAAAGTTTGAGGTACTGTTTAAAAAAACAACCCTGAAACATCAAAAGCCAAAAAATAAGAGTTTCTTTCATCTAGGTGAACTTAGCAGTCATAGAAAAATGTGAATGCTATTGAATCAATTTATAGCCCAGTTCTGTGCATGATTACTCTGAAGTAAGTACCATTATGTTCAATTGGAAGTGTGCATAGGACTGCAGCCTCAGAGTGCTAGGGGTAGATTTTTATGTATTGTAAAGTGCATCCCTCTTATACTAGACATGTGGTTCCAAGCGAATAAATGTTGGCTGGTCTAATACCTGGAAGTTATAAGTAATGGTCAGAACCATTTATTATAGAGGGCAGTGGCTAAGCTGTTGGTTTGGCTCCAAATTTTTAGGTTATTTCCCCCCACCCCACCCCGTACACCTTCAACAGTTTATGTTGAATCCACTAAGAATGTCCTGGAAAGCCATGACCATGAATGCAAATGCTAAGTTACAGTCAGGCGCATTGCCACTACTAGGGAAACATCTCTACTTGACATGTATAACAGAAAATGCCACTAAAACTACTCACTGACAAAGAGCAGGCACACATTATTAAAAAAACTTCATTTGCTCAGACTGTTTGCGGAACTTAATGTATATTTTTCTTTGTTTGAGGAACTGCCTATTATCCATAATCTGCCTTTCATTCATTTTCTTCCTCCAAAAAGTTACATTGTGCACATTGGTGCACTTGTTTTTATTGTGAATAAGAAGCAGGTGGGACTTAAGAAGCAGTCCTTAGCCACAACTATCTCTAGAAAATGCCTGTCTAAGACATTAGCAGCAGGCAATAAAAACTGAGTGTAGTACTTAGGAGGCTTCCAAGGCATGGTCTGAAGACACATGAGGCAGCCATGTTGCTGAAGCTAAGCAGGTCTGGGTCTGGTCAATGCTTGGAGAAGTGCCCACCTGGGAATCTCATGTAGCCACCTTGAGTTCCATGATGGAGAAACATAGGATGTAATAATAATTACAACAACAACAACAACAGTAATAATGATAATGCTGATCTTGGGGCAGTATTACTTACAGCAGGCCAAAAATTCTTGTTCGCTAATAGAAAATGTACAAGGGAAGGGAACCTTTCCTTGATGTACAGAATGTGATCCAAATGTGGACCAGGGCCCTGTTCTATCCAGATCCCCAAGCCACACCCACTCCCATAAGGCCACGCATCTAGCTGTCCTGGCCGTGTCATCTAGCGATAGGAGCTCTGACAGGGAGATGAAAGGGGCTGTGATGGGCAACAGTACACAAAGCAAGCTCTCCTCTGAGAGAGAGAGACAGATTGGGAGGGAGACAAGTAGGTAAATGTGGGAAAGCTGACCATGGAGCTAAAGACATGAACTGCTGTGCTCTGAGGCCACACCTGCCTGCCTCCCTGTCAGCATCTCTGTGTCTCTCAGAGGAACGAAAGTGACAGAGACACTGAATAAGAAGGAGAGGTGTGTATGTGTGAATTAATGTGTGCATGTGTATGCCTCACTCACTCTTGGTTCTGGCCCTGGCCAATGCTGGACTACAGACTGAGGTAATTCAGACCGTAACATGGAAAATGTTGCCCACCCTTGAATTGTGCAGAAACAAAGTAGATAAAGTGAAGCTCAATTTCTGTCAATGAGCATATGTAATGTTTTGTACTTCTTCACACAGGAGTCTACAGACTATGGACCCCCAATGATGCTTACCAGTGGGGATCACCATACCTCCTTGGCACTACCTGTCTGTCCAAGCAATACTATTCCAAACACAAAAGCACATTAATTGTGTCAGAAAAACAAAGTAATGGCTAAATGCTTTACATGTTTACTCAGCAGTCCCATCGAGTTCAATTAGCCTTACTTTTGAGTAAATGTGTTTTGGATTACTACCTGAATCCTGTCCATCTCTTAAGGCCATGAAAGACAGGAACTAAGAGGTGAGATGCTTAAGCTGTTACTCTGATGTAGAGAAGAAAAGACTTGGGCTATGTACTCTATGCTCTCACCAAACCACAGTTCCTAATTCTCTAACCAAGAGAAAGATTTCATTTTATACCTTAAAAATCTCTCCACAGCCAGCATTTTCTAATTCCTCTCAAAACAAACCAACAAGCCCTAAATTTCAAAGCAGTGTATGGTGGACTCCAAGTTTAAAAACAAAAACAAACTAAACAGCATGAAATAATGGAGACAAGACAAAGATTACAAAAGGCTACAATCTACACTATGACAGGACACCAAGACACACAGTGCCAGCTCCTACCTGGAACATGGAAATGTTTAGGGGCCTGAGCGTAAGTTGGTGTTAGAGGGCGGCTGTCTGGCCGGTAAGGGGCAGGGGAGTTCCGACCGCTGGACGGCTCATTGCCTCCAATGAGGAGAATGAAAAAAACAAAAACAAAAAAGAGCAGTAAAGAAGCAGGCATAATTTAAAACCCAACCAAAAGACGGTGGAAAAGGAAAACCAGGGAGGAAACAAACAAAAGTATATAGTCAATTGTCGAGAAATGTAGCTAACTAGAAGGCACTGATAGCCAATATTAAGAGAGACATTCACTTTAGGCCGGAATCAGGCAGCTTGCATTCCCTTATTGGTCATTCCAACAGCATGCACGAAGGAACAATGCGTTTGAATTAAATGAACAAGCCGCGAAGAGGAATGAGAAGTTACATGGTAATGATATCAGCTGGGTTTAAAACTATCAGTATAAGAGTAATGGCATTTGGCAAAGCCATTGCTAGGCAAAACCCAGATAACACTGGTTTCCAAGTTAATTGTTAGAAGAGACTCCCATAATTCAAATCATACATGTAAGAGAAGGAGAGAAGCTATGGGTTATTCTGGTTAATGTCAGGTACATTTGTTCTTTCTTTACATCCCCAAGGCCTGAAGAATTCATCTCCAGGAAATGAGCTCATGGGACAGCCCAAGACATTTTGCTGCCTGAGGTGGAACAGCAAATCCCCCTACCCACAACCAAGTCAATGTGCAGAGTGTCCAAGGCTGACAAAGTTATTTTGGCATCCAAATCAGAAAATCCCACAAGTTCCTCTCCCTGGAAATAAAAATACAATAATAATGAATTACCGGTAAATCACTAATAATTTGCTAGCCTTTCCTGACGCTCAAAATCAGTTGCCTGAGAGAGCTGCTCCCCTCTGCCTAAAGGCAGGGCTGGCTCTGTGGGAAAGCATTGGGGAAGGGTATTGCAGAGGTGTGTGGATGGCAGTTTCACATGTCATCAATTCATGGACAAAATAAGTACTTAAAGAAGCAAGAAGATTTTTTTTCCTGCCATCAACATTTCAAGCCTGGATACTTAGGTCACAAGCGTGTTTGGAATGCAGGACCCTTCAAAATTACCACATGAAAGGGCTTCAAGATTCCTTTAATCACTGGGGGGGTGAGATCCTGCCAAGTAAAAGCTCTTCTGTGGAACCTAAACTGTTGGCACACAAAGGGATTTTCTTTTTGACTTGCACATAAGCGTCTACGCATAAAATTTGCCCAAGCTTTTCAAGCACAAACAACGCCAATGATGCTTGGCCAGCATAATTGGCCAGCCAGTGTGGCGTAGTGGTGAGAGTGTTGGACTGGGACTTGGGAGATCCGGGCTCTAGTCCCCGCTTGGCCATGAAACTCACTGGGTGATTTTGGGCCAGTCACTGACTCTCAGCCTAACCTACCTCAACAGGGTTGTTGTGAGGATAAAATGGAGGAGGAGGATTATGTAAGCCACCTTGGGTTCCTTGCAGGAAAAGGGGCAGGGTATAAATATAATAAATAAATAAATGCTTTGGACCACTTTGTCACAAAATTTTACTATTTCATTTGTTTATTTCATATATTTGTATCCTGTTCTTCAGTCCAAAGGGTTTGCAGAACAGTTAACAAATCAAGAGAATTAAAAATAGCCAACTGAAATAACAGCTATAATATATACCAGCAAACAGAAGGAGCAAATCTTAAAACTAAGTATGAACCAGGACTTAGCTAGATTAAGAGCCAAACTACATGCTATGCTAAGCACATAGCATGTTGCTGAGGCTTGTCTTTTTTCTTTTTTTTTTCTTTTTTTACTTTAGTGTAATTGTGCACAGCCCCAATATGGATTAGGACCACTGTGCTCTGGGAGGGGAGAGCTGAACCTTCTCCCCACCATTTCTCCTGAAATCCCTTCCCCCACCCGAAGGTGGATTTAAAAAACTCCTGAGTGTGCGTGTAGAGGGGAATTCTGGGGGGAAATGATGGGGCGGGCGGAGTTTAACTATCCCGGAGTAGGGTGGTTTTGCTCCAAATTGGGGCAGTGCACACTTACACTAGAGTAAAAAAAAAAAAAAAAAAGACAAGCTTCAGGCACAGGCTATGTGGTTAGCATAAAGTGTAGGTCAGCTCTAAAAGTGTGATTAAAACAGCAACTAAAAAGCCTGAACAGATATTCAGCCAGCACCAAAAAGGCAACAAAGTCAATGCCAGGCAGGCCTCCCTGGGGAGGCCCCGTGTCTGCCTTTAAGTGTTACTCTCATCCAATTTCACAGTGTATGAATTGTGCTTTTATACAACTGGGAATTAAAATGCTGGGTGGAAAGTCCTGTTCATTCATTCAGTTTGTAGCCCACCTATCCCAAATGGCTCGAAGTCTATTTCTGTCCGTGTGTCCTTAGTTTTTTTTGTTTTTGTTTTTTAAAGAAACAAGTGATTGGTTTTGTTAGTATTAATAACTAAGTGTCAGCAAAAAATCTATATGACTGTTTCAAGTACAGGGAGGCATATTTTTCTGTAGAATATGTCTTTATCAGAAAATTCACATTCAGTCATTTGACATGGTACGTTCATAACATGTTATGGCTGTTTCTGTGTTTGCTGTTGAGTTCTGGAGGAAAAATAATCATGCATTTAGCAGAAAAATATGTTAACTAAGTATTAGTTAACTTCAAAGTGCCTCCACATTGCAGGTCTTCCCCATAGTAAGATCTTGCATGTTTGGCATTGCTGTGGAGAGAAACACAGCCAACTCTCATGCAGCAGTTGCAATGTGGAAGCAGTTTCAAGTGGTTTCCACATGGTAGCCATATTGTTAATGGTGTTCTCTGGAGCTATGGCTTTCAGGGATGCAGCCCGGGACTATCATGCAGCTCTCAAATTGCTACAAATCTACAGATACTAAACTTTCAGCAAAAAAGGAGAAATTAGTTAGCTCTTGATCATACACTGTGACTCTGGTGGTTCACCAAGTGTGGTTTGTGTGCCAATGGTTGTAAATTAAGTGTTTAATTACCTCTTTCATATTGTGATTTGGATCTCCAGTCAATTGGTACTTAATTTATTTTATTTATTTATTTCATTTTTATACCGCCCAATAGCCGAAGCTCTCTGGGCGGTTTACAGCAATTAACAAGACAGTCCCTGCCCGCAGGCTTACAATCTAAAAAGACACAACACACAAGGAAAAAGGAATGGGGAGGGAAGAAGGGGGAATTCCCCTCAAAGTAATTTATCAATATAAATGGTAGGTGAAAGAAAAGGAATATACTAATAAATTATATTTGCATCTGATAACAAAATCAGGTACAATGTACAAAACCAGATCATTTGACCATAAAAAGCTATTTTAAAAGTTTAACTTTTTCCTTTAATACTCTAAACTTAGGATTGCCGTTGACTTTCTTTATAGAAAGTTGAGGCCTGAGAGTAATTTTTGTGCCAAACAATGTTGGGAATCCACTGACAATAGGTTAAATGGAAAGAATACAGGAGTCTTGACTTTTTGGTCAAATGCAACAATGCTTAGATATAGACTGAGCCACAAATTTGCACAAATATGAACAGTGCCCAAAATGAGTGGTTGAACTACATATAACATGCTGTTAGACAAAGCAACAAAAAAACCCTGTTAAGACTGACATTTGCAAGGAGGTATCAAAGAGGGAGTGAAAACTGGTTAAAAACACACACCAGCACAAAGACCACTACCCCACCCCCATCCCCAGGGATGGGGGTCAGGAGAGAACTGAGGAATGGCATACCTATGTAGAATAAAGCTGCATCTGAGAAAAGAAAATGAGAAAAATCATATAGGCAAAAGAATATGGGAAAAACAGAGTGGAATGCAGTTATGGGAACAATGGTGGTACTTTTCAGCTGAGCTAAAAGAAAATGACAAAAAAGCATATAGGGAGAATATGTAAACAGATGGGGAAATAGAGCAAAATACAGTCATGGGAAGCATGGTGCTAATTTTTGGTTCTCAGTCCAGCAGATAAGTTTGGAAATAAATTTACAAGGGAGGCATGTCAAAGGTCTACCATAATATGAAATCTGTGACATCACTGGCCTTTGTGTGCTAATTAACTGAATTAACTGGCTGATAGCTCCATGTCTTTTTCACTCCTGATCTCTATCTATCTAATCACAAAAGTATCTGCACTTAAAACTTATTTGTAATTTTATATAGTTTTTATATAATTGCTTTGGATTTCACCTCACCCCAACTCCCCAGTTTAGAAAATGGAACTCTTTCATGGATGAACACTTCAAAAGACAACATTTTAAAAATGTTATCAGAAAAATAATAATTAAAAGATTCTTCCAGGTCTACTTTGCCCTGTTCCCTTAGCTAGGGAACTCCAATGGTATCTTCACACATCATAAAAAAAGAGAAAGAACCACGATGGCTGCCCTCTGAGATCGGAAAAACAACCTTGGAGAGGGGGAGAAGGGGGTGTTTTGGGGGTGGGGAGAGGAGGAGACAACCGTGGCCACAGTATGAGGTATCCTGAAGCCGCTCCAGCCTCCTCCCCCCACTCTGAAACACGAAGATTGCCTCCGCAATTAAGTTATCCCTCAAGTCATCTTCCTCCCCACCTCCTGATGTCCATTGGCCACTGTCTCCTCTGCCAGCTTCTATCGCCCAATTAGCTGTCCCCTCCCACATTCAACTTTTTTTTTCCAGCAGTGGAAGGGACACCCTTCCAAGATGGTGCCAGGCATCACAAATTTTACACAGAATTCCTAAAACAGAAAAAAAGAAAATAGGAATAAAGAACCCAAATTTGCCATCTGTAGTGGGGTTGTTAACCTGTTTCATGACTGGGCTAGCCTTGGTTTCAAGATAACAATAGATATGCCTAAATGCTGATTTGGAGAACAAAGTCTGAAGTGTACCACCAGTAAATGATGTTTCCACTTCAATCTGATCACAACAAAACACTTCCCTCACTGAAGAAAAGTCCAAAAGAATGTAACAGCACACAACATCTTTGCATGTAGTAACGGAGGTTCAAAATATCTTTAGAAAGATGCAAATACGGGAAGTAGGCTAAGGGCACAATCCTATGCCTGTTTAGACATAAAAAACCCCTACAACTCCTAGCATTTCCCAGCCAGCCTGAAATTGCATCCTAAATTGCATTTAGATGCACATAAAAACCAAGTGTCAACAATAGAACTTCTTAACAGGATGAACAAAACATCTTTAACCACTTGGGAAATCAAGCAGTATCAGCATCCTTCTGCTACAATGCTATGACTGGCATGGCAAGCAATTAAACATCCCATACATTGGGGAAGGCTGTTGTAGGGAGTTTGGTTTCTAAGCATTCACCAGTGCTTTTCAGCTAGCATCTGTGGAACTGCTCCAAAGGCATTGTAATGGTGACATAAGTCAGTGTTGCCTCTTTCACTCTTTATCTCCTTTGCCAACTATGGGGCTGGAAGTCCAGAGTGAACAGACACTGGCGTTGCAATCCTATACCCACTTATGTGGGAATAAGCTCCACTGAACTCAATGTGACTTAAGTTCTGAGTAGATATGAATAGGATTGCAGTGTAAGTTGCATTTTAGAGTATTCAAGGGACCCTAGCCAGAATTGTGGGAAGAAAGGTGTCATGTTAGCCCCATCCTTGGGGAATATGGATAGGGCAGAAACCATGGCTGAATGTTGTTTGCCCTAGACTTAGGGTACTACTTTTTCAATGTTTGACCCCTTGTAAATGCTGACAACTCATGCAATGTAGTGGGAAGTTGACAATTCAAATCTCTCCTCAGCCATGAATTCACTGGGTGGCACTAGGCAAGCAATTTTTCTCTTGGCCATAGACACCACTTGTACAACATACACTATCTATGCCAGTTTTCAACATTCTTTCATCAGGGCACAGCATGTCAATGAAGTGGACATTAGAAAGGGAGCCAATGCATCAGTAATCTGTTGCCTTCCCATAGCTCAACTAAAACCTAGCATTGGGAGGGAGGAAGGGGAGGCAAGGAATAATGCATTTCTGATGTTTCTTCCCCAGCTGGATTTAGACTGGAGACATATGTGGAAGGAGGCATGGTATCAGCAATGCCATATGTTGCCACGGATTTCATAGATAGAGTTGGAAGGGGCCTACAAGGCTATCGAGTCCAACCCCCTGCTCAATGCAGGAAACTAGAGGAGGGGTCTCCCATCCAAGTAATAACCAGGCCTGACCCTGCTTAGCTTTCCACTCTCAAGACAAGCTGAGCCAGCGTGAGCCACAGGCCTGAAGTAAAGAACAGGTCCAGGCCCTATGCTTCCTAGGATGAAGAAACAGTGGTGATCAGTGGGGTAGTAGCAAAGTGAATGAGGAGAAACACCCCTCACCCACTTGTGAAATCCTACAAGCCTTTTACCCAGTGGCAGTTTCACTATTGATCAAGCTTGCTGGGTTGTCTTAAGGACTACTGAGATAATACATGTGATTTGACTACACTGTAGTCACTACAGGTACCTCCAAACACAGGTGGGCAGTTTGGCCCTGAGGCAATGGGCTCTATAAGACACTCAAAGTCACTGTAAAACTCACTAAGATGCTTTAAACCAATTAGTTTGAAAACAGTCTATAAAGAATGTGATCAGATTCAGGCTCACCAGCCAATATAATCTGCTGGACAATTCTTCCTGATACCAAACACTGTGAGCATCTAAGCCTTCTCTCTAACCCCACCAAGACAAAAACATTCATGTAGCTTTTTCACCAGTCCTCTCTACCTGATATATGCCATCACCTGAGAACAAGAAAATATGTACCCATCCATCTTGGAGAAAGAATGATTGAATCTAAAAAGCCACAACAGAAGCGTTAGATTAATATAAATCAATACCCTATAGGCTTATACTTATTCAATTATTAGTTTCTTCAATGTTGTCATATACAATTTAAACTGGCTGAGAATCTAGCACAATCTCAGTACACATCTGAAGATACTTTCCTGTGTTCTTTTTTCATAGTTTCACATCACAATCACACAAGAATAATTCCTACTAGAAGGGGAAGCACCTTTTGTCTTGGGACATGCTGTATTATGAAGGCAGCTGAGCACACTGCAGAGCCTGTGCTGGTTCCACAATTGCTGCCATTAGTCATTTGCAGAAGGGGGGGGGGGGACCAGCATGGGTTGAAGCTACCAGTGAGAGTGAACTGCAGACATAAAAATAACACCTGGGCACACCCCACATATTCAAGCTTACAGTTCTCTGAAGTATCTACCATGGGTGGAATCTAACTAGTGTCCTTCCACCAATGGAATAATTCCATCAGCAAAATGGAGATGGGGTAATTCTCCTGAAGCCCCCTACATCTCCAAGATCTGCTTCAGTCTCCCAATACCCTGAAGCAGATTTGGGTGGGCACAGGGGTGTGTGAAAGCACCCCGTTCCACTGGCAGAAAACTTCTGTCAGTGGAAGGACTCTAGTTGGATTCCACCTCATATGTTTATCACAGAAGCTACACACCACCCCATCCACCCTGCCCTGGTTTCCTTGATTTTGTAATTCAAAATGACAAACCAAGCTGTAAATTCAACCTCTAAAATTGACCTATATTTCAGAAAGTTATCACTATGAAGTTATCTGCATTGATGTTTTGCCATGACAAACCTTAAAGAGCCAGTAGACCCTTGGGTGTAATGAAAGAGGATGGTGTTGCCTTTGGAAGCATGGGATAAGCATGGACATGTCAAACTAGAGTTTATGGATCAAGTACATGCAAACATGAACTGTGCCTCTGTTTTTAAGGGACCCCATGTGTAAGGTATGAAGTGAACTTTGCTACTATGATGATTAAAACAAACCGGGAGGAAAACGTTATATATGCACATTACACTACAGAGATTAGGAGCTTGAGATCTATAAGCATTGCCACGAAGTTCGTGGCAACTGTGTATTGTTATTTATTTAACATCAATATTATTTGCTTTCGTTCAGGATACTGACATATGTAGTAGAATCTCAAGCATAGAAATTTTGCTGGCCTTTTATTAATTAAGCTAAGCAATTCACATCAGTTTCTGATGCTAAATGGGATAAGGGGGCTGGGAAGGTTGTATAGGGCACCTTGAAAGAGAAAGGGGTGAGCACTGAGAGGAAGAGGAGTAAAGAAGTGGTGGGATAGTCTTCGAGGAGGATCAGGGTTCTGGCAGGAAGGCCAAGTTGGTAGATGGGGCAAGATCTGGAAAGGGTCAAGAGAATTGTCAGAGGTGCAGACTGTGTTGGAATTAAAAGTAAGCAAGGCTACAATGAGACCTTTTTGAAGAGATCAATCTTAGCTTTTGGATGTGGTAAGCAATGTCACCACAAGGTGATTTTATCATGTCAGTCTCAGACAATGAAAATGTTATATGAATGCACCCTCACATGATGGAGTGAAGGGCTGCAGCTCTGAGCATATGCTTTGCATGCAAAGGTCCCAGGTTTAATTCCCAGCATTTGCAGTTAGGGTTGGGAAAGATTCCTGTCTGAAACCCTGGAGAGCCACTGCTAGTCAGTGCAAACAAGGTATAAAGCAGCTTCCTATGTTGGGAGGTTGGATTTACCGTACTTAAGTATGCTCTGATAACCAATACTAGGGTTTGCTTTGAAGTGGTAAATCCAGTTCACACTAAGGCAGGGGACTTTCATGCACCATATCCATCTCATCAAACTGACTTGGTAAAATAATCTCATTAATATGTGATTCTGGCCTTAGTTATCAAGGAAAGGGGATACAGAAGCTGGTACTGTATACTGAGAGATGATGTCGTGCAAAGCTGGCATAACTGGTCGATTAGTGCAGGAGTTTGAGGCATAGGGAGAGGTGTTATTAGAGACCTTACAGAATCTATGGGCCATGTCCATGTGTCTAAAGAGAGGCCAACTTTCAGAGAATTTTGAAGTTAAATTCCCAAGATGACAAAAAACAGTTTCCAAGGAGCAACACTTCCCTAAAACATAAAGAAATGTTTACTCCCAAACACTTCACCTAGGGAGGACCCTTAGAAAGGACATACTTCCTCGGAGAGAAGAAGGTATGTCAGGTGTGTAACATAGTAATTATGGCGCAAGTCTGAGGCATGCTGGGAGCCACGCAACTGATAGCCACCTGATGGAGAAGTGCCTTATTAGCCTCCTGAGAATGCTAATAAATCTCCAGTCTGTTGGACTCTAACTTGAAAGACCTGTCTCCTTACCTTTGACATGGGGAATGAAGTGGTGTCGGAAAGGGGAGTATGGGCAGGAGTCATTGTGGGTGGAGATGGGGCTGCTAGTGCGAAGGTGGGCTAACCGCTGCACACCATTAGACAGCAGCTCTGCAGCAGCAAGGAATCGTAAGGCAGGACAAAATGGAAACAAAGAAAAGAGAACAAAATAAGACAGAAGCAGGGAAAGTGGCTGGAGGCTGGGAAAGAACAGAGGGAGAAAAGTACTTAACAGCTAGGACCCTGATAACCAGAAAGAAATGAGATTAAAGAAGTTCCAGGCTACAGAACTGTTTGAAAAATTCATCAGAAGAACATGAAGACTCAGATTTACACTGGATATTTCTTTGCTCCAGCTTAAATTAGTATCCTTAGTATCTTTATATACAAATAATATACAGGTTCTAATTGTCATTCATGCATCTCACACTTTGAACCCAAACTGGTTTCAAAAGCAGCTGCTGTTTGGGTAAAAGCCTGCCCAAATAATGTCAACTGAGGGCTACAAAGTTCTTTCTAGACTGTTTTGACCCTTAAAATTTAAGATATTCATGAAGGAAAGTTAAGGTGATTTCCACAAGAACACTAAGAGCACCCTTGTGGTATGCTATGTGTCACTTATGATGAAGATTTTTAATATAATATAGGCACCAGAACAGAGTCATTTAAAAATAGAGTATATGCTCTAAATAAATGTAGCCTTTCATTCGGTTTACCAGTGAAGGAATTTTCAACCAATTCTACACATCATTTGTGAAAACACCATCAAAATTTAAGAGATCTGAATTCACACAAAAGCTGCAAATGTCTGCATCAAGAATGGTGCCCTGTTCTAAGAAGAAAATATTCAAGAAAACCTTTTCCCAGTAATTTCACAATATAATTTTGGTTTCCTCCCCAGTATTTTGAACTGCTTTCTGAAACCATTTCATGGCTTGCATTTATTTAGACTAGAATGCCATTCAGTGTATCAGCAAAACAAACCGAATCATATTCTAAATCTTAAGAAATCCTACAAAGGCACTTTACATGTTCTACTCCAAACCTTTAAGTTAATTAATTTATGGTTTAAAAAATAGGGTATTCCTTTTTTGAAAATTACAGGATTAAAAGTGTAGAAGTCCTCTGTTTTGTATTCTGTTCACAGATTCATATTTTAGGACTGTCATATGAATCCTTCCTGAAACGGAATGATAGTGTGTTAACTGTATACCTTTGCTGGTGACCATTTGTTATTGACAGACATGTCCACATCCTCATTCACATTTTAACATTGGTCTCATTCAGACTTAACACTAAACTATGATTTAGCATTACATGAACGAGCCTTGGGCTTGTGCACTCCCCCATTCCCTCTGCTTCAGAGCAATTGTGAGGAGGAGACTGGAAGCTTTCACTTCCATTAGCTTTATGTCCAAACTCCAAACTGTGGTTAATCTTACCTATGGTTTATTGAAACAAACCAGCACTGAATGTTGTGGTCAGTGCACTCCCCTATTAAAAATAGAAGTGGAAGCTTCTGTTCTCTTCCTTGCACCTGCACCCGAGGAGGAGACGGGAGGGGAAGTGTGGAGGCTGTTCATGTAACACCATAGTTTAGTGTCACATCTGTTTCAGGCCATTGTCACCTAGGTCCATGCATTTGACAAAAGGGAGTGGAGGGAAAGTATTTTTCCAATGGTGATAAAAAGAAATAGCCATTGTCAAGTGCTGACAAAGCTCATAACCAAAGTGAGGTTTAGCAAAAAACTGGATTTGATAATCATCCAGCATATAAGGAGATATGATCACAATAAGCAGAAATGTGCAACTTTTTCACAGATTCTAATGGATTCCGCTGAGACAATCAACAATGCAAATCTTTAAAAAATCATCATCATGATCATCATGTTGTCAGCTCAATGTCATAAACCAAATTAGGTTTCTGTGCCACACTAATAAACGAAAAATGTCCTTTGTAAAGCAACCATTTTCAGCCTAATCATCTTCATTGTCACCTGAGATCACTCACATTTGATACTGGTATTTTGATAATACAGTTCCTACTTGCAAAACATAACACTTGCATCTGGACATTTGCTTCTACTGCTTTGGATAGGAACAGGTATGAAATTTTCCTAGCTGATTCCTCCCACTCCCCAATTTTGGGGTTCTGAATTACTCAGTCTTGTTTCCAGAACACAGCTAATCCACATTCTTCCATTTTTAATTTCCAAATATTGTTCAGAGCGCTGCACTTGTGCAATTTCCTGCACCTGGTGTCTTCATTTTTCCTTATGTTACCAATGCTCACCAACATTTATGTGCATTGCATAAAAAGGAATCGTGATGAAGTCCTGTGATTTAATCAATGTACATATGCACTAGAGTAAGAGAAAAAGATGCAAACTGCAAATTGCTGCAAATTATGCATGAGGCAATTCCAAAATCAATTTTATAAATGCTCTTAAGTTGAACTGGAAGTCAGATGGAGTGGAGTAAACCCATGAGACAACAGAATGGAATGAAAGATAGTTACTCATCTCTATTTTTGGAGAGCCACAGGCCAAAAATCCTGTTACTATTATGTGTCTTAAATATTCAGAGGAAGGATTGAATTCTACAGTATAGATTAAAAATTCAAATGACATAAAACAATATAATTTATGGATGTAAGATTTAAAGGTAAACATCTAAAGAAAATATAATGTACATCTCTTAAGTGGAAAGTTTACTGTTTTGTGCTTCAAACTAAAATAATTGAACTGGTGTGAATCTGTAGAGCTTAATGGCTAACAGACATATGTAACATTGTTAGAGGAGTGGGGCTATTCTGGAAGCACTTTCACTGTGGTCAGAACAAAGTTACCATTCCTCTCCAAGGCTAAGCTCTGAAAAGAACAAACATGCCAATCTGAGACTGAAGCCAGATAATCATGGTGTTGATTGATTGATTGATCTGAGATGCCAAAAAGAAACATCTTCCCATCCCAAATCCCCAGAACAGATTTGTACTTTAAAAAGTTTCCTTTATTTATTTTTTTCACTATGGCAAGAAATGAATGGATAAATGAATATACAGGCAGAGCTTTTTTTTTTTTTTTTTTTTAAAGGGATGTATCCTGCCTGAAGCATATGGGGAGGGGCAAGACTGACAGCTGAGCCAGCATTTGATATACTGCTATGTACATCCGGCATTTCAGATGCAAAGCTGTAAGGAAATGAGGGATCTGCTATTTTAAAAAATATTACTTCTGTCTTCACCCAAGAACTTTAAACAAAGAATTCTCTTTTTTTAAAGGATGGCTTTAGATTTTCAACATCAAAGCAGAGAGGTTATGTGACCTCAGGAGTATTCACAAACTATGAAACCAGGCCTCATTACAAAGGTGCCTACAGCCTGATACTGAAATTTAGTTACCACTTGTGAAAGAAAGTAAAGGCAACAATTTAAATTTTCCAAGTGTGTTATCTTCCACTGTGATTCAAACTGTCTCTTGAATAACAGGACCCATTGCAGGAAATTGTGAGTTATCCTCTAATTAGCATAGATTCAAATCCTTCTTAGTTAATTAAAATGTGAGAACTGAGGGGGAAACTAAAAAGTTTTATAATACATAAGAAGTCTCATATACCCAAAAAGGCAGATTCCTTTCCTATACAATTCCACGACAAAAAGGAGGATCAATTCACGTCTTCGTCACACAATTTTATCAAGTCTTACCAGGTCTGTGAAAATGCTGTGGTGAACGTGACATTGTGGGAGTGTAGCTGTGTCGACTGTACACAGGAGAACCAATGGAGCCCTGGCTGGTAGACCGGTGTATCATCCGATCCCGAAGATCTTGATAACCCTGAAGAAAGAATATATTTTACATATGTATTATAATATTCAATATTATAATGATCCCATTTATGCAACTCATATCTGACAGATATAATGAACCACTGGTTGCCAAAATGTTTCCTCAAAGTAACACCTTGTTTCACTGCTATGACAGCCCAAACCAAACCAGATGTTACAAGGGAGTGCTTCCCTCACAACACTCAGGTGAGGGCTTTGACCCATCCACAGGGAAAATCAGAGCCAAACTAGATGTTCTTTGAATCATGCATAGCAGAGCTATGTGTGATTGAATTATTTACCTCTGTGTAAGCATAGGGGCTTCCAATTCAGATTGGGACTGTGGCAATTTGGGGGGATTTAAGCTACCCCTCCCATTTTTGTGCTGAAATTTGAATCCATGGAGACATTTTTTCTTTTTTTAACCCTCCCCACCATGGGGAGGAATAGAATTTCAGCACAAAAATGGAAGGGAGAAGCTTAAATCCCTCATTCCCGAATCACCACAGCCCAGATCTGAATCGGTGCTCCACACGCTTACAGAGAGGTAAGTAAGTCAATCACACACAGCTTTGCTATGCGTGATTAGCAGAAAGTTTAGTTCGGCCCTCTGTGGGTGAAAAGAGAGTGCTCAACCCTCTGATTCTATCCTGCAAATGCACCTCACTGATCCTTATCAGATAGGAGTTACATAAATAGGATAATTGAAAACTTGATTTGCTGTACATGGCAGACAATTCTTTCTTCATCTGGGATCATCCTTAGAAATGGATTTCAATAGCTTCAGTTACAAAGAACAAATGGTCTCCTATCTTCCAGTCACTTCCCAGGTCAGCCAAGTTATTCTGAATTGCAAAATCTTGGAAGATAAACCCATGGTACCTTCAAAAAGCTCATCTTATAAGTGAAGATTATCATAGGAGTCATAGGATCATAGAGTTGGAAGAGGCCTACAAGGCCATCGAGTCCAACCCCCTGCTCAATGCAGGAAACTAGAGGAGGGGTCTCCCATCTTCATTAGCACACGTTTCTATTCATAGAAGTTGTCCAACAAAGGTTATCACTGAAATACTGAAGATCTAAATTCTGAAGCATTTAAAATTCCAGTGGTCCAGCATGCTGAATTCCATAACCCTTTGGGTCACAGTATGAAGGGTGGGCATCCATAGAGAGGTACAGGCTCCACCTTAATCTTTCCAGGGTGTGTCATACATTACAGGGTAAGGAAGTAGAAGTGCCTGAACACTTCCATCCATTCCTCACACTGTCATTCCTGGATATGCTATTTCCTGTGTTGCTTGCCAGTCACTTCAAGTGTGTCAAAATTATTGTTTCTTTTCATTCCTTACCAGCACCATTACTATTTTGTATTACTTTTTTTCACCTCTGTCCTTTCAAATTTCAAGGCCCCTACAGTCTACCCTTTGTAGCTGCTACCATCAAGTAATTCTTTTTTTAAAAAAATACCTCAAAATACCTCATTATGAGATGAGACGAATTAACAACTGCATTGAGAGCAATTAGCGAACACTCTTAAATTAAGGCTGTAATGTGCATTTTTATTGGCTAATCACATTCAGTGGACTGCATTGTCAGAGATTGGTGGCTTGCCAGAAGACTGGTTCAGGACTGGAAGCACAGGACAAGGAATAATCATCTTTATTTATTTTTCATTCATTTATTAAGTTTAGATCCCACACTGTTCCGCTAAAAATAGTGCTCAAGGTGGCTAACAATGAAATACAGGAAAATAGCAAACTTATAATTAAAACATTAAAACTCATCAATTAAAAACACATCCAATAAAAACAAAAAAAAATATTATTGTTTAGTAATCATAATATAGCAGGAGTAAAACACAGGGAAAATATTCCAGCAAACTTACTTCTGCAGATGGGGTTGGAGAAAGTGTCCTTGGAGACTGCAAGACATGGGAAAAAAGAAGGTTATAGATAGACTTTGCTCTTGGTGTGTCACAAGTGTCTTAGTAGTAACATTTTCAGATCTATTGTAAAAGGTGAAAACATGAAAAGGTGATTGGAGCCACCTAAATCCAGGGACTTCCATCAGACTGCCCATGGTCTGACCAGACCTCAGAAACTGCTTGAGTTACAGGCTACCAAAAAATCCCACATGTGCTTAATTTAAACAAATATTCTGTAAGACCAACCTCATAGCAGATGACTCTGGTAATAGTTTATTTATTAAAAAATATTTATATACCACCCTTCATTATCAGATAACAGGGCAGTATACAAAATTCATTAAATCCACAACTGAAATAAAATACAATAATAATAATGAACGAACAAAAATCTACTAAGCTAGGTATTAAAATCAGCAAATGACAGGGTAAATAGATGCACTTCCAACAGTTATAACACTAGCTGCAAAGATGACAATCAAAAGCATGAATACTTTTTGACAATTACTGTAAGCTTGAAATCAATGTGTCAATATCTTGTTGGGTCAAGGCTTTTGAGTGTCACCAGAAATTCTAGTTTTCAGATTGCTTCCATTGGGGGTTTGCCAAACCTTTAATGAGACTTGGCACTGAATACAGGTTTAATAGCTGCCTCTGGTAAGTCTTGGGCAAATCAAACTTGATTG
Organism: Shinisaurus crocodilurus; assembly: GCA_021292165.1. Taxonomy (NCBI): domain Eukaryota; kingdom Metazoa; phylum Chordata; class Lepidosauria; order Squamata; family Shinisauridae; genus Shinisaurus; species Shinisaurus crocodilurus. The sequence goes on from CM037878.1 coordinate 77,423,279, forward strand.
TATCCTTATACAAGAAATATCAAAATCATATGTAAAGGAAACAAGTAGAAAAATTAGTCTTTTTTTGATACCTGTTGTTATGTGAGAATCTCTTCACAACATGTTATCTCAGACTTTTGTAAGGTGCATCTCCACATGCTGATTCAAATTACAAATTGCCATTTCAGGCTATGGATGTGGGATGAGTATATTAATTATATTTGTATCCCACTCTTCATTCAAGAGCTCATTTCAGCCTCTCAATCAGCACCCTCTTGATGTATATTAGGCTAAGAGATAATGATCAACACCACTCTGTGCTCTTCATAGCTGAACAGGGATTTGAAACCAAATCCAGATCCAACACATAAGCCACTGCATCATGGGTTCTTGGTGTGTTCTTGGATGACCTGGGTTTGTGGTGAAGTTTTGGTAAATTTACTTTAGCACACCCCCAAACTGAAGCTTGAATAAAGGGATGGATCCAAAAGAGCCATGAGCAGAAGGGAAATAGCAACTAGCTATTCTAACTAACAAGAAAATTCTAGTGCAATTAGTACAAAGAGATAGCGCAACTTGCACAACTAGCACAAGAAAACGGCAACTAGCACAGGTATTTACAAAATGCTGCAAGACGTAGGTTCTGCAGTTCTCCATCTTCTGCTTGTGCAAGAGGCTGCACAAATGTGTTCACAAGTGGGAGAACATCTGTGGACTTAGCTTCACTTTCCTTGTGCAAGGCTCTAGTGCAGCCCTGCACAATTCATGGCCTACCAAGCTGAATATTGGGCTATCTGGACCTCAATAAACCTCTTGGTTTTGCTGCCTGCCTGGGACTGCAAAAAACAAGGGAGACTGTCAAGCTGTATTGTGATGCAGCATTCACAATACAATCCTCAGATCTACTCTTGCCAGTTTTGTCATGTAAATCTGTCATGAAACAGAAGTACTGGTTGCCAGTCTTCTATTCTAATAACATCTTACAATATAGAAATGAAATCTACATATTCAGGATTTGTCCAACCATCTCTTATTTAAGTTTACCCACAGTCACAAGATAAACCAATGATTGCAAATCAAGCATCAAAGGAACTGCCTTTGCTTCATGTCAATGATAGCTTTGCATGTTGTCATAACACTACCAATCCCCTCTAGGGATTTTGCACTCTCGTTTTTCAACTTACACTTTCATCGTGCACAGGAGAACTGCCATATCTCGAACTCTGAGTCTGTCAAGGAAAGTTTGGGTTCATCACTCTTTTTGTAAATTCTAAAAAGGTTTTAACAGAAAATAATGCAGAGCAAAGCCTATAAGCTATGGATCTCAGATGTAGTAGGGCAGTAAAAGGAAATACCCAGGTGGAATCTAGTGAAATTGGAATACCCTGGGGCTTGATCCTCATGGCCCACGTCTGGTCCATTTTTCCAGTGTTGAAAGTGTACAGAACAAAACTGTCAGGGTTTTTATGACTGTCAGCCCTGTTACATTGCCAAATCCTAGTTCTCTACATTTTTACAGAGGTGAAGGACTTTACACCAAATTCAGTGGGAGAGTGCATAGTCTGTTATATACGGTACATAGGTAGTTCTGCGTATGCAGGAACAGAGAGCATTACTAGGCTCCAAATTTGAGGGCTTGAGGATATTTCCTTGAGAAGAACTCAGAAATATTGTTGCATTAAGAACATAAGAAGAGCTGAGCTGGATCAGACCAAAGGTCTCTCTAGTCCAGCATTCTGTTCCTGCAGTGGCCAATCAGATGCCTATCGGAAGCCCGCAAACAGGACATGAGTGCAATAGCACCTTCCTGCTCATGTTCTCCAGCAACTGCTATTCAGAGGTATACTGCCTCTGATACTGGGAGTAATAGCCTTCCTGACTATCCATTGATAGCATTATCCTCTATAAATTTGACTAAGACATCCAGGTAGGGTGCCATCACTTGCACATCACTAACAAGGTTAGTGTTAGTGGTTCTTCCACTGTTAAAGGAGATTGAGCACAGGGCAGGGAAGGGAGGAGAATATATGGCCCTTGTAACAGCAGCCCCATAGTGAGGCCTATGTCACTCAATGGTCTGCCTGATAGGCACACCTCTAAATCAGGGTATTGGCCCAGATGCACGAATACTTCTGCACTTTCAATGCCTGTTATTACAATCAATGGAAGCAAGACAGGCTAGAACTCCAGTCAGTTCCAGTGAGACTTTAGTTCACAGAGGAAAGACCCAGAAGTAATGCTATATGGATCCTGAAGGAATGAAAGTCTAGAAAAGCATCCATAGCTTGTGTTAGTAGTGATACCATGACTCATGCTGAGTTGGGGGTCAGAGAACCAGTTCCATGGTTGGCATCACTTACCGTATCATGAAATGCAGACATGAAAGTGAGGGGAAGGGAGTGAACAACTTGCCCATCCCTGCATTGTATTAGGGAATGAATGGGAGAAGCCTCAGTTATGCATCAAGCAAAATATGTTCCAATCCAAGGCTGAACACAATCCAAGACCGTTACCGTGTGGGTAAAATGGCAGCAGTGCAACACAGCATCAGAAGGGAGCATCGTTATATTTACAACTGTTTAACCTCAGAGGGTTTCTTTTTTTAGCATATCTAGTTTGGAATCTACTGTCCTGACACAAATTAAACTCCCATCTGCTCCACTATGAATGTTCCCTGTGCTGGATGGGTGGTTCCATCAATCACATAGTAGCAGTCAGCTTATACAGAAAGGCATTGCCCTATACAAAATCAAGGGTAAGGAAGGCAGCAGCAGAAGCAGCAGATGGTTAGAGACCCTTAAAAAGAAATGCAGCCAAAACAGCATTCCTGTGGAAAAAAATGTGAACAATGACAAAAGGTGTCACAATCATATACCAAAAGCAGTAAGCAGCCAAGAGGTCTGTCTTTTGTCAGTCCTTAGACACTATGGTGGAAGCCAATCTGTGGCCAGTTTGCAAACAAGAATTCCCCAGTAAAATATGCTGCAATCAAACACCAAGTCTTTCCTTACCAGAATGATTTATTCCTAGATGACTGGCAAATAGGACCCACTGCATTCATTCCTTGGCTGAACACATCATTACAACTAGAAGATTAACTGGCTGGCTTCCACTAGATGGTGCTATGCGAAAACATTTTCCGTAGTGAGGTCTGAAAAGTAGCAGTTCAAAGATTAAAGGTGCAATCCTATGCATGTTTAGACAGAGAAAAATCTTACAGCTCCAAGCATCCCCCAGCCAGCAGTCATGCTGGGGCATGCTGGGAGTTGTAGGACTTTTTTCTGTCTAAACATGCATAGGATTGCACCCCAAATTATCCAGCAAAGTTGGTGGGAAAATCTGTTCTACTGATAGCATAGAGAAATGCACAAAGCTCTGGTAGAGTCAGTGGTCAAATATGGGAAGTAGAAAATAGGAATCAAAGAAAACACCCAAACTTGTGAGGAACAGGCTGCGTATAATATGAAAGAAACTATTTTGAGATCGATAGGTTATTTTGTTCCTTTACTGACGTAAACACAGGGAAATGTGGATGGAGAAAGATGCTTCTTCAGTGAGCAGAGAAAATATGCCAATTCTTGGAGGAAAAAGAAAGATGTGCTCTGGTATTATATGGAATAATTGGTACACACTGGAACTACAGTAGAAAGCAATAGACTATTGGTCATGGGGAATCAAGACTCAGTAACAAGATCTGGCCATTCTAGGGCATGATGGCACATTCTCCCACCAAATTGCTAGATAATTTAAGTTCAAACAAAACTGGAGAACAGTTGTAGAACTGTATTCCCAATGGAATAAAGAGACGAAGTCTCAGGATGTCGAAGAAATATGTAGTTTTATTCCTAGAAGTAGCGCTACGTTTCAGCCCTGACTAATATATATGGGCCTTCTTCAGGGGTCTGTATTTCTAAAAGCGCCTGAGAGATCTCTGGAAAAGATGAATCCTGCAACACGTGGGGCTACTCCTCAAAATAAAACTACTTATTTTTTCAACATCCTGAGACTTCATCTCTTTATTCTGTTGGATAATTTAGGTATCTATTCTATCACTAATACTTAGACAACGCATACAACACAGGGAAATATCTTGGGATTCAGTTGAAATATCCAGATGAAAAAGCACTTTAAGAATCTGGCATTCTTCTTAGTGTAGGTCAGTTTCCCCAGAGGAAACATTTTGAAAGAATGTGATCTAGTAGGAAACAAGGACTTTTTACAGGGCTGTGATGGATTATCATTATCCAAAGGAGGAATACCTGAATTAAAAGAGGAAGGGCTCAGCTTTGATTGCATACATTTTCATTTATTTCCCTTTTGTTTTCAGTCCTACAAGTTTTCATAAATGGATCTCCCAAGCCACTTTGGGAGTTTACTGATAACAGAGAGAAAACAGGATGCAGCTAATAAAGAAGCCAGAAAAAATATCAAACCAAGTATATAATGAATTTATGTGAATAGACAGTATCAACTGTGCAGAGGTTTCCTACATAAACATTTTAAATTCACACACACAAAACCTAGTGTCAACTTGGCATTATGTTTAATTATTGACTTTCCTTTGCAAATAGTTACCAGGGTTCTTTTTAGGGTAATTCATAATGACAGTTACTGTCTCAAGAGCTGTTTATATAGGCAATTATTTTTTCCATTACGCAGAAGTTGTAAAGGATAATGTTTGTTAAGATTAAAGTATATAAGCATGGTGCAAGGCATACACAGATTTTGAAATGGTAAACATCTTGGATCTGAACCCAGTTCTAATATTGAATGGATGTTGCTTGCACACTTCCCAAAGTTTTCTGTGGTTTCCATTTTCCAGTGTCTGGCAAATCAGTGTTTATTTTGATTATTGAGCTTTTCACTATTGAAGAAAGATTGTTTCATTCCAGAGAAATTACGTATTTCTTTTTTACTAAATTAGAACCCAGATCTCAGTAGTATCAAGACCTGTCTTGGTTTCACCACTAGGGAACCATGCTTCATTGCTTCATGTTTCACAAGCACTGGCCACATATAGGCCTGGAATAGAAAATGGGTGGGCAGAAGGTAGATCTCCAGATGGTTTGGACTTCAACTCCCAGAAGCCCCTGCCAGTATGGCCAATAGTCAGAAATGCTAGGAGTTGAAGTCCAAAACATCTGGTGATCTACTTTCTGCCACCCCTGGAATAGAAGATAAATTTACGATATGATCATCTAACCTGGGCTTGGGTGCTTTTTAAAAAAGAAATTGAAGTCATAGTGCGTGTGAGTGTTCTTAACAGGCTCTTATCATGGCATGTGGGGAGTGGAGTCTGACCTTTCCCACACTATTTTTCTGTCAAAATCATTCCCCCTCAAACCTGCTATTTCCTCCGAAGCTCCCATTGAAGCAAATGGGAGCTTCAGGGCCAAACAGCAGGTTCGTGGAGGCACTTTTTGGCAGAAAAACAGGGAGGGAAGGGCAGACTGCTCCCCATGCACCATAGTCCCAATCAAGACTGCTGTCCCAGCAGTTGCACTTTATAAACACTCACACCATCAATCAAGTGGTAAAATTATTGTCTATTCCAGGTCATACTGTTCTCCCATTTGGGATTACGTACTTTATTCCCAAAAGGTCAACTCAGGGCTGGTGTCAAGGGTAGGCGTGGTTGGGATCTGCTGAAGGCCTTCCCCCCAACAGGAGTCCACTGACAAGAGCACCCTGGAGTTGCTTCTCCTCTTCACCATTAAAACCTGCTGCTGGTTCACCTGCCTCTCGCTCTGGCCCAAACAAGAATGGTGGTGAGAAGGAGGAGCAGTAGATGCCGCTGCCCACTTGCTCACTGGCTCTCTGCCAGTCAAACAAAGAAGTGAAAGCAATAACGAGGAAGTGGAAGAGGAAGAGGAACAATAGTAGGTTGTGATGATGGCGGTGAGGATAGACTCACTAAGAGAAGGAGCCCATTGAGGGTGTTTTGTCCAAGGGCCCTCAAAAACCTGGAGCTGGCACTGGGTCGATTAAACATGGTATGGGAGATCTATTAATAAGATCTCCTGCATTAAACAACACTGAATAGCAGCTGCAGGGGGAGCGCCAATTTCGACTGTAACTGGAGCACTGGGGAAGGGGACCCAAGTACCATATCGGCACCTGCCAATTTTCCTGCACATGACAAATAGCGGTTTCAATGGGATTTTCAGAAGGGAAAATTATGCAGAGGAAAGGTTAACCACCTCCTTCCAGTGTCATGGTCCCAATCAGAATCGGCCCCCACAACCACACCTACTCTTCAGTTTTTAAAAGTGCAGGAGATCCTACTCATGGATCTCCCAAGTAACATCTAGTTTGACCCTAACTTGCCAGAATTGTTTGATCCTAAATTGAGCTAACAGAAGACAAGCTTGTCAGGCTGCTGCTTGGGCCTAACAAATTATAATCTTACACATTTATATAGTACTTTAGAATGTTGAAAGTGCTTCATTTGCATGCTCTTGGTAATCCTATCAACTTATCTGTAAGGTGGGTCAGTGTTATTATGTCCATATTGCAGATGGCGGGGGGATGAGGGTGAGGCTTGCCTAACATGTAGCACAATCCTATGCATGTTTACCCAAAGGTAAGTTCCACTGTATTCAGTGGGGCTTACTCCCAGGTAGGTGTGCATGGGATGGCTTCCTGGAAGGGGCAAATTTTAACTATGTTCTGATGACACAGCAACCCAGTTAAACAAACTGTGGGTTGTTCGGGAGTGAGCAAGCATGAGGCACGAAACAACCCAGGGACGCTCCATGCAAATCCAGAATTGTGGATTGTTGGAGTAAGAACAACACAGACTTATAGCCCATGGTTAAACCAGCTTGACTCTACTTCCCCTATTTCCTAGACCCCTGATGGCAACTGACTTCATACAGGCTGGACTTTATGATCTGACTCTACTTAGTATTACCCTAACTTTGTATTGATCCTACATTTTTCACCTCAGAACCCCTGGATCTGACTTTCAGTCCAGACCTTAGAGGTCAACATAGATTATTTTGCCACTTGTACCCTTCCCTATGCCCTGACAGGTCCTCTTAACCTGTACAATGTACCAAGCAATTTTCATAGGGAGGTCGTGGTCTACTGAAGAACCACGATTCTCAAAAGAAATGTGTGAAGGGCAGAGGCAGAGAAAGAAGAAATTACTTGCTAAAGGCTGTTCAGCTGTTTTCATAGCAGAGCTGGGAAGAAAACCCACATTTCTGGATACCCACTAAGTCAAGTACCCTCTTTCCATTATATTATTCTGTTTCAATTGTGTTAAGAGTAGAATACTTTGCAAACATGAGGGTTCAGCAACCCCTTCCACCTCCTGCTTCACTCTAAATTCCCCCACTCCCAAAGCAACCTTGCTTAAAAAAAAAAAAAAAGAGCACTAGAAAACCATTACGCATGTTAGTGTGTAACTAGTGTGTGGTTAGTTACTGAGTGTGCCCTATCACTATATGTTTGCACTGTCTTTATAGGATTTATATTTCCTGAAATAAATCTATCAATTCCCTTTGGACACCTTCATATATGCACAGCTCTGGTGCCCCTTTCTCAGTTCAACATCTGCGCTCAAGATTGTGGTAGCATTCTGTTTGTAACACATTCATCAAAAAACAAAACAGGAGCTAGAAACTACCGCTCCAATGAGGAACAAATGACAAAAATGAGCACCATGTTATCCTGTCTCCCAGCAGACAGATTATTTTGTTCAGCTCAGCATTAATGTCTTCGTCCTTCTCATTTCCAGAAGACTAATGCACATTATTTTTGCCTCAACTGTACAAACACTGCAGCAGGCAAGAGTTCCTAAAGGACTCTGCAAGCAACTTACAAGAAACAATTGACACATGCTAGGTACATACATAATCTGCACTATCTGTGAGAAAGCCAATCATTTAGGGAGTCTTTTGGAGAAGGTAAATTCCACCTAAGTCACTGGGAATCAAGTATCTCTGTAGTTTACATGGGTGAATTAAGCAGAGACTTGCCCAGCATTTGTATATATTCTGAAATATGGCGGGCTACATCCAGAAGGAGACAGGGATTACATGAAAGACAGCACTGAGACAATGAAGCATCTCATGTAGCAAGAGAGATGCACAACCCACAAGCAGACAGGTGTTTGTACTGATCTTCTGAATGCTTAACTGGTGGGCTAACTTTTTCCACGCCATCCCTTAATTCAACTAGTACAGCTTAGGTTTGATCTGACCTTTGGCCACTGACTGCTTCAGTTAAAGCAGCTAAGGGTGCAATCCTATGCAGGTTTATACAGAAAGAAGCCCTACAACTCCCAGCATTTCCTTGCCAGCCATGACTGGCTGGGGAAAGCTGCGAGTTGTAGGACTTCTTTCTGTATAAACCTGCATAAGAGTGCACACACCCTAACTCTATTAAAATATGTTTGCCATGTGAATATGGGAGTGTCTGTTATATTTATGGCATCTCTCAGAATGTGTTTTGCCATCAGGACATTTTGATAGTGGCTCTAGGGATGTGGTAGCCATTAAGTGGCAAAAAATCAAATGGAGGAGTAGCGGGGTAGAAGGCAGGTTTGTGTGGCTATATCCTGCCCACACTGGGTTATAAGATAGGCTTTTTAATGTTTTTAAATGCATACCCAAATAGCTTCCTTGTAACAATCTGTTTTTCATGGTTTAGTGTGAATAATCATTATTTTGGTGCCCATGTTTCACATAAATGCCGTGGATTTTATGCCAGTTTTTCTTCAAGACTGTGTGCCAATGCTACTGAACTTGGGACCCTTCTCTTGCCACAAACAGCTCAGAAACTCTCAAATCCTCCTGGTACTTCAAAATCACATACTGCTAGCTAGCTCCACTATGCTTGCTTCATACATGCACTTGGTAGCTGCCCCTTAAGCGGTGAGGAACAGGGCACTGCAATCTAAACATTAGAACAGGCATCCTTGCAGCTGTGGGTGTTAATGAAAAAGTTAAGAGACACAGCAGAGTCACATGCTTGTTTTTGCATCAGCCTTCATGCCACAAGACAAAGACCACCATAATTCAAGGCTGGAGAGATGCAAAGCATTTGCACAGAACACCAACAGCAGCAGCACTTTCTAAAAAGGACATAAGCTAAGCTGGCTTTTCATAATAGTGCACATAAGAAGAGAATGGGTGACTCCCCAATTCATTACCTCTCCAAGACTCTGCCTCTCCTGTCTCTCCTCGTAGGCGGAAGTGTAGAAAGGCTCGTAAGTAATTAGGTCTGGACGCTCAATATCATAAATGGCCTTGACTTTGGGAATGGCTGCTAAATCCTTATAATCAAGGATCTCATTGTCTACTTTTGCCTGAAGGTCAAAGACAGAAGATAAATTAACACAGAAACACAAACTTGTAGATTTTGTTGTATGCAATTCATTTTAGAGGGACTTTGTTTATGTAGTACAGTTAAAGAAAACCTTGGTTGTCTACCCATTAAAAGAAGCATCCATTTTTCCCCTTTGGTCTTGAGCATCTTCAACAGAGTGGAACTTTTTGTTGTTGTTGCATTAAGGCCTGAAATTGGCAATAGATCAGTCCTAGTCTGCTATGAATTGTAAATCCAGCTCTGCCAGTAACTCAGCAGGTAGCCTTTGGGAAGTAACTTCCTTAATTTGGGTTTAGTTTTCCCATCAGCAAACTATGTCATACATACAGTTACCCTGCAGATCTCTATCTCAAAGATACGTTGATAATAGTATGGGCAGCAGCCTGACGACAGATAAGTATAACTGATTTTTATTATTGCTGCTAATCACATTTCTGTCCCACCCATCCTGAAGAATTCAAGGCAGCTTACAAATGATTTAAAAAATGTTCATAATGTGAAGAAATTCATTTTTCTTTGGAGATTTTTGCGCTAACAAGAGACCGTATTTCATGAGAAGGGGCTGGCACGCACTTACTGCAACCACCTGAGTGCCTTATCATGGCTTTTTGCTAGTCTCCAGGCCTTCAAGGTCAGAGCTGAACAGCAGCCAACCATTAGGCTGACTGATTTCAGCAGGATGGCAGTAAGGGGTTTTCAATCCCTCCTCCCCTCCTGGAAGCCAAGGAAGTCATCCAGCCAACAGTGATTGGCTATGGAGGCTCACCTTATACTGGTCAAGGGCCTGGGGAGGGTATAAAGTTAGAAGGGGTAGGGCTGCTAGGCGTTCTTCATCCGTCCTTCACGTGGAAGGCATCCTGATCTTCGGATTGCATTAAGCCTTGTCCCATCAGAAGAACCTTACCTGAGGGTAACGTATGGGAGTGACTAGATACGGTTTATTGTTTTAGCCTACAGCAGGGTTTCAAAGGATTTCTCCACTGTGTAATATGTGTTAGCCTGGGTCTAGGGCTTTGCTAAGGGTGGTGTTTCTGGTTTTCTATCTTCTTTTGTCCTTGCACACTGTTTTACCTTTTTGTCCCCCTTCCTTATTGTAAATAAAGTTCACTGTTTCCAGTCTGGGTGTGTTCTGTTCTGGATCTGGTCTCAGTACTAAATTCAGTGCCTTCTGCTTTGGTTGGACTGCTGTTTAGGGTTTTAGGCTGGAGGGCTAGAAATAGAGGCTGATCAGGTGAATCCTTATTTCTGGGGGCCCAGGATACCTGGAAAGGTCCAAGTATCCCCTGGCTTGGACTGAGTGGATGAGAAGTGGTGGTGGCAGTCTACCAGGTGGTTTGTTTGCCTGCTGGCCACAGGGTAGGGAGTTGAGAGTTTGGGGGCAAGCTGCCCCCCCCAACCTACCAGAACCTTCACACATAATGCATTCAGTGATTTATTTATAAATATATTAAAATATAAAGCAAAAATGTGTAAAATAACCCGTCTCCAAGAAGAAAGCAGTACAAGTCAATTTTGAACTATTTTACTGAAAACAACTCCAGCCTGGCCAATAAAAAGCCTTCCTTAAAAAATAAATCTAACCACATCTGAGGAAAAATCTGTGATGTTGGGCTTTACTGATTCCCCTTTGGGAGTGAAGTCTGTAACTTTGGGTGTTACTTTGTGCCTTGTCTTATCTGGCCTGGCACACAGACGGTTACTGTAATAAAGTCCCACAGGCTGACCTTAACGACATTGCGGGAAGTGGTGTCTCCTAAATATGCCGTTGAGACCCTGTCCAAGTGCCTGGAGTCAGTGGGTGGCTGGATGGGAAGGAACATGCTGAAGCTGAACCCCGACAAGACCGAGGTACCGCTGGTGAGGGACAAGGGGAGGTTAGGGGATGTTGACCTGGTGCTGAATGGGGTACATCTACCCCTGAAGGACCAGGTCCGCAGTTTGGGGGTCATTCTAGACTCCCAGCTGTCCATGGAGGCTCAGGTGGCAGCTGTGAGCCGGGCGGTGCTGTATCAACTCCATCTGATACGGCAGCTGCGCCCCTACCTTCCTAATCACCTGCTCCCATCTGTGATTCATGCTTTGGTCTCCTCTCGCCTAGACTACTGTAATGCGCTCTTTGTGGGGTTACCCTTGAAGACGTTTCGGAAGCTACAGCTGGTACAGAACGCGGCGGCTCGCCTGGTTAAAGGCAGCCGCCGGCGGGATCACATCACGCCAGTGCTCAAGGAGCTACACTAGCTACCAGTTGCTTGCCGAGCCAAATTCAAGGTGTTGGTTTTGACCTTTAAAACCCTATACGGCTCCGGTCCAGTCTATCTCAAGGAGCGTCTCCAGCAACTCCAAGTAGGCCTCTCAACAAGATCTGCCACAGACGGCCTTCTCCTTGTCCCTTCAGCCAGAGCAGCTAGATTGGTGGAGACTAGGAAGAGGGCCTTTTCTGTGGCGGCCCCCATACTGTGGAACTCTCTCCCGAGAGACCTCCGCCATGCCCCCTCTCTACTGAGCTTCCGCCGCTCATTAAAAACTTGGCTATTCAGGCGGGAATATGGGGTGGGCTAATTATCTTAAAATTTTATATTGTTTAAATGTATTTTATTCTGTTTTCATCTTGTGTTTTTATCTGTGTACATCGCCCAGGGTGGCTGGTTGCCGGCCAGATGGGCGACAAATAAATATTATTATTATTATTATTATTATTATTATTATTATTATTAATAATAATAATAATAGGAGATCAACTAATTTCACGCTTTATAGATCCTTTTTACAGCATGGCACATCTTGATCACTTCATGGTTCATCTTGGTCATTTCAGCACATTTAAATATTCATGATATGGGCTAATCTATGCTTGGTACAAAGTGCCCCAGCTCAGCACAGGAGGTAGGACTAGATGATATTCAGATATCACCTTGACACCTGGGGTGGGCCACACACCTAAGTAGCTCAAACTGAGGTATGGCCCAACCCCAAGTGGCAAGATTTGCATATATAAGTTCCCAGATTTCAATCCCTGCCTTTTCAAGTTATTTTGTTTTTGGTAGCAGGACTGGGGAAGACCTCTTGCTGAGAACATGCAAGGTGCTGCTCTTCAGGGTACACAGTCCTGGCTAGGTGTTCTACTGGTCTGACCTAGCATAGGGCAGCTCCTTCTATAACTCCTATAATTCTTGGTAATTCCTTGGTATGATTATAGCAGGAACGAACACAAATGGATTATTGAATTAAGCAGAAGAAAGCTCCTGGTTGTCAAACATTGAATTATTGATCACATTAAGCCCTATTCAGGCCAATCTCAATTAAAAAAAATATCAAACTGCACTATTTAGATTTAAGCCAAACCTGGACACTCTATGCACATCCCAAGATTGGCCTACTGTAAACCCACTTCAGCCATGTCGCCCATTAAAAAAATAGAACACTCTGGCACATTAAGTTGAATGCTAATAACATTAGCAACCAGTGTGTGTGTGTGTGGGGGGGGCAGAATGAAAAGGAGTATGGATTAATTAATAAGTTTAGTAACCCACACAACCTCACATTTCTGTATATGTGAGAGCCAGTGTGGCATAGTGGTGAGAGTGTTGGACTGGGACTCGGGAGATCCGGGTTCTAGTCCCCGCTCGGCCATGAAATCCACTGGGTGACTTTGGGCCAGTCACTGCCTCTCAGCCTAACCTACCTCACAGGGTTGTTGTGAGGATAAAGTGGAGAGGAGGGGGAGGATTATGTAAGCCGCCTTGGGTTCCTTGCAGGAAAAAAGGCGGGGTATAAATATAATAAATACATAAATACATAAATAAAATATCGCTTCCTTTCCCTTCCATATCCTCCTTCTTCCTCTCTCCCTACTGCATCTCCTGTTTTGCTCCTTTCCCCCCTCCTCTCAGCTCTGTCCATTTCTCCCTTGTCCACCTCTGTCCCTGCCACATCCTCCCTGTTTGACTTGTTTGCCTCTTCCTGTTTGTCCCTTGTTTTGGCTTCCATTGTCCTTTCTCCATCTTCTCCTACCTCTCGCTTTCTTCTCTGCATCTTTTCCCACCCCCTGCTTTTTTTGTTTACCTTTCCCCCAGTTCTGGTTTCTGCTTTTCACACCTCTTAGTTTATCTCTTTCTCTCCATCCCCCTGCCCACAACCTGTCCTCCTGCTTCCTCCCACTAGCACACTCACCCAGAAGCCTGTACAATAGGTTTAGGAACCCTACCATTCAAGTCTTGGTTCCATAGATTTTTGTAGCAACAAACCTGGGTGACTTAGTTTGAATGATCCCCATGGCTTAAACAAGTCATGGTGGCTTGTTTAAGCCATGGCATGTGCCAGGCGCCATTTGCCTAATTACCCACCCAGGTATGGCTTGCTGTGTCATCCGAACCTGGATGGCACGACTTGTTGGAGGGGGGAACAACCCTTAAATAACCCAACAATAGCCCATGGGCTGGTTGATGGCTGTTCTCCCCTCCAACAAGCCATGCTGCCCAGGTCTGGATGACATGGCAAGCTGCACCTGGGCAGGTAATTACACAAATGGTGCCTGGCACGAGTCGTGGCTTAAACAAGCCATGGTGATCAAGTGAACCAGGCCAGTGACTCAGGCATGTGAAGTTGTGTTTTAGCTTCTCTTTTTAGGGTGTTTGCTTCTTTTGGCTTTTGTTTTAAACCAGACATTTTGTACTTTTGCAAACCTCGAGGTTCTGCTAAACCTGCCAATACCTTCTTTTTGTGGGTGGGTGGCACCAGTTCGGCTACATAAGCATCGGCACCCACCTCATGGTTGGGAAATAATGGCTCAGTTAGTGCAATCCTAAGCATGTTTACTCAGAAGTCAGTCCTACTGAGTTCAGTAGAATTTACCCCCAGGTAAAGTGTGTACAGGATTGCAGCCTTACAGCACAGTCCTATGCATGTCTACTCAGAAGTAACTCCCACTGAATGTAATGGGACTTACTACTCAGTAAATATGCATAGGGCTACACTGTCAGTGTTGTAGCATACTACACCAAAGAATGGAAGGAAGACTTTATATTCTTCAGTTTCATTTATCTGCTTTTAGCAGACAGGGGAAGGGATGAAATGGCTGAAATAATCCAAAACATTTGGAAAAATCCTAAATTTGGAGAAATGGGAGTACGTAATACTTGCAGAGAGTTACGTGGAATGTTGCTATTAAGGAAGTTATCATTTAAAAATATAGTCAATTTTTTGTCAGCATTGCTTGACTTTTTTCTGTGACAGCAAATACAGACTAATGCTAGTTGCTAAATTTACATTACAAACATGTGCATTTAATTATAATACACATTCCTCAAACTTGTTTTAGAATAATGTCTCAGCCTAACAAGATGACCTTGTGCAACTGTAACTTTTAAAAGCCAGTTTTGGTTAAAACCTGCGCATCGTGTCTGGGCATTTTTAAGCTACTGCTATTAAGACATTTTAATTACTCCCTTGTGCATACAAATCATATATAAAGGTTGCCCGCTACTGCAGATTAGAGGCTACGTTATGTAATGAGAAGTTGTCTTGGCCAAATTTGCCAAAGGCTCTGAATCCACCCATGTGAACACACTGGCTTCATTCTAGAATGTGCTCTGTAGCTTGAAATCAGCAGTTCATAAAGGGCCCTCCTTTAAGCACCTGTCCTCCTAGCTGATGTGAACAGAAAAAGCTCCACTGACTTTACTGGCTGCCAAACTAATATCCTTAGCACATAGTACCAGCCTGTTTCTGCACTTGACTTGCACAAATCTATGGGGCGGTAGCTATCATTATAGAATGATAGCAACTGACCCAGTGTGCTGACACCAGCTGCAGACACGGTCATCATGTAACTTACTAACTACTTTTCATGTCCCACAGTTGACATTCATTAATCCTTACTTTTGCAAGTTTAGGTCATTTGGAGACATGGCTATATTATAAAGACATTTATGTTTTTCCCTAAAGAGGTTCGTCAGTTCCTTGCAGAACCTCCGGCCTAGGTTGTTCCCCAGATGGCCACGCCCCTTCCTCTGGCCATGCCCCCTTCCCCCCCCCCACCGACCACCGATCGTTTGGTGGTTTCCTGGCTTTTGTGCAGCTTTTCCCTGTTCTAAAAGGTTGAAATGCCTGTCCTAAGGCTTAGCTACTGGTACTAAGAGCTTTAATCTAAAATATGCTGGTATTTCGGCCCTGCCCCTTTTGCCCAGATCCCACCCACCACTGGAATGTGGCCCTCAAGAGCTTCTCCACAATGGAACTTGATTCTTGAGCTGAAAGAGGTTCAACACCCCTGTTCTATCGCACGGGATCTCTCACCCACCTTCAGAGTCATCATCCACAGATACACTTGAACCACAGGACTTCTGCTTGAGCGACTGCATCTCTGTGGAAAGCCATAGGCTTTCTGAGGCCAAGTAACTTTACTGGCTCTTTGCCTTGCTCTACCTTTAACATTTTGATTGATCGCTACCCTTTCCTTTTCCAATATACGGTAACTTCCCCCTTCCTGTTGGCAGATTTTCTCCATGTAACAAAGCACTTACTGTGCATAGCTCACAGGCTCCTTGTCTTGCCTCTGGCTTTTCCTGCTTTGTTCCCAGGCTCTGCAAGCCTTCCCTGAATTCCTTAACGTTGGTCATGCTATACCTGCTACTCTCCCTTCACCTTTCTGGAATTAATATTGGCTCATCTCATCAACCTTTGGTTTCATCTTGCCTCTTGGTCAGACACTATTGCCAGACTACCTTGTGGGAAATATTGGGCCTACAAAGATCTCCCTCTGAGAGGGCCTGACCCTGCAGGCCGACACCCTTCTCCAGGCATTTAATAGTCTGATGGCCCCTGGCATGTATCTCAACACATCAGCTTGGTGACAAGTCCCATACACACATTTTTAAAAAGGAAATATTCAAAATCTTCACGTCTTCTTTCTTCTCAATTACTCATTACAGGATAGAATGGAATCCTCCAGTGGCAATTCCCTCACCCCCAGTACTTTGGAACATGATTGGTAATACCTGAATATTGGATCAATAATCTGCAAAACAGCATCTCAAGCGTTCTGCAAGACATGTGTTTCTGGCAGAGATTTTTTAGCATGCCTGGTACAAGTGTGAATAAATGGAGATTGAGACATGGTGATCTCACTGGTAACCAAAAGTCTCAGTTATTATTTCTTCGCTAAGGTATCACTAATAAATAAATAATAACCAATCACTGATAATAACAAAAAAAGTAATATGAAATTATACTTACATAGATTGAATGCCCTGGTGAGCCAGGTATACTGGACCCAGGCCTAGAATAAATACTTTCTGAGGACGTTCTTGTAGGCTGTAAATAAAACAAAAAAAAAAGTTCACCTGTAAAGGCATGACTGGACATTATATCCTGTTTGAAATACAGACATCTATACTCGTTTTCAAATTACCAAGTCAAAATTTGTCAATGAAAACTGCAAAGCTTTCATTATGAACTTGTGAAGCAGGCTGGGTTTCTCTGTGTGGAGAGTGCACTGCATTTTGTGGTCAGGAAGAGCTTTTTCTCTAAGGCATACACAACCAGCAAGGATGAATGCAAAACACCAACACATCAGAATGGCATCCTTGCCCATTCCTGGGAATGCTGCTGCTTGAGTGTGCTGGAACCCAGCTAGAAAAATCATGGTTAGGCTCCAGAACCTGCCTGTGACAACATGGGTGCCACCTAATTCTTACATGAAGGTGTAACATAATAGGTATCACTACAGCAATGTTACAAAAGGTGGGTGGGGAAGAGATTTAGCCAAGCACAACTCATCAAAGAGAAATTTCCCAATTTTGAGTGCTTTACAACTGACAATAATAAAATTATTTGCTTCTTCAAAGTGCAATCCTACACATACATTTACATCACTGTAAATATAGCAGTAATGTGGACAGGTTCAATATTATAGTTTTAAATAGCCCACAAGAGTGATTAAACTTTGAGAAACATAATATAATTGTTTACCACTTATGGCTTTCAAATATCCACCATTCTGAATATGAGTCATGTTCCACAAAACTGTCAACACAAAGAAGTCAGTTTCGATTATCTGCTTCAAAATGTGCCAAAGATTCTCAAAATATTTCTTTATAATTGGCTGGTATTACTTCTTTTCTCTGTCCCCCTGTGCATCTTGCTTCTTTTCCTTAGGGCTGGCCCTGCCGTACAACAAGGTGAAGCACCCTGCTTCAGGCAGGACTGTGGTGGTAGACAGATGAAGGCAAGAATTGGTGCCAATAGTATAGCAAGGCTTTTTAAAGTGTTGTACTAACAGAGGTGTGTGTGTGTTTGCTATTTGGTTTCCATTTCAGGCAGCAAAATGCTTTGGGCCATCACTCCTCCTCCTTAAATTTACTCCATCTCTATGCTTTGGTTGTTGTGTTGAAACTTTAAGCTCTGTACTTTTAAAGCCACTGCTGAATTGGGAGCTGAGGCAGGCACAACTCCTCCTCCTCATTTTTTCTCCAATTCTTTAGCCTGGCCACTCCTCCCACATCTGCTGTAGCAAGCAGGACTGTGTACTGTGTGCTACACGGACAGCAGGTGGGGCAGAAAAGCAGAAGACAGAACAGGGTGGAGGGGAATGGGTGGGAGGAGCCATGGCTGCCTCCTCTCCTGATTCAGTGGCTGGATTCAAAGGCTTGAATGATTTAAAAGCGCCTCTTCAGGCTGTGACCTGGCAGCTCTTTCCCATTCTCATTTTGTAAATCCATTTTGGGGTAAAGTGTCACCTTTCGTTCTTGGCCTGCACCAGGCCTAGTCCCTGATTAGAGACTGGGTGCTTGTTCACACTGAAAAGACAGTCACAAAACAGCTTTCTCCATTCCTGGTTAAACACAGTAGCAAACATCCAGGAATGTGGCTGGAATGTGTCCCCTCCCATCTATGTCCCAAGGCCAGTATCTGCATGAGTTACATCTGCATTCAGTGGGAAAAAAAGCCAGCTGTGCAGAATTCTCACACCATACTGGTCCTGCATTGGTTCTTATTAGCTGTGCATGTTGGGGGGGGGGCATTATTGGGGGCTCTGGAGATCAGAAGTGTGTCCAATCACTGCACTCAGAACTGTCCAGGGACATCAAGGGTGGGAATGGGCTAAAATGATAGAGCCCAAGCTCCATATCATAGCCTTGATATGGCCAAACGCTGCACAGGGACCGGCAACCTGGTGCCCTCCAGATGTTTTGGACTACAACTCCCATCAGCCCCAGCCAGTGGTCAGGGATTATGAGGGTTGTACTCCAAAACATCTGGAGGGCACCAGGTTGGGAAAAGCTACCCTAGAGCTTCACAGTGCCATTGTTTCTTCCTCTTTCTTAAACTGATAGGCACAATTTACACTCCATCCACATAGCTGAGTGGTTAAAATATAAAACATAGCTGAGTGCCATGATCTAGAAGGTCCAGATTCAAATCTCAGTCCACACTGAGCTGCCTTATCTTAGCCACGTTTACTCAGAGGAAAGTTCCATTGACTCAGTTCGCACAATTAAAATAAGCCACGGTGTCTTATTTTAATCCCTGGTGCACGCCAGGTGCCATTTCCCTAATTACCCACCTGGGTGTGGCTTGTTGTGTCATCCAAACCTGGGCAGCGTGGCTTGTCTGAGCGGGAAACAACCCTCAAATAACCCATGGGCTGTTGAAATGGTTCTGGGGTATAAAACTCATTTGGGTGTGTGAACCAGTGTGTTCATGAGGGATGGGGGCTTGCTTTATTAGGAGGGCAGCCTGGATTGCTTTAATGACAAAACAAGCAAGACAGAACTGGAAGACTAATCTTGGCTTAACTGCCCAGCAAACAATAATCAAAGTGATGTCATTTTTCTTTTCAACAACAGCCAGTATGAATCCTTTTGTTAGTCTTCCCAAATCCAATCATGCAAAAACAAACAAACAAACAAACATTGAGAACTGATATTTCACTACAGAAAAATTAAAAAAAATCATGACAATACATTTAAATTTTGTAAAGAATAAATAAAATAAATTTTAAAACCCCACAGTTAATTGTTCCAAATAAAAGATCAACATGCATGAATAGAAATGCAAAGCATTAAGCTAATCTGAATGGATATGGGATCAAGGATTTCTCTTCAAAGGAATTAGCTACTTCCCTCCAATCACCAAATTCAGACTGTGAGCTTTGTAGAACTGAATATAAAACTAAAAGATCCTAAAATGGAGAGGGGTTTGACAGTTTAAGGGCACAATCCAGTCGGGATGCCCGTAACCCTCCGAACTCAGAGGACTATGGGCATCCTCTGCAGGACGGAAGGAGTGCGGAGGCGAAGGTTACCTCCATATTCCTCCTGCTCTGCAAAACACAGAGATGGCTGATTTCAGCTGTCTAAGTGTAGCACCTCGGAGCGCAAGGAAGGAGGCTGAGGCATTACCAGGATACTGCGTACCGTGGCGGCACCTGCCTCCTCCCCTCCCCGCCCACAAAACCCCTCCTCTGAAGTCATGTTTGCCACCTCGGAGAAGTAGCCAGCATGGTTGTTTCCGTGCTGACTACGAGAGTGGGGGGAGGTGCTCAGAGTCCCAGTTACAAATTTCTGAAGTCGGAGTTGGGACTCTGAAATATCCTATGGTCGTCTAGCGGCCATAGGATTGTGATGCCTGGGCAGCTGGATATTTTAACTGGACCTCTGCAGGATTTTCACTCTTGATATTTTTCAAGGTGAAACAGGGTCTTTCAGAGGCACAACCCCCCCCCTCACAAATAGTACTTTTTTCACTGCTGGATCCACAGTTCTCATCCCCCCCCTCTGCTGCTGGTCCGATGCCATTTTTCTGGCTAGGCTTCTTTCTTCCCCAGTGATTCTACCAAATTAGGGAACACAATAACTTCATGGCATCATGCAGCCAACCCCATGCATTGCTCTCTATTTAAACTGGTATGGGGAGAGAATGTATCTGTGGCTGTGCAAAGACAGCTGTTCTGTATTGGCAACACAGGTTCTCATCCAAACGCAGGTGCAAGTACCAGTGTTGTCCATCCACATGATATGAAATGCAGGGGATATGCATCCACACATCCACATTGTGGCATGAATTAGGACTAAGGAGCATCAGCCCAGTTGCCTTGGCAACGGAGTCATGTTTCCTCCCCCAGCAAATCTTTCCATGACCTTTCAAGACCAAACAAATCAGAAAAGAGAGGGTGGAGTGATGCTTCCCCCCTCCTGCCTTTTAACGGAATGCTATTTAACAATTAAACTCTTGGTGAACTTGTCCTTGTCTCTCACTGGCTAGCAACCAAGGCCAGAGAATAGAGATTGCACGCTGGATGGAAGCAAACAGTGCGCCTTCCAGACATCACTGTGGAAATATTTGAGAAGACAAGAGCAAGGCTAGAGGGGTTTCCTTATCTTTTAGCAAATATTTCCTGTAAGGGACCCTTCGGCTTTTCTGCTGGGTGGGAAGTCAAACTCCAAGCTTTATACTAGTGCTTATCTTAGCATCAATAAGTAAAACCGGTGTGTGGAGCTTTGGGGTTTTTTTTTTTTTAATGGGATGCTGAAAGGCAAATTTGTACAGGAGGCTAGAAAGGTTGTTATTCTTGCAAAATATTCCCTAAGAAAGAACAGAGTGAACCTCAGAGGTGGTAAGCCAGTCACGGTGCAGTGCAAGTTTTGGGCTTACAGTGGTATGAGCATGCTGTAAAACCTATCCACAGCATGATTTTGCTCATCAGGCACAAAAAAGAAAACAAAGGGGGGGGGGAAGCATCACTAGTGCCCTGTGTCTTGGACATTATACAAACACATGCTTCACTTGTGCTTTTTTTTTTAAGCTTTCAAGTGGAACGATTCAGGTCAGAATGTTTCAAGAATATTGATATGGCTGTAGCCTTATTCTCCCTTTCCCCCACTTTGCATTTGTTTTCTTCATTGTTCCCCTCCACTCCTCCTCTCCATTAAATTTTATTGGCTTGCCAGCTTTCTGTTATTTTGACCTTTAGCAAAATGACTGTCGGATAGCTCAGCATCCCTCAGCTTGATCTCATTTGGCTGTTATCACTTTGCATCCATGTGAAAACCTTTACCTTCATTGACATATTTCTGACTATCCAGTCTTTTGCTTTCAAAAATTAAAAAAAAAAATCCTACAGTTGTCATCTTTCAGCATTATGCATGAATGTACAGCTCTATGCTTAAAGAGACAGTATATTTTAAGACAATTTCCTTACACTTTTAAGATATTCTACTTATTAAAAACCTTTCCCTTCAACCCCATAGCTCCTTTTCAGTCAGTCACACAAGGTCAATTTTAATCACGTGTTTCCTAGTGTCTTCAATTTTTCCCTACTTCTCTGTGTGGAAAATTAACCAGACAGTCTGAAACTTGTAAGGTTTTTGTATCCTCTCCCACTCCACAAAGACTGCTGTTCTATACTTACAAACATACTTTGCAATTGCTGGAAAACAGTTGTTTGTTTTGTTTGGCTTATTTCCTAATAGCTGTAAACACAGCCTTTGAAGACAAAAACCACATTTGCTGCCATGCTGTTTTCATAGCTATGACACCAAGCCTGCAATTCCATGAACACTTACTAGGAAGTAAGTCCCACTGAATTTAGGAGAACTTAATTCCAATTAAACTCACATATAGGATTCTGTGCAAGTAAGCTGTGAGTAGGCCAGACGCCATCCAAGGGCTGAACACCTTATCCTCAAATTCTGGCTTAACATAAGTGCTTAGATAAGTATTGCACAACTAAGGTTCAATAACCCCAAAATGTAATGTTGATAATTCAATTAAAACAAGAGAGGACATGCAAAATATGAGTGCTTTTTCTAGGCGTACTTGTATACTAAGGAGGCAGTGTTGATTCAGTGTTCTCCACCCTCCAGGGACACTAATCCTCAAAGAACATTGCTGTCTTCATGATGATTGCTTCCCTCTAAATACCTCTCAATATATGTTGTTACTTTATGCTCCAGCCCTTTTGGTTTCTCCCTTCACTCCTTTGACTTCAATGCAAAAGTGTACTCCTTTTACATATTAGGGCATATGATGCCATTTCTTGTTGCTACTGCTGCAACATGTCAAAGTTGGCATATATCATATGAAAACCACACCCTTGTTTCCCTCAATAGACTGGTTCACATCTTGATAAATGGCACCTCTGCTTTGCCTTGACATTGGTTTTGCCATGCACTGCACATAATTCAGACAGATATCTTCTAAAAGCACTGGTCTGGAGCCATCCACATCATCCTGACACAGTGATGTGATGGCTGCCCACTTCTACATTACAGATGTTCAAGTCATGCTCTGCGGAATTATATGGGGCAAGTACACCATATCTGAAATAATCCCTTGAACATCAAGCCAACTGGATGCACTAGTATAAGGTATAAAGACACTGTCCCAGTGCTGCTTACAGTACCTGCCTTAGTTTTTTGATGGAGTTCAATATACAAGGTGGTGAAAACAGCTGGAGAAGAAGGAACAGTTTGTTTTTGGTTTGCAATTATTCTACAGTCATTTAACATTGCTAGTAACAGTCCAAAATAACAGTTCCTTAGTGGCAGAATTGCATAGATTATACAGAACTCATGAAAGAGCAGATTTAATCAACAATTACATTTCATTACTTTTCAGATAGGCGTTATTTATAGAAATTACTTTAGGGCACCTCTCACATAGGTTGTCTTTGGCTGCATTCACACATAATGCCAAACCAGGGGTTGGGAACCTCAGGCTCGGAGACCAACTCTGAGATCCTAATCTGGCCCCCTGGGGTTCCCCAGATGGCCCCACCCCCATTCCCCCAACCCCCCATTATTTGGTGGTTTCCCAGGTTTTGTTTAGTTTTTCCCCATTCTGAGAGGTTGAAATGCCTTTCTTAGTTACTAGTCGTAACTATATGCTGATATAAGATGCTGATATTTTTCATATTCTGGCCCCTCCCCCTTTGCCTTTGGCCCTGCCATCACTGGAATGTGGCCCCTGTGAGCTTCTCTGAAACAGAATTAGGCCCTCGGGCTGAAAGAGATTCCCCACCCCGAGCTAAACTATGGCTTAATGTTATGAGGATTATAACATTAAGCCATAACTTGGGCTCACAAGTTCCCCCTTCCTCTCTCTTCCTCTGGCATGGCTGCGAGGAGGAGACTGGAAGCTTTCACTTTTGTTTTAGGTTACTTGCAGTTTAACATTACACCTGAACCCTAAACTGTGATTTGTTCAAACAAGGCAGTTACATAACACACGGTTTGAAGCTGGTTTGTTTTGACAAACCATAATTAAGAGTATCCACTGTTTGTCCAGGTTCTGACATCACAACAAGCTGCAGCTAATCTAAAAAGAAGGCAAAAGCTTCAGAAATCCTCCTTCTGGCTGTGCTAGAGGAGGGGGGGTACATGAACCCAAGGCTTGCTGTGGCTTGCCCTTGTAACAGCAAACCATGGTTTAGCACTAATTGTGAATGAAACCACTGTGTGCAACATCAACACCATTTGTTTCGTGGAGTTCAGAGCCAATCTGCAAGTGATACCATGAGATTCGTAGTTAATTTCCCAGCATATTTTTTTAGAGAAATGTAGGCTTGGGCAGTGGGACAGGGCTGGAAATGTATATTTTTTAATTAAATTGCCTTCCCCATGCTGCTTTCCTACATGTGGAGAAAAGCATTCTGGGATGGTGGTGGTGAGAATTTGTATACAGCAATAGCCCATGAAAAAAAAATATTAAATATTTCCCCAGCTCTGCTGTTGCAATCAAACTTGAAACCCCACTCTCTCCATTTCTTTTTTTAAAAAGACACCATGAACATGGATCATGGATCTCCTGGAATCACATTGTAGTTTGGCCCTGAGTTTATAACTTAGTTCAGTGCCAAACTATCTATCTATCTATATGGAATTGGTCCAAAGACCTGTGAAATCAATAGAAATGGCTGGTCGCATCAATCCGTGCCACCAGCTTCATGAATTATTAGAAGAACCAATGATGGTGTGTACAAGTTTCCTACATAAACAATATTGCATTTCCAGCTATTGTAGTAGATGACCACACCTTGCACATTTGAGCTTGAGATTTCACATCAAACAGCCTCTTATTAATCGAGCTGCAAAGAAATGCTGAATCCAATGGGTGGGATCAGCAGACAACTACAAAGGCTGCTAGAAGTGCAGTCCATTTTGTTCCCATGCGTAAAACATGACACAGACTTTGCTAGTTCTTAACTACCGATCCCCCAATGGACTGTACAGAACAGATCAAGACAGACTTTCACAATGAAATAAAACCTTAACATATGTGTGATTTCTGCCTGTTTCTCTTGGTTCTTCAGGTTTTCTTCCCATGTGCAATCTTTTGGAGCCTACTGACACTTTTATTTCCCCCTCACCAAGTTTTTTTTTTTTAAAAAAAAATCTGTGTTTCTGAGTATCCACTATAGACTGGGGAAAGGAAAGGGTGCTAAAGAAGATGGATGAATGCAAGCAATTAAATGCAAATGGACAGAGAATGCTGTAGTGCTACACTTCGAAAGAAAGAGAGAGAGAGAGATTCAGGAAAGTAAGTCAGGCTGTTTAAAGTTAAAGCTGTTTTCAAAGCTCCATCATCCCAAAACTTAAAGTAAGTTCCCCATTCCACCACCCCACCTCTGGCTGGACACATGCCTTTAACAGCTGTATGACAGGTTGAAATTCAGCAGATGAAGCTTCCTTTGGATGAAGATGCAGTGATAGGAAAAACTTAATCTACTCAATTTCAGCTCCCCATGTGGCTGTTAAAAGACACAAGAAGTTCAAAACCCTAGCCAGAGAAGCCTGCAAACCTTGCTTTAAAATCTACTCTTATCAAGAAACTTTCCTTCTAACAGCTTGCTTAACCTTGTAACAGCACAGCAAATTTATTTTTTACAAAACACCACTCTGCCATAATTTGCTCTTCAGTTGTAGCCTAGGCAGATTGAGAAGAATAGGAAGCAGAGTGGTGATCCATGTTTTGTCCCTTTCTTCCAGAAAAGAAGTAAGGGAGAAGAGGAGGGAATGCCTGGCATCCTGTGAGGTGGGGTCTTGTGTACATAGCAAGGGCCACAGAGTGTTCCTTTTGCCCAAAGATAACTTTACTTGAATGATTTCTCTGTGTATTCTGTATTTGACAGGATCCATTTTGATTCCAGCATCCTGGGCAGGATAACAACAGTACACTGAATTTACAACTATCTGTGGATAGAGCAAAGGGACAAGCTTTGGAACCATTCATGAATCTTGACCTCCACTAGAACAAGTTCAAGTCGAGAAGGTAATGCCTTTTATTGAGCTAACTTCCAGTGATGACAAAAGGTATGACAATTGCCTGCTTTGCCTCCTTAGGATGCAACATAGTAATGATACCCAACTAATCAATATCAGAGTCATGCTATATAGCGTTTCTATTATCCAAAATTATCGCTTTCTGTAAGCTCTCCATACATACACATTAGCAACAAACAGCCAAACACCACATCTTGTGGGTCAGTTTTTAGGAATCAAAAATGGTAGTTGTGACAATACTGTGCGGAAATTAAAAATCAAGTATGCATTATGTGGTGCAAAAGAAAAAGAAGGTGCCCCAAACAAAAAGTGAATAAGGGAGAGAGTAGGGTGGGTGGAAATGGTAGCAACAGCAGCAGCTGCAAACATGAGTGCAGAAATCAGAGATCCTTCCACACAAATGCCAGTTAAAAACAAATGCACAATTGCAAACCTCTGAGGAGCGTGGCCTGCGAAGAATCAAACTCTTTGGATAAAAGAAATCAGATGAGGAATGCTGCCATAAAACACATAAAAGAAAAAAAATTGGAAAAAGCAAAGGTTTCTCTTCTATACAAATAAAAGTAAAGTCCTTTCCCCCATGTAACGAAGATTACTGATAACTCCTTAAAATCCAATGAATAACCAACAGTGTGAAGTATAACATCAATAACACATCCTCTCAACCACAGAATCACCAGTTGGCTTGGCAGGCAACCATGAAAGAAACAAACATTCTCATCGCTTTTACACAAATCGCTTTCTTTCCTGCTTATTTTGGCTTCAGTGACCTTCTATGAAAAAAAAATCCGAAGGGAAATGGATCTTAAGCAAGCATTGTTTTTATGGACTCCACCTAAAATCTAAACCAGTGAGAACTCTTAAGGAGGATGCAATCCAAAATCAGTTGTAGATGAAAGGCAGAATGCAGCAATGACTGTTGAAGCTGCTTCAACAACAAGCAGTTTTGGTTTGTGTATTTTGGCTTTCAGGAGAAAAAAAAAGAACACGATTTTGATTCTGTGTAGCATTAAGTGCCTTCTATGACCCAGTATTCTTTACATTCTGGTTGTGTATCTTGGCATGCTGAACCATCTTCAATTAAAGAAAGAGCACTTGCTCATATGAGAGAGAAAGAGGAAGAGATACTTGGAGAGAATATTTGCAGTTTCCTCGGGAACTGGGAATAAGCCAAAAGGATTTTGAAAGGTCAGTCTGAATTAGATGAAGGATTCTTATCATGGCCATAGTGTTGTTCTGGATGCTGCAACACAATTCAACGACTCTTGGTCCATTAGTAGCAATGATATTGCTACATACTAACAACAGATAAACATTTTGGTCAATGCCAGAGCACACTGGCTATTCAATTCCATGGATGTTCAGCTTAGATGTGAACAAATTATACAAGCTTTTAAATGTACCATTCTTTGATTTCGCAATTTATCAGTAGCTCAACCTCAAGCACAACTTAAGCAAGAACTTCAGGAAGCAACCTAGTGCACTATTAAGCATGCTGAAGTGTTACTGGTTTCAATGAGACATCAGTATGCTGAATGGCTCTGCTGCACCCTTAGAATTTTAAGCAATGTTCATATTTCTTTACTTTTATGGCAAAAGCAAAAATTCATTCACCACCAGATGAGGAGTGTTTTATTTTCATAGAATCATAGAAAAGTAGAGTTGGAAGGGGCCCACAAGGCCATTGAGTCCAACCCCCTGCTCAACGCAGGAATCCAGGTCAAAGCATCCCTGACAGATGATTGTCCAGCTGCACCTTGAATGCCTCCAGACTGGGAGAGCCCACAACCTCCCTAGGTAGTTGATTCCATTGTCTTATTGCTCTGACAGTCAGGAAATTTTTCCTGATGTTTAGGTGGAATCTAGGTTCCTGTAACTTGAGCCCATTATTCCGTGTCCTGCAAACTGGGATGAACGAGAAGAGATCTTTGCCCTCCTCTGTGTGACATCCCTTCAAGTACTGAAAGAGTGCGATCATATCTCCCCTCAGTCTCCTCTTCTGAAGGCTAAACATGCCCAATTCTTTCAGTCTCTCCTCACAGGGCCTTGTTTCCAGTCCCTTTATCATCCTTGTTGCCCTCCTCTGAACCCTCTCCAGTTTGTCTACATCCTTCTTAAAGTGTGGTGCCCAGAACTGGACGCAGTACTCAAGATGAGGCCTAACCAGTGCCGAGTAAAGGGGAATTATCACTTCCCGCGATTTGGAAGCTATACTTCTATTAATGCAGCCCAAAATAGCATTTGCCTTCTTTGCAGCCACATTGCATTGCTGGCTCATATTCAGTTTGTGATCTACCACAATTCCAAGATCCTTCTCACTTGTAGTATTGTTGAGCCATGTTCCCCATTCTGTAACTCTGCATTTGGTTTCCTCTCCCTAGGTGCAGCACCAGGTGCAGCATTTTGAACCATATATTCACCATTCCCACATATGCTTTTGCTGCAACAGGATCCTCACTGACAAATTCCAGAGGGGAAGCTGTATTAGTCTGTTGCAACAAAAACAACTGTGGCACCTTAAAGACCAAACAATACTCCGGCTTAAACTTTTGTGGGCCAGAACCCACTTTGTCAGATGCATGATGAAGAGGTACCTAAGTGAACAGGTATATAAACACACATACATACAGAAAGGAGAAGAAAGTGAGGCCAAAACACAAGGCAATGTGTAAGAGACATCAGTAAGTCTGTCACATTTCTAGGCAGAGCAGAAAAGAATTTTAAAAATCCAACTAACAGCACAATCCTATACATGTCTACTCAGAAGTAAGTACCACTAAATTCAATGAGGCTTACTCCCAGGTAAAGGGGTATAGGATTGCAGCTTAAATGATTCAAATAATGGGTTGGATCCAGACTTGCCTGGAGAGGAACTCTGCTACCTGGATCTAACTCATTGTCAGTAAGGATCCAACTCTACGGTTCTTGTTTGGTTCCAACTCATTGTCAGTAAGGATGAAATGAATCACCCTGACATCTGCTGGATGCTTCATTCATTCATTCATTCATTCATTCATCCATCCATTCATCCATTCATCATTCATTCATTCACGTCAAATGAATCCTTTACAGGACCATCTTCCATCTGGTAACCTGTGTCCTCACTGTGGGAAGCTGTGTGGATCTAGAATTGGCCTCCACAGTCACTTACGGACCCATCGCTAGAGTCTACACAATTTTCTTTAGAATTTTCCTCCTTTTAAAATCTCCTTTTTGTAAATTGTTATCCTGGAAGACAATCTTACTCGGTCAGGAGTGATCGCCTGATGATGATGATTCATTCATTCATTCATTCATTCTCTCTTTTGCTTTCTGGGTGCTGCCCTCCTTTTTCCTCTCAGGAATATAGAGTGGTCAACTGATTCTTTGTTGTGGCAGGATTACCCTCTTAAACCCCATACATTTGTCTGTTTTTGGCAATACTCAGTTAGCAGGCTACTCAGCAATTGCTAATGAGCATCTGCAGGACTGAGCACCACTGCAAAGGGAACTCAGAAGTGGAAAGCCTTTGGATAAGGGCCAAAGGCTTTCGTACTTGCTTGCTGTATGGAAAACAGGGCATGTGGGACACTCCTATGTGGGTCTGCCTTAAGTAATCAGTGTGCAGTTTACAGCGCAATTCTACTGATGTCTACTCAGATGTAAGCCCCACTGACTTCAATAGGACTTACTCCCAGGTAACTGTATATAGAATTACAGCCTTAGGGAACAATCCTATGCATGTTTAGACCAAATAAGTCCTACAATTCCCAGCTCCACCCAGCCAGCCAACTGCCTGGGGAATGCTTTATTTCTGTCTAAGCATACGTAAGTTTGCAACCTTAATGCCTTAAGAAACTACACTTTATCTAGAGGTGGGAGGGAGGGGGAATCAGCTTTTCAAGAGCAAGCTGTGAAAAGTGCTACTTCACCAGAGTGCATCCCTTTCACACTTACACCCCCCCCCCCCAAAGGGGAAAAAGGGGAAATCTTACCTGTAGCTTCTCGTCTCCCTTCGTGGACTGCTTACAGTCGGGATGCCACACTGTAGAACCTAGTGGGGAAAAGAACAAGTCATGTCATATTATAACTGGCTCAGAAGAAAGACAGTGAATGAAAATATTTTCTTTCACACTTCCCTTGGCAGTGGGAAGTTCCACAGCAGTTCTCCTAGGTCAGTTTCCTTTCAGTGGAGAGAGTAATGGAGATTTATTTATTTATTATATTTATACCCCACCTTTTTTCCTGCAAGGAACCCAAGGTGGCTTACATAATCCTCCTGCTCCTCTCCATTTTATCCTCACAACAACCCTGTGAGGTAGGTTAGGCTGAGTGTCAGTGACTGGCCCAAAGTCACCCAGTGAGTTTCATGGCCGAGCAGGGACTAGAACCCAGATCTCCCAAGTCCAGAGAGCTTTGGCTGTTGGGCAGTATATGAATGGATGATGATGATGATGATGATGATGATGATTTCTTCCCATAGAGATTTTTCAGATCATGGTGCAAGCAGCCTGGGAGGCTGCAGAGCACTAGAGAGATGTGTAACAGAAAGGAAACACACACAGCACTTTTGGCCCCCTTGCAGTGATTAAGTAAGCTCAAAACACCACCAAAAAATATTATAAAACACCCTTAAAATGAGGCAGAATGATGGAAGCCTCTTTCATGGGGGAAGGAAATGTTAAGGAAATTGCAGGAGAGATTTGGCACAACACTACCTCTATGTCTTCCCTGGACACAACATTGCCTCCCTCACACCTGCATTGTGGTGGATGCAAAATGGAAGCCTGCCGGCCAACACAGGTGATGCTCTTGCCACTTGTAGTGGCAGCAAAAAACACAACAAAAACCAGGGATGGGGACTCGGACTCCAGGACTCGACTCGTGAGTCGGACTGAGTCCCCCCTCTGACTCGAGTCAGACTCGAGTCCCAATATTTTTAATGGGACTCGAGACTCGACTCGGGACTCGAGACCAAGGACTCGTGTTCCAAAATCGTGTTCCTCAAATGCAACATGGATAGGTTTTAGGAAGTACAGGAAGTTTATTTTTTAAAATCATTTTCCTAAAATGCAACCTTTCAAGCATTTTGGGCTTGGCTGCCTCTGCCTGCCTGTTTGGGGTTCCCAGCCTCCTCTGCCTGCCTGCCTGGTCTCTTCTTAACCAGTTCCACAGTTTGAATTGTCCAAGACAAAGGCCTCTGCCTGCCTGCTTTGGGGTTCCCTGCCTCCTCTGCCTGTCTGGTTATTTTGGGTTTGTCTGCCTGGTCTGTTCTTGCCAAAATCAGTGGCAGAGCTTTGAAATAAAAAGGCACACTTGTGCCTAGAATTTATTTAAGCCCCATATCTGAAATAGCCTTATTTTGTGGGGAAAACCCCCCATTGATTTTAATAGAGACTCGTGGAGTCAGCTTTGGGAGTGACTCGTGAGTCACCATTTTGGACCAAGGACTCGGACTTGAGACTCGGGTCCAAAGACTCGTGACTCGAAATCAAGTCAACATCCCTGACAAAAACTCTTACAAAAAAGAAAGAAGCTGTGCCACAACACCTGCCAATGGTGAGCCCTGCCTGTGAGAAACTGTCAAGAATCTCTCCTCCCACTGGAGAAATTCGGTGAAATCCCCCCCCCCCCATTTCTCTGTCCACAAACAGGGTGAATTACAAAAGGCCATTTGTGCACAGCTTTAATTGATTTACTGATATACAGTAGGCCAGGTACTATACGGCCTGCACAGGTTTTACGATCCTTTGAATCTCTCTCTCTCTGCCCCTTCACCATTGAAGTACCTTTGGCAGGAATGTGAGAGAGGACCTTATTGGTGAATGTTCCCAAACACTGGAGCACCCTGATAAAGGAGGGCAGGCTAGCTGCATCTCTGTTGTCCTTCCACTGACAGGCAAAAACATTTTTATTCAGACAGACTTTTGGCTTTTAAGCTGACTTGTTTGCTAAAGCAGATTTTGACTGGTAGGTGCTGTAGATTTCTTTT
Organism: Shinisaurus crocodilurus; assembly: GCA_021292165.1. Lineage (NCBI taxonomy): Eukaryota > Metazoa > Chordata > Lepidosauria > Squamata > Shinisauridae > Shinisaurus > Shinisaurus crocodilurus. The sequence goes on from CM037878.1 coordinate 77,454,845, forward strand.
TTATTGATGTGCTTTTAACAGTGTTTTAATTGCTTTGTTTTTATGTTTTAATTATAATTATGTATTTCATCTGTACTTTATTATTGTACTGATGAGCACCATTTTATTATGAGCACCATTTTTGGTGGAAAGGCAAGATATACCGGTAAATTAAATAAATAAATAAATAAATAGAGTGTGAAGATAGACAATGGGCTGGATCTAGACTTAGAGTGCTGATGCTGATGGCAGGAAGGGGCTAGGATTACGTGTTGTTAGCTTTCCGCCAGCACCCACGGATGGAGAGGAAACCTGTTGCATCAACTAACACTATCGGCATTGCACTAGAGCAGCGGTCCCCAACCTTTTTGGGACCAGGGACCGGGTCCCGTGGAATAAATTTTTCCACGGACCCGGGGGGGGTGTCGCCCACCGCTCACCTGCTGTGCGGCCCGGGTGGCAGCGCCACAGAACCAGGAAGTGGTGCGACGGGAGACCCATCGCGTCACTTCCAGCTTTACTAAAATGCTCATCAGAGAGGCAAGCAGAGGGACGAGCGGCACGGGAGGTGCTCGCCGGAGCTCATGAGCACCCCGAGAGCCAGGACGGGGTGCTTGCGGCGCGTCCCAGTGGCGGCTTGTGGCGCGTCCCGGCGGGCGGCGCACACCGCACTGCGCGGCCCAGTTCTTAAGAGGCCACGGACCAGTCCCGGTCCACGGACCAGGGGTTGGGGGACCCCTGCACTAGAGGTTGCTTATGCTGGTGTAATGTAATATACGTTAGTGCTAGTGTCGCACAGGATACCACCCATGGATAATAGTAGACGTATTCATGGAGAATATATCAGCCAATGGCTTTTAGCCATGATGGCGAAATAAAACCTCTATGCTGGGGACAACCAATAGGGGATTCCTTTCTCCCTCATGCTCTACTTGTGGCCTTCCTGGAGGCATCTGGCTGGCCGCCGTTGGAGGTAGTATACTATACTAGGTGGACTCTGGTCTGTTCGAGCAAGGCAAGTCTTACATTCCAATCTCTAAAAGAGGCAGGCTTTATCACTCCAGTTTTCTATTTAGGAAGTATCCTCCTCTTGGGAATGTTACTCAATAAATATAGAGTGCTAATGGTTACTGTTAAAAGGGCTTTGGAAAATGAACAACTATTCAACCTTGTCTTTACAAAACCAAGGTCAAAATTAACTAGCATCATCCCAACCACATGAAGTCTGACTTTAAACCCCATTTGATTGTGGGAAAAAGAACATGCCTAAAAAGAATAGCGAAAAAATCCAGGAGGAGTTGTGTGTGTTTTTATTAGCTACAGTGCAGACTATAAAGCAAAGAAAATCCTTTTCCCAGGAAGGCAGAAGGATTACAGGGCAAATGTCAGAGTAAACACCACTTTTTATTCTAAAAGGTCCTTCTTTGCCACTGTAATAAAGGACAATAATTACATTCTGTTTTTATCGCCAGCATGTCCCACTGTAAACATCAGGAGGACGGAGGAGCTGCTTGGGCACTGATGGCAGGTTTTAAGTATGGGCTAAGGAATACGACAAGCTGCTCTTTTAGCAGGACATGTATATCAAAGATTCCCATGTCATGAGAATGCTTGGCTCTGAGCCAAAACTACTGAAAGTTTACAGTCTGAGCAGGGAACATAAGTCTCATGGGTTACATCCTGTCCACACACTCCCTGATCATGTAGCTCTGCACTGCATTGCTTTCTTCAAGAGGTGTCATGATATGGCCATAGCCACAGGAAGGCCTGGTGGGGAGTGGAGATTCTGGTTCAGGGCTCTCCAACCTTGGGTCCCCAGATGTTGCTGGCCTACAGTTCCCAGCATACCCAGCCAGCATGGCTAATGGCAAGGGATTCTGGGAGCTGTAGTTCAGCAACATCTGGGGACCCAAGGTTGGAGAGCCCTGTTCTGGTTCTTTCCCTGTATGTTCAGCATTCATTTGTGTGTGTTTTTAGTTTTTAAAATATAAGAGTCTCGCCCAGCCTTCCACAACCTGGTGTCCGCCAGATGTTTTGGACTACAACTCCCAGCATACCTGCCCATTTGTCATGCAGGCTGGGGTTGATGGGAATTGTAGTCCAAAACATCTGGAGGGTGCCAGGTTGGGGGAGGCTGAGCTAGACCTCTTCCCTTTTACTTGCGGAAATACAAGGAAAGAAAGGATGCACGTCCACCCAATTTTTCTGTAAGGAGTATACCTACTGCTATTTTCTTTTCCAAATTTTCTTTTCTTGTTGTTTTGAAGGAAAACCAGCCCTTTTCTTGGCTGTGTCACTGAATTTCAGTGGCAAATTGCTACTTTTCCCTGTTGCACTAATGTTGTGCAAACATTGATTTATGCTAGTGCAGTGTCATTAGTGCTGGTGCTGGGACTCCATTGGATACTTCCCTCATACTTATGCAGGAAGGAAAGAAACCTATCCCAATGAAGGATGTTAAGAATAGTTTACATTAACATTTCCTTTTCCCCAGAAAAAATGGAAGCATTTTTAATTTATTATTTACTGGAGAGCCAGCTGAAGAGAATCAACATACTGTACTTGATGGGGCCTGGAAGGTACTACCGGTAATTAAGGAATAGAGTATCTGTGTCTGAAGAGAACTCAAGGATGACTTGGAAATAAATGCTGAGAGAATAGAAAGATGCAGCAACAGCATCAAGGAAGCATCAAAATCTGTGTTGAAAATCAGACAGCAGCAAAAAGTGACAGAGTGCTACATGTTTCGGAAAAGATGAATAGGAAGATCACAAGATCACATACTAGTTCTGGAGAAGCATGGAAAAGAAAATTCTCAAAGAATTTAACAGAAAATTCTTCTTGGAGAAATCTTGGCTCAGATCTATATCTATATAAACCTTGGCTAGGTTTATATATATAATAAACAATGATCTGAAATGTTATGTACAAATCTGATGATGATGATGATGATGATGATGATGATGATGATGATGACGACGACGACGACGTAAAAAGTAGATTTTCTCCAGGGCCAGTCTTGCTTGTTTATTTTATTTATTTAAAATACTTCTATTCTGCTTTTTCAAGTGCTCAAAGCAGTTCGTGAACATGTTATAGTCTTACCTTGCAGGTACATTTCTTCTCCTTCTGTGAACATTTGGTTGCATCTGCTGCATCGTGCACAGCTCGGATGGTAATGCTTGTCACCTGCCTGCAGAAAAACAAATGCAAGAAAAAAAATATATAGTATGACCTAGATCACACTTTATCAGTACTTATTCTAGTCTATGATATTGCCTTGGCTCAAAGTCCCATCCATAAACCCTGCTGACAAATTTATTAGGCTAAGAAACACACATTTCTACAGTGTACAGAAATCGCATTTTAGTTTCTCTATCCCAATTGATCAGCTACTTTCTACAGTTGAGCAAATTGCTGATATCCATGTAATATGAGCATATACCCAAATAGCCTCCCACCATTCATACTGAATGTCTGTATGTCGATTCATAAACTCGCATTCCTCACTGCTACATCTCAGTTTAGGCCCAGAGGGGCCATTTGCTTGTTTTAATAGCAAACATTAGTTCACTCTCTCTTCCTCTTTCCTTTGCACTGCTATTAATGCTGACTACTGGGAAGCATTTTGCCCCTGTGGATTACTGGAACCAGCACTTTAAATTTAATTTAAACCAGACTTTCACTGCCTTTACAATAAAATAGGTACTCAGCATATTGTTGGTCTGAGCCAGATCTGAACTAGTGGCCTAGAGATTAATCCTTTCACTAAATCCAAATCTCCTGAGTCACCCAGGTTTCCCAAAAATCAACACCAAAGTAACACCAAAGATGGAGATATCACTAAAATACTGAAGCCTAAGAGAACTAATCAACTACAGGTCTCCTGGAACAGCCAGGTTTTGGCCAACTGCCTAAAGCAATTGTGGGGAACGTGTGGTCCTCCAGATGTTCTTGGACTGCAACCCCCATAATCCCTAGCCAGCATAACTAATAGTGAGGGATGATGGGAATTGCTGTCCAAAAAATCTGGAGAACCACACGTTCCCATCCCTGGCCTAAAGAAATAAAGCATCGAAGTCTGATGAACCATACTGGGGAGGCAATCCACAAAGCAGGTGCCACTACTGAAAAGACCCTGCTCCTAGTAGCTGCTCACCATATCTCATTTGGCAGTGGCACATGGAACAAGGCCTTAGACACTGAATGAGCATATGGGAAGGGATATATGGAAGAAGGCAGTCCTTAACGCACCCAGGTTTATTTTGTTGGCTGCGATTTGGTGTTCTATGAGTTTCTCTGAAATGGAATTCAGCCCTTGAGCTGAAAGAGATACCCCACCTCTGTTCTATATGTTTTGTTAATAAAGCTAACTTATTGGCTAAAGAAAACCAATGTATTATGAGATGGAGGGATTCAGGCCAACTTTATTTCACACCATGTGAATGCCTTGGCCCTCACATCCAAGATACTGAGAAGGTGTGCTCAGTGGCATGGCTAGGTCTGAGGGGACCGTGGGCAAGGTGCTCCCTGAGGAGCCTCCCTGAATCATGCTGCCCTGTTCCCTCAGGAACTGTCTTCCCCACTTTGTCCAGACAGCTTTCACACACACACACACACACACACACACACACACACACACAGCCCAACTTTCTCCCCCTCCCTCCCTGCTCTGGTCACTCGTTGCAACGAGTCACCTGACTTACCAGGTGCTGTCAGGAAGATAATTCCCTTCTTTTTTTATTTTGAAAAACTAATTGCATGGTGGTAGTTGCACAAGCTGCTCAGCGAAGCAATGGGTGTGTGTGTCTGGTGGAGCCAGCTGAGCAGGGCACCTGAACAGTGGTGTGTGCATGTGCATGTGGGGGGTCCCAAGGGGGCCGCTGCCACCTGTCTCTGAGGGGTTGTTTGAGGGCCTCTGGGCTGCAGGGCTCCAGACGTCTGCCAGCAGTCTACAGCTAACCACAGCAGTGAGTGTTCTATCCCTCAAAAGGTGCTGGGTGGACAGAGAGTGGAAACTGGCAGGGTTGTGACTTGGTACCTCAGTTAGGTCTCTCTCCCGTTGTGCATAAGCTCTCAAGAAAGCCTATCACAAAAGAATTTAAATGCTGGTTCAGGTTTTACAAGTTTTACAAGTTACTATTTCCAGTATTATTAAATGGGAAATGCACCTCTGATAACACAAAGACCTGTCACCGAAGAAGATCCAGCTAAAAAAGACGTAGTACTAGACACCCTAAGAAATACACCTCTGATAACACAAAGACCTGTCACCCAAGAAGATCCAGCTAAAAAAGATGTAGTACTAGACACCCTACTAGGGAGCAAGTCCCATTTTAGATGGTGGAATTTACTTCCAAATAAACATGAAAGTGTAATTGAGAAGTGAAAAGAAAGAAAATATGTACTAGACCAGTCTTCCCGACTTGGAGCCCTCCAGATGTTCTGAACTACAACTCCCGGCATTCCTGTCCATTGGCGATTCCCTGGCTGGGAATGATGGAAGTTGAAGTCCCAAACATGGAGGGTACCAGACTGGGGGACTCTGTACTAGATGGTAGTTTCTTAGCTGTATTCAGTTACACAATTATTGTTGGCAGATGAAGACCAACAGATCATTCTCTTTTGTCCTTTCACTTTAGGATTAGCATTAGCAAGATAATTAAACAGTATTATAAGTTAATGATATAAACTGCAACTTCTTTGCAGCCTTACTCTGCCTACAGGCAAATTAGGAAAAGAGCAAGTGTCTGAGAACTGTCTAAACATATTGAACAAGAAAGATGTAAAGCAAACTAAACAATAAAGTTAGCATTTGCCAACACTTGCATAACAACGAACTGCACACTTTCACAGAATGAAGGCACATAACACATAAAAAGCTTCTTATAAATGTGTGTGTGGAAATCAAGTGATGAATTATAACTGTTGTACTGGGAGAAAAGAGAGCTGTTTTCTTCTCATTCTAAAAAATTCCACTGAATCCTTGTCTGATTTCCTGTAGAGACTTGCCTTTATTTAACAGGCTAGTTAACCTAAAATTAGAGGTACTTAGAGACTATGAAAGAAACAACTTTAGCTTTCCTAAGCCTCAGATTTCTCATTTAAAAGAAGTAATAACACGCTTTTGCAAAGACCTTGGAGAATCATAGATGCAAGGCTCCAGACATGCATCATCAAAGGTTTTCAGAAATAGATCTGGCTGGCCAGGTAGAAATCTTTAGCGAGCCTCTTTTCATTATTTATCTGGTCAAATTCCTGTCAAAATTTAAATGCTAAAATTTTGTTTGCAATGCAAAAAAAAATGCAGTGACATCCTTATTTGTGCCACTGTGCATGAAGACAACAATGATCAGAGGCAAGTAGAATTCCCCCCCATAGATTCATAGATCATAGAGTTGGAAGGGGCCTACAAGGCCATTGAGTCCAACCCCCTGCTCAATGCAGGAAACTAGAGGTGGGGTCTCCCATCCAAGTAATAACCAGGCCTGACCCTGCTTAGCTTTCCACACTCAGACAAGCTGAGCCAGCGTGCTTCAGTTCCAAACTGGATCCAACTGAACAGAGTTGTTTTTTGTCTACTCCACACTACACAGCCAAAAAAGGGCCTTTCAAGAGGTAAAGTGTGCTTGATTATGAGCACTGGGGTGGGGGAGGGAGGAGACAGGTATTAAATAAATAAATGAATAAATGGGGAAATTAAGGCTACTCAAATCCTTCGAAACCATTGGCAAAATCACACTGTAATCCTATGCATATTTGCTTGGAAGTAACTTCCACTGGGTTTAATGGGACTTACTCCCAAGTAAGGATGTGCATAGGATTGCAGCCTTAACAGGGGTGGGCAGCTTCCAGATGGCCAAGGGCCATTTTCACCCCCTGGACCACCACCACCACAGTCCACAGGGTGCCACGCAGTTCCGGGCGGCGGGGGGGGGGGAGGAAAAAAGCCCCCAAATCGCTGGTTTGTTGGGCAGCAAACCGCTCCACAGTGCTACAGAGTTGTACAATGGTTAAAGCTTGCAAGCTACGGAATACCCAAAGGGCCAAAGTTAGCTTGCAAAAAGATAAATTTAGCTGTTTGAGTGCTCCATAGCCACTACGGATGTCATTTTTGACATCCCATGCTTTATTCACCATGAATAGACTGTTAACCCACAATAAAAGTTAGCTCACTTGAAAATGATTGCCATATTATAAGGATATAACAAAGGCACTGGAGTACAATTGCAAGTATAAGTTTGGAAAAAAAATGAGCCAGCTGCACTGGTGGGGTAGGGTGGCCGCATTGGGAGGGGGTGCACATTGCTCACCCCTGACTCAAAATTTCAGTGGGAGTCATCTTAATTTTCTCTGGGCTGCACTGAAAGTGTGGCAATCCCAGCTTGGGAACTAACGTACACAAACATGTAGGGAGTACATGCAGAGTACAGAATCTCACTTCAGAGGGGAGTGTGTGTGTGTATTTGCAGGGTGTGGGGGGCTTCCTTTCTCCAACAAAGGTTGCAAGAGCTCTTGGAACTGCATCCTGATTAGATGGATGATCCACCCCAAGTGGAAGTGTAAGAGTGTAAGATTTCCTAGTACTTCTGACCTCATTTGTGTGCTCCTTTCCAAAAAGAACAGCCATTGGGAGGTAGACATTCACATTATCAGGGATCCACATGGATTTCTTCACTGCCAATGGATCTGGCAGAAGAAAGGCTAATTACAAACAGATATTTTCTCTTGGCCAAAGGACACATTTTTGAAGTATTACAGTTTAACAGCTGGGTTCAGCCCTTCTATCCCAACAACTCTCTCCAATCATTTGACCAAGTATTATTTTTAATGCAGATAAAGCTACTTAGGATAATGCTGTTTTCCTCCCACAATGAAAGTGGTTTTCCTTTGTACAACAATGGATCATTCCATTCTGACAACTAGGTCTATTAAAATATTTAGCTGTATCCCATTTCTGCCTATGTTCCCTTGTTTTAAATACTCTCTCAGGAGCAAAACACCATTAAGAACAGCCTGTTTTTGTGCTGTTTGGGTATTTTATGACCCTTGGAACTTTAATGGAACACCTTACACAGCAGAGCAGCCTAAAATTTACAGCATGGCTTTATTTCAGCTATTTCCTAAAAGCTACAGGTAATTTCCCTACATGTGAATGCCTTCTTCACATACTACATCCACTGACTTCGAAATTCCTACTTCATGATGACATGTCCCCCTTATCATGATCCTTAGCCTGCTAGCACTGGCTAAATATTACATTTCGAGATGGCATATTATCTTCCACTCACTTCCATGCCACTGATACCCTAAGTGGGCTCAGTCTGACAGTACAGAATTTTATCTTAGCAGCTGAGTTATGAAAGTATATGATTTCTTAAGTCATTCCAAACAGGTTTATGTGCCAACCCATGCTTTATTCACCATGAATAGACTGTTAACCCACAATAAAAGTTAGCTCACTTGAAAATGATTGCCATATTATAAGGATATAACAAAGGCACTAGAGTACAATTGCAATTTCCCGCTCTACTTGAACTTGCATGAATCATCTATAATTGTCTGTAAAACATGGTTCTGCTAACTTGCATCCTTTGGTTGGTTTTATTTCATAGTGTTAAGCAATAGGCCATCTTGCTCAGATGCAACTTGCCCTGCAACCTCAGGACCATATAATGTTTTACATGGCTAAGGGGTTTCCACTGTGGGCCCCAACAGTGAATGCTATAATATTGGAAAGAGACACATAGGTTCCTATGTGTTTATACATGTCTCTTTCTTCTTCAAACATTATAGGTCAATTTGGACAATATGGCTTAACAAACCGTAGTTTATTATAATGTGGTTTTATAAACCATAGTTTATTCAGCTTGGAATGATCATTGGGCCCATATACCTCCCCCTTCTTACCCAGCTTTGATCTTGGTCTCTCAAAACCGCAGTTTATAACTATACCCAAAACAGGGTACTGTGGTTTAATGTCACTTTCCTAACCAGGATCTTAAACCACAGTTTGATCCTGGTTAGGAAACTAATATTAAATCACAGTTCCTAGTTTTGGACCTTTAGTACATCAGGAATCAAAGCCAATGCATGGTGGTAGATGGGAAGGGGTGAACATGCAGTTTTGATGCTTGTTCTTGCCTTAAACTAATATTAAACCATAGTTCCTAGTTTTGGAACTTTAGTATACCAGGATCAAAGCCAGTACATGAAGGTAGATGGGAAGGGGTGAACATGCAGTTTTGATGCTTGTTCTTGCCTTAATAAACCATAGTTTATTAATCTAGCAATGCTATCTCTGAACTGGCCCCTATGTGTTCTCCACAAGACACAGTGTAGCAGTTATGCTGGAAACACAACTACTCTGCTATGTAAATGAGAACTAGTGCTCCATGTAGAACAGCTATGTGGTTTAACATTTACTCACTCCAATATTCAATGATAAAAAAAAAACCCTGCTGGCTTAAGACCAGACTTAAGGCTATCTCATGTTGGCTCAAGCTCCACAATGCCAGGAAACTGGAAGTTGATGCCTTAACAGACATACCCTATGAAAAGTAAATGATGTTATGCAATGACACAAATTGTGCTTGCCTACAACTCCATGCACCCACACTTTTCCTAGTTCTTTCTGGTTCAAATCCAGATGGGGAGCATCTGAACCTTCCTGTATTGCTAGAGGAATCCTCCTGTGAGCTGACCCATGCTTGTTCACATTTGTAAGCAAGCACAATTTGTGACATTGCACAACATTATTACTGATCACAGGGCACGTCTGTTACAGCATCAGCCTTAGCTTCCAATTTGTGAAGCTTGAGCCAACATGAGATAGCCTTAACTCTGGTCTTAACTGGCAGGTTTTTTGAACATAGAATTTCCCTGAATTTAAAAAGGAAATACATTATTACTATGTTCTGAAAAAGAAAACCCTAAAAAACCCCACAAACAAGCCATTAACTGAGAGGATATGTACAATAAATCTCTGTATGTTCAGAATTGCCTACTTCAGAGGAAGTGTACACAGGATTCCAAAATAGCTTTTTCCTTTTCTTCCCTCTCTTCATCAGTGATCTGTCACGCAGTGAGAGTGATTCCTTCAGCCTTCAAAATCACCTCACTTTTATCTCAGTCGTGATTCCTTCAGCCTTCAAAATCACCTCACTTTTATCTCAGTCGACAGTTTCCTGCTACCCCCCCCCCCCACTCTCAGAATGCTGACAGGAACACTGGAATTCCTCTAAAAACACTGGAGTGCTAGTGAAACTAAGCATGCCAATGCCTAAGCATTGCCAGCAGTTGCGGCTAGGGATGTTGGCAAAAATCGATAGGGGGTGGAAGTGGGGGCGAACTCACCCCACTCGACCCCCCCAAGCCCCGTGGATCTTACCTCTCCTCGGAGAGGAGCTGGGGAGAGGTACTTCCAGGTCCCCGGTGCTGCACTTTTCACGTAAGTTCCATAGAAAACCAGCTTAAAAACAGCTGCGATTTGCTATTTGCAGCTGTTTTAAGCTGGTTTTCTATGGTACTTACATGAAAAATGCAGCGCCGGGGACCTGGAAGTGACGCGATGGGACCTGTGCTGCGTTTTTCACGTAAATACCATAGAAAACCAGCTTAAAACAGCCGCAATTTGCTATTTACGGCTGTTTTAAGCTGGTTTTCTATGGTACTTATGTGAAAAACGCAGCACAGGGGTCCCGTCGCGTCACTTTCTGGTCCCCAGAAAGTCCGCCGGGAGCCTCGTGTTGCCACGAGAAGAGTCGAGTGGCATGGAGGCTCCCGTGAACTGGCTGGTGAAGGAGGTAAGAGGTGCACCAGCATCCCTAGTGCTGCTGCAATCTGCTTGGTGACATGAGGCATTGATGTGCTGGTGGGAGAGCTTTGTTGCTTCGTCTTGGAAGACCTGTGCTAACTCCCTTTGATCTTTGGGTAGGTGGTTGATGAGGGATCCCATTTTCTCCCAAAGGAATAGTTGGTATCGACCCATGGTAGCCTCGTAATTAGCTACCTGAAGACCAAAGGTAGAAGATGAGTATATCTTTCTCCCCAGCAGACCAAGTCAACGTCCCTCCTTGTCGACCGGAGCAGAGTGTTGGTTTGCAGATTGTCCTTGCGCCGATTCCACTATTATGGAATTCAATAAGGGGTGAGCAAAGAGGAATTTGGCATCCTCTTCCCCCACCTGATACATACTTTCCAGGCTCTTCACCATCGGAGGGAGTGTTGCAGGTGTTCTCCAGATTTGTTGGGCAGTCTGCACCAGCATGGGCAGGAACAGGATTGCGGTCGGTACCGACGCTTCGGTGTAGACAGTGTCGAATACTGGGTCCTCAATCCCCTGTTCCGGGTGTTGGGTCTGGAGGCCCAACACTTGAGCCATCCTCTGGATCCTCTCCGAGAAGTGGCCACGGTCTTCAGATGGAGAGTCTCTATCTCGGGAGGATACCAGCGGGTCCGGAGAAGGCTTGGAAACTGCCCTGGAGATGGTTGAGATGGAGTCTGACTCATAGCCTTCCAGCGACAAAGAGGTTCTGCAGCGTGGAGAGACTGGCAGTGCAGGAGACTGGGTCATGGCCTGCGAAGGGGCAACTGGCTGCGGCAGAGTGGAGACTGGTTCAGGCGAAGGAGGTCTGCCCAGTGAAGTGCAGGGCTCTCTTCTGGCATATCCTTGATAATGAGAGCAATCTTCCCGGGGCTGAAGTGGGGGTTCTTGGCCGCGGGAGAAGTCCTCTCGATACCATGGAGAGCGTGGTGGTTCTCAGTACCAATCGCCATATCGACACCGGTAGTCTTCCCAATAGTAGCAGCTCAGCAGAAGGACCATTCAGATCCCCTCTCCCAATTGGAGAGGGGGGATCTGGAGTGATGCTGCCTGGAGAGGGAGTGCTCTCTTGATCCCGGGTGAGGAGCCCAAAAAGCAGGTGGAGGAGAGGGTTGCCTCGGGAGCTTTTGAGGTCTGGCAGCCAGTGAGACATTCCCCAGCAAAGGAGACGGTGCGGATCTCTCCCTCAGAGATTGATGCTGATGGTGGATCCAGCGGTATTGAGGTTGAGGTGGATGGTTGTGATGTCGGTACCGATGGATGTTGTTTTGGTACTGAGGCAGGCGGAGAAGAAGAAGAATGGTGGAGCACCGACGCGACGTCGATTTTGAGGAGCCTTTTGCCCTCCGATACTCCTTCTTCTTGCAGTGCTCCAAGTCCGCTTTCGCCTTCATGGCCAGTTTCTTGGCTTTAGTGACTGCCAAGCCATGACCCGGTGTCAGTGGGTCAATCATGACTGTTTCCGGGTGGGGAGGGGTTGGCAGATCAGCTGTGGAAGCCACAGCAGTTGGTGCGGGATCATAGAATCATAGAAAAGTAGAGTTGGAAGGGGCCTACAAGGCCATCGAGTCCAACCCCCTTTCTATGAAAAAGGGGAAATGCAGCAACCACCTCCAGAGCCCTAGTCCACATTTCTGCCTTCAAGCAGTTCTCCTGTTGCTACCTTGTTTGTTTGGTGAGTGCTTGGCAGGGGGGACACATATCCACTACGTACCCTGCACCCAGGCAAAAACAGGCATAACAAGTGGCCATCCATTGATGGGAGATTGGCACCACAACGGACAGACTTCCTAAATGCTGCCTTAAAAGGCATGGCCTTGGAATACCTCCATGGTATTTCGAGAGAATAGAAAATAAAACAAATAAAAGCAAAATAAAAAGATTGAAGATAACGATAGAGAAAAAGTATGAAGAAAACACAAAGGTTTCTCAGCGAGAACAAGAAAAATTCCAAAGACACCTAGCCACAATGGCGGTCGAAGAAGAACTGAGGGGATAGGTGGGAACCTGCAAGGAGCATGCGCGGTAGGATGGTGGGGGAAGGGTTCCCACCTAAAATGCCTCAGCTTTAGAAGTTTCCTGAACAGGCCTCAGCGCAAGCGCAGAGCCTATTTGTGTGATGCACAGAGATCACTAAGAAGGAGTATATACTCCTGTACATTAAAAGAAAAAGTAAAGATTCCCCCCTCCAACAGTTCAGTGATGACTGAGCATGCTCAGTCCTCCAGGAGCCATGGTCAGTGAAAAAAGAAAATCAGAAAACCAGCGGGAAGGGGAGAGTGAATTGGTTTGCTTGAGCATCCAACATGATTGAAAAGTGGGCTAAAAATAAGCTAAAACAATCAAGCTATCTCCCGTTTCATTGCATGGTCTGATGGGGCATGCCTTTTGGAGCTTTTCACAATTAACCATGACTTCAAAACATTTATGAATAAGTTAAATACCACCAGATCCTTGGGGGTTCCCACTAGGAATGCTGGGAGTTGAAGTTCCAAACATCTGGAGATCTACTTTCTGGCCACCCCAGATCTAAAGGTCAGCAGTGGGCAACTTGTTGCTCTCCGAAGGTTTGGGCAACTCCCATCATCCCTCACCATTGGTTATGCGGTTATGCTGGCTAGGGCTGATGGGAGTTGTAAGCTAAAACATCTGGAGGGCCACAAGTTGTCCTCCCCTGCTACAGGCAAATCCACCTGTGTGTACATGTTATGTGTGTGCTTATGCTTCCATTATGTATGCACTGGTGGCACAATGCTCCTCTCTTTTGGGGTGGACACTGAACTGCTTGGCCTTTAGGTACTTTCTATGTCCTTGATCTATGCCTTATACTGATAATTTGCCATCAACAGACAAAAACCTAAGGCTTAGATCTTTGTTGACAGCAAATTTGACAGCACATGATATGTATAGATTGCTGGGGGAACTGTCAACACTAGTGCTTTGATGAAAATTTCTCCCACATATTCTTCAACCATTCTCATGCAATTTGATAGAAAGGAAATTGCTTTGGAAAAGAAATTCAAAGGAGAAGAAATTTTGGAGAAGTTCTCTGGGTTTTAGTTCAGGCTTCTTGTGCTTACCTTACCTATGAGGTGGCTGAGGAGCAGTGCGTGAGTGTCCTGTCTTTCACTGTATAATCATCTCTCTGGAAGCCTACAGCCTCCTTGGCTTCCCACACTTCCTGCCCAGGGGAAGACATCATGAGTAATTCCTCCTATAGGACTTTTTCAGATCAGGAAGTGCAGGTAGCCTGGGAGACTGCAGAGCAATGAAGAGACATGTACCGTATTTTTCGCTCCATAAGACGCACTTTTATACCCCCCAAAAAACTAGGTGAAAATGTCTGTGCGTCCTATGGAGTGAATATAGTAAAAAAAACTTTTGCTTTCCTCTGCTGGTCCGGAAGAGCGGAGGACTCCTGGGGGGGGCGGGGGAAGCCCCCGCCTCTCAGCTGATTTTTTTTTTAAAAATTTTTTTTGTACCATACAGTAAGTGCGTCTTATGGTCCGGTGCGTCTTATGGAGCGAAAAATACAGTAATATAAAGAAGAAAAAAACACACCACAGTATCCTCAGCCACCTCACAATGATTAGGTAAGTTCAAAACACCATAGAAAGAAATGTGAAATAAATTATAAAATGCCCTGAGAATGAGGCAGAAAAATGGAGGCCTCTTTCATGGGGGAAGAAAACATTCAGGAAACTGGAAGTCAGATTTTGGCACAGCACTTGGTCCACCTCTTCCCTGGAGCTGTATGTGACACTGCCACCCCCCCCCCCCGACCCACTCCAGGGATTGCAGAGAAGGAGTGATATTATCAGCACCTGCATTAGAGAAAAGATGCATCCACAACCACAATCACCCCTCAGAAATTTAACGTTTGGGAGACCCTGGGAAAGGTGCTGAACCCTGAAGAATGACAACTAGAGCTGAGACCAAATGTATCAGAAGACATTTTTCTCAATAAAGTTCTGAGATTTTTCTTTTCTTACCCTGCCCTTAGAAATAAAGGGCCACTTTAAGAATTTTCTATTATTTTTTGTGGTGGATGTATTCCCTACCCCGCCGCCCTGCCCCCAAACGCCCTGGAATGTTGCTAGGTATGGGGTATTGTGGAGGATGCACAATGGGGGCCAGTCTTCCAACACAGTTGCTGCTGTTGCTGCTTGCAGTGGACATGCAAAAAAAAAAAAACCCCACATAAAACCCTTAGAAAAGGAAGGAAGGAAAGAAGGAAGGGTGCTACAACCCTTTCTGACGGTGAGCCCTACCTATGAGAAATTGTTGTAGAATTTCTGTTCCCCATGGAGAAATTCGGTGAAACTGTCACCCCAATTTCACTGCCTACAAATAGGGTGGAGAATTTCAAAATGCTGTTTGCACACAGCTCTAGACCATGTTTGTTGCAACAAGGCATGCACTGCATATCTGTATTATTACAGTCCCTCTGAGACACCTGTGCAGGCGACACCCGATAAGCTAAATTTCTTATGGTGTTATTTAGCAAAGGAGAGACGACAGCAGACTGTCTCCTTCTTTCTACAAAGAGGCATGTCTAGTTTAGTGCTGCCAAACAAAACACACAGGAACAACACTAATCAGGAAACAAACGCTGTGTGACCGCATTTATAAAAGGTAAGACTGAACAGCATTAAAGGGCCTGCAGGTAAGAGGCCTGCAGTTGCCCCCCTTAATCAACAAGGGGACGAGGCAACAATAGAATTGTCTTTGTGCAACAACTACTGTGCCCATCTGGTTCTCCATCCTCACACTCCCAGAATCCTCTGCACTGAAGAGAATTCTGGAAGAGTGGAATCACTCACTTCTCACTAGATGTACAAGGGAAGGTAACAGGGAATGTGAGTCTTTCTAAGAATTGAGAGAAAACCGGGAAGCAGGGGCGGGGGTGGGGGAGAAGATAAAAGGCAACAGCAAGTGAGAGAAAATAGGAATCTTTCAGGAATCCATTAGCAGAGGATTCCAGATTCTGGGAACCGGATCTAGCTGCGTTCATGCCCTTCTTCTTAAGGATGTGTAAAAAAAAACTGTTGGTAGCATTTCGTGAAAGGTGCATCTGTTCAAAGTACATCTGAGCTCTGTGAGGCCAAATGGGATGAGAGCAAAACCAACATGGTACACTCCCAGCATAGCCCAAGTTGCACATCATTGTACCATCTTTTTTCAGGAGTCTTCTTGCACACTTGTGGTTCACCACTAATGGTTGGGCTCTTTGTTTCTGAACTGAAAATATATGCCAGATTTCCTGTTGAAACATTAAAAATGGGGGGGGGGGGAAACACCTATTTGACCAGAGATGAGTATGAGTGTGTGTGTGTGTGTGTGTGTGTATGTGTGTAAATGAGTGTATATACCCTTAGCAACCCTGGCTCTCTCATACCACTTTCACATCTCTGAGTATAAAGACAAACAATAGCTTTTAAGAGACCTAAAGGTCATATGCTAGAGTAGGGGTAGGCAACACGGTGCCCCAAAATACCTTTCTTGTCACCTGCCAAGGTGCCCTAACCTTTCCAGTCATTTTTAATTGCTGTGCAATTGGTGCTGAAAACTGTGGATTCAAAGTTGTTGTTCAGTGTGTTGGGGCTCAGACCTCACCT
The DNA here is from genome assembly GCA_021292165.1 of Shinisaurus crocodilurus. Lineage (NCBI taxonomy): Eukaryota > Metazoa > Chordata > Lepidosauria > Squamata > Shinisauridae > Shinisaurus > Shinisaurus crocodilurus. The sequence continues at coordinate 77,471,267 of CM037878.1, forward strand.
TTGCCTTATACTTAAGTTTCTAGGGCAGGTAACTTGTCCTCAGCCATGCCTCGCATGGCAACCATTTTGTGGTGGTACCCAGGACAGTTTCTTGAATTGCCAGATGTGTCCACGGTCCAAAAAGGTTGCCTACCCCTGTGCTAGTGCCAGCATTGCCTGTGGTGTACATGCTCATCTCTTCTGTCCCATGATCGTCTCAAGTCAAAGAGGTTTTGCAGGTTTTTGACAGGGATGGGGACACGGACTCGACTCGCGAGTCTGACTGAGTCCCGCCTCTGACTCGAGTCCCAATTTTTTCAATGGGACTCGAGACTCGACTCGGGACTCAAGCCCAAGGACTCCGCCACCGCCGCCGCTCACGTCACTGCCGTCGCCATCTCCCTCGCCACCACCCGCATGCAGCTGCAGCCATCATCGCATGCCGCCACCCACGCCGGTCCCGTCATCACTTCTGGCACGGCGGAAGTGACGCACCAGGACCCTGCTCCGGCGCGCTTGGCCGCCGCCGCTCTAGATGGCGACGGCGGTGATGTGAGCGGCGGCGAGGTGGTGAGGCAGCGAGGTGGCGGCGAGGCGGCAGCAGGCGGCGACTCGAGCGGCGTGGAGAATGCTCTCCGCGCCTCTCAGAAGAGCGAGATGGGGCCGCGCTGCCGCCGCCGCGGAGAACTATGAACCCAGGGAGCGCTCGTAATGCATCCCTGGTGCGGCAGCGGCGGCGGCAGGAGCAGGGACGAGGGAAGGACCCGCCCATGGTAAGTTGGGGCGGCGGCGGCGGCCCATGGAGGGAGCTGGAGGGTCTCTGCGGGAGGAAGGGCAGCTCTTCTTCCTCTCGCGGAGACCCTCCCGCTCCCTCCATGGGCCACCGCTTTGGGAGTGACTCGGGACTCGAGTCACCATTTTGGACCTTGGACTCGAGACTCGACTTGAGACTCGGGTCCAAAGACTCGTGACTCGACTCGTGACTCGAGGCCAAGGACTCTTCAACATCCCTGGCTTCTGAAGTGGTAAAAACGATTGACCCTGTTTGACCAATGTTGATTATGGACAAAGAAATACTTTTATACAAACCATGAGCAATGATTTATCTATTATAACACTTTCAACTCTGGGAAAAATAATCTGTCTCCAACCTCGAAAACACAGCACTAAAACCACTTTGGAAACAAATAAAAGCCATATGTCAGGGACACTTGGTTGCCGACATGTAACTAATAGTTAAATTCCACTGTGCAGCAGGAAAAATCTAGCCAATATTTTCTGACAGGTAATCAAGCATCTGGGAGTAAAGTGCAAGCAAGTAAGCTCATTTTCTCTCTCTCTAAAGTGTCACAAACTTTTCAAGGGTGATAATGATATCCAAAGTATTTCACAAAAGGTATTTTACATACCTTGCACAATATATTTTTCTTCCAACTTAACTGTACCTTACTAGCTCTTTACATTTTCTTAATATTACTTCTCATTACCATTATTGGGGGGAAAAATTCAGGCTATGAACTGGCCTCCAAATCCCTATCCCCAAAGCAGCTGCACCCAACACACTTTTGCTAATACCTTGCCAATTTCATGTATTGCTTGTTGTTGTTTACAAACCTAAGTTTGGTATATTTCAGCAGCTGAAATGTCTCTACAAGCATACAGCCTAGTTGCAATGGGTTTGAATCACACATGTTTACCAACACCTACAATACATTTAATGTGTGGACACACTATAGAAACCACAAGGTTTCCAGCGAGATAATCATTACTGCATTCATTTATTTCAGAATATTTATATCCCACCTTTCCTAAATGTTCAAGGCGGCTAGCAGCAAAGTATAACAAAATAAACAAATGTATGGACTATCCATGAAAAAACATATAGGAGGCCTTAAAAAGGGATCTGTCCAAAAGTAATTTTTAAATCTATAGATTTAAATCTATAGATTTAAAATATAGATTCAAATCTAAAGATGTGAGACATCAGTGATCACAAAGCAACTGTGGTAGGATGTAAGTTACAAGGTGCCACCTGGGTAATGATAGCAGCATAGATAGATAGATAGATAGATAGAAGGATGTGGCACATTTTAAAATAAAAACAAACCAACCCAAACAACCAATTTTTCTGTTCCACTGAGATGTTTCACCAGTGTACCCCTATACATGGATCACAGTCATACCTTTCCCTCCCTCCTTTCACAATCCTTTACACTGCAATCCCATACATGTTTACTCAGAAGTATGTCCCATTGTGTCCAGTGTGGCTTTCTCTAAGGTAGGTAAGTATGTTTAGGACCGTAGTAGCCTTAGGCTGCAATCCTGTGCTCACTTACCTGGGAGTAAGTCCCACTGAACTCAATGAGGCTTACTTCTGACTAGACATATATATTGGATTGCACAGTTAGGCTTGAATGTGAACTAATTCAGCAAACATTTTTCCACATAAAATAGATCCAAAGAAATAGCACCAAAGCATAGCACATGTTAAGAACAGTTCAATAAGAAAAAAATACAATACACAATACAATCTATGTCATACATATTATCAATATATGTTACCTCTACAGAACACAGACAAGAAGCCACAGGAACTGCAGACAGGCGTATTCTGTTCTTACAGTCTGTTTGCCATGTGGCAATAGAAGCTGAATTAGACACCACTCCACTCCCCACTCCCCCCCCCCCTTAAATTGGTATGTTTAATCATTTGGAATCATTGACATAAGGCTGCATATTCCACACACCTCTCTCACAAGGAGGCATTTACCTTCTGCTAAGGCTCCTCTGGTATGCTTTCTAAAACTTCCCCGTACAATGAGCTGCACATTCCACTTTCATCAGATTCAAAGAACTGTGAGAACTCTCTTGCTAAGAGGGGAAAAAAACCCTCACAGATGATACTCTCGCTGATCTAGCTATCATAACCTGTGATGATTTTTCTAATCCAAAACACAGCCTTCTCTCTTTCAAAATCACAACAGGACAGTCGGTTTCCTAATCACTGCACAGTGCAGAAAGGAGAAAGATTTTCCAGGCTTTTCAGTTCAGGCTAGCAATCAATGGACCAGTCCACTGTGAAAAAAGGGAAGGGGGAGGTCACATTGGTCCAGGTGAGGGCAGTACCATTTCTTTATATCTAGGTGTGGGAATTCGGAGAACTACTCAGAGCATTGCTTGCTCAGAGTACAGTGCTGAAGTCAGCACCTTAGGGATTTTGTGTGTGTCATGATATAATTCCTTCTAGATGAGCACTAATGCTTTTTAAAAAGGATGACAATATTCTCAAAGACTAGTTTATACTTTAATTACTAGATATCACATAGATCTTAAGCAACTAAATATTTTCCAGTACACAGACAAAAATCCTCAAATTCCTAACTGGGCTTCCTTGAAAAACTGTCCTTGATTCAATTCTCTTGATTAGCTTCCTGGCAAGCTGTAGTATAATATTATGTTGTCAGGCCATTTAACAGCAATTAATGTATTCCTGTATATAGCATTTGGATGGTTTGAAAACTGGATTTGTGAGGCTACCTAAATCAGAGAAACCTTAGTATGCCAAGTTGAGCTATTGTAAAAAACCAAAAATGTATTCCACATATTCAGATTTCACTGACAAATATTAATCTCAGCTTCATTACTAAATCTGAAATTTAACTGGGTTAGTAATTGGGTTGGGTTAATTAATTTCAGTTCTGGCTGTTACAGTTCTGTTACACTGGGAGTTCACTTCCTTTTTAAGCAGTTCTAATTAGTCAAATTCTAGTGGGAATGATGGACAGACAGGAATCCATGATGTAACCCCTGTCAAATATACTTTGCAAATCCATAACAAGTGTTATAAGCCCCTACAGGTAGAGAAGTTAGCAATGCATAAAATTTAAGTTCAGAGCCATGCGTCTGTGGCTGTTTAAAGCAGGGGTGAGCAGCTTTTTTGCCCTCAAGGGCTGCATTGCTGCATGGCATGTCAGCAGTGGGCTTGGTTGAAACAGTGGTAGGCGTGGCCAAAGCCAGTATCTTGTCAATCCCACCTTCTCACACTAATGCACACACAGCCTTCCTTCCTCCCCACCTGACTCTCTCTCTCTCTCTCTCTCTCTCTCTCTCTCTCTCTCTCACACACACACACACACACACACTTACTTCATAGGAACAGCTGACTTTCTCAGATGTTGAAATTACAATATAATAAAAGAGCAGTCAGTCCCCCTCACACAATTACATTGTTGTATCAATTCTTATTCTGTCACGTCATGTTCCATCTATCCTCCAAAATTAATCACAGAAGAACCACTCAAGGGCATTTTAACCTTCCCAGCTTATTTACCGTATTTGTTTTATCGCTTGGCTATTATTTTAATTTGCTGTGATACTTATGTCACATTGTAACCCACCTTGAGTACGATTAAGAAGCTGGGCTGAAGAAGTTGGCTCAGATTTTGCATTGGTTTAAGGGGTGGGTAAAAATGACCCCCAAAGATGGAAATAATTTTGAGGTCTTCCCAAATTCACCCCCCACTCTGATGTCTTTTCAGAGTGGGGGGTGGCAGTTACCACTACATATGGGGTGGCAGAGGTTCCCCCTGCCCTACTTTACAAGGCAGTGGAGCAGCCCAGCAGTGTTCTTTCTTGAAGCTGAAGAGAGGAGCATCATTCCCATTAGGGAGGAATGCTGCTAGGCCACTTTGCTCTGCTTGAAGCAGAGAAAAGTATTTCTTTGTAGGGCAGGGGAGACAAGCCTCAGCTGACTTGTCATGACTCGCAAGCCAACCTCTCCAGAATTCAGTAAACACTCTGCTCAAAAGTCAAAGAAAATCTCTCCTACCCTCATGTGGGATGAATGTTCCCCCTGAAAAGTGTTGGGGGAATATATTCAGCTCCACTCTCATAAATACTGAAATAGGAGAGCCAGAGACGTGTCATGATTTAGGGGGTCAGATTAGGACTGAAGAGATCCAAGGAGACATTTTTCTCCCTCTCTCATAGTAGTAGAACCCAGGGTCATCCCATGACGCTGGTGGGTGGGAGGTTCAAGACAGATAAAATGAAGTATTTCTTCACACAGCATATAGTTAAACTATGGAATTCAATTCCACAAGATGTAGTGATGACCACCAATTTGGACAGCTTTAAAAGGGGATTGGACAAATTCATGGAGGAGAGGGCTATCAATGGTTACTGGTCCTGATGGCGATATGCAACCTTCTGGTTACTGGTCAATGGTTACTGGTCCTGATAGCAATATGCAATCAGAGGCAGCATACCTATGTATACCAGTTGCTGGGGAACATGGGTGGGAGGGTGCTTTTCACTCATGTCCTGCTTGTGGGTTTCCTGTGGGCAGCTGGTTGGCCGCTGGGTGACCAGAATGCTGGACTACATGGACCCTTGGTCTGATCTAGCATGGCTCTTCTTATGTTATTAAGTTCCAATTTTCACTCAGCAATGAAGCTCACTGGATAATCTTGGGCCTAACCTACCTCACAGGGTTGTTGTGAGGATAAAATGGGGGTAGGGTGGGGAGAGAACAATGTACACTGTCTTGAGTTCTTTCAAGGAAAGGTGGGATATAAATTTAATAAATAAATACCAATGCAGAAGGGTATGTATGTGTGTGTGTATGTATATATATATATATATATATATATATATCACAGTGCATGTATATGGCAAAACAAGGATGTGCACACTTGTCACACTTTAATATACAAACCTTTTCCTATAGCAAAATAATATCTTTGTAGAAAAACTGTAATATGTGAAGGTGCCTGGAATACTGTACTGTAGTGCATATATCGATGACAAAGATATAATAAAATATATAAAACAGCAAATTATGCTGACAGCCCAAAGCCTTTACTTCTTAGAACAAAGTTGTACATAAATTGAAATTAAGATCTAGTTTGTAGTTTGTACTACATTTAAAAAAGATTAATTAACTGGAAAGTTTTTTGTTTTTGTTTTTAATAAAAAAAAGATAACCTCACATTCTTTTCATACCATCATTTCCTGATAATGAAGGGGTTTGGCAGCCGCTAGCAGGAAACAAACAAGCCATTTTCCATTGGTGCTGGTTCCTCTCCCCTAGCAAAACTGCTGCCCTTTGTTACCATGACAATAGCTATATGTAGTCTTACCACATAATAAATTGTATGGATTCTGGTGTATGTCACAGATTTGCACCTTGTTGGATATTTATTGTTTTTTAATGAGTTTGTATAAAGGTTCACCAAGTTGCTACACTCCATATAATCCAAGGGTTAAAAGAACAAGTAAAGATCTGATATACCTTTTCAAATAGATGACTTTTTTGTTCCTTTATGCTCTTTTAACTGAATGAAACAACAGTGAAAAAGTCAGCAAGCTGACAGCTGTAAGAAATGGTGCCCTTTGTCCTTAGCAAGAACATGCAACTTACAGCATCAGGATTCCATCACTGTCCAAATAATGTGTCCCCAACACTGACCTTAGAAATCCCCTCTAGGATAATGGAAGCTCCTGAGACAATTTCACACCTGTTCTTTCTCATTTTAATGACAACAGCATGCAATAGATGTGACACCTGTCTTGGGAAAGTGAATAGTAAACCTTACATTCTCAGGTATTCCCTCCAATGTGAGAGCAGGAAGTCATCTGATGTGTTATTTAAAAAATGTCCTCTACAAGAGTCCAGGCTATCTAATGAAAGTAGAAACTCTAGCCACATCTAAACATAATCTAAATTAATTCTTTACAGGGCACTCTTGTAGTCACAATGCTCCAAGGTTGAGCCATCTGACATATCTAAAGCCCTGCTGGGCTTCTGCTGGCAGCACAGCAGTGAAGGAGAACTGGCATTCTCCTCCCTTCCACCTGATTTTTTTTTTAACTACCCACTCTGCACCATTGGGTGCAATGGGAATGGAAATTATGTAATTATTAAGCTCCAGGGCTGGCATAAATTTCACCATGTTTTTTTTGGGGGGGGGCATATTCCTGGAGCAGGAGGTTTTGAAACATGTGGACCTAAGGCCACTCTTGATCTGCCCCCACCATACCCCTGACCCATCTTCTCACCAGGGAGATGCTGCTGCAGAATGTTCTGCAGGAGCTGGGGGGGGGGGAATCAGAGGTCAGATCTCCTCCTCTGAGGTTGGAGAGGGAGATCTTATATTCCCTGTGGCCTTTCAGACACCCAGGGGCCATAGGATTGTCACCTTAAGATCTTATTAAAGGGTTCATCATGTATATACATTGAAAAGAAGATCAACTATTTATTTGTTTGTTTGTTTGTTTATTTATTGACAACCCGTCTTCTGGTGTAACAGGTGTTTCAAAGGTGAGATCTAAATGAAGACGAGTAATGGATTAACCGGATTAGAATAATGCATTCTAATGTGTGTAAACTGATCTCCCAAAGGCCAACAGCGTCTCTATCCCAGGTGACAACTTATTACTTCTTACTAGCCACGGTCCCCTCATAAGTCTTACAACCTCCATCAGATTGGCTGTGATAAATTTAAATCCCATTTAAGAGATAAGGAAAGTGAGAAAAATAATGTCAGATACCCAATTACAATCTATATAAACACTGATGCCTTACAGGGACTGGTGCTGCCCCCTGGTGGATTTCTGCTATGGAAGTACTGGCTTTACTGTACAACATTGAGGACCATTGGTCTAAGCTGAAAACCTCCATTACTGCAGCTTGTGAACAAACTATTGGATATGAAACTAAGAAACATCAGGATTGGTTTGATGAAAATGACAATGAGATTAAATATATAATTGACCAAAAAAGGAAAGCCTTCCAAATATGGCAAAATGATATTAACTGCGCTGCCAAGAAAAAAACCTACGCTAGCGCAAAGGCTGAGGTCCAAAGAAGAACAAGAGAACTTAAGAACGCTTGGTGGAAAAAGAAAGCTGAAGAAATTCAACAACTTGCAGAATCTCATGATGCACGGGGCTTTTTTAAGGCCACAAGGGCCATTTATGGACCAAAAACCTATGGTACAAACCCTTTACAATCAAAAGATGGCACCAAACTCTTAAAAGACAAAGAGTCTATTGCACTGCGTTGGAAAGAGCATTATTATGACCTTTTAAATCGTAAATCTAAGGTGGATAATGAGATTTTTTCGCAAATCCCGCAAAAACAAATTAAAGAGGAACTTGCAATACTCCCCACTTTGGATGAAGTAAAAAAAGCCATTAATCAAATGAAGAACAACAAAGCTAGTGGACCAGATGGGATTCCTGCTGAAATCTTTAAAGAAGGGGGGCCCGAACTTGTACAACATCTTCATAAACTCATCGAAAAAATCTGGATAAGAGAAGAGATCCCAGAAGACTTCAGGGATGCCATAATTATCACCCTCTTTAAGAAGGGTGATAGAACAGACTGTGGAAACTATCGGGGCATTTCTCTCTTAGCAACCGCAGGTAAAATATTTGCTAGGATTCTCGCAAACCGTCTTCTATCTATTTCAGAAGAGATCCTCCCTGAAACTCAATATGGTTTCCGCCCCTCTAGAGGGACAGTAGACATGATTTTTACTGCACGTCAGCTCCAAGAAAAATGCCGGGAGCAAAATCAACCCCTTTATATGGCATTTATCGATTTGGCTAAGGCCTTTGATACTGTAGACCGTACAGCTCTCTGGACTATCCTTATGAAAATTGGATGCCCCAATAAATTTGTGAATATCTTGCGACTTCTCCATGACAACATGACGGCAACGGTTTTGGACAACAACGGCTCTCATGGTGCTCCATTTAAAGTGGGATCAGGTGTTAAACAGGGATGTGTTATCGCCCCAACATTATTTGCCATTTTCATCGCCATGGTTTTACATCTTGTCAAGGGGAAACTTCCCACCGGTGTGGGAATTATATATCGAACAGATGGAAAGCTTTTTAATCTCAGCAGGCTGAAAGCAAAAAGTAAGGTAATTACAACCTCTGTTGTGGAACTTCAGTATGCTGATGATAATGTGGTCTCCGCACATTCAGAGGATGATCTCCAAACTATCCTAAATGCTTTTGCAGAAGCATACGAAAAACTTGGTCTCTCACTTAACATCAAAAAAACCAAAGTGCTTCATCAGCAAGTGCAAGCCAATCCTTTGGTGATGCCATCTATCCAGCTTGGCGGGACAATACTGGAAAATGTCGATCATTTTCTCTATCTTGGCAGCTATCTTTCTGTTACAGCTAACATTGACAGTGAAATCCAGCATCGTTTGAGCTCCGCAAGTGCCGCATTTTCTCGAATGAAACATAGAGTGTTCGAGGATCGGGATATCTGTAAGAAGACCAAAACGCTGGTTTATGAAGCCATTGTATTACCAACTTTATTGTATGCCTGCGAAACATGGACTATCTATAAACGTCACTTCCACCTCCTTGAAAGGTTTCATCAACGTTGCCTCCGGAAAATCCTGCAAATTACTTGGGAAGATAGGCGAACAAATGTCAGTGTACTGGAAGAAGCAAAGACTACTAGCATTGAAAAAATGATCCTTCAACGCCAACTTCAGTGGACCGGTCATGTTGTTCGAATGCCTGACTGCCGTCTCCCAAAGCAGTTACTTTACTCCCAACTCAAGGATGGAAAGCGGAATATCGGTGGTCAATATAAGAGGTTTAAAGATGTTCATAAGGCTAATCTAAAAAAATGCAATATAAACATCGAAAACTGGGAAGCTCTGGCCCATGAACGATCTAAATGGAGGTTGGCCTTTCACAAAGGTTCCATGGACTTTGAAGAAGCCCGAGTGCAAGGTGAAAGGGAGAAACGTGCTAAGCGAAAAGCACGTCAAATGAATCCTTTACAGGACCATCTTCTATCTGGTAACCTGTGTCCTCACTGTGGGAAGCTGTGTGGATCTAGAATTGGCCTCCACAGTCACTTACGGACCCATCGCTAGAGTCTACACAATCTTCTTTAGAATTTCCTCCTTTTATCCCGGAAGACAATCTTACTCGGTCACGAGTGATCGCCTGATGATGATGACATACAAATCTCCTTATCAAAACTTATAAGAAATCAGACTGAGAAAAGATTTAGGGAGTACACAAAACTAACTAACAACCAAAACAAACTTTTAAAAAAGCACAGCAAGTAGCCTGTTCATTGCTCCAAAGCAGTCAAACATCTCCTTCTAAGAAAAACTGCATAAGAGTTAGTAAGAGCACACTGAAGATTTTAAACCATCATTTTTAGCTCTAGAAAATGAAACACAGTTGGCAGCTGATTTGTCCTTTTGTTGATTCATATATTCTAGTGGCATATGATTTGTTTACTCCTGCCAACAGTGCCTGCTCCAGGTTTTTGCAAGCTCTTGGGCAAGACACCCTCAATGGCCCCCGTCCTTTGGTGAAGCTACAGGCCTGTGGCTTATGCTGGCTCAGCTTGTCTGAGCGTGGAAAGCTAAGCAGGGTCAGGCCTGGTTATTACTTGGATGGGAGACCCCTCCTCTAGTTTCCTGCACTGAGCAGGGGGTTGGACTCGATGGCCTCGTAGGCCCCTTCCAACTCTATTCTATGAATCTACCTTCTCACTGCCATTGTCACCAGCCGCTATTGCTCTTCATCTTCTTCCTCAGCATTGCTACCACTCGTTTCTTTGACAGGAAGAGAACCAGTGAGCAAGTAGGTGGCGGCACCTGCTGCTCCTCTTCCTTCTTACAACTACTGTTGTCTGAGCCAGAGTGAGAGGCAGTGAACAAGAAGGTTGCAGTGGTGAAGAGGAGGAGCAACTCCATGGAGCTCTTGTCAGTAGACCCCTGCTAGGATGTGGGCCCTCTGGCAGGTGTCAGACCACACCTACTCTTGACTCTGACCCTGCCTACAAACATGGGGGTATGCAGGGATTTTTCCAGGGGTGGGGGGGCAAAGCTGCACAGTGGTGTGTGATTGTAATTCACACACAAGCATGCACAGCTACAACACATCTGTGCATTTTTCTTGTGCGTATACAAATACTTTGTTGCTTAGAGTTATATTCCATGATATTTAGAAGCCTACATGGATCAAGCAGCCCACCGTGGCTTATTTAAGCCACGGTGGGCTGTGGCGAGTGTGGGTGGCAATTTTGAATATTCAAGCCACAACCACGGCTTAATGTGCTATCCAAACCTGGCAAGGGTGGTTTGTTGGTGTCGTTAACAAACCACCCACAACCCTAAAAAAGCCCATGGGTTCTGGGTGGTTTGTTAACAACAGCAACAACCCACCTTCTCCAGGTTCGGACAGCACAACAAGTCACGGTCACGGCTTGAATATTCAAAAGTCACCTGGCATATGCCAGCACACATTGCAACCCACATGGCTTAAATAAGCCACAGTGGGCTGTAGTGACTGTGCAAACTGGTCTATTTTTGTGTACACAATGAACGAGTAGAATAGTGGCTCTAAATTTTGCCTCATATTTGAAGTCCTACAAGGGCTAGAGACTTGCTATTTTGTTAAATGAAAGCTGAGAATCTGGAATTATGGCTCATCTGGGGACGTGGTGCAACTGCCCCCTTTGCCCCTTCCTGCAGAAGGCCATGCCTCCAAATGAGTAACATAATGCCCTTACTTAACAGTAATCCTAATACTGAGCAGTAAACCGGCTTCAAATCCAGCCCCCATCTGTATATAGCCAGGTTTGGTTGCATCTCATTTTTAAGATAATAGTTTTACAAAGTAAGTTATGTTTCCCTAAAAACACAATATTGAGCAATCCTGGAAATCATGCCAATTAGGAATTAGGAAATACCCAGAGCATTCAGGCAGGTTTGCACCATCAACTTCACATTTGATTCTGTTTCTACATTCTACAGTACCACCAACTTGCATAGAGCTAATACAGGGATATATAAAACCTACTACACTAAAACACAAAGCTCAGGAACATTGGTTCGACTAAGGGCGCAATCTTATGCATGTTTAGACAGAAAAAAGTCATACAACTCCCAGCATTCCCCAGTCATCCATGCATAGGACTGTGAGAGCTGGACTGACCCGGGTTCAAAAGCTTACCTAGCCAGTGACCCTCGGTCCTAGTCATGCAAACGGAAGGAGAGGATAACAGCAGTTACCGTATTTTTCCGTCTATAAGACGCCCCCATGTATAAGACGCCCCCCACTGGGCAGTTTCACAACTGTGCGGTTCTCTCCTCGGCTTACTTCCGTGTATAAGACGACCCTCAATTTTTAGTCTAACAATTTTAGGAAAAAGTATAGTCTTATACATGGAAAAATACTGTAATAAAGATTAAAGAGTTTATTTGTAAGACCCAATTACATTTGGGATACATGATTGCAGGGATACATGATTGCAGATTCAAATCCAAGACCCCAGTGGTAAGGCTGAGATGAAGTGAAGTGACTGACTTGAAGTAGAAGTCCAGAACAAGAGTGAGAGAGGAAGTGAGGGGATGTGTGACTTACCCCAACTTGTATAGTAAGACCCTATTTATAGTATCTATAAATAGGATATTACTCACCTATTATATAACCTGTTTTTCACAACATGTTTACTCCAACTTACCCCATGAGTCTGAGTCATAGACCTTGACATTATGTCTGGTGACTGAAGACCTTGTGTGCTTCACCTCAAGAGACATCCTCCATGTCAGGTGACAATCCTGATGTCAGGTGACAATCCTTGTTCTGCCCAAGCAAAACCTAACAAGGACATGCATAGGATTGCACCCTATATGACTTTCAGTGTGGCGGCAGAGTGTGTGCGTGTGTGTGTGTGTGTGTGTGTGTGTGTGAGAGAGAGAGAGAGAGAGAGAGAGAATCACTTCTCCACCACAATTAAAATGATAAGTGAGTTTAAACTGAAACTTCTACATTCTTCTTGTACATTTTAATTTCCAAGCCAATTACAGTTTTTCTTCAGTATCATTTCTTGTGAGAAAGAAAGAAGCCATGCTGTTCCTCACATGCAGCATGCTGCCTGGCTCCTCTGGTACCCAGCACTACCATCCATTGTGTTCCAAGTTTCTTCTTGCAAAAAGCATTGCCCAGAGTCTCCTTTTACTATGAAACAATGGATGGAATTTTCCAAGATTTCATGTTGGCCAGAGTCTGCTGTCATAGAACAACATTATGCTCCTCCTCTGTTTTTTGGGGACGGGGGCTGGAAGATGGATGGCTGAAACACAGCTACACTAAGCAATGCATATTACTTACCTCTAGGACTTTCCCAGTGATGAACTGGTGACATGCTTCACATTTGACCCCAAAGAGAACTTGATAGTCCTTTTCACAGTAAGGGGCACCATCTCTGAAAGTAATCCACAAGACATAAATCAGTTTCTCCAATATACTACATTCCCACTGATGTACAGGAAGGGCTGCGTTGAACACAAGGTAGCTATTGTGCACTGGGCAAGAAAAATTATGATGTGCTCAGTAACGTTAAAAATAGCTCTTGATGTTTTGTCAACTATATCTCCCTTGCTTACTCGTCTTACTGTTATCTCTAACAGCAAAGGCATTTCCGAGAGCCAATGTGATGTAGCAGTACGAGCAGTGAGATCCAAGTTCAAATTTTCACTCAGCCATGAAGCTCACTGAGTGACCATCTCTCAGCTTAACCTACCATCACAGGAATGTTGTGACAATAAAAATGAAAGGAGTGGAAACCATATATATATCACTCTGAGTTTCTTCAAAGAAGGTGGAATAAAAAATGAAGTAATAACAACAATTTATCATACCCATGTTTATCACGCCCCACCACATGGTGACTCAAAGCAGGCACAAGGTCTGATACGCCAGTGTGGTGTAGTGGTTAGAGTGTTGGACTGGGACTCAGGAGATCCGGGTTCTAGTCCCTGCTCGGCCATGAAACTCACTGGGTGACTTTGGGCCAGTCACTGACTCTCAGCCTAACCTACCTCACAGGGTTGTTGTGAGGATAAAATGGAGAGGAGGAGGAAGAGGATTATGTAAGCCGCCTTGGGTTCCTTGCAGGAAAAAAGGCGGGGTATAAATATAATAAATAAATAAATAATCCATAATAATTCAGGGTGGCATTCCTTCAGATCTCAGTAGGAGGCCCCACCTAGGTACCATCTTATGAGACAAGTTAAGACTGTCTAGGCCCTTTCTGTGTTGGCCCTTGTGTGTATAAATACCTCCTCCAAGAAGCCAGCCAAAGCCCTTTCCTATGATATGCTATGAGACCTTACCTACTTCGTAATTATTTATTTACTAGTTCAGAATAGTAATTTAATGAACTGATTTTATAGACATCATTAATGAGCTATATATTGTTTTACATACTGTTGTTGAATTTTATAATTTGCAAGATGCTTTGGGAAAAATGGGTTAGAAACGATGCCCTTTTATATCCCTAGGAAACTAGCCCATTGCCTACATGACCACAAGAACATATTGCACACTCTTCAGTTAATTAAATTATGTATCACATATTAACACAAATCACAATTTAACGTGATGCTAAGCTAGAATGTAGCACTATGGAAGGAGCCCAAGCAAAGCCTCGGGTCCATATGCTCCTCCCTACCCACTCCTCTTCCAGCGTGTCCAGGAGGAGGATTCCTGCAGTTTCGTCTCACGTTACAAAAAAGCTGGCTTGTCTTTATGTTTGAACCAGAGATAGTGGTTTAAAACAAGCTCTCGTCAATTTCAAACCAAGCCAACTTCAAACCCTAGATTGTTTTGCTGGTTTGTTTTAAATCACAATCTCTGGTTCAAATGTAACAACAAGCCAGCTTTCATGTAAACTGAAACTAAACTCAGCAGGAATCCTCCATCTGACCACTTGGGAGGAGGAGAGGAGTGTGCAAGCTTAAGGCTTTGCGTGGAATCTTTCTACCTCAGGCACTAAACCCTGGCTTAGCGTAGCACTAAATCCTGGTTTAGTGTTATGTGTGAACCAGGCCTATAACACAGATTCAAGAGACACATTATGTCTCCTTATTTTCTATCTTCTAAGAATACATATGATACATTGAAGCATATTTGACAATTTAGAGAACTGATCTGACATCACGTCTCAGCTAAGCTAAGAAAATGTTATGGATAATCTTACCACACTCCTGCTTCCCTGGATTTCTGATCTGGTGCATAAATATGATAAGAGCTTCTTCACTTTGCAGGGCAATACAAACTTATGCAATGCTGGCATGCACACTAGGGTAAGTTACCACTTGATAAATACTAATCTGTATTCACCCACCATCGAACTATCAGGGTTGTCTGTATTCACCCATCACTGAACCATAGAAGGCTTCACAGAAATCTCCCCTGGACTAGTAAAAAAAAATGCAGATGATCAAACTGTTCTATTTTACAATTATTTTTGGCACCACTTTCTGGTCCCTTTGGTGATTTGACTTACAGATAAAACCTCTCCAGTTGTTTTTCAGCAATACTCAAGTGACAAGGGGATTTCATAGATTTCATAGATCATAGAGTTGGAAGGAGCCTACAAGGCTATCGAGTCCAACCCCCTGCTCAATGCAGGAAACTAGAGGAGGGGTCTCCCATCCAGGCTTGACCCTGCTTAAATCAAGTCAGAAATAAAAGAGGGTCCAGATAGTGTCAGTAATATCTGGTCATTCAAGTAATAACAGAACGGCCTTCCAGGAACAAAGAATCTCATGGTTTTCAAACACAGATGGATACATTTAAGAATGCTATTATTTTAACCTGATAGTATGTCAGGGCCCACAGCTATCAATAATACTCTCCTCCCTTCAATATTATGCAATATTTCTTTCCTTCTGATGAATCAGAAACTGCCTCAGTTAGAGGAGCAATATCTGATGGCTCGAACTTGGCTTAGTCTAACTGGGGAGATGAGTGTACACAGATGCATCCATTCCTCTCCACCCTCCTAGATATCTAGAGGGGATGCAATTGAAGCATACCTGTTTGTACTTTCCTCCAGAGAGGAGTGCAGAGATCCGTCACCAAAATCTTTTGTAATGTCTCCTGTGTTTGGAGACATCCAATGACAAGGAAGGCAATACCATAGGAACATCCTTCTCTCCCTGGTTTGCATCATGTTTCTTTTATAACAGGGTGGGTAACAGGTGGCCCACAAGGCGCAGGCCACATGACCCCCTGGCCTTTTTTTGCACCCGCCCTGCCAAATTTAGCATGGTAGTGGTGGCAAAAAAAAACCCCAGGAATGTTGCTTGAAAAAAAGTGCTATCACTTATGCAAAGAACCTGTCAAATAACTCTGTATTTTATGCAACAAAAATGAGTGAGGGGTGGCTTACTTGCTGATGTATTCTCCAGTCAGGACCTTTGCACAGGCCTTGCATTTGAAGCATCCCAGGTGCCACTGCTTATCCAATGCTAGTAATGCTTGCCCATTTTTTATATCTCTTCCACAGCCTGCGCAATCTGCAAATAAATCAGTATACATGTATCAGGCTTCTGAGTTCTGTTGACCTGCTTTTTCTCTCAGTCCCTCCAAGATTATACCAACCAGGCTCATTTTGAAGCAAGGTAAGATAATTTATTACTTAGGCAAACTGCCAATAAGAATTCAAAAGAACAGGTGGCTAAATGTCCAGGCTAAATGCTGCGAATAAGTTTTTTAATTATATATATATATATATATATATATATATATAATGTGTGTGTGTGTGTGTGTGTGTGTGTGTGTGTAAATGCAGCCCTATCCTTTATAATGGGAGTCTGAAAAAAACTGCCAATTTTCTTCCAGCTTCACCTAAACGCTAGACAACGATCAATTTTAATTTTGCATATATCTAGAAATAAACATGTTCCCCCTTCTAGGGGTGGAGCTGACAATCCTACCATTTTATCCCATTTCTTTTGTTGTCCTTTATCAAGCATTACATTTCTACCCTCTAGATGGCAGCAACATTCAAAAGTGTGTCACGTAAAACTAGCAGGTAGAACGCTTAAGGGAAGGGAGATAAATTACAGCCGCCCTGACACCAAACCTTTTGATAAAAACAGGGTACAAGAGCTTCATTCTCTGCTTTGCTTGGTTATAGTTTGTAGGGTTGTAGGGTGGCCGGGTGACCAGCCAGATGGGTGATTAACAAATGTAATAAATAAATAAAGAAGGCAGGGCAAAAATAAAAGCCTTGTCTGGAAGGCCCGATGGACTCCACTTCAGAACATGGAGTGAACCTTGGCCCGACTTTCTGAGATTATCTGAATCAAGAAAAATGCGAAGGAAAAGAGAAGTCACATAAAGAACTGTGACTGGATCTATTTTTACATAGCATCTGAGAGTATATTTTGATTATTATTTTTTTAATGATGCTACAGTCCAGCAAAACTGTTATCATGATAATCCTGGAACCAAAGAAGCAACAACACCTCCTGGACTGAAAAGCTGGCACAGAAAGCCAATTGGATATATAAATAAGTGTATTAAAAACTCTGATATATTAATAATGATATAACAAAAGCAATCTAAAATGTATTAAGATTATAATCCTATGCAAGTTTAGACAGTAAAAAGTCCTACAACTCCCAGCTTTCCCCAGCCAGTCATACTAGGAATTGTAGGATCTTTTTCTGTCTAAATATGCATAGGATTGCATCCTAAATATTATAAAATCTGATATGTTGGTGAATGTATCACAAAATCTGCTTGGTATTATAATGTTGGAGAAAATATAAAAGAAAATACTTTTGTCTTTTT
Organism: Shinisaurus crocodilurus; assembly: GCA_021292165.1. Taxonomy (NCBI): domain Eukaryota; kingdom Metazoa; phylum Chordata; class Lepidosauria; order Squamata; family Shinisauridae; genus Shinisaurus; species Shinisaurus crocodilurus. The sequence continues at coordinate 77,488,895 of CM037878.1, forward strand.
GTATGTCTAATTATTATTGTTGTTGATGATTATTTCATATTTATACAGCATTGTTCATGTCTGTAGTGCTTGAAAGAGCTCTATAAGAGAGAGAAAGTCAGGAGGATCCTGCCCCAAAGAGCTTGCACTCTAAACGGGAAAGACAACAGAAAATGGGATGGGCGAGACAGAAGATAGGAAAGAATTAATTTGAGTACATCAGCTTTTCCCAACTTTGCACACCCTCCAGATGCTCAGGACTACAATTCCCATAGTCCCAGCCAGCATGACTAATGGTCAGGGATGGTGGGAGTTGTAGTCCAAAACTTCTGGAGGCGGGCACCAGGATGGGGAAGCTGGACTGGTGCTTTCCATGCTCACGTGAAAACCAACCACTCAGCAGTATTTAGTATTTTGGAACAGCAAACTCCCTTGCTTTTTTCACAGAAGTTAACTGCTGATCAGAATAGCTCACGTTCAACATAGCAACTGATGTGAGTGACACACCCCATCATTTGAGCAGTAAACCTGATTATAGTTGGGAATATGAATTAAGCCCAAGGTCTCACACAAAAAAGTCTGCATGCATGCTTGCAGGAAAAAACACAGAGAATCACAGACAAAGACAGAGGAAAGAAAGAGAAACCATAAACAGGAGAAATGATTATGCATCAACTCTTATTGGATCAATAACAGACCTATGGGACTTGCTTTTCAGTTTCACAGCACTGTTTTCTCAAGCCAAACTAAATGAAATCTCTGAGTTATAAACTAACCAAGAAACAAGGTAAGCTAAAAATATAAACCTGCTGTCTCTGCAAGTGAGGAGCTCTGCTAATTTCAGACCTTAATAGTTGTTGATGCTAATTACCGTAGTTAAATAGATAGGCACAGATGGCAGCAACTCACTCAAATAATCAAGGTTCTGGTTCAAGCCACTTTTCCTGGAGACCAATACAATTTAGAATTTTAGCTTCCAGCCACACATCATCCTCTAACACATTTCTTGAAATCTAGTTCAGTTATGAATATTGTTTCCTAATTGTAAAGATATCGCTAACAGCTTTAGCTTTCAGACAAGGCCTAGAAAGGAAGAAGCAAATATCTTGATGCTTCAGTATCCCAGTCCATTATTTCCTTTTCTCATCCTTATATCAACATCCACCAGATGATGCAAACCAGCAGCATTAAATGAACAATGAAAGGGGAAGCAGTCTAGTCACTGCAGAAAAGGACTAGGCTGGTTACCAAAAAAACCTGATGTGTTTGCACTTTACTCCATTCATAGGGCCTTCTGAGTGTAATTGCCCAGAAAACCATGGACTACTACAACAACATTTTCTCATGCCAGGATAGATACCGGAATCTCTTGACCTCATATTCTAATGACGTACCACTGTGTCATGATGTCAGGAGGATTTCAACCCAGAAAGCAAGTTTTAAAAATTGCACCCATAAAAAGCCATTTAATTTATTCATTTATACATCCATACAAAAAAAGTATCCCACTTTTCCTCTTCCAAATGAGAAGATTTCTTTGTAACATATTTTTATACAACTCCAAAGGTATGAAAACAACCTCTAAAACAGGGGCCTCCAACCTTGGGTCCCCAGATGTTGCTGGCCTACAGCTCCCAGCATACCCAGCCAGCATGGCTAATGGCAAAGGATTCTGGGAGTTGTAGTCCAGCAACATCTGGGGAACCAAGGTTGGAGAGCCCTGCTCTAAAACAATGGGTTAGGAACATAGGAAGCTGCCTTATACCAAATCAGACCATCAGTCCATCTAGCCCAGTATTGTTGACACTGACTGGCAGCAGCTCTCCAGGGTTTCAGGCAGGAGTTTTTCTAGCCCTACCTGGAGATGCCGGGGATTGAACCTGGAACCTTCTGCATACAAAGCATAGCACTAAGCAATGGCCCTTCCCCAATCATGACTAGCTTGTTCGATTGATTTCAATGGGTCTACTGTAAGCATGACTAAGTCTGGATCCAACCCAATGAAATTAGCTGAATGAGTGTTGGACTTGATCGGGTGTGTGGAACCTGTGGCCCTGCAGATCTTGTTGGACCCCAAGTCCCATCATCCCTGATCACTGGCCATTCTGCTTAGGGATGATGGGAGTCTGGAGGGCCACAGGTTCCCCACCTCTGGACTAGATACTTATGATGCTACTCTTCGGCTACAACAACTGCCTTGTAGCATCTGGCTGCCAATTGTCAGTAGAAAGGATGCTCACCTAGAAGAACTGATGATTTAACCAGTGGAAAGATGGTGTCATCGTGCCTTACTTGTGAATTTTCCAGAGGTGTTTCACTGATCAGGTCAGCAGACAGAATGTTGAGCTAGACAGACCATTGGTCTAATCTAGGATGGCAATTCTTATTTTCAGACAGCACAGGTCAGGTGTCCCCAAATGGTATTTATAAGCCCTATGTTGTATATCTTTTGACTAAATATGAAAGTGCTCCAGGAAGATTTTAGTATGTCCAAAGAGATCTTCCCTTTGATATAAACCAAGCAGCAATTCAACTGGCCCCAGGCAATCATTCAAAATAAAATTCAGAAATTGCCCTTGGTGGCCAGTCATGAAGCTGCTCTGTGTCCTCCAAGAAGCAAATGTACTCAAGCATTAAAAAAAAAAAAAAAAAAAAAGCTGCTGCTGCTTGGTTAAGGAATAGCTCGCTTTTGATTTTGTGAACTTTGAGAGCCCTTCAGAAATCTGTTCTTTTCAAAAGAATCACTCCGATTCCATAAGTCTCTGGGGCCGGACAATCTTAAAGTGTCCCCCACCCCTGCAGTGAGGAACTGACACTGTGAGACCAAATTTTACCAGTTAGTGGTGATTTCCAACCTCCCAATATCCACACACCCCCATATACACACACCCAGAGGCAAAGGCCAAATAAAGGCCTTTGCCTCTGGCACTGGGCTGGTGATAAACTGAGACCGCCCCATGGTTGTCATGGAGGACATCAAGCCTTGAGCTGGTCCTGTTAAGGCAGCCTCAGCATGGATGTTGAAGTCTCCCAGGACCAAAGTCCTAGGGTTTTCCAACACCACATCCAAGACTGCCTCAGCCAGCTCAGTCAGGGAGGCCACTGGGTAGCAGGGTGGGCGGTACACCAATAGCATCCCCAATCTGTCTCTGGCCCCAAACAAGGTACAGGCCCTTACAGCCTGTCCCAGGGCAGAGGAGTTTCCTGATTAGTGAGACTGAGACTGGATCACGGCAACTCCTCACCCCACCTGCCCTCCAGCCTGGGCTGGTGCTGCACCGAGTAACCAGGTGGGCAAAGCTGGGTCATGTCGACACTTCCCAGCTCACCGTGATGCATGCCAGGACAGCTCCCTCATCCACAATCATACCATGGATGAGTGAGATCTTGTTACAAACTGACCTAGCATTCACCAACACCACAACCAGAACATACCGTATATCTGCACAAATATACACTTTTGTGTGATTTGCCAGCTTAAAAGCACTAAGAGTTCCTCTATCAGACTTTAGTCTTGTTGTAGCTGTAAATTTAATCTGTACAAACAGGGTACAAACTGTCCCTCAAAGATCTCCTGAGTTTCTAGCTGTGCTAATTTCAGAGTCAAAACAGACATTACTTTAAATGTATGTCTAGCCACTGTGTCTTCATTTTTACTCTAGAGTAGGCACAGGGAGCCCAATCCATATCTTGAAAGCCCCCCTACCCTCCATGCTAAGCTCCCAATCCAGATCAGGGGCCCTGCGCCTACTCTAGAGTAAAAATGGGGGGGGGAGACATAGCTGTTAGATGCACATTTGAAGTAATGTCTGTTTTGGTCATCAGTGAGTCACTTAACCAGGCCTATCACAATACAAAATAGCAACCATGGACCTGGGAGAATGTCTGCTGTCTTTGGCAGCAACACATTCAGGGTGCTTTATGGAGTATGAATATATCCAGAGTGCTTTTTTAACAGAAGACAGTGCTGCATGAAATATATCTAAAAGAGATCATTTGAAGGAATGACTTCTTTGTGTAACCAACTTGGATTCACACTGATTGTTCCTCCCTAGATTTTCTTCACTGTATTGGCAGGTGATAGTGGATATCCATATCTGAGATGTATTTCTCATATTATTCTAAAAAGGAGCCAAAAGCAGAGTCACAAAATGGGGAAGAACTTGGGTTACTGCTTGGGGATCTAATATGACTGGTTTTTAATTTGCCTGCAATAAACTGATTTTTATATATGAAATCTATTTGACATATCACAACTGATGTTCACCATAAGCAAGTGTCATGCCTTATATAATCACTATTACTACAGGCTTTCTAGACTATGTTTTTACAATGTAGACTAATGCACTGACACTTTATTTACCCTCCATTTTTTCAAATCGCATTGATACTAATCAAGCATAAATACTCTCTCTCTCTCTCTCACACACACACACACACACACACACACACACACACGGGGGGGGGGGAAGGAGGGGGGGAGAGAGAGTTAAAACCATTAGATTAATAGTTTCTCTGTGTAGAACAGTAAACAGGAACTTATGAGACTTAGGATGCAATCCTATGCATGTTTAGACAGAAAAAAGTCCTACAACACCAAACATAATGCTTAATTCTACTCTTGCTTACCCTATTCCATTCCATTCTCACTGGAGTACAGTAAGCTGATCTGAAACATGGTTTTAAAAGCAAAAAGAACACTATTCAAGGACACTTGATTAATTTGAAGCCTGGGTTCTGTTGTACTCTAAGGAAGCTTAACTATGATTTACTGTGCTGCCTGAATTGACAAACCGCGGTTTGCTACTGGCAAGAAAATCAGAATCAGTGACAGAAACAATGGTTTGAAATGTGTTTCCAAATCATGGTTTTGCTAATTATAGTTTCTTCTCAATTCTGAATTGACAAAACTGTAGTTAGTTACTACAGTGCTTTCTATGGCACTGGAGGCAACTGCACCTATAACTTGGAATGCTGAGCAGATGGAAAAATAAAGCAGGCAAGCAGTTCTAAAACATGATTTCCCTGTGTGTCTGGAATCTCATGCTATGGTTTGTGTTCCAAAATATGATTAGAACAAACCATGGTTTGGCATGATTTCTCATAAATGCCATAAAAGGCAATCAAAGGGCAAAAATCCTGTCAAAATGCAGCTTGCCTAATTTATGAACCCTTTCTTTTTGCCCTGTGTCATACTCAAGCCTGAAGTACAATTGGTCTCTTCCCCATATAATGATATGGGGAGCGGGGAAGGGTGCTCGGTAGGGAGGAGAATAGCAATTAGGAGCATAGGAAGTTGCCTCATAATGTGTTAGACCCTTGGTCTGTCTAGCCCAGTATTGTTGACATTGACTGGCAACGGTTCTCCAGGCTTTCAAGCAGGAGTTTTTCCAGCCCTACTTGGAGATGCCATGGATTGAACTTGGAACCTCCTGCATGCAAAGCAGGTGCTCTATCGCTGAGCTACAGCCCCTCCCTCTAATTCAGCAAGTGGCATTAATACGGTAGCACTTGCTGAATTTTACTCTTCTGAAGAATTTTTTGCTTATTCGCCTTCTCTGGGTAACATTCCATTGCTGTGTTTAGAGAACAATCCTCCATTGATGTTTAGTCTTCAGGAGCCCGACTAGGGACTTGATTAAGCCTTTCAGGGAGAAACAATCACAGCAAGATTTCAAGGTCTGTGTTATCCAGAACAGAGCATTCCACAAGACTCCACAAAAGTAGATCCCCTATGAGTAACTTGTTTACTTGAATGTAATATAGGTGAACCTGTTTTTGTCTGGCAGATATTTAAACATATGACTTTGAGGCACATAAACTCTCAATGTGGAGACATGAGCATTACAAAGACAAAACAGGGCAATATATTTGAGGCACCTCTAGCCTTTTCTTTCCCCTTTTTAAATTTTTGCTAGGGTGTATATGAGAGAGCAAAGAAAGAATTTATACACAGCTGGCAGGCAAAAAAGAGGATGAAAGAGAGAACCTGGGTGTGTCATGTGACTGGCAACATTAAAAAATCTCAAACTGCAAATGACACTCAGGGTTTATCAGTTCCCAGGGAAGATTATATTAATTGATGCAATTGTTTCAAAATGCACATATAAAATAACTGATTTCAAAGAGCACGATCAGCAAATCTCAGACTTGAAGAAAATGGAAAGTGTGAACACATATCCTGTGGCAGAACTGGGCCTATTGCCTAATTCTGAGGTGTTGGCTTGTCCGCAGGCCAGTTGTGTACTTTTATAAACATTATATTTTGCAATCAAATGCTAGCTCTTTAGAGTAAACTCAGGGAACAACATCAAATGTACTCCGTAGGGAGATTTAATATATATCTTAAGCGAGTGAACAACACTGTATATATACTAGAGATGGGGGGAGGGGGAGAGAGAATGGTAGCATTCGCACTGGAAAGTTCTTTCCAATGATAACACATAAAAGGATGCAAATAACTTCTTGGACCCCTGATATGTTGAATTTTCTTCATGTCCAAGAGGATCTGTACCAAATTTGCTTTCAAACCACTGTTCTCCTTCCATGATGAAACATGGCTCAGGAATGAAGATCTTAGTAGCATAATGTTGTTGTTCCCTAGATAAAGGCACAGGGAAAAGCTATAGATGAGGCCTGGAACCAATGCCAGAATAGAAGCCCAAAAGCAGAAGCAGCCTTGATAAAAAGCCATGTGGGTGGTTGGAGAGTCAAAATGTGCCCTTAAGAGAACCTCTAGAGATGCTATACGTGCTATAAATTTGCATCTCTGTTGTGTTCCTTACAAACAATATCTGTAAAAAACGAACATGATACCTTATCCAAGGCTCTTTTAGAACTTTTCATTCCTCATGTCAGGCAAAGAGGGTACAGTAATACCTTGGATTGCAAGTACAGTGATGCCTTGGATTGAGAGCATAATTCGTTCCGGAAACGTGCTTGTAATCCAAAACACTCTTATATCAAAACGAAATCCCCCCAAAAAAATTTGTACAGAGATTTTTAATTTAAGCCGTACTACAGTACTTGTATTGCAAGACATCGGTTGTATATCAAGTAAAAAAAAATTAAATAAATATTTAAAAATTTGCTTGTCTTGCAAAACGCTCTCAAACCAAGTTACTTGCAATCCAAGGTATTACTGTAACTTGGTTTGAGAGAGTTTTGCAAGACAAGCAAATTTTTAAATATTTATTTAATTTTTTTTTACTTGATATACAAGCGACGTCTTGCAATACAAGTACTGTAGTATGGCTTAAATTTAAAAATCTCTGTAAAAAAAATTTGGTGGGATTTCGTTTTGATATAAGAGTGTTTTGGATTATAAGCATGTTTCCGGAACGAATTATGCTCTCAATCCAAGGCATGACTGTACTTCTTTCCACTCACAAACTGTTGCCAGGCAAGAGGTAATGTTTGGAGATGATCCTTGGAAGATAACCGAGCTGTGTTTTCTGCCTTTGCTACAAAACCTGGTTTCCATTTCAATTAGAGAGCAAATTGGGACTGTTACCAAGATGACCCAAGCCTTGGATTATGTATGATCAAAGATGGCTGGATCATCTTTTTAAAAGACACAAAGGCAGAGTTCTCATGCTCATGGAGAGAAACAATGTAGCATTCACATTACCCAGGTTCCTTCACAGTTGAGAAATAAGGGGAAAATCACAAAAGCCATGTCATTTGTATTGGAGCACATGCACTTCACAGAAGTTTCAAAGAGTCAAAAAGGCTTTGCAGATGAGTATTGTGTTGTAACTCTGTGAGAAGACGATATTCAAAAAGCAACTTGATTTCATTCCAGAGCCCACTGAACTGAAAAGAGGGTGAGATGTGCCATGTGTCAGACCATGTGGTGGGTTAGGATGGAGGAACTGTGGGGGGAGTTGCTGACAACAGTAGGTGAGGACCGATTTCCTTTACACAAGGGGTGTTGAACCTCTTTCAGCCCGAGCACTGAATCCTATTTCGGAAAAGCTCTCCGGGTGCAGGGCCAAAGGCAAAAGGGGTGTGGCCAAAATACCAGCATGTTATAGGTTAAGGGAGCAATCCTATGGCCCCTAGACAGCTCTCCAACCTTGATGCTGGGAATCGGAGCACTGACCCCCCTGCCCCCTCATAGCCGGTGAGGGGAAAGAACCACACCAGCTGTTCTCTGCGGTTGGGAAAGTGACCTCGGAAGGGGAAAAGGGGGTGTTCTGGTGGAGAGGGAGGGGAGTAGACTGGAGAGACCAGGATCCTGACACCACTCCAGCCTCCTTTCCTCCCCCTCTGAGACACTCCAGCTAGACTGCCAAAAAAAGGGCCCATCTAGCGGAAAATGCAGGATGAGAAGATGGGGAGGCAAAGATTGCCTCTGCCGCTCATCCCACTCTGCATTGGATAACCGTAAGCCTTTGAGTTCAGGGGCTTACAGGGGCTTACAGAGAGTGTGCCCTAAAGCTCTTAGTGCCAGTAAATAAGCCTTAGGAGTGGCATCTCAGCCTTTTAGAATGGGGGGAAATGCACAAAAGTCAGGAAACCCCCAACTGGTGGTTGGGGGAACCACCTGGGGAACCACAGAGGACCAAATTTGAACCCCAGGAGAACCAGATTTGGCCCACAGGGCTGAGGTTTCTCACCCTTGCTTTATACTTTTCCAGAGACTCAAGTAAATTTTGCATCCAAAAAGCCAACATTTTACCAAGAAAACCTAGAAATATGTATCCAGGTTTGAAACCAAGTTATCTGAAGGATCACCTCCTCCCATGTGAACTTGCTGGTGCATCACATTCAACTTCTGAGGGCCTGCTCTGTGTTCCACCAGCTTCAGAGGTACATTTGGTAGGGACATGAGAGTGGGCCTTCCTGGTAGCAGCACCCAGGTTGTGGAGCTCCCACCCAACAGAGGTTTGGTTGACCACAAATCTCCTGAGTTTTAGGAGGGCAGCAAATCCTTCTCTTTCTTTGCCATGCCTTTAATCTGCTTTAATCTCCTGCTATGGCAATGTATTTTAAACTGACCCAGTTGTTTAATGCCCCTCTCATGCTGCTGTTTTAATGATTTCAGTGTCTTAACTGTGATGATTGTTTTAAATTTGACTGCATTTCTTGTTTTTTCAATCTGGAAGCTACCTAATTCAGGCTAACAACATAAACCAACATTAAAAAGCAGCCAAATAAAATTGTAAAAAAGACTCAGGAAAGCTTTTCAGAATAAATGTTTGGAAGTCACCCACTTCCAAAGGAAGTAAGGGTGGGCAATTGGCCTCCTATGACAAGGCATTCCAACATTTCAGGGGCCAGAACAAAAAAGGCTCTGTTCTCTGTAGATGGCAGCCTAGCACTCAGAAGGGATCACAGGATATCATAGGATCATAGAGTTGGAAGGAGCCTACAAGGCCATCGAGTCCAACCCCCTGCTCAATGCAAGAAACTAGAGGAGGGGTCTCCCATCCAAGTAATAACCAGGCATGACCCTGCTTAGCTTTCCACGCTCAGACAAGCTGAGCCAGCATGAGCCACAGGCCTGTCTGACACTTTAACAGGGCTTCACTGGCTGATCTCACAGCTTGAGGGGGAGAAGATACTGCCTGAGATAATAAGGACCCAGAACCAGCACCTTGAATTAGGCTCCAAAATGAACTGGTAACCACCAATGCAATTGTCTCATAACAGGTGTTAGAATGTTCATGCCAACTTATACCCATCAGTAAGGACATGATGTACTGAAGCAGCAGAGGTTCCTGGACTGCCTTCATGGGCAGCCCCACATAGAGCACATTACAGTCTGGAAGTCACTAAAACATGAATTAATGAATTAATGAATGAGTGAATGAAAGCAGCCAAATCTTTTTATCTTCCAGTATGTGCAGCTGGTGAATCCAGCTTTGGTAAAAAAAACAAAAACAAAAAAAACTAAAAACATAGCCAGCCACTACCTTGTCATCCAGGAGCACTGTTGTGTTCAAGAGTCCCCACAAGCTACAAACCTGTCACTGAAGGGAGAGAGTGACCCTGGCTAGGACAGGAATTTATTCAGCTTGCTGCTCCCCTAATTTCCACACAATCATTAATTCTGTTTTGTCCGTCTTAAGCTAAATTTTATTCACATCATCCAGTCCATTGCTGATCTCCGCAATGCGTGTTTGGAAACTGCTTCAGTGCAGGCTTTAGCAGATCTCCAAAGCAAGAGAATTCCCCAGTTGTGAAGCCACCACTGAGCATGCTTCTATCCCTCCATATGATACTTTAATGGCATGCAAAAGGACCACTGGAGATCAATTCACATGTTCAAAACCCACTTCATTTGATGCTCCTGGAGTCACCTGTGCTTGTCCACATGCCTGCAATTACATTCTTCTCATAATATGCATGATGACCAGCTCTTTCAAGCATGCAGTCACAGTGATGTAGAAGTAATTTCCATTACGACAGCATTGCTTTTTCCAACCATGGAAATAACTGACAGGTGCTGTGGCAATTGTGACTAATACCCTATGTCTCCCAACAACCTAAATGGCTGAATAGACAAAGACTCTATCCAACCATTTAGGTTGCTGGAAGACATAGGAAAAGTCCAGTATTGGCACTCACAGAAACACTTCCAGCTGACAGTGGTCTGGGCAAAGGCCTGGTTTTGTCCCACATCCCTCCCTTTCTGAGCTCCCCTCTCCTAGGAAGACTTTACCTACCTCTAACTACGGTACTTATATTCCCCATGCTCTCCAACTCACTCTCCTCTTTTCTATCGTACCCCACTAAACCTACACCGCAGCTCATAGCCCCATTCTCATTAGGTGGGGCCATGGATCTTTCTTGACCCACCCCTCACCATTCCTTCTAACCCCATCTTATCCTTTCCCATTACAAATATTCCAATTTTTGAGCCTGCCTCTACTAAAGAACAATACTACTTTCTAGTGTAGCCTTCCCCAACCTCGTGCCTTCCATATGTTTTGGACTAAAGTTCCCATCATCCCTGACCATTGGCCATGCTGGTTGGAGCTAATGGGAGTTGTTGCTTGCATCATATCCAGGGATGTTGAAGAGTCCTTGGTCCCGAGTCCCGAGTCGAGTCCCGAGTCTTGAGTCCCGAGTCTTTGGACCCGAGTCTAGAGTCCGAGGTCCAAAATGGTGACTCGAGTCGAGTCCCGAGTCCCGAGTCCCTCCCAAAGCGGCGGCCCATGGAGGGAGCAGGAGGGTCTCCGCGAGAGGAAGAAGAGCTGCCCTTCCTCCCGCGGAGACCCTCCTGCTCCCTCCGTGGGCCGCTGCCGCTGCCGCCCTCACCTCGCCACCGCCGCCCTCACCTCGCCACCGCCCTCACCGCTGCCGCCGCCCTCGCCTCTGCCACCGCCGCCGCCGCCCTCGCCTCCACCTCCGCCGCCCTCACCTCCACCTCCGCCGCCCTCACCTCCACCTCCGCCGCCGCCGCTGCCCTCGCCGCCGCCCTCGCTTCTGTTGCCGCCGCCGCCGCCACCGCCGCCCTCACCTCCTCCTCCTCCTCCACCTCCGCCGCCGCTGCCCTCGCCGCCGCCCTCGCTTCTGCTGCCGCCGCCCTCACCTCCTCCTCCTCCTCCTCCGCCTCCTCCTCCTCCTCCTCCGCCGCCGCCCTCGTCGCCGTAGCACACAGCACGCCGTAGTACACAGCACGCCGCCGTCCTCGTCGCCATCGCCGTAGCACACAGCACGCCACCAGCGGCGTCGCTCTGTTTTTGGCGGGGTTGCTGTGGTTCAAAAACAGAGCGACGGCAGCAACCCCGCCAAAAACAGAGCGACGCAACCCCGCCAAAAACACAGCAACCCCGCCAAAAACAGAGCGACGCCGCTGGCGGCGTGACGCGGCGTGCTGTGTGCTACGGCGATGGCGACGAGGACGGCGGCGGCAGCGGGCGGCGGCGGAGGAGGAGGAGGAGGAGGAGGTGAGGGCGGCGGCGAGGGCGGAGGCGGAGGAGTCCTTGGGCTCGAGTCCCGAGTCGAGTCCCGAGTCCCACATAAATTATTGGGACTCGAGTGGGACTCGAGTCAGAGGGGGGACTCAGTCGGACTCACGAGTCGAGTCCCCGAGTCCGAGTCCCCATCCCTGATCATATCTGCAAAGCCTCAGGTGCTTTTTCAGGGACACTCTCCCCAAATGAGGCTGCAGATACACATCAGTTCAAAATTCCTACCTGGAATTAGATTCTCTTGGGTTCTTTGGACTGCAACTGGCAAATCTATAACCTGAACCTCTTTTCTTTTGGGTTCCAAAGAAAGGAGCATAGAACTCCATGATATCTATTTCTCTTGGGCTCCCAGAAAAGAACTTAAAATTCCATGATATTTATTTCAAAGCAAACACTGTTTCCATTCATAGCAAAGAAAAGTATTTTGTAGGAAACTTGTTCTCTGATCTATGAAACTCTATAACTGCAAAATACAGCTGCTGCACCAGGGTGACATCTGGGTTAAAACCTTTTTGTTTAAACACTAGTAGATGATGGTTTAGTCATCCAAAACTATGCTTCTGTTCTAGGTTTGTACATTACTGAGTTGAATGGAATTCTAATCTACAACTACAGATTGTAGGCCTGAATGTAATAATAATGATAATAAGGGGGACTTGCAAGAATGTGTTGCGTAGAATCTCCAAGACTGGATGGCAGTGGGGAGACTATTTTTTAGGAGTCTGCACTAGTTTCTAAAACAAATGAAAAACAAAACAATCACATACCCCATTAGTTTCTCGATGAATTTTCAATGACTATTTTTTAAATAGAGTTTAAAAAATAAAGGCAACAAAAAATAACATACATAATAATAGAACAAGAACACTAAAGAAATAAAGAAATTCACTAATATAATTCTTAGTCTATCACTAATATGCTTGCGGAACAGGAAGAGTAAAACAGCCTAAGTAGAAGCTCACTATCTAATGAAAGAATGGAAGTACAAGTTATAGAAATGAACAAAAATATAGAAACAAATAGGAGAAACAAATGAAAATCCTTTTGTTTCATTTCTCCCATTTGTCTTGCACATGAGAGATTTCTGAAATTGGCAAAAGACATTGCATTGCTTAACAAACAGAAACATATTGTTACATCCGGGGGGGGATAATCTGGGGGGGGGGGGAATCTTGGAGCAGTCACACAATGACAAAAGTTGGGGAAAGTCCAATCTGAAGTATAGAAGTATTAGCTCAAAAGTCTCAAAACGTCTGTGGCATTGCAAATGGATACATCTAGGGAACATTCTGTAGGGAGGGGGGCATCTTGGAGTGCTCTGAAAATGGCAGGCCAGATGCCCTTTTCACTCATCCACCCATGGGAAAGTGGGGCAATACCCCCTGGTCCCACCCCTGCTGTCACGTCCCCCACTGTCTCCATGCCCCCCCCCGATCTGTGCATTAGAGCAGGGCTCTCCAACCTTGGGTCCCAGATGTTGCTGGCCTACAGCTCCCAGCATACCCAGCCAGCATGGCTAATGGCAAGGGATTCTGGGAGCTGTAGTCCAGCAACATCTGGGGACCCAAGGTTGGAGAGCCCTGCATTAGAGGGAATGTCTGTTAAAGGGAGTCTGCTGTACACACATAGGTTATCCCTCTGATTGAGGACCCTGTGCAATCAAAGATGGGGGGGATGGATGGATGGATGGATGGATGGATGGAAAGACAGACAGACAGACAGACAGATGATTGATAGACAGATCGATAGATTAGATAGATAGATAAATAGATACATACATACATATGTATTTGCATCAGCCACTAGCCATTGTAATTAATGGGTTGTATCCATGTTAGTCCTAGTTAGAGCAGATCCATTGAAATGACTAAGTCATGGCTAACTTAAGTTCCATTCAGTTCAATGGGTCCACTCTAAGTAGGGCTCACACTGCATACAGCTAAGCAGATAAAATTGCCAAATAAAAATTATACAAAAATAAAGAATTATGAAAGAAACAAGCAATTTCCAGGAAATCTTTTTCGAATCACTTTAGCTCCTGATTCACCCCCTGAACATATAACCAATTCAAAGGGGAAAGTGAGTTCCTAAGTTGCTATATCTGAAGATAAATGACCACATTAAATAAGCCCCCAAGCCCCAAGATAATACACTTAAAGAAAATGGGGCAGGGGAAAGAGTGCTGGTCAGGAGTTCATGGTCACACAACTTTAGTTCTCTGCACTGCTCCCTCAATCGGGGAAACTATTCTGAATTTCTGAGGTTCAGCTACTTCAAAATGGAAACACCAGTATCTTTCAGTCTTAAAAATATATTGGTTATTGAAAAATGCTCTGATAACTAGCCAGACATTAGTAGAGCATGTGAACTGCCTCAATTAAGCAATGTTATGCTTGAGATCCTGTGAGGCAATATGAAAGCTTTGTTTGTAGTGCTTGATTTGTAATGTTTTTCACACATTAAGTCACCTCCTAATACTATAGTCAGTGGGGGATGAACATGCATGTGTGAAATTGCCTTCAGTCTTTACTAAGTAAGCAAGTAGCAACCCAGATACTAAGCCTCAGTATGTCTACTCATAAGTAAGCAGGACTGAATCACTCAGCAGTACTTTCAAACAGCATCCAAATTACCAAGCCTCTGCATGTCTGTTCAGAAGCAAGCATGAGCAGCATGTTTACTCATAAGTAAGCAGGGTAAGATTCTGTGTGCCTACTCTCAAGAAAGGAGGGCAAGCTTCAGAAGTAAGCAGGACTGAATCACTCATCAGCTTCCTCCCCAGGTCCCACCCCCTTTCCCCTGCAGGGAAAAGCTCTTATCTCCAATCAACAGCTGATCAGAGATAAGAGCTTCCCCAGAAAGAGAAAGGGAGACTGCTTTACCCTGCTAGGAGAGGGGGCAGGGCCTAGGGAAGAAGCTGGTGGGCTGGATGGGGATCCCAGCAGACTGTATCTGGCCTGTGGGCTGACAGTTCCCCATGCTGGCCCTTAAAATGCTGTTCTTCCTGGTAGGTCTTGTGGATCTTTATGAACCCCTTGGTCAATATAACACAGTCAAATTATATAAAGTTTAGAAACTAGAGGACAACCCAGTATATATTTTTGAATAATTTGCAGGAAGTTAGCCTCAGATCTCATCTAAGAAAATGTTAGACTTAATTCATCAGGTTGAGTTTGAAGTTACTTCAAATATGTTATCCTCAGTTGGCAGGTATACATTGGTATAGAAAGAGAGAGAAAAAACCTAGTAAACAGTGGAGTCAAATGGCAATGAAATGCAAAAAGTAGTCTGCGACAATTCAATTTAAGCTTAAATGTAAGCAAAATAAACAGCTAGACTATTCACAACAACAGTAATTGGTGATGACACAATTGTTCTAGTGTTGCTAAGCAAATCAACACCTGCAGTGGAGCAGGAAGCCTCGGTCAAATGGATGGGGTAAAGACAGAGGAAGATGTTTGGGTGGGGTGAGGGGCTCTCCCCCCAGAGAAATAACCATTTCTTATTAATGATGTGATTTTTGGAGCTGAGGAAATGCATTAAATATGCAAACAGATTAAAAGTAGAATACAGATCCAGAAAACTTCAGAAAAAAACTGGAGAAAAATTGAGAGACCTCCACTCTCATTATATTACTGAAGTCTGCAATGATATCAGAATCATGTTTACTGAGAGATTTAACCCATTTAGCCAGTGTACTGAAACCTCCAGAGGCAGATTCAACAATACATTTTCATCTAGGTTCCACAACTAAAGCAGTCCTAAATGTTTAGCTTCCTTCTTTCCCAACCTGCCTTTCTTAAATAAGCTTTCTTGCTAATCTGCCTAACAGCAAGTAACAAAAGGAACAGACACACTTCCTATAAAAGAGATTTACTTCTGAATAAGACACCATTACAAAACATGACTTCAAAGGAGAGGGAAGATTGATGATGACTGTAGCTAGCTGCTTTGGAATGAAGCAACAGATCCGGAATATTTTACACTAATTAAAATTCACTTGCCAGAGCTGGGAAATAGGAATGCTCACATCAGAAGGAAAGTGAGGAACCTTTATTGTAGAAAAAAAATGTTTGCCAATTACCATTTCCCAAGGTTTGTTTACTGAACTCTGCTGAACTTTATTCTGTAGCTGTATTTGCATGTTGTTTTCCTAGCAAATCTTAGCACTATCATATATACCACTCTGACACTGACAAAGGAGGACCAAAACCTTCAGAAATTTTATTTATACATTATAATTTAATTTATAACTCACCCACTTACACACACACACACACACACACTTACATGCACACTGTGATGTACCTACACAGATTTACAGTTCCGTGATGTGGATGCGAAAAAGAAATACTTCATTGGATTATAGAACTGCACATTTATTTTGCCACTACAACTCATCCAAGAGATGTTGGCAATCATTTATAAAAACACACACAACCCAAATCAAAGATTTCCAGTTAAATTTCTCAGTTGACAATTTTTTTTAGCATTATTTATTTATTTATTACATTTCTATACTACCTAATAGATGAGGCATTAAAAAAAAGTGACCTTATTTAAGTACTTTCAAACAGCAATAAAACATGTCAAGTATGGGAGTTCTCTGCAACTTCTGAGACTGGTGTTTCAAAACTCAGAATCTGACTTTGAGGAAATTTTGATTTTCCAAAAAATAAAACCCACCCCACAACTTCTATTCCTGCCGCATGTAAAATTACAATTGTGATATTTCCCCCAATTTTGTAAGTGTAAAGTACTATGATTTCATTAAGCCCTTGAAAACACCTTGTACTATCAAGAGGGGAGAAATGGGTGATCAACCATTACCACCTTAAACCTCAGCAGTTTATGAAGGGTCTTTTTTTGTTTTTTGTTTTTTTGAAGTGACAATAATCT
Source organism: Shinisaurus crocodilurus (assembly GCA_021292165.1). NCBI lineage: Eukaryota > Metazoa > Chordata > Lepidosauria > Squamata > Shinisauridae > Shinisaurus > Shinisaurus crocodilurus. The sequence continues at coordinate 77,505,697 of CM037878.1, forward strand.
CAGGATAAGTGAAATGGTTGCACTTAGAAATGGTAACCGAAGCACACCTCCTTTCCTCTATAGTTGGATCAGCTCAAGAGACAAATTCATAAAATACTTTCCCCATACATAGTTAAACAAAAAGCAGCAGTGCTTGGAGGGTGGGGTGCTTTCTTATGAATCTAGATTTCCAGAAGGTAGAACAGTGACCCAGCAAAAGTCAGAACTGCTCAGCACTGCGTAGATCGAACAAACTACACAAAATAGGACAAGCTATCCGGGCTTTCGATTTGTTTTGGAGCTTAGGAAAGCGTATGTAGTACTTACTGCTGGAACTGGAGAGTTCTTTTGGACTGGATGACATTGGCTGAGCACACATCTGACAGAGACAGTCTCGTCCATTAAAGGTAACCCTGTCTCCTGGTGGGAAAGGACGTCTGAAGAGCAAAAGGAGAGGAGGATTTCAATGCAAAGTTACCCCTCCGGTTTCACTCTCTCAGTCTCTTTCCCATCTCTCTTCAGCCTCCGCCTTCGGTGCAAATCAATATCTTGCAGGAGCATGGGCCAAAAATGCTCAAAATGTAACACTGGCAAAGGCAGGCATTTGGAAGAAATCCAAAGACTAAATGCACCTCCACTGGGAGAGAAGCTGATGTTAGATGAGCCTGAATGATATCTTTTCCGAAGCAAAGCTATCACAGCACCGATAGAGAGCGCTGTTGCTGTTTTTAAGCCTAACATACATGAACATTTTCATTTGGGAAATGTGTCCATCCATGCTGCCTTCCCCAACCTGGTACCCTCCACATGTTTTGGAGTTCAACTCGCATCAGACCCAGCCAGCATAGCTAATGGTCAGGAATGCTGGGAGTTGTAGTTCAAAACATCCAGAGGGTGCCAAACTGGGGAAGGCTGGAATAGTGCTTTCTAATATCACATGAAAACCAACCACTTGGCACTATTTGGTATTTAGGAATAGCAAACTCTCCCACTTCTTTTTGCAGAAATTAGCTCAAGTAGATCAGATAGCTCATGTTCTACAACTAATGTGAGCAACAAACCTGATATCTGAGTAGTTTCTTTTCTTCTTAACAGTCACAGTAGTATAGAGCACCTTGGAACAGCAACTTCTATCTCAACCCTGCCAATATCTGTATTGTTAGATGGGATGCAACCCCAGAAAGCAAAGCTGGAGAACAGTATCACTCTGGCTGCAGGGGTCTAAGAGAATGCTGCCTGTGGAACACCAGACTTGGTAGCAAGGGCACGTCAGTGAAGTAGGTATTCCTTGCATTTCTATCCTTAGAGGCAGCTGAGCTATTTCTCTTTATGCAAAGGGGGTCGAGTTTATTGCAAACTGACATCAAGAGGCATTAACAATTTCTCACCCGTTGCCAAGAGAAAGCTGCCAAGCAGCTGACATGTTAATTCCAGGCCTCAGCAAAAGCAGTAAGGCTCCAAGTCATGCAAACACTAGACATAAATTGGAATATAGGTTGCTGCTTTATACTAAGTTAGACCTTTGGCCCATCTAGCTCAGCATTGACTACATTGAATGGAAGTGGCTCTCCAGGATTTCAGTTTTTTCCAAGCCTCCCTGAAGATGCCAGGGGTTGAACCTGGGACCTTTTGCATGCAAGCATGTGCTCTAATACTGAGCTATGGCCTTTCCTCTAAGGCTGTTGCTGGACTACAACTCCCACCATCCCTGACCATTGGCTGTATTGGCTAGGGCTGAAGAGAATTGGAGTCCAACAGCATCTGGCAGACCACAGGTTCCCCACCCCTGTCCTAAGGAGAAAAGATCTACAGCACACAGTATTTGCAGGCAGTCTCCCATCCAAGTATTAACTAGGAATGACCCTGCTTGGCTTCTGCAGCAATCAGACAATTTCAGGTGTGTTCAAGATTACATGCATACTTTTAACCCCTTACAATATAATAACTAGTAAATGAAATACATTTTACAGTATAATTAATGGAAAAAGAAAATGCATCCAGTGGATTATATTTGTCTTCCACCGCAGGGATAGAAGGAGAGAGATATTTTAACAGTTCTGTCTGCTTCAGCTTCAGGGGAAAACAGTAGTTGGAGGGGTTCAGCAGAAAAATGGTGCAGAGCAGAGGGTTGATTGCCATTTATATAAAGTCCCATTGCTATTTATATAAAGTTTATAATATATGTACAATATCTTAACATGTTTTTTCTTTACATTTGTACTGTTTACGATCTCTAAACAGTATATAAACATCAGTTGACTTACTTGCACACGGTGCAGGCAAAGCAGTTAGGGTGATAGGTTTTCCCAAGAGCAGTTACGACTTCTCCTTCCACAAACTCCCCACAGCCATTGCATCGGGTCCCGTACATCCTCTGGTAATCCACAGTGCAAAGGTATTCCCCATTCTTAATGAAAAAGCCACCTTGAGCCAAGTCACACCCGCACACTGTGGGAAAAACAACAAGCACCGAAAAAGAACAAATCAGTTGCTAAATAGAACATCAAGGATTTAGAAAATATTGCAGTTCATGAGTGGTTGGTGAAATACAGTGGTATGAAGGGTATATATAGTGGGATGCCAACAGCAGCCCACATAGGTGGCAGACATGACTTTGCAGTCAGTATTCATAGCAATATTCAGAGCAGTTTGGAGCCATCTGGTTATATATTTGTAAATCCCACCACACATCAGTTGGAAAGAAAATAATCACTGCTGTCCTATGATGTCAGCCTTCCTCAACCTAGTGCTGTCCTAGTGTCTTGGACAGCAGCTCCCATCCTTCCCAGACAGCGTGGATAGCATGGTCAATGGTCATGCTGGCTGGGGATGATGGGAGTTGCAGTTGAACACACCTGGATGAAACCAGGTTGGGGAAGTTGGTATTATGCATTATATTTATATTCGGCCTGCTCTGCATGATCTCAGAACAGCAATAATTTAAAAAATCCAACTGCAATAGTCAGATCCTCCTCCTCCTCCTCTTCTCTCTTGAAGGATTCCATATGCAGTATTAACCATTTTACTTACCCCTCTGTTTTATCAAACTTATCCCACAAAAGCATTCAGTTCTTAATGTCTGTCATCACATTTTTATTAACAACTTTGCATATAGTGAGGAAGTCCCTACAATAATCCTCCCAATTTGAAAGACAACTGACAGCTAAGGGCAAATAATCGTTTCCTCCATGTCACCTAATGCTATTCACCTCACAGCAAACCATGTTCTCTCTGTAGGTAATATAAATGGCTATATCCTGTTGAAAGATGGAGGCATTTAGTGGGCCATGTCTGACCCATGCACTCTTATGAATTGGGAGTTTAACTTCATAATGAGTGAATGCACTAGTGCCTCTTAGTTCAAGAGATCATCTCTGTTAGGCTTTTAGTAGGGTGACTTCAGTAGCCTCATTCATAGTAGTCCTGTATCTATATAACCCTAAGCTACTTCACAATAATGATACTGTCATCTCTGGTTACAAGATGATCTGGAATAATGCCGGCCTACTTGGCTTAAAGAATGTACACAGTACAATGCATAATACCCAATTTATTCTGGACCTATTGGACAAGATTGCAAGTACCATCACTCTTTTAAAATGGGCAACAGGAGTTAGTACCAACATATTTCTTATGCATTGCAGAATACATAGCATCTACGGTAACTAGCCTTAAGGAGCCCTCATCATCCTGGAGTAATTGCCTCCTACAACCTTTCCTTTGGCCTTGTCATATACTCAGCATACTATGGAGTAACAGTGAGGGAGAAAACCATGCAGTTTTTTTCACCACAGAAAATATTACAGAACAAGATTCCTAATCTGCTAAAAAAAAGAGTTCAGTTGGGCTACATTGCATAAAAACCATACTAACAGCCAGTTTATTTAACTAGTTCGTCCAAGTTTAATTAACAAGAGATATATAGAATTTCCAGTTTCTCAAAATATTGTGTTTAATTATCCAGAAAACAAACAAACAAGCCATGCAACACTCCTTCCAAACCCTATGCAAGCAAAACAACTGAGATTTTGTTTATTAAAATCAATATACTTTAATAATATTGCATTACTGCATGAATAAAAGGGGAAAATACCATCCTATGATCATAGTATCACATTGTGTGTGTGTGTGTGTGTGTGTGTCCCAATGTATTATTACTAGACAAATCTATTTCAGAACATTACACAAGTTAGGAGAATCTTAAACAAAGCATTAAATAGAAATGTACATCTCAATTCATTAAACGGAAAGAAAATAAACAATTATCTATTAGCAGTGCAATCCTACATATGTCTACTCAGAAACTGGCCCCACTGAGTTAAATGAGGCTTATTCCCTGGTAGGTGTGTATAGGATTGCAGCCTAAATGTTTCAAAGAATATTTCATTTTCATTTCATTTATTACATTCCTGTACCGACTGCAAAGAAATCCAGCCTCAGTAAGAGTTCCCAATTAACTCTTACTGAGAAGATGAGTTAATTGGGAAAAGGCCTGTTTCCCTTTTAGGCCTCTTGTCTTGAGATGCTCACAGCAAGCTGACTGAGGTGATTTACCACCTCCTTATGGAGTTGGTGCTGGGCAGTTCCGTGCTCAAGGCCATCTGGCCTGCCAGCTAAATTAGCCTCAATAATTCTCAGCTAGGAAGAATGTGGGAAGATGCCCTTGTCCTGGGATGGTAGGCTGGATGGAGGGACCAGAGTTGATTGGCTAAAACAAATCTTCCCAGTTACCAAGGGAGGGGGGTTAAAAGATTGCCCTGGAGAAACTTTCTTTATCTCCTGTCCCAGTGATGTGAACTTTTTGTTGGATGCAGGCCGTGGTGACCTGGCCGGATTTCTACCCCAAGAGAGACCCCCTTGGCTTGGGTAAGAAGCTGATTAGCTAAAGTTAGCTTTTGTTGTTTTGTATTGGCTGTGATATACCAAAGGAGTCTGTATCAGTCATTTTGTCTTTTGTTTATCCTCTCTCCCTTTCCTCTCTTTTTATTACTCTTTTTAATAAACTTATATCAACCTCAACGAAGTGCGGTTTCTTCCAATGCAACTCCGTGTGAATTTCAGTGCCTCAGACCAAGTGACTGGCTACCTAATTGTGTTTTAGGTTGGAGAAGCTTTAATAGAGGAGTGCCTGGAGGAGTGCCTCAGAGTATGATTGTAGTGTACAGGTAGGTTCATACTTCGCTCTTATTCATATTTGCTCTAGCTCAAGATTTCCACCAGAAGGAGATTTTTTTATATATATAAAACAGGTTCAGGGGGGCAAGCCGGTGAAGAAAGCCCCTCTCCCCACCATCACTGGGCAGTGCGATTGCAAGGGTATTGCGTTGTCCAGCTGGAGGGAAAGGAGGTGCTTTCCCCAATAGTCTCCCTGGGAGGAGGCCATGGGAGGAGGCCATGGGGGAAAGCAGCTGCCCCCCGCCAGGCAGTGTGATTGCCCCAGAACCACACTGCCCAATGGGAGGGAAAGGAGGCACCCCCCTAACCCAGCTAGTGGGGGAGCTTCTCACTAGGCAGGCTGGGGGGAGGCGATTCTGCTTGCTAGTGCCGTGCACGGCACTGGCAAGCAGAATTGGAAGGGGGGGGAGTGATTATGGTCCCCTTGTAATGGTGCCAAAGGAGATGGGAGAATTGAGTTAAATGCTGTTCTTTTACGAGTCAAATGTTGTTCTTCTTTTATGTTTATGAATGAGCTTGTTGTTCAATCAATATTGTTTATGATGACTGGGGGTCTGCTAATGTCTTATGTATGAAAAAGTCGTGGCAAGGGTTAATGGACATATAATGGGTTAATAGCCAGAAAAGAGTATAAAGGTACAGTAATACCTCGGATTACGAGTAACTCGGTATACGAGCTTCTCGTAAAACGAGCAAAATTTTATCATTTGTTTCGATTTGGAGGACGAGCGTGTCTCGGAACACGAGCCACACGCTGTGCCCCCGACTAGCACTTAAAGTGCCAGCTCCCCGGCTTTGCCTAGCCGGGAGGGAGCCCCATGGAGGCGAGGCGCAGCCGCTCACTCTGCGGGCACCTCGCACTGCTGCGCCGGCTCCCTGCCTGGGAGCCCCATGGAAGTGAGCCCGCTCGCTGTGCGGGCGCCTTGCGCCCCTGCGGCGGCGCCTTGCACCGCTGCGCTGGGTCCCTGCCCGGGAACCAGCAAAGCACCCCATGGAGATGAGGCGAGGGAGCCGCGTCGCTCGCTCTGTGTGCGCCTCGCGCTGCTGCTTTGCCTGCTTCCTGCCTGGGAGCCGGCAAAGCGGCAGCGTAAGGCACACACAGAGTGAGAGGCCGCGCCACGCCTCCATTGGGCTCCCTGTCAGGGAGCCCAATGGAGGCGAGTGAGCGGCCGCTCGCTCTGCCTGCGCCTCGCGCTGCCGCTTTACTTGCCAGGGAGCTGTGTGGAACTTTGCCAGGGAGCTGCGTGGAGGCGTTCCCGCTGCTCCCTGCCTCTTCCAGCGGGGGCTCGCCTCTCTGCGAGCCGCCCGCGCTGCTATCGCCGGTCCCGTCGCGTCCCTTGCTGCTCCGGAAGTGACGCGACGGGAACTGCAGGGGCCCGTCGCGTCACTTCCGGGGCAGCAAGGGACGCGACAGGACCGGCGATAGCAGCGCGGGCGGCTCGCCGAGGAGGCGAACCGCCCCTGGAAGAGGCAGGGAGCAGCGGGAACGCCTCCATGCAGTTCCCTGGCAAAGCTCCACACAGCTCCCTGGCGAGCAAAGCGGCAGCGCGAGGGTCCCGTCGCGTCACTTCCGGGGCAGCAAGGGACGCGACGGGACCAGCCATGGCAGCGCGGGCGGCTCGCTGAGGAGGCGAACCGCCCCTGGAATAGGTAGGGAGCAGCGGGAATGCCTTCATGCAGCTCCCTGGCAGGGAGCTGGCAAAGTGCTTTGCCGGCTCCCTGGCACAGAGGCGCGGCCACTCGCGCTGCAGGCACCTTGCGCGCTGCCGTGCCGCTTCCCTGCCCGGGAGCCGGCATGGCAGCGCGCGAGGCACCTGCAGAGCGAGTGGCTGCGCCGTGCCTGCCCTCCATGCACCATTTAATCACTGCTTTGCAGGCTCCCTCCATGGGGCTCCCTGCCAGGGAACCAGCAAAGCAGTGAGTAAATGGTTGTGGAATGAATCATCTGAGTTCCCATTATTTCTAATGGGAAAACTCGCTTTGATATGTGAGTGTTTTGGATTACAAGCATGGTTCTGGAACGAATTATGCTCGTAATCCAAGGTATTACTGTAATTGAAAGTTTGACCACCAGAGGACTCTGGATGAATACGTTAATGGGAAAGCAGAATGCTGACAAGAAACAACAAAATATGAAACTGTAAGCAGTTCAGGACATTGGATGAATTAATTTTGTTTAAAGTAACATTGAGGAAGTATCCCTGAGGAAGACAACGAAACGGGAATACAAACCGGTTTCCTGTAGGACTATAAGATCAAGGTGACAACGACTACATATAACCTGGTGGTCTGTTGACCTTTTGTAAGAAGAAAAAAGAAATAAGAAAAGACAACGGTGGATATAGGAAGGACTTTATCCTGGATAGCCAGGACTTTTGAAAAAATTAAAATAATTGTTACATTGAAATAATTGTTTTGAAAAAATTGAAATATATACATTCTATTCAATGTTCATTTGTAATGAATAGAAATTTGTAAAGTTAAAAGAATTATTGGAATTATTTTGATCACGGTGGCTTTGATCATCCTGTGCATGGCAGGCAGGCAGGCAAAGAAGTCCGTTCTCATGGGCCTATTCCCAGGTAGACCCAGGAGAACGTGCCTCGTCCCTTTCCTCTTGCTAGGTGCCCCCACCGCTCAGCTGAGCAGCCACTATGTCCAGCAACGGGAACTGGACAGCAGCGGAAACGTGCCACTTGCACACTTTTGATCACACTGGTGATCTCTAAACTAGACTACTGCAATGCACTCTACATGGGGCTGCCTTTGAAGACTGTTCAGAAGCTGCAGCTTGCGCAAAATGCAACAGCCAGGCTTATTGTGGGGACCGGAAGGTCCGAGCACATTACACCTGTTCTGGCCCATTTGCACTGCCTGCCAATATGCTTCCGAGCCGAATTCAAGGTGTTGGTTCTAACATATAAAGCCCTACATGGCTTAAGACCAAAATACCTGATGGAACGTCTCGTCTCTCCCAACTGCAGTCTATCCGGACACTACGTTCAACATCTGGGGCCCTCTTCCAACTGCCACCTCCAAGAGAGGCTCGGTTGGTAGCAACAAGGAGGAGGGCCTTCTCAGTGGTAGCCCCCCAATTATGGAATAAGCTCCCCACTGAGACCTGCCTGGCGCCAACCTTACTATCTTTTCGGCGCCAGGTTAAGACTTCCCTCTATGCCAAGGCATTCAATAGTTAAGAGCTCAAAATAGTACCGGGGGGGGGGGGATTGTCACCTGTCGACTTAGTTTTATTAAATTTTGGATTGTATTTTAAACTGTGCTTTTTAATTTGGTTTTTAATCTTTTTTTGTATGTTTTTATTGTTGTTTTTATGTACAAACTGTTGTGAACCGCCCAGAGAGCTTCAGCTGTGGGGCAGTATAGAAAATAAATAAATAAATGTCCTGGTTTTAAATTTGAAAAAAATGGTCACCTTAGTCAAGTCATTCATGAGTACAAATGACAGAAGAAACTCCTGATGCCTCCTGTTTTTCAGGAAAAAGCCAGCCTGCCCCCATGAGAAGACTTGATGGCCACATGGTCCTGTTTCTGCTGCTACCGCTTGGAGGCCAGGTTTACCATGCCCAGTAGACCTATTCTGTGAGGCCAGATCCACCTGCATCAGAGGACCACTTGTCCAGATCCAATCAGCCAAGACATAACTCTCCCATAAAGACTCCTGGCTTCAGTACAATGCATTAAGTACTGATATAAACTCAGATTGCTAAAATCAATATTAGATTACATTCCCTAAAGAGGAAGGAAATATAGAGTGCCCTATGATACGCTTCCTCCTCATTTGGATTACACATTGCTATGCACCCACTGTAGGTTGATTACTGCTCTAGGCTATGAAGGGACTTAGAGGAAGGATAGAAGATGTAAGCCGTCCAAATTTAGAGCTTCTCAGGGTTGGAAAATCCACATTAAGCATAGTCGTGAGACGCATGTTCTTAATGAGGGGATTCAGTGGTGTTGGTTTCTGAAAGATACAGTCCAGGAACTTTCTCTAGCAGTCCACTGTTATAAATTTGGACACTAAGTCTAAATTTATAGCAGTGGGCCAACATACCACACAGCTGAATCCGATTTCTTTTTTTTCCTTTTATTTATTTATTTATATATTTTTTTAAAGAACACACATACAAAAAAAAACAACATAAACCTACAAATCATACACTACAGGTGCACCCGTCACCCCGGGGCCAAAACCAATTCTATCCACATAATCCATTATTAATCTATATTCCAAAAATACATCATATCATGACATGGCTTACTCCCTTTCCCCTTTACTAAAACGTAATCTAAAAATGACCCCCTTATTTCCTTAAAATTATTTTTCTTTAATTGTCCCCTTTTACATTTAATACTACATGTTAGTTTATCATTTAAAGCAATATCCCAAACCTCTTTATACCAGTCTATTATTATGAATCCGATTTCTTCCTACTCTTTTCTCTAGGCTAGAATTGGATTTTAACAGCCGTGTCCCTGCATTCAATTCACACTGAGTATGGGGGAGGCATAGCTTTATAAATAGAAAAGATTTTACTATCTCATGTATTAGAGCAGGCGAGCAGCAGTAACTTCTTTTTAAGTGCATGCCCCATTTAAGGAATTTTATGGCTGGCTGATGTTCCTTCTGAAACGATTAATATTTCAGAAATGTTATGTGTTTTGGGAGGTTCATTGCCCCCACCCCCAGCTCTACAGAGCAGCTAATACTATGCATTTCTTCAACTGTTAATTTTCTTTTCTCTTGCAGAAAAGCCCAGTACTTTCCCCTTCTGGGATTCGAAGCTGTCAGGATTTTTAATTAATCTAAGTATGTAAGAAGACTCAGCTCTGTGCAATGCACCATACATCCACCTTTTTTTCTTTTTTGGCACGTAATGGCAAAAATTAACATTCAAAACTGAGGACATTCTGAATGTTGTTTCAGTGTTAACTTGGTCATACATTGTTTACAAAACATAAATTTAATATATGACCGAGAGCCCAGATCAGTAGGGAAGAACTATATAAAACCCATGGGCAGGCTTTGTCCTTCTACAGGACTGTATCACATAGACACGAGTAAGGCACTGGAGAACACCTGCAGTCATGGAAATGCGATCTTGGTGAGAAAGGTGATAGTCCCAGAGCTATGCATGGAACAATACTATTAATTTATCTTGCTTATGAACTATTGGGATTAAAACGTTTTATAGTCATATCTTTCAGTAAGATCCATATGGAATGAAATTGTTTGTATGATCAGTAACAAACTGAATAGGCTTCCACATTTATCCAACATGTGATAAATTCTAACAATGTTACGCACACTCCAGGACTGCAAAATCCAGTGACTGCGGGGGGAGGAAATGGCATAGATTTCATAGATAGATTTCATAGATTATAGAGTTGGAAGGAGCCTACAAGGCTATCGAATCCAACCCCCTGCTCAGTGCAGGAAACTAGAGGAGGGGTCTCCCATCCAAGTAATATGTCCGGCTTCAGGCTGGCCGGCAGCCAGCAGCTGGCCTGGCTTCTGGGAGCGCTGCCAAAAGTCCAGCTGGAACGAGATAAGGGAGCTGTGTTTGCTGCAGAGTAGAAAAAGCGTGGGTCTTACAGTCCTAGGAATCAAGCCGAGAGTGTCAAACCAAAGTCCAAGGGTCGAGCAGAGGCGTAGTCAGAGTGAGTCCAAAGTAGAGTCCAAGAGTCCGGGATCCAAGGCAAGGTTCAGGAGCAGGGTCAAGGATCAGGAACAAGAGTCAAGGAGGACGTTGTTTCCCGATACCCAGGCTTCAGTGACTGAGCGTTTTTATACTGCCTGCTGCTTGGGCACGCCCGTCTCGCAGCTGGAGCTCCTTAGCAGCAGGCTGATTATAAAACCCTCACAAGGCCATCCTGGTTTGCAGCCGGACGCTGCATCGAGGGGCCTGCATCTGTTCCTGCCGTCTCATCTTCCTCCTCTGTCTGGGACTTGGGGCCTGCACCATCTCCACTTCTGATTCTGACTCCTCCTGGGCTGGGGAACTCCCACGGGTCATGCCAGAGGGGCCTGCCAGCTCTTCAGCTGCCGGGTCGGCCCCGTCTGGAGCAGCAGTGTCTGAACTCTGCTCCTGAGGAGTGTCCCGGGCCCTGGGTGAGTCACACTCGTCCTCAGAGGAGGATTCCTGCAGGGGGGTCATGACATAATAACCAGGCCTGACCCTGCTTAGCTTTCCACGCTCAGACAGGCTGAGCCAGTGTGAGCCACAGGCCTGTCTTACAGTAGAAGCATGTCTTCATGTCTTCATGCAGTAGAAGCTTGCATGAAGGGAGATCTTTACAAGAGTTCATTTGAGTCTTATGACAGAAAGTGAAATGCATGGGAGGGCAAGTTCATGAAGTGAAACCTAGACTTCTTTTAGAACACAGGTAGGCAATATGTGGCCCATGGGCTTCATGTGGCTGCTGCCACCCCCAGCACAGATCCCTGCTTGCTTTCCATCATCCTCCAAAAATTGGGTTAAAAATTCAGCAACAAACTGCTATGGAGGCTTACTAAGGACAAATTTGGCTTGTTTTCAAGCCAATGATTTTTTAATTTTTTTCCCTGTTGCCACCACAGCAAAAGTGCAGCCCAAAGGAGGGTCCAGGGGGAATTGGGCCCAGGAGCACCTGAAGTTGCCCACCCCTGCTCTAGTGCATTACAATTGCTTCCCTTCAATTATCTCTATTCATGTGAAATCACATGAGCATCCCAAACACAATAATCCAGTTATTTTCCTAATAAGTCAAAATGGTTGCTTGAATCAGTCTTCAGAGGACCATAAACTCAGCGGTAGAGCACATATTTTGCATGCAAAAAGGTCCCAGGTTCAATCTCTGGCAACTCTAGGTAGGGCTGGGAAAGACTCCTGTCAGAAACACCGGGGAGCCCCTGCTAGTCAACATAGGCAGCACTGAACGAGATGGACCAATGGTCTGCCTCGGTAAAAAGCAGCTTCCCGGGATACCAAACTATTATTCTAGTCCATCTATCCTAAAGGTCATCTGAACTGCTCTGTATCTTTGCTGAGCTTACTGCTGTGCAGTAAGAGAAGCTGCCAAGCACACTGAAATAAGAGACATACCAAATTATCCTGTGCAATCTTGGATTTTTTTGGGTCCAATTTCCTGAGCAAGCAGCAATAAGATAGGAATGTTAAACTAACAACTTCAGCAACATTATCAGTTCTTTGCAGTTCTTTGCCAGTGTGGCGTAGTGGTGAGAGTGTTGGACTGGGACTCGGGAGATCCAGGTTCTAGTCCCCACTCAGCCATGAAGCTCACTGGGTGCCTTGGGGCCAGTCGCTGACTCTCAGCCTAACCTACCTCACAGGGTTGTTGTGAGGATAAAATGGAGAGGAGGAGTAGGAGGATTATGTAAGCCGCCTTGGGTTCCTTGCAGGAAAAAAGGCGGGGTATAAATATAATAAATAAATAAATAATTTTTAACTCTGGATCTATAAGCAGATCATATAATTTGATCAACTACAATAATAGATTAAGTAAAATCCAATAGTATAGTAAATAATGGCTTAAAATGGAGCAGAGAAATGCAAATTTCTAATCGTCCCATGGCCCTGTTTTTTGTGGCAGCATTAATGAATTCCTATCTCAATTTGTTATTTCTTTAAAATAGGCCATTGCCTTTCTATATCTGTCCTTATTTACATTACAAGCTTCCTAGCATGCACTACTATTAAGCACTGTGAGCCCCTAGTCTAAAATGGAACCTCCAGATATTATAATAAAAATTCCAAATAAAATAAAGGTTAAATGTGAACTATCTCACATTTAAAAAAGAGTGCCTTGCCCAGTGTTTGTGACACTTTCTAAACCAAACATCGCTAATATTTCAAGTCCTGAAAGGCACTCCTATGATAAAAATTGCATAGGGTTAGTGCTTACTGGGTAGGCAGTGCTCTGTTGATGTGCATATTTGGAATTCTCTGCATATGATTGATTTGCAAACAGGCATAAGTGCAAGGATTTTGTGTCATGAAAGTAACTCCCAGAAGCACTCCAAGGAGAAAAAAATATGGTAAGGTTGGAAGTTGTTGCTCTCAGATGAACAGCCGCCAAATCCTACTTTGTAACACAATACAGAAAAACAACAGCATCATAAACCAGGAGCCTCATATACTTTGACATACCAAGCAGAATAGGGAGAGACTAAGGACAGAACTATAGGTAACAACACCTGCCCCACCCCCACCCCAATACTACATAAGAAAATAACTGAACAATTTAAGCGTCCTAACATCTTGCCAACAGGAAGAGTCAACAAGGAAAATAAAACCATCTGTCCCCATCCAAATGCTGCTATAGCAGGTGACATCCAGTCTGAGATGCAGACAGATTAGATCCAGTAGGATAAGCATAGCTGCACTTGAAATTACTGTACAAACATGGGATTTCAACCACACTTTCCCCACCGCTCGCAACTTTGCAGTAATGATCATTCTGGCAAGCATATTTTCCTCCAGCTTTAAAAAATCTGCTCAGTGCACTTTTCAACAGGATATCTCCATACCAAGGGGGCACTTGGTGTCAGGTTTCATCTTTATGACCATCTGTACTGCATCTTTCATGCCAAATAGGCAAGAAGAAGCCCAAGACAGACAAAAAGAGCCCACAAGCAAGAGTTGTACAAAGAAGAAGAAGAAAAAGCAGCAGCAGCAGCAGCAGAGGAGGAGGAGGAGGAGGAAGACCAATCTGTTTAAATTATTTCAATACAAGATAGCTCAGAGGGAGCGGGGTGTCATTCTACTGCAGCTCCACTCCATCTGACAGGGCCTCCGAGAGTTAACTAAGAGTGACAGTACTGTAATTATGCGCCACTCATGCTTGATAAAGCTAGCATCAATGTGTATTCTTTAGCCAGGCATCCATCATAAGGGGACCAGATTTGTTCAACAAGAATTTACACCTCCCAAATAAAAACTATACAAAAACAGGGATCATGTTTTGAAAGACTTGCCTTGCCTTGAGCAGACAAAAGAAATCCCACCATTATATGATAAGAATTCCTGCTCCTTCGGGGGAGCGGGGGGAGAAGCACATCCAAAATCCAGGGGTGGTAGAACCCAAAATCTACAAAAAATACTTTTTGCAGGCAATACTTTTATTTGAATTCTCCAGAATTTTTCATCAGGCTGGGTGATCAAGCCAGGGATGGGGGAAGTAACAGAAAAGTTCAAAGGTCTGGCCAGGTCCTGTGGCCATGAGGTCTGCAATATAGGCCCAGCATGCTGGGACAAGGAAGCAAAGGTTGACCCCCATTTCTGAAAACATAAAGGCCGGTTGATTAAAGGACACTGTGAGGCATTCGGGAATGGCTCCAGAGAATGGTGTCGTCAGACAACTGCTGAGGGCAAAGGCGTTATGGCCCCAACTGCACCACATCACCAAATGGAGCCCCCAAGAAGCTCAGGGGCAGCATGAGAGAACTCTTGGGGAGAAGACAATTCATAATAGAGGGCTCAAGGCACTCCCAGCCCACTTTCACAGCTGAACTAGGTGGATCTTCCATGTGATCTTCAACATAAAGACCCTGCAGAGCTCCGTTTTCTGTCCATGTGGTCCTGGGTTTTTGAGCTTATTTTCTTGCAGGCCCTCTGCAATCTAATTGCAGCCTGCAGCAAATATATGCAACTCTACATATAGCAAGCCATGACCCTGTGGAATGTGTTGATGTCAGCACATTGCACAAAGACCCACGGTTAGGCTATATTTGGCTCAGAGAAGCAGGAGGAGCAGAAGTGCTAACCTTAATTAAGATCTTTTACTGTCTTTTTATCATCTTTGAAGTTCTTTGAAATTAAAAACAAGGTTGTTAAAAGTGAATAATAAGAGTACTTTGGTTACTGCAGGCAGATGGATACACTAAGGCTCTTCTAGTACAACATCCACTTTTCTGTAGGAAAAAATATTAAATCCACACATAGATGGTTATGTGCCTTTATTTCGCTGCATATTCTTGGCGCTAACCTCCCAGCACTTCTAACCTGTAAGTATATAGGTTATGGTCAACATCAGGGCCGGATTAAGATAGGGGCTATTGGAGCGGCAGCCCCAGGCCCCTAGCAGAAAATAGGCCCACAATTATAGGGACGCGGCGCGATTTTTTCCCTCGAGTTAGCTCTGATCGTTATCATTCAGCATAATTAATGATTTTTTCAAGATTAGAAAGGTGTTCTAAGCACATCTGCATTACAGGCTTGAGGCAAGACCTAGCAAGAACTGTTGTTCTCAAATTAGCATTTCGGTAGCTTTTTGCACTTCAATCACTGTTACTACATTTCTTTGTGAGAACTTCTTCCTGAAGCACATGGGGGGCTTGCTAGGGTCTGTAATATTCAGATTTGGAAGGGACCTCTCTCTCCAGCCTCGAGCAAAAGATCTTTCTGATTCGCAGCTCAATTGTTCAAATGCTAGTTTAACAAAAAAACAAAAACGAAAACGAAACAAAGCAACAAGAACAACACAATTATTCTTGGTCAAGCAAAGCTTCCTAGCTTTTTGTTGTGGCTGCTTTTTTTTTTTTTAATAAATAATTTGGGGGAAATTGGGAAGACCCTTACTGATGAGGTGCAGGAGTTTTTGCTCCGTCAAGCGACCCCTCTCTGCCCACCCGCCTCCAAAATCTCCACCATGACTTCTGCTTGCTATGGGACAAACCTCTGGGATGGTCTTTACCTGCCGCTGGTCCTGATGGCCCTGCTCTGCACAGGTAAGGTTCAAAAGTTTGACTCTTTTGATCTGCAAGTTCTCCTTCTCCTTCTCCTTTTTTTCTGTAAAAGGGCTTTCCCTCTTTTGTGAGCCAAACTGAACGTAAGAGAGGGCTGTGTGTTTGTGGGTGTGTGTGTCTGCCTTTTGGGGGTGTTGATCCTCCTGCTGCCTGCAAAATGTCACCTGCTTGGCTAATACTGTGTGTGTGTGTGTGTGTGTGTGTGTGTGTGTGTGTGTGTGCACGTGCGCTTTCATGGGGAATTGTGTGGCATTTTAAGTTTTATTTTGAAAACCCCCAGAGAACAGAGTTCACCAAATATCCCTCTTGGATATTTTGGACTACAGTTCTCATTTGCCTCAGGCAGCATGGCCAGTGGCTGGGGAAGATGGGAGCTGGGGCCCCAAAGATTTGGAAGGGCCCCGGTTGGGGAAGACTGCCCTAGAGGTTAAAAAACGTGGAGGTACTTATCATCAACGATATGTGATGAGTTTATTGAACTGATTGGGCAGCAAGTGCTGCAGCAAATCATAAACGAGATAAAAGAAGCCAAATATTATTCAATTTCTGTTGACTCCACCCCTGACATAGCACATTGTGATCAACTAACAATTACGGTATATTTCGCTATGTACTACCTAGTGGTCCAGTGGAGCGTTTTACGAAATTCATTCCAATGCACGGACACACTGGTATGGAGCTAGCAAACATTATTTTGCAGTTCATGGATGAAAATGGAATTTCCATCAAAGACTGCAGGGGTCAGTCTTATGATAACGGATCTAATATGAGTGGCAAATATAATGGTATGCAGGCCTTAATTCGGGGGAAAAACCCACTTGCTGAATACATTCCTTGTTGTGCACATTCACTTAATCTTGTTGGACAAAATGCCGTAAACAGCTGTCCAGTTGCAGTTTCGTTCTTTAATTTTGTGCAGCAGTTGTATTGTTTTTTTTCTGCTTCAACTCATCGATGGAATCTGTTAACAGATAGTTTCAAACTATGTGGTATACCGACATTAAAAAGGTTATCTGATACACGTTGGTCTGCTCACCATGATGCTGTGAATGCCTTACAAAAAGGCTATAGTACTATCAGAGATGTCCTTTCAAATATTATGAATGATGAATCCACAAAGGGAGAGGTCTGTTTACAAGCAAAGGGCCTAAATAATGTCATGGATCAATTGGAAACTGGAATAATGGTTGTTGAAGTATGGTTTGTCATTTTACCAAGGTTTCACAGAACCAGTCAGTGTCTCCAAGATGCAAAATTAGATCTGCATACAGCAACAGACATGCTGAACTCTCTAAAGGATTTTGTGCAGTCTCTCCGTTCTAGATTCTCTGAATTTGAACAGCAGGGTAAAAATATTTCCGGCTGCGAGGAGTACCAGCTACAACGTGGAAGGAAAGTGAAAAGAAATAGGAGGTGGAACTATGGTGATGCAGAAGATGCTAATGCTGATATGACACCCTCTGAGAGGTTTAAAGTGCATACCTTTTATCCTATAATTGACCAATTGACAGAATCACTGAGGCACAGGCAAGCAGCATACAATATAATTCAAGAAAGATTTGGATTTGTATCAGAAATATGCACTCTAGCAGCTGATAGTCTACGTTCCAGAGCCACTACACTAGTGTCAAAATATCCTGAAGATCTTGAACCCCTGTTTGCAGACGAAATTGTACAGTTTTCATCTATTTTCAAAATGTACCAATCTTCCACTTCAAATCAAGACATTCATGGGAGTCAAGAAACACAAATGTACAAGTTTATGATTGCACAATCTCTAGTCGGCGGTGCATTTCCAAATACATTTGTGACCCTCCGCATGTATTTGTGTTTAATGGTCAGGAACTGCAGTGGTGAGCGTTCATTTTCAGCATTAAAACGTGTGAAAAATGAACTAAGGTCTTCCATGGGTCAGGAGCGTTTAAATGCGCTCTCTCTGTTGTGCATTGAAAATGGTTTGCTGAACGAGCTTAATCTTGATTCTACAATTGAGGAATTTGCAAGTAAAAAAGCAAGAAAAGTTAATGTGTAATTTTATTTTAATCTACCAGCTTGATTCATTTAGTTTAAATGCAGGTTAGAGTTCAGTGAATAACCTGTTTGTGTGTTTAAAACTAGTGGTTGCTATTTATTTCAAGAGTTACTCTCTGCACCATAATCATAACGCAGGCTGTATTGATTATGATGCTTTAATAATAATAATAATAATAATAATAATAATAATAATAATACTTTAAGGAACAAATTTTTATGAGCCAAACATCATACACTTATATTTAAATTGTTTATATGGTTTATGTTTATTTAAAAATGGTTGTTGTGAATGTTCTATTTATAACGGTTTTATTGAGTTAACAAGCTTATTGTTTACAAAAAAAGAAATATTTTCAATATGTTTCTGTTTTGGCACTTTAATGGTAATTAAAATATTTAATTTGTTTTAATATAAAATTGCGTCTTCATTTTATTTATTTCCATAAAAAGGCCCACCAAAATCCTCAGCACCAGGCCCATAATGCTCTTAATCCGGCCCTGGTCAACATGGCAATCCATAAATGAGTTTCATGCTTCTTCCTACACAAAACTGTTTTCCATGCAGGAAAAAATGCAACATATGAAGTGACTGAGTGAAAGAAATGTCAGTGAGGTCAGACTCAGGTTCTAATCTTGTCACTAGTTTGATTCCATTTAGATTCCCTGTCTGAACTTTACATCATAATACCACCAAGTGGAATTCTCTCAGGTTTACTCCCACTCATGCACCTGACTGTGCTGTGAACACCTCCAACTGGCATGCCCGGAAACAGCTGAATGTAAAGTGATTTCTCTTCTTGATTTGTAGCATATAAACTCCCCCCAAACACGTTTAAGCAAGATTGGATATCTGTAGAAAGTACTGAGACAATGAAGAAGCAATATTTTAGGATGGTCTGTCCATACCAGGTGTTTCAATAAAGAAACTCATTCATTTTAATGGCTGAATTGGTCAAGCGGATCCATTAATTGTGGCCACTACGCTATTAATTTTAACATAACGGGTTATATCCAATGTTAGTCCTACACAGAGTACATCCATTGAAATGAATGGACCTTACTTAGGCTAACCTTAGATACAACCCACAGTCTCAGTAGTGGTCTGTAGAATTTTATTTATTTTATTACATTTATATACCCCACCTTTTTTCCTGCAAGGAACTCAAGGCAGCTTACATAATCCTCCTCCTCCTCCTCCTCTCCATTTTATCCTCACAACAACCCTGTGAGGTAGGTTAGGCTGAGAGGCAGTGGCTGGCCCAAAGTCACCCAGTGAGTTTCATGGCCGAGCAGCGACTAGAACCCGGATCTCCCGAGTCCCAGTCTAACACTCTCACCACTATGCCACACTGGCTCTGATTGTATTCTCTGAAAGATTCACTTTCCCTGAAACCATGAGTGAGTGACTTTGATTTTGTGTATTGCTTAATGTGGATGATGCATACTGGTCTTTCTGCCACAGTGCAGATAACACTGACATTTCACTAGATGTTGCTGCTTCTTTCGATGTGGACATTGTTCTTCATCTAACAGACTTTTGTCATTTTGATGGTCCACACTGAATATAATTGGAGGCAAATGGGGAAATGTATGGGGAACTATAAAGTAGTTTGCGAGTTTGTGAAAAGATTGCACACATTTCATTCCCTAAAGATTCCCTAAAGATTACTCAGGACATTCCCAGGATTAAAGGCAGCATCTTAGCTTTCCCATCCATAATGAAATGTAACATTTTAACCTGGCCTTCAGCTCAGCTGGCATTTGTACTGGAAACAAATGTGATGATGGTTTCGCAGTCCAATATTAAACCGGTAGTCTAGTTTGTAAGCCTCATCCCTCAAGATGTTAAACTAGAGCCTTACATGAAATATACTGCTTCACTTGTACATTGAAACCTGAATATAGTTTCTCAGAAGAAGCTTACCTTTCTGTGTCTTATACTGTGTTTCCTGCTGATTAAATTCTTCAGAGGCAGACTGTCTGGCACCATTAGGAATCTTTGTAGGGGTAGTTATGAAGAGTATTGAACATTAACTTCAAAAAGATATGCATCGTTTTCGCTTCTACTGCACGGCTGCATTAGAGGACATAATTAGATACATTTCATGAGAAAAGGAATCCATCGATGCTGAATCTGGGCGCCTTATCAAAGCTTTGTAGGGGGAAAAGTAAAGAAACCTGGAGTGGCAGTTGAGGATGCAACTTTGTTCTCTTAAGTAGCCCACGCCCACCTACTCTGCCCAAAACTCTGCCCTCATCATGTGATGTGATTGTGACCTGCTATGGTATGTTGGGGCTGCCCTTGGGTTTCATCCAACCAATGGTAAAAGGGCACCACGGGTGGAACAGATTTTCCCTTCCCCCTGCAGTCCCCTCCCCTATGCCACCCCAAATATGCTCTGGAGGGTTGGGGGACCCTTTGGAGCAGATTTGGGGTCTGGACAGCAGCTGCAGGGGAGGAAAGGATGGGGAAGTCCCATTGTGTGAATGGACTTTCGCTCATGCAAGGATTGGATCCAGCCCATAGACTAGTATCTGCTGCAGCTCTTGTGGGAAAGTGTTGAGAGTGTTGAGTATTTTGTGTACATCAAGTGGTCACAATGCCAATTAAATCCATTTCAATTTCAGGTTGTAACACAACAAAATGTGGAAAAGTCAAAGGGGTGTGTGTGAAAACTTCTGTAAGGCACTGTAAAAAAAATTGAAAGTGGAAGAAAGTGAAACTGGCAGATTTGCCCATCCATAAGGCACCAGATCTGTGAATGAACACAGATCATTCTGTGTTCCTTGTACTCCTTGTCGAGTGCAATGATGTCAGAAGACCTGGTTACCCAGTAGGCTCTATTCATGAGCCAGCTTGCTGGTTTTTGACACACAATGACAATGGCTGCTCTAAATTCAAGAAATCAGTATAAGTAGTATTTGATTATGAGGGCCCTTCAAAAATAGCAGTAGTACTGATAGTCATCATGAGACAGCCAACAATGAGACAGCAGCAAAAAAGAATTTCTATGCTGCCTCCATAGCGTCTGCGGAGTGCTGCCCCAGGAGGCTGTTCCAAGTGGTTTGGAGCCTGGTCGGTCCAGTCGCTCCGCATCCGATGGAACAATCCAAAACCTCCTGTGAGGCTTTAGCAAAGCACTTTGCAGATAAAATTGATCGGATTAGGAGTGGGATTTCGCGCATCGTGGATACAGGAAGTGAGCGGGAGGAGGCCAATGGTAGACCGGTCTTGTGGGATCAGTTCCAGCCTCTTCCTTCTGATGAAGTGAACAAGGTGCTTTCATCTGTTAAGCCAACCACCTGCTTGCTTGATCCTTGCCCGTCCTGGCTCGTTATGAGCTGCAGGGAGAGACTGGGTGAAGGGATCAGGGCAGTGGTGAATGCCTCCCTCGAGGAGGGAGTGATGCCATCAGCCCTCAAGGAGGCCGCAGTAAGACCACTTTTAAAGAAGCCCTCCTTGGATCCCCAAGATCTGAACAACTTTCGCCCAGTCTCCAATTTGCCATTTCTGGGCAAGGTGATCGAGCGCGTGGTGGGGGCTCAGTTGAAGGCACACTTTGATGAAGCCGATTACCGTATTTAGATCCATGCCAGTCGGACTTCAGGCCTGGACATGGGACGGAAACGGCCTTGGTCGCCTTGGTGGATGATATGATGAGGAGGGCCTTGGATAGGGGCGAATGCTCCTTCCTAGTCCTCCTCGATCTCTCAGCGGCTTTTGATACCGTGGACCACAGTATCCTCCTGGACCGCCTGGAGGGGTTGGGTATCGGAGGCACTGTATTACAGTGGTTCCGGTCCTTCCTCTCTGGAAGGTACCAGAGGGTAGTTCTTGGGGAGGAGGTTTCGGACCCTTGGCTGCTCACCTGTGGGGTGCCGCAGGGCTCCATCCTCTCCCCAATGCTATTCAACATCTACCTAAAGCCGCTGGGGGCTATCATCAGGAGGTTTGGGGTGCGATGTCATCAATATGCGGATGACACGCAGCTCTACCTCTGTTTCAAGTCCTCACCGAGGTTGGCCGTTGAGACCCTGTCCAAGTGCCTGGAGGCAGTGGGTGCTGGATGGGAAGGAACATGTTGAAACTGAACCATGACAAGACCGAGGTACTTCTGGTGGGAGACAAGGGGAGGTTAAGGGATGTTGACCTGGTGCTGAATGGGGTACATCTACCCCTGAAGGACCAGGTCCGCAGCTTGGGAGTCATTCTAGACTCCCAGCCGTCCATGGAGGCTCAGGTGTCAGCTGTGAGCCGGGCGGCGCTGTATCAGCTCCATCTGATATGGCAGTCGCGCCCCTATCTTCCTAATCATCTGCTCCTATCAGTGGTTCATGCCTTGGTCTCCTCTCGCCTAGACTACTGTAATGCGCTCTACATGGGGTTACCCTGGAAGATGGTTCGGAAGCTTCAGCTGGTACAGAACGCGGCGGCTCACCTGAATAAGGGCAGCTGCCAGCGTGATCACATCACTCCAGTGCCTAAGGAGTTGCACTGGCTACCAGTTGCTTGCCGAGCCAAATTCAAGGTGTTGGTTTTGACCTTTAAAACCCTACACGGCTCCGGCCCAGTTTATCTCAAGGAGTGCCTCCAGCAACATCAAGTAGGCTGCCCAACAAGATCTGCCACGGACAGCCTTCTCCTTATCCCATCAGCCAGAGCAGCCAGGCTGGTGGGGACTAGGAAGAGGGCCTTCTCTGTGGCAGCCCCCAAGTTATGGAACTCCCTCCCTAGTGACCTTCACCATGCCCCCTCCGTGATGAGCTTCCGCCGCGCATTAAAAACATGGTATTTCAGGCAGGAATATGGGGTGGGTTAGGATTTTAAAAGAATTTTTTATACTGTTTTAATTATCATGTTTTATTGTATAGTTTTAATTGTACATCGCCCCGGGTGGCCGGCCAGATGGGCGATTAACAAATGTAATAAATAAATAAATAAACATACCATGCTGCTCTGTAAGAATCCAGATGCTTTCCCTATAATAATTCATTCTGAAGTCCCTAAAAGTACAATCCTATGCATACTTAGGCAGAAAAAAAGGCCTACAACTCCCACCATGCCCCAGCCACATGCTGGGAGTTGTAGGCCTTTTTTCTGTCTAAATATGCATAGGATTGCACCCTAAGTAGGCCACGTTAGCATGCACATTATGCTAAGCTTCTATCCTTAAAGGTGGCCTTAAAATATTTTTTAATAAACAAAGAAAATAGAGATACTCTATTTCCCATTTCTTGAAACATAGCTACAGAAGACTAGTTTATTATCTGGCATTGATATTCTACTTTGCTCTGGGAAGCTGGAAAATAACGAGTGTGAAATGCGTTTTGCTTTGGTGACAGATGTCCATTCTGCTGCTTTTAATAAAAACCTCCTCTATTAATAGATTTCAGGTGCAGTTGCACAGTGCCTATATGTGCAGTTGAACAGTACCTAATCATTAATTAGATCCATCTGTAGATCTGCAGGAACAAAATGGTAGCTTTCAACATCCCACAAGTCCAGAAATGTGTGCATTGTTACTGGATATGCACATAGCTGTTAGCATAAATCTGTGGTCACTGGACCAAGTTTAAGTCGGTCTCTAGGATTCCTAGAACTGGCTGAGTGACTACCAGGAAGCGGAATTAATTATACTAGCTGGATAACCATGTGTGTTGAGAGATGCCATTTGAGTCTGGCAAGTTATTTATTCCTTTAACACACTGAAGGCCAAAAAGACACTTTTATGATCCTGGCATTGTCGTTAGCAGATGAATTGCTATAGGGGCTCAGTGCCTTATTCTCTGTTATTTAAAGCATACAAAAAATCAATTATATTTAAAAGGAAGGCAGATTAAAACTTTGATTAGAAGGGAAGGT
Organism: Shinisaurus crocodilurus; assembly: GCA_021292165.1. Classification (NCBI taxonomy): domain Eukaryota; kingdom Metazoa; phylum Chordata; class Lepidosauria; order Squamata; family Shinisauridae; genus Shinisaurus; species Shinisaurus crocodilurus. Next base: position 77,529,513 of record CM037878.1, read on the forward strand.
GATGTTGTACTGGTAGGTACAACGTAAGGCCTAATCCCTATTCAATGCCTAATTTGTTCTATTTTTCATAAACGTGTAAATTGTGACTACATTATTGACAGAATCCACAGCAGTTCAATGTATATATGGCTAGCTTTTATACCTGGGAATTTTGAGGTCACGTTCCACCTTTGCCGTAAACATACTGGATTAACTTGGGTGAAGATTTTATTTGTCCGTTTAACTATCACATTTGCATTCTGGGGATAATACTACCTCACATGGTTGTTATAAGATGAAGAAGAGACTGCAAAGCATTTTGAAAACTAAACATGCAATATAAAGTATAATCCTTTCATATTCCACTAAACGAAAAAAAATATTTTTTTCCCTACAAAAAATGACAGTCTGCACTTGACAGTCTTAAAAGAATAAGGCTGAGCATTCTTATAGTCTGAAAACTGTAGTCAATTTTTATCTCACACACCGCACAAATTTTGTTCATCTCATTTTGAGACCATCAGTTGAGTCACATTATTTTCTTCAAAGAACAGCAGATGGAACTTGTTTTTAAGTGCCAGAATTGTTTGTTATATTATAGCCTTGATACACTATAATTCATGTTGCTTGTATAACACTCTGTAAGCCACAATGTTCCAGTCCTTTTATCTGACATCCCCTCTGCAGCACAAAACCTAATTTTCTGTGTTGTTTTCCCCACTTGAATTATTGGAACTGGGTGACAGAGCAAAGGTTAAAAGATCTAACAGTCCAACCGCATTCCAGATGGTTGCTAGGGCGTCCGCTTGACCTTGATTCCAGTTTTTCTTCCTTTGTGACATGCAGGTGATTCAGTTCAAAGTCAAAAATGCTCAAAAGTAACTCTAGATGAGCTGCCCCCACTGACTGGGGATGATGGGAGTTGTGGTCCAACAAATCTGGAGGGTGCCAGATTGGGGAAGGCTGCTCAAGATTTAAGTAAAACGCTTTAGAAAACCCAGACCCTAAAGTACAGATGATGCTACGTATACGTTTATGCGGCAGAGAACTGAGTTATCCCCACTGTAATTTTTTTGGTATTTATTTAAAGCTGTTTTGGTCATGCCTCATCTGGGAAGGGTCCCAGTGTGCCATATATAAGGTCAGTAAGAATGATAACATATTGCCAGACAAAGCACATTGGGTGGTAACACAAGATAGTGGGTGCCACCATGGAGAAGGCCCTAACATTTCAGTGCCAGGTTAAGACCCATTTGTTTACCTGGGCATTTGTGAAAAATTAGTTGCTGCTGCAAGGAATAGGACTGGATCTACTGTTGATTATTTCTTTTCTCTGTGGATTATCTATTTATTACATGCTTGTTTCTTGTATTTGATTGTTGGTTGTTTTTAATATAGTTTTACCTGCTCTGGCATTTTTATGATGGGAAGGAATATAAATAGAACTACCAAACTAAATCATTAGAAGTACATGTGACCTATTTAAAGAGGCATCGAATGACAACAGGTCCCCTCTCTGTCTTCTTCCTCTCTTACAGTGCACAGGACCAGTCCAACATGTTTTGCTAGCTGCTGGAAGTGCCCCCGCCCGCCCGCCCATTTCATGTACAAAAGCTGACTGACTGGCAGTTAAATCTCACTTTATAACTGGTGACGGGACAGCACCCTCCCATGCAGCTGAGGCAGCAGGCTAGCTTAGGGGAATGGGGCAGGCTGTGGGGCGCACAGATCTCTGTCCTTCAGCAAAGGGAAGTGGCTGGGGGGTCAGATGGAGCAGGGATGAGGACTCGGACTCCAGGACTCGACTCATGAGTCGGACTGAGTCCCCCCTCTGACTCGAGTCCCACTCGAATCCCAATATTTTTAATGAGACTCGAGACCAAGGACTCTTCAACATCCCTGGGCTGTGCCAGGAGGAGTGGAGAGAAGTGCGATCGCCAGCAAAGATTTTATTTTTAAAAATCATTTTCCTAAAATGCAACCTTTCAGACATTTTGGGTTTGGCTGCCTCTGCCTGCCTGCTTTGGGGTTCCCTGCCTCCTCTGCCTGCCTGATTATTTTGGGTTTGTCTGCCTGGTCTGTTCTTGCCCAAATCAGTGGCAGAGTTTTGAGATAAAAAGGCACACGTGCCTAGAATTTATTTAAGCCACACATCTGAAGTAGCCTTATTTTGTTGGGAAAAAACCCCCATTGATTTTAATAGGGACTCGTGGAGTCAGCTTTGGGAGTGACTCGTGACTCACCATTTTCGACCAAGGACTCGTGACTCGACTCGTGACTTGAGACCAAGGACTTTTCAACATCCCTGAGAAGGAGTGCCCACAGTGTGGGGTGCTGCTGCCCCTGCCTCCCTTCCACCCACACCAGCATCTGCCACGTAAAGCAGCCACACCACTCTTCCCGATGTTCTGGGCCATTCTAATGGCCTCTGTGAGGGGAGGAGTATTAGAGATTCCAGGCTTTGAACCGGGAACCTCAGAGTTGGAACTAGGACCACGCTGAGATTGGTTGACTGTGTTTGCTCAGACTTCAGAGCCCTCTTCATGTGAAGGGGAGAAAAAGGGTGTGCAACATTCACCCTTTTGATTAGCAGACAGTAGGAAGCCACTGGATTGGCTAACCTGATTAAAAAATACTAGAAGCCTGGACTTCTGCCTTTGCCAGGTCAATAAAGCCATCAATTTGTCCTGGAGCTCCTCCAGCTCAGCAACTCTGAGGTGGAGAGCACATTCTACTAGAGGACTCAAAAACTTCCATATCCTTTGGTCATATCCAATGTCTCTATTTCCCTTCCCTAAAAATACTCATATTTTGCAGAAAGCCCCAAATCTTATAGTTAAAAGAAAGTGTGCAACTATTTGAAACCTGCCCCTATTAATCTCTAAAAGAGCTTAATATTCTGAAAGCAACTCTATAGCATATTTGAAAGGAAAGCACATTCGCCCAAACAGGGGGAGCTAAGCTTTTGTTGTTTTTCTTAGGCAACCTTGAACAATTGCTACTTTAAAATAGTCATTCAGTGCCCTTTCTTTAAGTACAGCTTTTGGTCAGTTGCTGAGTAACTGAGATTCTTTGCACATTATCATGAAGAGCTCACTTCCTTGAGGATAAGCACCACTATTTCTAGCTAGCTGTTTCTTTATCAGCAATCAACCAGAGCTAGAAATAGCCATAGCTTCTGTGATCATATAACACTGGAATAAACACACACACACACAATGGACACAGATGGTTTTCAATTGGTACAGAACGTTTAGGGGCTACATCTAGACTCAGGGGTTATCATAATATGCGGACGATATTGTTGGTGTCTCAAGAGATTTACTAATTTATTTATTTTTAACACAGAGGGAAAAGAGCTGCAGCTGCTCCTAGAAAACCATCAGAACCCAGATTTCAACTATTGCCTTGGATTAGTATGCAGAACCTATGACTAAAATCTTAGTGAAAATGGGAGTATAATTATGATGGTGATGATAATGATTTAAATGGAAGTGTGATGATGATGATGATGATGATGATGATGATGATGATGGTGATGATAATGATTTAAATTGAAACATTGATACCACCATCCTGCCTTTGCAGCAATATTGCCTCCCCTAGGCAACTTACAACTTTATTATGCAATGTGTTACAATTAAAACAACACAGACCAAGACACACACACACACACAAGCCTAAAGATAGACAGAAATGTCATGCGGTATCAGGATATGATAATGTAAATATACACAGATAATTTTTGTGCATGCTTTTTTTCCAAGTTAAAAACTGCAAAGCAGCATTGTACATTGCTACATGAACTGAGGGGTGTGGAACACTTTGGGACTTACAGTAATCATGCAAGATTTCAAATGTATCTGTCCTGTTGAAATCGTAACACCTGCTGAAAATCCATATATAGTAATACCTTGGTTTGAGAGTAACTTGGTTTGAGAGCAGTTTGCAAGACAAGCAAATTTTTAAATATTTATTTAATTTTTTTTTACTTGATATACAAGCGACGTCTTGCAATACAAGTATTGTAGTACAGCTTAAATTAAAAATCTCTGTACAATTTTTTGGGGGGTGATTTCGTTTTGATATAAGAGTGTTTTGGATTACAAGCACGCTTCCGGAACGAATTATGCTCTCAATCCAAGGCATGACTGTAATACCAAAATCCTAAACAAGATGCCTAGAAGTATATCCTACTGTTTTCATGAGAGACTTGCCTTTACATTTGTTTAGGATCAGGGTGTCAGTCTTTCATTAACTCCAGCAAGCGTAGCATCAATCTCATGTGTGGACTTAACAGAGGAGTCTGTCAGCTGTCAATGGTGGAACAGTGTTCTAATCAAATATGCAGTTCTCACAAATGGTTCTCAACCACAGTGATATCAAGCCGTAGTTCTTTGAAAAGCTACAAATGTGAAATTCATCTGGCAAAATAACATTATTATGATGCGTAATAATGCCGAACCACATTTCAATTTCTTGTACCCTTGGAGAGGTTATTCACTCTTCTCCATGTCACTGTGGTTTGGCAGCTCGTATTGCAACTGATTAATCTGTCAGCAGCTTATAAATATCTTCATCAATGACCATCCACAGCAACACACATTATCCCTGAAGTTGGAAAGAGCACATATTCTATTAAATTGCACTGGGGCCAGTCAGGTGCTGCCAGCAGGTATGAAATTCTGTAATGAGAACTCTAAGAGAAACAGCTAAGCCAGCAAAGATTCTATCAGGTAAAATTAGAGAGGAAAAGGGAAGTTGAAAAAGGCACAAAGCATACTTCTCAACCACCACAATCTGTGTAAACGTGACTGCCAAAGTAAGGGAAACTCCAGCAAGAGGTTGATGCAAGGCAACTGGCCAGGAACAAGGCAGGAAAGGTACCTAGCTATCCAAAACCAAGTCAATGCAGGTTCTCTCCCGTGCAATAAACTGGAAAGGTCTGCAGCTATGAAGTGCAAGAAATCATTTCAGTATATTTACATTTATTTTGATTTATGTATTTTACATAAATACTCATGCTGGCTCAGCTTGTCTGAGTGTGGAAAGCTAAGCAAGGTCAGACCTGGTTATTACTTGGATGTGAGACCCCTCCTCTAGTTTCCTGCATTGAGCAGGGGTTGGACTTGCAGGCCCCTTCCAACTCTATGATCTATGTGACATCGAGATTACATATGGATCACAGCTCCCATCATCTCGGGCCATTGGCCAAGCTGTCTGGGGCTGATGGGGGTTGCAGTCCCAAACATTTGGAGGGTGCCAGGTTGGGGAAGGCTGATATATGTAAATATATGCACCATAAAAATATATCATAATTTAGAAATGCATCATAACATAAGGAGTTTGGGGTACTGTTCTTCCTTTTATGTGTCCACACGCATCCTCAGTTTGTAGATTAAACTATTATAGTATGATCCTATGCACGTTTACTCAGAACTAAATCCCATTGTGTTCTATGGGGCTTGCTCTCCAGTAACTCTGTTTAGGACTGCAGCCTTAGTCTATTTTTTCTCTGTGCAGATGCAATTTTTTTTTACTATGGCTGCAATTCTATACACACTTACCTGAAATAATCAGCACTTATTGACTATTACTATATTTTATTTAAAACATATATCTGTGAGTAAAATGGGGCTAAGAAAGGTCTGTAAACCTGCAGTCCTGTGCACTTGGTGTTACTTCCATTGAACACAATGGAACTTACTTCTTAGTAAACATGATAGGGCTGTGCTGCATGTCCTACTCTTAAGTAGCCCACCCCATTTTCATGATTGTATTATTTTCATACTATATGTCATGTCCCACCTACAGTATGTCAATTAGGGTTTGTCCGCATTATTCTTTTTAAAATGACTGTGACGCTATGCTGTCCTTCAGTGTCTATTTATCTAAAATTACAAACATTTTGACCAGTTTGCTGACAACCATAGAATAACAAGGTTGCTGACATCCATAGAATAACACATGTCTTTCCCAAGGCTTCCAGATCCACAAAACAAGAAGACCTTTGATGCATCAAATCTGCCAGACTTAGCTAAAGCCATCTCCTTTTTAATTACGTACCATTTTTCTAGTTCATCTCCTGGACCCAAAAGGTGAGAATAAGATCTTCTTTTTTAGGCCTGTGGCTCATGCTGGCTCAGCTTGTCTGAGTGTGGAAAGCTAAGCAGGGTCAAGCCTGGTTATTACTTGGATGGGAGACCCCTCTCTAGTTTCCTGCATTGAGCAGGGGGTTGGACTCGATGGCCTTGTAGGCTCCTTCCAGCTCTATGATCTATGAAATCTATGTGCGACTCCTCTGACTGGTGAAACTTGTTGGGTGGTCACTGCTGCCCCTCCTCCCCACTGGCCAAACTTTAAAAAAACTGGAATAAGTTTCTTTATTCATTTGTCACGCTAGCCTCTGCTCCCTCTAGTCACCGCCTCCACTGACCACCCAAAGATGCTGTGCGCGTTGCAGCTCTCCAGGTGACCTCTGTCTGTGTTGCATGTATTTTACTACAAAGAGGTTGTTGTTGTTGTTGTTGTTGATGATGATGATGATAATAATAATAATAATAATAATAAATAATGCTTTTTTTCTCAGAAGTCTCAAGGTGCCTTACAACAGGGATTAAAACATGCAAGAAAAAAAAATAAAACAAAAATAAAACAATTTAAAATAGCTAAAAACAATTAACAACAAAATACCTTGACCTGATAAAACACTAAATTAAGAAGCCCCATCATATGCCATCAAATGCCTGGGAGTAGAGGAAAGTCTTAACTTGGGACCAAAAAATATGACAATGTTGGCGCCAGGCAGAACTCACCGGAGACGGAGAGAGCATTCTACCATCAGGGGGCCACCATTGACAGGTTTAGCTTTTTTACTTTTTTATTTTCAAGTTCACACACTGCTTTTGTCTCTTATTATATTCCTTTAATAAAGATTTTCTTTCAAGTTGGATCTGAGGTTTGAGTGTGCTTTTCTGGAGATTTCAAAAGAGGCTTCTCTCTCTACCTGCCTAGTGATTTGGTTCACATACCTGTGTTTACTTATTTACAGCTACAGGGAAGTAAGAGGAAAACAGACTGCCTGCCTGCCATTGGGAGACCTCAGCTGATCACTACCTTGCTCCAAGCAGATAACTGGCTCATAAATCTGGGGTCCCCCACCCTGGGTTAGAGGGGGAAAGGGGGTGGTTGCAGCATCCTACCGATTAGATAGATGTGTGCACAACCAGCCCGCCTCATAAGGCAGTTGTGGCATGGCAAAGCGTTACAGTGACCAGTTTCTGCAAAGTGGTTATTCATAATGTTGCTTGCAAAGTTCATGTTAAATAGGTTATTTGGTCCCCAAGGGAAGTGCTGTCAAGCCAATGACTGCCTTGCAGTAACATCCCAGCCCCTTCTGTAGAAAAGCCCAACCCGTCCACCCAGATGCAAAGGAGAACAGTGCTCTTGTAACCTTTATAATGGCGGTGTAGACGCATGCATAAGAACTATGCACTATAACAAGAGAAACAAAACATTTTCAAGAGCCACCTCTGCCCACAAATAATGGCTGGCATTGAACATAGGGGCTTCTACCTAATGATCTGACAGAACTCTGCATGCCATACTAGGCTCAAAAGTGCAGTCAGTACTTACGATCGCTGAGAAGGAATTCCAGCCTAACTACCTTAGAAAGAAAGCTTCTAGCCTGAAGGTAACTGTATATGCTATGTAGGATAGATGCTATATAATTTAGGCCAGGGGGATTCTGCAAAACCTTGTATAATTTTTTTTCCTTTTCATTTTCTTGTAGTTCTGAGAAGAAAGCTTGAGGGCCAAAAATGCCACTCTTGCTGCAAAGCAGGAAACTGAGCCTTAATCCACTTTTTGGGGGTGGGGATAAGACTTTTCTTAAGCAAACTATTTCCACTTGAGTTGGGGAAAAATCGACCTCTCAGCACTGCATGAGGATTGTCACAGACATTCCGCAGGCTTACTATCACCTTGCTGAATAACAAATTAAAAGCGGCATTCAAGTAAAAAGGAAAACACCTAATGAGGCTGAAGGGACAGGCCACTTTCATCCTGTTAATTTATGCAAGAGGCAGGGTAGAAAAACCATAAAAGTGCTGGAGATATATTCTGCTTCGTGGTTTGAACAAAGTAAAATTATTCGACAAAGACTGACAGATATAATTGTCCAGGCCTGTTCCCAGAGAACTCCAAGTGTAATAATTTATAAATAAACACATACATGTACATTGTTTTAGCACAGTGATGGCGAACCTATGGCACGGGTGCCACAGCTGGCACGCAGGGACCTCTCTGTGGGCACTTGAGCCATTGGTCACCAGATTGCGAAAAGACCGTCCCCTTCCGCAAAACACTAATGATCTTGTTCTTTCTCACAGTGTGGAACACAATGGTTTTATTCTAGAATTCCTGTTACAGAATTCTTTTCTACATTGTTATCACATTTAAAAGATTTTGAAGAATGATGCACAGAGCATGGCTTGGAGGTAAAGCCCTAACAGTTGACCTGAGTGCTGCATGTGTTGCTCTCAAACTATGAGTATGAGCCAAGGTTTGACAAATTATCAGCATGCATGCAATACCAAATATCACATTAATTGTGCAAAAGCATGCCCAATGCAAACTTTTACCTAATGCAGTGTTTGCAGTCCAAGACATAAAGTGTTTAAAATGTATTAAGCACGTTTAGTTTTCTTGTTTATCTTGCTCATCCTAGTACAGGTTGACTTTACTTTTACTAATCCGACACCTGTAGAAGCAGGGAAAGGACCCGGAGTAAAGCTTGCCCCATACAATTTCAGTCTGGCATATAATCATATTACAAGTTGAGAATCCCTTATCCAAAAATACATCTGCCTAGTTATTTAAAAAGTTTGTATAAATTCCCTTCAGGCTATGTGTACAATGTAGTACTATAATAATTTTTTGAGTTGATTTTTTTCCCAACAAAAAACTGTTTGTATCATTGAAAGCTCTGTTATTGTGTTTTTCTTTAAAGACAAAAGATGTTAATTAGTTCGGACAACTGTATGAGTTGTTTTTCTAAAACTAAAACCTCGGTATCAGGTTTAATTGCAGTGTTAGCACTTTGAAATAAATAAGTTGGTTTTCTGTTGCAGTTTGGGCACTCGGGCTCAAAAAGGTTCGCCATCACTGTTTTAGCAGAACTGCATTCATCAGTGTTGATGTTCTCGTTGCCTTGAACATGCTAATGAAAAGACAAAATAAATGTTTTAAATAAATAAATAATAAATAAAATATAAATTTAATAAACACGCACGTAAGGGGGGGGGGAGCAGTGTCCCAGGCTGTTGTTAATGTGCTGCAGGCTTACATCCTCACTTGTGCCAATTCCTTCCTCACTTCCTGGTTCATGGTAACCATCAGTGCTGTTTTTTAAGGGCCCTTTCCCAAGACATCCTCATGGGGCCCCCCTCCCTCAACGAGTCTACCTTCTCACCGTCATACAGGCCTGTGGCTTACACTGGCTCAGCTTGTCTGAGTGTGGAAAGCTAAGCAGGGTCAAGCCTGGTTATTACTTGGATGGGAGACCCCTCCTCTAGTTTCCTGCATTGAGCAGGGGGTTGGACTCAATGGCCTTGTAGGCTCCTTCCAACTCTATGATCTATGAAATCTATGAAATTGTCAACTAGCTACTATTGCTCCTCATCCTCTTTCTTTTCCATCATTACTACTAGTTGCCTGCTTGACAGACAGAGACCCAGTGAGCAAGTAGGCAGTGGCAGCTCCTCCTCTTCACAGAACAACATCCCACCCACATGTAACACATTGGAGTAAGGATGGGGGAGGGGAGAGGGAACAGCTTTCTTGTGCGAGGAGATAGACATCTAAAAAAGGATTGGCCAGTTGTGGGCATCTGTGCATACTATAACACATTTTCCACAGAATTAAACAAAGGAAGTAGTTTATAAAATAGTACAGCGGGCAGGGATGGGCAAGTGTGCAAGTTTAATAGTGTTGCAAATAATATCCAATAGTTGCTCACAAGTCAGTCGTACAAGCAAATGCCACACAGCAATCAGAACAGCAATGAATGCACTGTCTGGAGGCAGAGTTGTATTTTCCCAGGGAAGATGGGGTATCCCAGCAATAAAAGGATTCCCTCGAAAAAAAGAATCTGAATGGAATGATATGCATGAATTGAAAGTAGATATTAACTGTGAAAAAAAAAAAGTACAGAAAGGCTCTGATTTGGAGATCATCAATTAGCCTGATCCCCTACAGCAGGGCAAATTCCTTCATATGAAAACATTAGTTAACAAAGCAGTTCATGATGGTGTGCCACAAGCAGACGGAGCATACAAGAGAAACCTGGGTCATGCCAAAAAGTGATGCATGACAACTTCAGGAAGAAAACTGGAGGGGGGAAAGCTTGAATCCCCCCTCCCAGAGTGCATGGTTCTGATCCGAATTGGCACCATGCATGCTTACACTAAAGGAAATAATCCCATCATGCATAGCTCTGCTGTGCATAATTTCACAAATGTTTAGTCTGGGCCTAAGTACACAGTCTCTGTACCCTCTTTCCAAAACTGCAGGCAATGGCTCTCTCCCCCCCATGTGGTTGTCAAGTTTGCCTCTATGATAGGGCCAGTCCTGTAGCGTCTTGATCATTTCAACACAGTTGGTACTAGGTAACTAAGGGCACAATCCTATCGAATGGGGGCTTACAATTTATTTATTTATTATATCTATACCCTGCCTTTTTTCCTGCAAGGAACCCAAGGTGGCTTACATAATCCTCCTCCTCTCCATTTTATCCTCACAACAACCCTGTGAGGTAGGTTAGGCTGAGAGTCAGTGACTGGCCCAAAGTCACCCACTGAGTTTCATGGCTGAGCGGGGACTAGAACCCGGATCTCCTGAGTCCCAGTCCAACACTCTCACCACTACGCCACACTGGCTCTCTTACAAGCACTGAGGGCACAAACTCGGAGGCTTACAAGCATCCAATACAGAGCAGGAAGAACGGTAGAGCCCATCTCCACCTCCCTGCAACTCCCACACTGCATTTCAGCTAGATGGCCAATTTCGGCCATCTAGCTGGGGCACTTCACAGATAGAGGGAAGGAGGCTGGAGCACCTTGTCCCCTGGTGGCCCCAGTCTCCTCTCCTTCCCACCCCACAAAACACCCCCTTTCCCCCCTCTCCGAGGTCAATTTCCTGACAGTTCTTTCTGCACTGGTTGTGGGAGGATGGGTTGGAGTACAGTCTCTGACCTCAGATCTGACCTCTGATGGGAGACCTCTCCTCTAGTTTCCTGCATTGAGCAGGGGGTTGGACTCGATAGCCTTGTAGGCTCCTTCCAACTCTATAATCTATGAAATCAGATTCCCAGATTCTCACATATCTGGGAATCTGAATTATCCTGTGCCCCCGCCCCCTGACAATGTCTAGGGACCATAGGATCGTTCCCTGAGTTTCTCCATGCCTTTGCTGAAACACCACACACTTGCTTGAGAATGCGTGTCAAATCAGTGCTATAAGTATCCTTAAATCAGTGAAATACGTACCTTTCCTTTGCTCTAAGTACGCTTGAGTAGGCTCAAACAGTGTACTATCCCATGAAACATTTTCACAAGAATAAACTTTGATGAACTGCTTTTTGTGATTCAGGCTAAGCTATCACAAGAAAGATGTTCCCACTAAACAAAACCAGAAGCAGAGATTATTCGCAATTGCTCAAGAACAGAATTTCACACATGAAAGAAGCCTCACAAATCCCATAATTCTTTGTAGAACCCACCATTTCTGAGATCATGCAGAAAAGTCAGATAAGTTAAAACAAAAACCTTTGCAGAGCATCAAGACAAACAATGTTGAATTGTGTCCAACTGCCAAAATAGGTTTCCTACATTATTTAATAATCATGAGATCAGCATTGATTGAGTTATTAGATTTCTTTCCCACCCTATCTATTCCAAGGACTCAGGGTAGATCACAATATATTATTTATGTTCACAACAAACTCTGTGGGAAGGTTGAGCTAAGACACTTGGCCAAAATCATCCCATTGAACAGCTTAAGGGACTTCAACACCTGGTTCTGACACCCTCTACAGCCCACCCCACTGCATCAAACTACACACTTGTGTGTACATTTAAGTGGTGCTCCTTCCTATTACACTTCTGTAATTGTTCTGCAATTCTGCTTCATGGGACTTAGACCCCACTCGCACACCTCACAAACTCCTCTGGATAGAGAGATGTAAACCATCTGATTGGGTCAATTCATAGGCTTGTAGTAAAATATGAGATTACAGTACCTTTGCAGGTAAAACATTTGATGTGAAAATGCCTGGCCTGGACACGAAGCACTTCGCCTTTACATGGCTCACCACATTTATGGCAGTGGATGACTGGCTTCTCTGCGGAGTGATGAGGCTCCTGAGGATGTGCCACTGTAAAAAGAGTGATAAATTAGATTTAAATATTTTCTTTCAAAAAGGTCCATTTAAAAAACAAGCACGCCATGGGGGCATGGTTGAGGAAGATTAATGAAATACCAAACCACAGGAGGCCCGTGATGTAATTTTGTCATACTTGAGCTTACACTTGTGATGATAAAGTCTCACTGATAGCGATTGGCCTGATCCATGGGCTTGGGAAGTCAGAGATGCCTTAAATCAAGGGTGGGCAAACTGTGGCTGCTAGACAAATTTCATGTGGCCCTTTGCCTAATTTCACAAGCTTCTGTATGTGATCAGTCCAGACCTCTGGGCTGGGAAGAAGTTGGGAGAGGGGAGGGGACAGCGATAGAAAGAGGAGGGTTGGCCCCACCCACTGCCTACTTTGGCCCCACCCAACACGGGCATGCGGTCTCCAACAGATTATCCCTGAAGGACTGCAGCCCTCAACACCCCTGGCTTAAATGTTACTGTCATGTCACCTGTAGACTTTCCATAGCTCAGTATTTTAGATATCTCCTCTGAATTATTTTGTGCTTCAATAGACTGAGAGCATGCTTTCGGGGGGGGGGGGGAGGGATGTGTTAAATCACTCCTGAAATTGTACTGCTTCAGAATGCAGGGAGAGGCTCACATAAAAATAGGCTTCACAGGCCATTTGCAGTGCGTGAGCTTTATACTTTTCACAAAATAAGAATGCTGAGGACAAAAAAAACTGGGAGAAAACAATTGAATGCATCAGGCAAAAGTTCATTTCTGATTCATCTAACTTCACAGATCTTCTTTGACCATCATGACTTCAAGTTACTGGGTTAGTCTTGCCTGCATACTAAAATTTAAATGTTCACTGTATTAGTGTTGGAGAAATTTCCCCCTAAAATCCCCCCTTTTTGGAGTGCACTGGTTGATGATTTCCCATTTTCTCCTGAAGGTTTCAACTCAGATGCCCCATCCTATCCCAGATATCCGTGTACATTCATTTGTTCGTATGCCCTGGTCCTTCTTCGATTGAGACATGCTAATGAGTATAGTCTGCAGTCAATTTCTGGATCATGTTTAAGGAGATGCAGATGATACAATAAACCATGTGCGTAACTATCTCCTATTCAAAGCGTTTCACTTTGCTTGGATCAAGCCCTATTTTGGTAAATGTATTGTTTCAAACTCAAATTATTCCCCCTTACAATTGTCCATCTTTCCCCTTTTGTAGCTTTTCCTTTACTTAGGTTCTATGAATGCAGTTGTCAGCAAAACCTCCTCCCCCTGCCAGTAGGTTTCTGATTGTCTATTTACAGTGTCCTGTTATTTAATCCATAGGAGTATACCAACCACTGAAGGGAAAGCCTACTAATATTTTAATTAGCAATTATTTCTAAATAACACCCTGGCAGTACACAGCCTTCAGTGAACCCTCCCTAATCTTTAAGTAGTGAAGTTCTATTTCTGGAGCACAAGAGTTGGGTAACAAAGGACTACTATATTAACTGGCAACTGAGGGAACACAGTATTTAGGAAAGGGGTGGATGGGGGTATATGAAGGCCACCCCAGGCACTGGGTGTTCACTTACAAATTATTACAAGCAATATTACCCATCCCCTCAGACCCCATTCACATATAGGCACCGGTGTTATGAGGCAGCCTGCTGTGCTTATAAAAATGTATTAGTTAAGAGAACAATCCAATAGCCCCTGAGAGGGCATTCCAGGGACCATAGGATGGTATGGACTCACCCAAGACCATAGACCCAACAACCTTGGGGGGGGGAATCCAAGTGGGGATTTCCCCCCACCTCTTCCCCCTCCGCCCTTCCCAGCTGCCATGAAAAGCTTCATGGCAGTGCCTCTTCCAAGGTCAAAGCGGCGACCTCAGAAGAGGGTCAGAGAGGGAGACAAGGGGTGTGATGGTGGCCAGGGAGGGAAGGGGAAAGCAGTGATGTGGACCCGCTGGATCCACGAGTCTCTCCATTCCTGTCCCTGCCCACTGAGAGGTAAGCTATTTAAGGCAGTGTTCTCCAACCTTGGGTCCCCAGATGTTTTTGGCCTACAACTCCCAGCATGCCCCAGCCAGCTATGCTGGCTGGGGCATGCTGGGAGTTGTAGGCCAAAAACAACTGGGGACCCAAGGTTAGAGAACACTGATTTAAGGCACAATCCTATGCATATTTAGATGGGAAACAAGTCTTACAGCTCCCAGCATTCCCCTGCCAGTCTAAACATGCATAGGATTGCACCCTTAGAGGAGCTCAGAGGCCTGTCTAGCCAAATATGCTACAAAGCAGGAATGGCAGGCAAAAATACCTTAGTTGTTCCTTCTTCTCTGTGTGCCAGGGCTTAAGATAGACTGAGGCCTCTGATCTCGGAGCCCTTCGTCTCAAGAACGGCAGTCCCATAGGACTGCACTCTTAGTGACTGATCCTAAAATGCTTTCAACCTACCCTTTGTGACATGGATGTACTGTAATAATGGAATTGCAGAAGTCAGGAGAGTTTTGTATGTGCCCACCCTAATGCGGACACTCTTTGTGGCAAGCAATCCTTAAGCCACACAGACTTTGCTAAGATCCTGTAATTCATCACCGCATATTTTTCTAGTACTTATCTAATTTATAGAGCACCTTTAATTTGTACAGTTCTTTACAATCTTCATAACAGCTTGCCCAAGGCCATACAAGTCTATTGCAGCAGCAGAAGTCCAATTCAAGTCTTCCTCATTGAGGTCCAGTTCTTTACTCACAGAAACAGCAACTTTCAAATTTTCGCTCCCCACTTTTAACCTCACCCCAAAAATTTGATAAACTTTTAATTATGTGTGTGTACGTGTGTACGTGTACACACACACACACACACACACACACACGTGTGTGTGTATAATTTCCGATGCTTGCTTGCACACTATGTAGATGATCTACCCTTCTTTCTCTATCTCATTTTCTATTTTTCTTTCTCTGCCTGTCTAACAAAAGGTTATCATGGGACTGGTGACCCACCTTATGTAAGTGCCCAGCCCAGCTGAAAATTACTGCATTACACCACAGTGGCTCTTTGCCATTTTCTTTTCAAGCTGTGTCATGACTCCACAATATCCAAAGCAAAAGGGAGGTGCTACAAGAACCTATTAGTAGCCTGTCAAGCTATATTGACAAATTCACAAGG
Organism: Shinisaurus crocodilurus; assembly: GCA_021292165.1. NCBI lineage: Eukaryota > Metazoa > Chordata > Lepidosauria > Squamata > Shinisauridae > Shinisaurus > Shinisaurus crocodilurus. Next base: position 77,545,083 of record CM037878.1, read on the forward strand.
TGTAAAACCTGATTAAATGAAAAGTAGACAAATAGTCTGTACCTTCATCTTCTTATTTCATCAACAGCCAGGATTATCATCTGTTGCTGGTGTAATTTGAACTGTTCCCAATAAAGCCCCAACTGACATTCTTACAAAGAGCCACCTACTTGTATTGTCCTGTGTGGAGGGCACTAATTACTCATTGGTGACACAGCTCCTTTCTATATCAATGGAAAATTCAGGAGGATACAACAAATGGTGACAAGAGAAAACCCCAGATTATGGATGGAGATAGACAATATTTCAGTTGAATATGTTATGGTAGAGGTATTGCTGCCTATGATGTACACCCATTTATTTTGCTCTACTATCATCTTTGGCCAAACAGGTTTTATAGGGTTTTCAAAAGCCTGCAAAAACCTTCACGTTTTTCAAAGCCCACAAAAGCCTGCAAAATATGTTTGACCAGAAAAGATAAACAGAAAAATAATGTATATATCATGAACATGAGCTTCGTTCTCTCCCCCCTCCCTCTCTGTGTGTACATATAATATATGTATTATGTTGTGAACCCACTTTGAGCACAGTAATTGCATGAAATAAAATAAACATGTGGAGAAAGCCTGAACACACACACACACACACACACACACCGTGCCACGAATCCTGACACAGTTTTCCCCTTGGTAACCACACGTAGTTTTCCCCTGGCAACCCCTGTCTGCATAATCCCCAGCGGGGGACAGGAGATGCAGGACTGGCCAGACAGGTAACACGCATATCCTCAATGAGGCACATGGCGAATCCACAAAGAAGAAGCATGGACCATCAGGAAGTGCAGGGCAGTCTCAAAGAGCTGCAAAGTATTCCCTCCAGCCAAAGGCACCACCTTTTCCCGGGCAGGAATAAGCCCACCTGATCGCAAGGGGCGGGAAGCGGGGAGGATGGGGGTAGAAAACCCCTCTACCAACCCAACTCTGGTTGTTGGGAACACGGGTGAGCTGTCATCCTCCAAGTCCAGCCCGGCTGGGTCAAGCAGTTCTCTTCCCCGAGCACGGCGGCTCGGAGCCAGGCTAGGAGCTGGGATTCTTAGAGTCTTTGGTCAAAAGGTAACTCATTGCTGTAGTACGCTAGCCTGGGAATCAATTCATTCAGTCATTTGAGGTCACGACCTAGTTTTGTGTACGTTATAGTATTCCTAGAAGTCTATTAGTTCCGCTCCATTAACCTGTAGTAAATAAAGCATCTATTCTTGTTTTAGGAATGGACTTGTGTGCTTTCTTTTTTTTTTTTTTTTTTTTTTAAATATTTTATTAAATTTTAAAACAATACAAAGAAAATAACATACAGACATAACTAATATTGTGCTCCCATCACCATGGGACCAAACAATCCAATAACTCTATAATTGTTCATTATTCCAAAAATACAATATATCTTGACAGGGTAAACTCCCTTTCCCCCTTTTAAACACATATTCCAAAAATAAACCCCAAATATCCTTAAAATTATTTTTCTTTAATTGACCCCTTTTGCATTTAATATTACAAGTCAACATATCATTCAAAGCCATATCCCATACTTCCTTATACCATTCAGTAATAGTGAAAACTTGCTGGATTTTCCATTTCCTTGCTATCATTAGTCTACCTGCCGTTAACAAATTTATGATTAATTCTTTAACATTTTGTGAACCGATCACCTTTTCCGTTATTGTTAGCAAAGCTAGTTTAGGGCATACTTGTGTGCTTTCTAAGCTGCGGTTGAGTTTTACTTGCGTAGTATCCCCTTAACGGGCTATATCTCAGTGCCGGTTAACCTGTTAAGTGCCGAACTCACGCAGAAGACCCGGTTGCTGGTCTTCCACAAAACCAGACTTGACTTGCCATGAACAACGATGGTTCTATCACACAACCTTCAATTCTTTAAAAAATATTGTCTGTCTGCAGATTATGAATCACAGTTCACAATGATTCTCTGGATGAAACTGCCCACAGTGTTCTACCTCTGCTGAAAGATATTTGAAATTCAGTATTCTATTTTTAATCATGAAGGGCACAATCCTATGTACATTCAGTCAGAAAAAAAGTCCTACAGTTCCCAGCATCCTCCAGCCAGCTTTTTCTCTCTCTAAACATGCATAGGATTACACCCTAAATCTCAGAATAGCTGCCACTTTCATATATGTCATGCAAAACAACATCAAAACGCAGCTGGCCTGAAGACACCCATATTATCCATCCCTATCCATTCCTATGTTCTAAAATATAGGGGCAGCATTCCACAAAATTAAAGACAAGTTGAACATCTCAAGAACCCTCAAAAGCTGATGAAAAGTGGGATAACTTTTAGAAAAATAAAAACAAATATATATGCAAGTTTCACCAACTGCAGAACTGCACTTGTGATTATGTCATAGCTCCAATTTGATGATGTGAAAACATACATTTAAAAAATGTGGATTATATAGGCAGCAAGTGCCCATCACTTTGTTTTCAATAAAACGTTAAAAACAACAACACTTGCAGTCCACACCAAAGGATTCAATAGATAGAAACTCCTCCACATCCAGGCAATGACAAAATAGTCTAATTTAATTAACAAAGGTTGCTTGAAATTCCAATGCTAAAGTCTCCCAAATCCCCCTTAATTGCTTGGCTCTCTGCTGCCCAACCCCTCTGGGATATTAAAGCAGTGGAGGTAAGCTAAATACAAGTAGAGGGGCTGGGATACTTGTTCCTATAAATTTCAATTCAGATCTGTCAATAGCATCATGAGAGGCAGGGCAATCAGAAAGCTCAGAAGAGACTGGAAAAGAGAAGAGCTAAAATAACAAGTGGGGGGGGGGGACACACACGATGTGTACAACTGTTAGGGGAGGTTCAAAAGTACTCAGATATCTCCTTTCCATGATTTCCCACAGGGTCAACTGTGACCTATTCATGTGAAATGGACAAAGACGGCACTCAACATAGCATGCCAGGATTTTCACACTAAGGGGATAAACTTAATTTACAGAGCTGTGTGAGTATGTGCATCCAAAATTTGCTGCTTTGGGTAAGACGTTAGTTTCCCATTCAGGGCTTTAAAAAACCTACAGACTTCAGTAGCACAGGAATAAACTAGTAAGCACTGACACAACCAAAACTTTCTTAAGGAAGTCCAAAAAAATCAGTAAACACACCTCTGGAAGCCATATCTAATCCATTTTCGTTGCTCAGACATTATTACATACTACTGTTCTCTTTTTTTTAAAAAAAAACATTCTGTCTGTAGCTATGAGGACTAGACACTTTCTTCACATTGAGTTTTCTGTGGAGAAAGCCCAAAACTCAGTACACACACGCACACACATCTTTCCCCAAAGGAGGGGGCACGGGGAGGAGGGATGAGGTCACCAGGGAGTAGCCAGACAAGTCATCAGCCCCAACAAAGGAAGACCTCGGCAGAGATCCACAAACGTCCAGGAAGGGCCATCAAGGACCATCAGCAAGCGGGGCAGCCTCGAAGAGCTGTAAAGGTTTCCCTACGTCATCTTCTTCCCGGGCAGGAATAAGCCCACCTAAACGAAGGGGCAGGCATAAGCCCCCACCTGACCTAGGGGGCGGGGGGAGAGCGGGGAATCCGGGGTAGAAAACCCCTCTCCCGTCCCGGTTTGGGTTGTTGGGAACCACGGGGCCAGATCCTCCTAAGCAACAGCCGCCCAGGCATACCGTTCTCCGCTAGGAAGCGCCGATCGGGAGCTGGGCTGAAACTGACTAGACGTGTTGTCTCTGATGTAAGGAGAGTGACCTGAATGTAACCTGCTAGCCACGGAGCCCGCTCATTGGGTAAGACGCGAGTCAGCTAAGGTTATGTTGACTGTAAACGTGTTCTTAGAAGACTGCTAGTTCCGATTTGATTGCTGTATAAACAAATAAAAGCCTTATTTGGGCATACAAAGACTGGTGGCTTTTCCTCTTGTACTCGAGAGCCGATACGAGCCTTAGCGCTGTGCCGGTTAACCCTAGAGTTGCCGAACTCACGCAAAGGATCCGGTTGCTGATCCTTCACATGGTGGCAGGCGACGGGACAATTGGAAACCACATTTGACAGTCGGAACTAACAGGACTTCGGGCAGGCTAGTAGGTTGCTGGGGAGCGCTCAGAGCAAGGAAAAATGAATAGTCTGAGCCAAGAGCAGGTAGAGCTAGTGAGCAGCCCAGAAACCCCAACCCAGACCTCCACAATGGAGTGGGTGGTGCGGCCAAAGACGGCAAGGCAGGAAGGGGGGGAAGCCCCCTCACCGTTGTTAGCAGGGCAGGGACCCAAGCAGTGGGGTAGCCCCAGCCTTACCAGTAGCGGCCGGAGAAGCGAGATAAGGGACCCAGAGGCGGAAGAAGACCTCGGCAGAAGGGTTACTGGCGGAGCCATGGGGGGAGGAGGGTTGGATGCCCTCTTTCCCCAACTCAATTGGCAACAAGCCAAGGAGTTGATGCAGCATCAACAAGAGATGCTACAGATGCAGCTGGAGTTGGCCAGGCTGACCAGGGGCACCGGACAAGGGGGAACCCCTGCACCCCAGGGTGGGGGCACCACAACCCCCAAATGGGACAGGAAGCAATTCCCCACCTACCAGTCGGGACAGGATGTACTGATCTTTTTCACCCTGTTCGAGGCTGCCTGCCTAGAGCAGAAGGTGCCGGACAACTTAAGGATGTCTGCCCTGAGGACTCAGGTCAGCGGGGAACTGGCTGATCTCCTGGGTATCCACACCCAAACTGCTCCCTTGGACTATGGGGCGTTCAAAGAAGCGGTGAGAGAGAGGTTTGCCCTCACCGCTGAGCATTGTCGCCGTAAATTTCGTTACGGGCAGCCTACCCCAGGGGACACGTATGCCTCCTGGATGGCGCACCTGGGGCAGGTGTGGGACGCATGGATCGGGGCCACCGGGAAGACCACTTTGGCGGAGGTGCGGGAGCTCCTGATCCAGGAACAATTTTGTGCCACTATCCCTGAGGACCTAGCTACGGCGGTGAGGGATCGGGACCCCCCAAACTGTAGGGAAATGGGCAAGTTGGCCGACCAAATGGGACTGTATCGGCAGCCCAAAGGACCCAAGGGGGGTAACCTCAGTCATGGCGGGGCTAAGGGAAGTGTGGAGAAGGGCAACCCCAAACCTCGGGAGGGAGCCCTAGGCAAGCCCAAAGAGAACCCCGGCACCAGTTGATGTTTCTATTGTAAAGAACCGGGGCACCTCAAGAGGAGCTGCCCCAAACTAATCGCAAAGAACCGCCACACCAAGACATCGCCAGGCAAGGTGGGGAGGATGCTTGCTCCTGAGCCCCGCGAACCGGAGGAGCACGAGGAGGATCAGCAGTCCAGCTCGTCCCTCGAGGGAGACGGTGAAGATGCGGCGCGGTCCCTGAGGAGCGGAGGACAACATTCGCTGGGGGCCATCTCGCAGGCATCATTGATGCGCATTGCCTCACCGGAGCAGCTGCGGTGGAGCCAAGACAAATTCTGTGAGTCCATCTCTGTAAACAATGTTTCCCAGGTGGGGTATAGGGACACTGGGGCGGACATAACTGCTTTACCCCGGAGTAAGGTAAAGAAGAGACAGTTGCTAAAGGGGCGCACCTGTGCCATAAAGCCCTATAACTCTCCCAACATAGCCGTTCCCCTCGCCCGGGTCTGGGTCAAGTACAGGGGGTGGGAAGGGGAGATGGACGTTATAGTGCATGGCCAACAAGAATGGGGAATCATCATTGGGAACAACGTGGCGTTCCGGGCTGCCCAGGTCAAGGTGGGAATGGTGACCCGGCGTCGGGCCAAACAAGCCCCTGCCCTGCAGCCTCCCAGGTCCCCGGGCCCGCCTCCCGGTCGCGGTAAAGCGACCCCGGCAGAGGCAGCCAGCCGTTCCCCGCCGCTCCCCACGGTTGAGGGGAGGGAAGAAGACCCCGGGGGGTTCGCGCCAATGGCCCGTGATTTTGGGACTCAGAAGGCGTTTCAAGAAGAGCAGCAAAGCGACCCATCCCTCCAGGGATGTCGGGATCGGGCCAGTCAAGGGCCCGGGGTAGGGGACCAGTCAGAAAACTTTTTGTGGGAGGCAGGAGCCCTCTACAGAGAATTTTGCCCAAGGACTGAACCGGGTCCCCAACCAAAGAAAAGACAATTAGTTGTGCCTGCGAGGTACCGCCAGGCTGTACTACAGCTGGCCCACGATGTGGCGTGGGGAGGGCACTTGGGACAGAAACGGACCTTGGTTAGGGTGACAGAGGGGTTTTACTGGCCCATGGTGGCAAATGAGGTGCAAGAATATTGCCGGTCCTGCGATGTCTGCCAGCGGGTGGGGCATAACCGGGACCATCCGAAAGCCCCCCTGCAACCCCTACCCATTGTGGGCATCCCCTTTGAAAGGATAGGGATGGATATCGTGGGACCCTTGAATCCCCCCACCAAGACGGGGAAGAAATTTATATTGACTGTGGTTGACTTTGCCACCCGTTATGCAGAGGCTTTTGCTTTAGCCTCCATCTCCGCCACCAGCCTGGCTAAGACTCTCCTCTCTCTTTTCGCCCGCCTAGGAATGCCCCACACGGTGGTTTCGGACTGCGGCACGGGCTTCGTGTCCAAACTGTTCAAAAAAATGTGGGAACTGGGGGGTGTGGAGCACCTGACTTCGGTGCCATATCACCACGAGACCAATGGGTTGGTGGAGCGTTTCAACCAGACTCTTGAAAAGATGATCAGGGCATATGCGGCGAAGCACCCTGGGACTTGGGATCAAGCCCTCCCCTACTTGTTGTTTGCCTACCGGGACTCCCCCCAAGAAAGCCTGGGATTCTCCCCCAACGAACTGATGTTTGGGAGGGAGCTCCGGGGACCTTTGGCTCTGTTGCGGGCGGAATGGGAGGGGGGTGCCGCAGAAGCCTCCGTGCCTGTGCATACGTTCATGCAACACCTCCAGACTGTCCTTCGAGAGGTGAGGGAGGCGGCGCAGCAGCATCTCGAGACAGCACAGCAGCGGCAGAGCGCGTGGTACAACCGGACGGCTGTGCCACGGACTTTTGAAGTGGGGGACCAGGTGTTGGTACTGCGCCCCCAAAAGACGGACAAATTGTGCTTGAAGTGGGAGGGCCCAGGGACCGTCATTGGGAGGTCGGGGGAGGTGAATTATCAAGTGGCTTTCCCGGGGCAGCCGGGGAGGCAGAAGGTTTTCCATGTAAATATGCTGAAACTGTATGTAGAACGCGTAACGAAGGTGGGGGGAGTGCAAGAGTGTGTGGAACCGGGAGACCCTGATGGAGGGTTGTTGGCCGAGTGGGGGGAAGGGGGAGGAATGGAGGAGATCAAACTGTCCCCCTCTCTGTCCGAACAGCAGCGGCAACAGATCACCCAGGTCTTGGAAGATTTTCAGCCCATGTTCTCGGACCGTCCGGGATGCACCACACTCACACAACACACCATTGACACAGGGGATAGCCCCCCCATACAATCCCTACCCTACCGGGCGGTGGGGCCCCATGCCCAAGTCGTGGCCGAGGAGGTCCAAGCCATGCTGGACTTGGGAGTCATTGTGCCCAGCTCGAGCCCCTGGTCCTCCCCGATCGTGTTAGTAGCCAAAAAGGATGGGGGTGTCCGGTTCTGCGTAGACTACCGGAAAATAAACAAGGTGACCGTCCCGGACCCCTACCCCATTCCCAACATGGATGTGCTGCTGGAGAGGCTTGGGGGGGCCAAGTACATCACCACCCTGGATCTGACAAAGGGGTATTGGCAGGTTCCGCTCGATTCGGATGCTGCCTTGAAGTCTGCTTTTGTGACCCACCTGGGGTTGTTCCAATTCACCACCCTCCCGTTTGGGGTCCGCAATGGTCCGGCTACCTTCCAGAGGTTGGTCAACGGAATGCTAAATGGGCTGGGGGAGTTCGCCTGCGCGTATCTGGACGACATCGCCATTTTTAGTTCCACCTGGGAGCAGCATTTGCAACATGTCCGCCAGGTGTTTCAAAGGATTCAGGATGCTGGGTTGACGGTAAAGGCGAAGAAATGCCAGGTGGGGAGGGGGGAGGTGGAGTATCTGGGACACAGGGTAGGGGGAGGTAGTGTCAAGCCCCTAGAAGCCAAAATAGAATCAGTGCGCACCTGGCCCCAACCCCAGACGAAAAAGCAGGTCCAAGCTTTTTTAGGGCTGGCTGGCTATTATCGTAAGTTCGTGCCCCATTTTAGCCAGCTAGCCGCCCCCCTGACCGACTTGTGCAAGAAGCGGCAACCCGTTAAGGTCCGATGGTCAGCCGCTTGCCAGGCAGCGTTTGAAGGACTGAAAGCCTGCCTGATGGCAGCCCCTGTGCTGCAAGCCCCAGACTTTGAAGCCCCTTTTGTTCTGCAGACGGATGCCTCAGAAGCAGGGATGGGAGCCGTCTTGCTGCAGGAACAGCCAGAGCAGGGGCTGTGCCCGGTCACTTTTTTAAGTAAAAAACTGTTGCCTCGGGAGCGGAACTTGGCCACTGTCGAGAAAGAGTGCCTAGCAATAGTGTGGGCAGTGACCAAGCTTCGCCCCTATCTGTGGGGCCGCCGGTTCCGACTGCAGACCGACCATTCCCCCTTGTTCTGGCTGGATAGGGTGAAGGGGTCCAACCAAAAGCTATTGCGGTGGAGTTTAGCCCTGCAGGATTTTGATTTTTCAGTAGAACACATCAAGGGTAAGGACAACATCGTGGCAGATGGGTTGTCCCGGGCTTTCTCAGTAGGAGACAGTTAGATAGGGATTGGGGTGGTGGACCCCAATGCCATCTTTCCCCAAATGGGGGGGTGTGGAGAAAGCCCAAAACTCAGTACACACACGCACACACATCTTTCCCCAAAGGAGGGGGCACGGGGAGGAGGGATGAGGTCACCAGGGAGTAGCCAGACAAGTCATCAGCCCCAACAAAGGAAGACCTCGGCAGAGATCCACAAACGTCCAGGAAGGGCCATCAAGGACCATCAGCAAGCGGGGCAGCCTCGAAGAGCTGCAAAGGTTTCCCTACGTCATCTTCTTCCCGGGCAGGAATAAGCTCACCTAAACGAAGGGGCAGGCATAAGCCCCCACCTGACCTAGGGGGCGGGGGGAGAGCGGGGAATCCGGGGTAGAAAACCCCTCTCCCGTCCCGGTTTGGGTTGTTGGGAACCACGGGGCCAGATCCTCCTAAGCAACAGCCGCCCAGGCATACCGTTCTCCGCTAGGAAGCGCCGATCGGGAGCTGGGCTGAAACTGACTAGACATGTTGTCTCTGATGTAAGGAGAGTGACCTGAATGTAACCTGCTAGCCACGGAGCCCGCTCATTGGGTAAGACGCGAGTCAGCTAAGGTTATGTTGACTGTAAACGTGTTCTTAGAAGACTGCTAGTTCCGATTTGATTGCTGTATAAACAAATAAAAGCCTTATTTGGGCATACAAAGACTGGTGGCTTTTCCTCTTGTACTCGAGAGCCGATACGAGCCTTAGCGCTGTGCCGGTTAACCCTAGAGTTGCCGAACTCACGCAAAGGATCCGGTTGCTGATCCTTCACATTTTCATAGTAAAAAGATTCTCAAGACCAAGTCTCCTTCACCTTCCCCAAACATACCAGTTTCACTCTATACAATCCCTTTAGCTCAGTGTTCCCCAACCTGGGGTTCTCCAGCTCTGTTGGACCACAACTCCCAGAATTCCCCAGCCAGCATAGCTGGCTGGGGAATTCTGGTCCAACAGAGCTGGAGGACCCCAGGTTGGGGAACACTGCTTTAGCTCTTCCTTCAGTTCATGTCATCTCCACATATCAGAGGATAGATTCCTGACTGCCACAAAGAAATCTGTGCTCCTGCATTGGTTGAAAGAAATAAAGATTCCATGGACAAAACAAGGTTTTGGTATTTCTAATATTACTGTTATAGGGTCTCGTGTGTGTCTTGTAAGCCACTGCCCTACCAATCTCTTGGATGGTGGCAATTACAGTGCCAGCCAAAGTCACCAGAGCCTTGTAATTAAAACTAGCCAGCTGGCTTCAGCCCCTTCACAAGAAGTGAATGTCTGAAAACCTTTACTTCACTGGAAATATACATTACATGGCAACGCTCTCTGATCCAGTAGGTGACCTTGCATTCAGCAGAAAGGATAGGCGCAGAAAGCAAAGAGAGGGGAAATGAATGGGGATTGCAAAGGTTCTTTTAATCTTTTAATTAGAAATATTCATTACTGACCCTCTTCTACAGTCAGAATCTAGATCCAATGAGCAGGATCCTGGGCAACCATCAACACAATACGTTTTACCAGAGCAATAAACATGGGCTAAACTTGCTTCCATCTGCTTGAGTCAAAAAAAAAGTGGGGGGGAGGCACAGATGCAAGTAAAGGCAACTAAAAAGTACTAAAGAGCACACAACTGATTTAGTTAAACCACTAGACTCTAACGTTTATGTATAACATATACATTCACAAGTCATATATACATTTGATTACATTCATATGTGACTTACTTGGAATAAAATCCAAATATACAGTGCCTGAAGGCTAATAAGACAGTCATCCCCAACAAGAGATCTGTGAAGGACCGCTGCTGGTCCTTTCCTGCGAGATTGGGAGCTACACGGCTAATTTGACAGCTCATAGCTACCGCTCGCATTTCCCAGGTCAAATCAGGTCAATTACACTGGATTGAGGCACCGAGTCAGAAAGAAACTACTCCTTAGGCAAAAGTGAAACCAGTTTATTTGCAGTAGCAAACAAACTAATTAGGTCAGGGAGATAAGGGAATGAAATTAACAAAGGGGAAGTGAAGCTTATTAGGCACAGGCAGAACTATCAAACAAAAAAGAACCTACGCTATTCTCATCTAACATTGAAGAATCTACCCTAGTCTGATATTAGAGACTATGACGGACTTACAGCAAAGTACCCAGGCGGTCTGCTTGGGGGTTGAGTGTCCAGGCTGGCCTGAGCCGACGACCACTCCATGCTCCCTTACACCTTGTTCCCAACAACGTGCAGAAGCCTTGGCTGCTTCTTTTACCCCCTCGCTTGCCCCCCTCTCGATCCCCCGACCCTCCCTCTCCTGACAGGACAAACCCGTTTGGCCAGGCAGGAAGGGTGCTGAGGTTTTGGCACCACTTTTTCCATGGTCCCTCAAGGGTGCTTGGAAGGGTGATTGCGGGTACTTGACAACCCATTGAGGGTGCCTGGGGTAAGCCATCCAAATGTAAATGTATGTGTCCCGGACTTGGCAACACATTGAGGGTGTTTGGTGAAAACCATCGGAATGCAAATGTGTGTCTCGGACTGAGCTTTCCTGCCCTGGGCAGAGATTATGCCAGTGGAATGGGGGGCAAAGTGTGTTTCTGTCAGGCTTTCTCTTCACAAGATCCAACAACTGAAACACCCACATATGATATTGGAATAAAGTCACACCATTCTAAATTCCTAAATCAGCAAAGGCCAAAACAAACATTACTTTAAGAGAGCAATCCTATGGATCCTGGGAGAGTGTCCCAGGGACCATAGGATTGCTCGGAAAGACCCTTCCGAGGTTGAACACTGCACTCTGACCTTTGAAGGAGTCAGAGATCCAACCCTGTTCCCCCACCCCGGAAAGAACTGCACCAGTCAGAAAAGCGACCTCAGAAGAGGAGGAAAGGGGGTGTTCCGCTGGACAGGGAAGGGAAGATACCGGAGAGGCCAGGATACGAGATATCCTGAGCCTCCTCCAGCCTCCTTCCTTTCCGCTCCAAAAGATCTTCCCATCTAGCGAAAATTGTTGAAGAGGGAGGATGGGGAAGCAAAGATCACCTCTGCCACTCCTCTTGCCCTGCCGGCATCAGTCAGGCAGGGCATAGGAATATTGGACGCCTCTGAGTTGTGTGTATGTCTAGCTGCAGCTATGTCTTTTTTTCATTTTTACTGTAGAGTAGGTTCAGGGGCCCCCAACCCAGATCTTAAAAGCCTCCCCTCACCCATACTAGGGTCCTGTTCCAGACTGCCCCCCGCTGCACCTATACTAGAGTAAAAATGAAAAACAGACCTAGGTGCAGCTAAACACACATTTAAAGTGATGTCTTTAATTTTAAGGAAATACCACATTCACAGAAAGCAGAACCAAGTTAAGCTCCTAAACAGGTAAGTGTAAAAAAAAGTTATAAAATAAGCAACTCATTAACAACCTCTTCCATAATCAGAATCTATATCCTCTGAGCAGGATCCTCTGCAACCTTCAACACAAGAAGCTAAGCAGGGTCAAGCCTGGTTGTTACTTGGATGGGAGACCCCTCCTCTAGTTTCCTGCATTGAGCAGGGGGTTGGACTCGATAGCCTTGTAGGCTCCTTCCAACTCTATAATCTATGAAATCTATGAAATCTATGTTTTACCGAAGCAATAAACATGGGCTAAATCTGCTTACATCAGCTTGAGCATCAGCACCCAAGAGAGTATGTAGACACATATTTCTGGAAGGGATCTGAAGAGCCATGATTTGCCTAAGGGCATTGAACTTAGGCAAGTAAGGGCAGAATCCTATGCATGTTTAGACAAAATAAAGTCCTGGGAGTTGTAGGACTTTCTTTGCCTAAACATGCATAGGATTGTGCCTGAAGACTACTTTTACAATGACAAAAGCAAGCTCTGAATCCTTCATTTCAAAGAAAGGAGGACTTTGAGCACAGTATTTTAGGGAGCAGCTTCATCATACAAGGTGCTCCTTAAGAGTCAGACCAGTTGCACAAGATGAGACATACCATTTATTTCTATCCCCTGCATCTGCACAATTATGTCACCTGATCTGCACTGAGTACATTAATATTGCAACATTTTGACACTCTTGGAAATATCACCCCACCAATTTTTTAAAAGTAGGAAAGCTCATTTCTCCAGGAAAAGAGCAAAGATGCTAGGGCATAAAATGGCAATCAGGAATTGATCATACATACCTTTAAAAGTGCACCTGTCCACAAGAACAGGAACGTCTATCTGTCAGACCATTTAAATTAAATAGTCACATTTCTAGGAACCATTATTTGAACTAGCAATGCCTTTTCCCTTCAGTATCCATATTTGCAAGTTCTGAAACCTCTGTGTTAGAAACAAAAGTTGCTGTTACCATCCCCTCATGGAAGCATAGAAAACAGATGTCTGCGCTTTGACGTATGACACTTTTATGTACGCATACATCATTGCATGATTTATATGCATGTAGGATCATAACATGTTGCCATCTATATAGGTAACATCTTAATTCTCACACAGCATTCACACATAACAATAAACCATGGTTTAGTGCTATGGGCATGAACAGAAAGTAACCCACATGAAGCCTCAGGCTTGCGCACTCCCCCCTCCACACACAGTCACACACATATATGTGTACGTGCACACACACAACTGACAGGAGGAATAATCAATCAAGAATTCAGTTTTACTTTAGCAGATTCCTGGCTTGTCATTATGTGTGAATCATGCTTTCAAAGAAACTCTTTGTAAATTGCTAAACAAGCCAACAACAAGCCCTGGGTTGTTTTGCTGGCTTGTAGTTTATTGTAGTTTATTTTAAACCACAATTCCTGGTTCTACACAACAACAAACTGGGAATATGCTAAAGCTAAAAGGGATTCTGACTTATTTGTTCCCCCAGTTGCACAGAGGAAGGAGAAGGGAGGGGGAATGCACAAGGCCTGCTCTACGCAAAGGCTCCTTTCTGCTTGTAGACATAGCACTAAATTATGGTTTAACACTACATGTGAACCCTACTGCTTTCTCTGAAGAAATGCTGTAATATGCAATTAAAGTCCTGAGGGATATACAGTAAGTTTTTCTGCAGCAGGAGGCCTTCAGTCCAATACTGTATCTTTGCCATATATCTGTTTTGAAGGATGTTGAGCGCACACTGGTGTCCTTGGCTCTCATTCACCCTCTCCTCAGTGGCTCTGTAATGCATTTTTAAAATTTCTTCACACATATCAGATGCATCACAGGTCAGACTGACCTCTGAGGCAATTTATACACCAAAAGGGTCAGGTAAGCTGTTTCTGTTCAGTGTGTGTGACTGGAACGATTCTCATGCAGGTGAGAATGGAAACAGCCCAATGTAAATGGGGCTTCCTAAAAATAATATGTTCCATAAGTTCTATACAGTTCTCTTTTTTTCCTGTATGCTTTGCAAATGTTGTGGCTGGTTTTTATTTTATTTGGGTCATATGACCGTAATAAATCAAATCAAATCAATCATAAGTTCTATACAGTAATACCTTGGATTGCAAGTAACTTGGTTTGAGAACGTTTTGCAAGACAAGCAAATTTTTAAATATTTATTTATTTATTTTTTACTTGATATAAAAGCGACGTCTTGCAAAACAAGTACTGTAGTACGGCTTAAATTAAAAATCTCTGTAAAAAATTTGGGGGGGGTCATTTTGATATAAGAGTGTTTTGGATTACAAGCACGTTTCCGGAACGAATTATGCTCTCAATCCAAGGCATGACTGTACTTAAAAATGACACACTCTAAAATACTCATATTTATTATTCAGTTCAAAATTGGACTAAAATAAGTGGGGGAATTGTGATGGAAACTCATCACAATTCCATATGAGAAACTTTAGTCTAAAGCAAGAATGATAGCCTTGAACCCTATCTTTGGGACTACTTTGCGCTGTATAACTAAACACGCCTATTAAGATCTTCAAGGAGGACCCTGCTCTTCAAGAGGTGTGGCATGACATCAATCCGCTGTACATTTATTTCCTTGTCACACAAGCAGCAACCAATAAAGCTGAGCAGAAAACACACAAAACATGGTGGTGTCATGTGAAATCATGCATTTTGTCAGGATTGACCTTATGGGAGAAAAAGGAGAAGGAGACATAGTTGATGCTTTAGACAGCAGCATGCATGCATCTAATTCCAGTTTAAGGTTAAAAGAGAAAACAGTACTATTTTCCAAAAATATCCAGGCTATTAAGAAGTTCCTTGTTATTTTTTTTTTAATTTGCTATTAAGAGTTTTCAGAAATTTAACATGAATTAATCAGGCAAAAATCACATCAGAGTGTTTCAGTTAATAATAATAATAATAATAATAATAATAATAATAAACGTTTATTTATAACGCCCCTTATACCAAAGGGCGGGACAAATAACATATACAGTAAACATAACAAAACAATAAAATAACCAACACCAACCACTTACTATGCAGTATCAAATCCCAGCAACCACCACATTAGCCCAACCACTCATTCTGGCTGACTAAAAAGATAAGTCTTTAATCCCGTTCGAAAGCGGGAAAGATCCTCCTCCAATCGGAGGTCCATGGGAAGCCTGTTCCACAAAAGTGGAACCAGGTCCTGAAAGGTTCGCAGCCTTGACAAGGCAGAGCGTGTCGGTGGGACTGCTAATAATCCCTGGCCCACTGATCTTAAATTCCTACCAGGAACATACCAGGAAAGCCTAGATGATAAGTAATGAGGGACATTAGAGCGCAAAGCCTTGAAGGCAAGAACCAATAATTTAAATTGGGCCCTAGTCCGAATGGGTAGCCAACCAGCACCCTAACCCAAAAAACCACTACATAATTATCTCTTTCCAGGAGATGTGTCTGCCTTAGTCCCATCATATTATATGTTTCGCAAAACTCCTTTTGATTAACATACAAGGTGAAGCCTGGGCACAGCTCCTGAATACAAACTGCCTGACCTCTATTGATTTACTCGGCCTCTCACATTTTTTCTCAATACTATAGCAACTGAGAGACTCCTGCTCTGTTTGCTAATCTATAGTACATCACACATCAGTGTATATCTACCCTAAAAGCTTTAGAATTGTTCTTAATTATTTCATTGGGACTATGGAGTGTTCAAAAACTCATGCCTAGAGGAAAAAAGAAACCAAAGATAACTAAGGAGGCGGCAGCAGTAACAGATGGAAGAGGAACAGGTAAGCTGAAGGATATTATAAAATAACAATGTTACAAATATCTCAGAAATAAATGTTTTATTGATGTGAAATAAAATACCTGCCATTCACCTGCTGTAATGTTCTACTTAATTAGCTGGACTTTGAAACATTGAGACCAGGTGGGTGAGCACTAGAGAATGGCAGGCAAAAATTTAATTATCAGGCAACTGCCTTAGCCGTGCCTCCTAACTTGGAAGGATTTGTAACTTGGAAGGATTTGTATCCTGAAGGGTGGGATATAAACAAGTGTAATCAAATTATTATTATTATTATTATTATTATTATTATTATTATTATTAAATAAATAAGTATTTACAAAATCAGTCTCTGCAGATGCACTGCAGGAAATAGGAGTTAATACTCAGAGGGCAGAATCCAATGAGGCGCTTATGCCTCTGCTGATTCTCTTGTGCCCCACTGCTTCTGTTGCACAAGCGGTGGGTCCCGCTGCTTCCATTGTATAAGCAGGACCCACCACTCGCACTTACAGAGATTTAGCACTTCCCAGAGGAAGCCCCAAAATGAGCAGGAACACTTGTTTCTTGATAGGGACAGATCAGTGGAGCTCCCATATGCCAGCTCCGCTGACCTGCCCCATTCCAGAAATGAGTGCTTTTGCTCATTTCTAGTTACCCCAGAAGCACTAAAACTTCCTTCTGCAAGTGGTGGGCCTGCTTGCAGATGGTAATTGGTGGGGCGTAAGGGAATCAGCAGAAGCCTAAGTGCCCTGTTGGATTTTGCCCAGCGAGATGATCTCCTGTTAGAGATGTTGCTTAAAAACTAGAATTTGCCCCTTGCAGACTGCATAATATTACAACCACATGGCAACACAAATACCTCATCCATTTTTCAGTGAGGTTAAATAGTTCATACTACTGTGTTCATCCTTATTTAATCTAAGGACCAAACAACACATGGCATAGAAGACCTGTGATCAGATCTCCTGACTTTATTTTTAGATATAAAAGCAGAGGGGATGGGGGCTCCAAAATAGATTGAGGACACCGTGCTGGTGAGTGTGTGTGTGTGTGTGTGTGTGTGTGTGTGTGTTGTGTGTGTGTGTGTTATTTCCCAAGCCATGCTGAAGGAAGACAGTAACCTATATTTTACGTATCTTTTTTCCCTTCCAAGACTAATGGCAGCTTCTTGGATGGGACAATTTAAAATAGGGAAGCAGCACAGGGGTGGGTGAGAATGGTTTAACCCTACAGTGCTCAGGTCCAGATCCAACATTACCCCAGCACAGCTCATTTTAAATACCCCCCCAGGAAAAAAGACTGTGGGGAGATTTGATCAAGAATTTCCTGACTGTTAGAGCAATAAGACAATGGAATCAACTACCTAGGGAGGTGGTGGGCTCTCCCAGTCTGGAGGCATTCAAGGTGCAACTGGACAATCATCTGTCAGGGATGCTTTGACCTGGATTCCTGCATTGAGCAGGGGGTTGGACTCAATGGCCTCAATGGCCTCCAACTCTACTTTTCTATGATTCTATGTATAGTGTGGCCCCAAGTCACCTATAATTTCTAAATGTTATTCAGTGTCAGTGACAACATAAACTTCTTCCTAGAAAATGGATGCCAGACTAGTGAACTAAAGCAACTAATCTCCATGGCTAATCTCAACTAATCTCAACTAAAATGAGTCATAGTCAAGTCCTATGGATTTCAATGGAACCTATGTGTGGCTAACGTTTTCTGGATTGTGTCCCATATGTTTACATGCCTTATCTGGAGAGAATATATTTCAGCACCATGATCTCTAATGCACAGACATGTGAAAACACAACATTGGCATATGCATTCATTAATCTGGAGCCAATATACATATTAAAACAAATAGACATAATACTCAGAATTGTTGCTTGTCTCATGACATAAGGAGTCATCCAGGAACCAAAGGGCAGCAACTGGTAATGTTATTTTCCTATATTAATTGTTGCTACTGGTATATCACTGCTACTGGTAATGCCATTTTCCTACGTTAATTGTTTTTAAAAAAAATGTTCCATGGCTTATCTTGTGCAATCATGGCAGTTTACAATATACGAAATGCAATTACACACAGGTATATATTATATAGCCATCGCAAAAACAATTCCCATGCATCCAGTACCTATGGTGCATAAGAATTGCCTCCAGAAAACGTTCAGTCTTGGGCTTTGGCAAACTACCAGGGGTAAAGGAGTTCTAAAGCTGGAATACAGGTCCTAAGAATGAAGATGCTACTGGGCCAGTTTGGACAATACTGGTAACGTCCGATCTGGCCCTTTGTATGGAACCAGAATGCAATCCCTGGTTTTGCTGTCCTTGCATGTCCAGACAGGGATAGGATGCCCGAATTACAGTCTCCGTGTGTAAAATGCTATGTGCATAGGCCAAAATGACATGGTCAATTCCCAGATTTTATCTGGGAATCAACCACACAGTGTTACCCTGTGTGCCTAGAATTTTATATGCATAGGCCATAATTCAGACATGCTGTCACTGTGGTGGATGTGCAGGGACAGTGGAAAGAGGGTTGGCACCCTGGCTCTACATACTGGGCCAGATGGGACTTTACCAGTATTGTCCAAAACCAGTAGCAATCAGGGGAGGCTGGTGACTACTATGTCAGTGGGGCTCCTTATGTATTGCATCTTTTTGTTTGCTTTATAGGAGCTATCCATGGTGCTGAACCAACTTTGGGGATGGTGTTCAGCACCACGGATAGCTGCTAAAAAGCTCCAACAAAAAGATGCAATGGATAAGGAGCCCCACGGACACAGGAGTCACCGGCCTCCCCTGGTAGTAATGTCATTCTACCCAAAACACAAAAGGGTACGACCACAAAGGCCACAATCAAGAAAAATCCAGAGGCCTTACTGCTGTGGAAATCTAAGCCCCAATGTCTGGTGAAGCTCTATACTCTGCAGGTCACAGGATGTGCTAACCATCAGTATCTCAACTGAAATTATCTTCTGTTTCCTGCCCTGAATTCTGTCCCCTTGTTACATCTGGACCAATGGCCTCAATGATTATGCATCAAGCCCATTCCCATTGGCGTAGCAAATGGAAAAGGGGGCACGACAGGCCTAATTCTCCAGTTTGGGAGTGGGGCTGGTAAATGGGGAGGTGTGAGGTGGTGGTGAGTAGGGTAGGGGAAGAAATACCACTCTCAACCATCAAACTTGACAGGCTTTTAGCTAGAACAGCCTTCCCCAACCTGGTGCCCTCGAGATGTTTTGGACTAAAATCCTAGCATTCCTGGCCATTGACCATGTTGGCTGGAGCTAATGCGCTAGAATATGCAGAATACCCAGTTTCTTAATTCCATTTCTCAATCACTCATCATCATCAGGCGATCACTCGTGACCGAGTAAGATTGTCTTCCAGAATAAAAATTTACAAAAAGGAAATTTTAAAAGGAGGAAATTCTAAAGAAAAATTGTGTAGACTCTAGCAATGGGTCCGTAAATGACTGTGGAGGCCAATTCTAGATCCGCACAGCTTCCCACAGTGAGGACACAGGTTACCAGATGGAAGATGGTCCTGTAAAGGATTCGTTTGACGTGCTTTTCACTTAGCACGTTTCTCCCTTTCACCTTGCACTCGGGCTTCTTCAAAGTCCATGGAACCTTTGTGAAAGGCCAACCTCCAGTTAGATCGTTCATGGGCCAGAGCTTCCCAGTTTTCGATGTTTATATTGCATTTTTTTAGATTAGCCTTAAGAACATCTTTAAACCTCTTATATTGACCACCGATATTCCGCTTTCCATCCTTGAGTTGGGAATAAAGTAACTGCTTTGGGAGACGGCAGTCAGACATTTGAACAACATGACCGGTCCACTGAAGTTGGCGTTGAAGGATCATTTTTTCAACGCTAGTAGTCTTTGCTTCTTCTAGTACACTGACATTTGTTCGCCTATCTTCCCAAGTAATTTGCAGGATTTTCCGGAGGCAACTTTGATGGAAGGAGGTGGAAGTGATGTTTATAGATAGTCCATGTTTCGCAGGCATACAATAAAGTTGGCAATACAATGGCTTCATAAACCAGTCTTTTGGTCTTCTTACAAATATCCCGATCCTCAAACACTCTATGTTTCATTCGAGAAAACGCGGCACTTGCGGAGCTCAAACGATGCTGGATTTCACTGTCGATGTTAGCTGTAACAGAAAGATAGCTGCCAAGATAGAGAAAATGATCAACATTTTCCAGTATTGTCCCGCCAAGCTGGATAGATGGCATCATCAAAGGGTTAGCTTGCACTTGCTGATGAAGCACTTTGGTTTTTTTGATGTTAAGTGAGAGACCAAGTTTTTCGTATGCTTCTGCAAAAGCATTTAGGATAGTTTGGAGATCATCCTCTGAATGTGCGGAGACCACATTATCATCAGCATACTGAAGTTCCACAACGGAGGTTGTAATTACCTTACTTTTTGCTTTCAGCCTGCTAAGATGAAAAAGCTTTCCATCTGTTCGATATATAATTCCCACACCAGTGGCAAGTTTCCCCTCGACAAGATGTAAAATCATGGCGATGAAAATAATAAATAATGTTGGGGCGATAACACATCCCTGTTTAACACCTGATCCCACTTTAAATGGAGCACCATGAGAGCCGTTGTCGTCCAAAACCGTTGCCGTCATGTTGTCATGGAGAAGTCGCAAGATATTCACAAATTTATTGGGGCATCCACTAATCATTAATCTCAATCACTAATTAGCATCTCATTCTAGCATGACCAAGAAATAGAACCCAGGATGGGGGTATGTAGCTGAAAGTGTGAAGCTATGAAGATGGGAGTGCTCTCAGCACATTGCATTTAGTTCGATGGAACAAAGTCAATGGGCTACAATCATCAAAAGTGTTGAGGAAGAAGCAAAATGTACTCCCCTTAAGAAACTGGTATCACCAGGGCCAGGCCTACAAGTTAGCCCTCACCCAAAAGGTATCTGAGTATTCCCTGTTCCTTCCCCCATATAAATACATGATAGCCATTCACTCCTATAGGAAAAGGTGATTCACTGCACTTAGAAACACCCTTGTGTTGGGGGCAAAACCTGCCCTCCCACACATAACATCAGATATCTTCCACTGAGAGGGACCACTGCGAGATCTTTGCAGTATCCAGATCCCTCTCTCCTTTCTTGCCATTCATAAAGATGGAGATGCTGTGAGTGGGAAATAAAAAATCAGTCACATGGATGGTGCTGACTGTCAACAGATAAACTCCTTCAACACATTACCCAGAAAGAATTCGCAATTATCATTAATCTTTCATCAAGAAGAAACCATACAAAAGAGAAAGCATCTATAGCAGGCAAAAATTCTCAGCATCAGATGGCATAATGAGTGATGTTCTTAATTCAGAAAGCCATTTATCTTGATTTCTAAAAGCAACAAGTTGAGACAGCAAGAGTTCTGAGGGTGATGAAATTAACAGGAAAGCCAGATTGCTTCCTACAAACATCTACATTAACTTCTACATTAACCTTGGAGATAAAGGACTTCTCAAATGGGTGTTCAGATGGGTGGCAAAACTGTACAAAAATGATATTGTGCCTAAGCAGCTTCAGTGATTAGGACTAATTTATCCACATCAAGTGTCTTGCTTTCACAGCTCCTGTTTTTAAAGATAGTGCCAGTGTATCCCATAATGTCCTTATTCTTAAGGCCAGCAACATGATGCTCGGTCATGTGCAGTTTGTCCCAAATATTTGTTTTAGACAACCATCCACAGAAACTGTGAACTAAAGCAGAAGACTAGTTCAGGGTGGAGGGGGCAGAAGGGGGGAAGGTTAAAGAATACCTTCAACCCTTACTCCGGCCGTTCTAAGCCTGGTGCCCTCCAAATGTGTTGTACTACACATGCTGGCTGGGGGATGTAGTAACACACAGCTGGAGGGCACCAGGTTAGGGAAGGCTGCCCTATTCCATTCTTCTACTTTGGTTTGCCATCTTCATGGCCCATTTCACTAATACCTTGGGGATAAAATACATGCAACTGAGCATCGTGTGTAGTTTGACCCTAATCTGCAATATTCTATTTCTAATGACTTGTTCATACTAGGCATACCTCAGAGCACTTACTTATCACCATCACCTACACCTTTCTGAATATGGCAGTTTTCTGATGAATTCTAATAACTGAAACATAATGTACCTTTTGCATCAATCACCTAGGGAGAGGAAACCAAATGCAGAGTTACAGAATGGGGGACACTTGGCTCAACAATACTACAAGTGAGAAGGATCTTGGAATTGTGGTAGATCACAAACTGAATATGAGCCAGCAATGCGATGTGGCTGCAAAGAAGGCAAATGCAATTTTGGGCTGTATTAATAGAAGTATAGCTTCCAAATCGCGGGAAGTGATAATTCCCCTTTACTCGGCACTGGTTAGGCCTCATCTTGAGTACTGCGTCCAGTTCTGGGCACCTCACTTTAAGAAGGACATAGACAAACTGGAGAGGGTTCAGAGGAGGGCAACAAGGATGATAAAGGGACTGGAAACAAGGCCCTATGAGGAGAGACTGAAAGAACTGGGCATGTTTAGCCTTCAGAAGAGGAGACTGAGGGGAGATATGATCGCACTCTTCCAGTATTTGAAGGGATGTCACACAGAGGAGGGCAAAGATCTCTTCTCGTTCATCCCAGTTTGCAGGACACGGAATAATGGGCTCAAGTTACAGGAACCTAGATTCCACCTAAACATCAGGAAAAATTTCCTGACTGTCAGAGCAATAAGACAATGGAATCAACTACCTAGGGAGGTCGTGGGCTCTCCCACTCTGGAGGCATTCAAGGTGCAGCTGGACAGACATCTGTCAGAGATGCTTTGACCTAGATTCCTGCATTGAGCAGGGGGTTGGACTCGATGGCCTTGTAGGCCCCTTCCAACTCTACTTTTCTATGATTCTATGATTCTATGAATCACATCTGAGTACGTCTACACCCACTGTGCTGCTTCATACAGAACACACAGAGAGGCAGACTAAACATTTATTCTAATTCTAGGGAAACCGCAGTCAGACCAAAGGCATCCTGATTTACACTGGTATAACCTCAGTGACAGCACCATGACTCCACTGTATTGCACCAGGGGCCTGGTCCAGCCAAGGATCCCCACTTTAGATTCAAGGATAATCAGGAGGAAACAAAACCACTTGTGTCAAAGATTACATATGGTTTATTGAATACTATGATGAAATATGGATGCAGATTATCAATAAACAAGCAAAAGAAAGCTTATACTTCCCTTATATGTGGCCGTTCCCGGAATACATAAGGGGATGCTCTGTGGGCCTCCAAAGTTGCCTAGGCCAGCGACATGTCCATTCCTCTCCCCAAGCCGAGAACAAAAGACAATGCCTCTTGCCATGGATTTTATAACATTCTTCTCTCCCTGTTTCAGAGGTTGTCAGTAAGCCACAAGTTAACCCACAATCCTGGGAGGCAACACCCCCCCCCCCGCCCCGCGAAGCTGCTTCAGTACAGCACACAGTTTTGCTTCTCACAGAAAAAGCAGCCCTTATCTAAGCAATAAAATTGGAGAAAACAGCTTCAAGGCAATTAGCTCTGGTGCTCCTCCTAGTAGTAGTAGTAGTAGTAGTAGTAGTAGTAGTAGTAAGATTGTCTTCCAGAATAAAAATTACAAAAAGAAAATTTTTAAAAGGAGGAAATTCTAAAAAAAATGTGTAGACTCTAGCGATGGGTCCTCCTAACAAGCTGATGGCTATAGGTGAGGCCCTGGCATGGCTCCAAGAAACTACCCTGGCTTCTGGGTGCTGCAAAAGTTCACTACACTACCTGTTGAACCTTAATAACCTCCTCACCATTCTTCTGGTAGAGCCCATCCAATACACCCGCTACTAGTGCAAGTGACCCTGAAGCATAACAAATCTTAGCAGGACGTTCAACCTGTGAAAGGCAATTCTTGCCAACTCTTGCTTGCCCAGTAGCTTACACATCATGGCACACTAAACAGGCTGCAAAAATCCAGCCCTAGCTTTGAGTGTCTTACGCACCCCAGCAAAATGGACTCTTGTCAGGACACCAGCTTCTGTCTGAAAGCCTATCAAAAAGATAGAAAGATCCTTCGTGCTCAGGGTTCACTGAGAGACACTGAACACAAGAGGAATTTGATCCTGGAATAAAGGACAGTTGCGAAAATTAAAATTTAATTCTAGACATCTTTCTGCCTGGACCAACTGACTTTGTGAGGGATAAGCCATCACCCTGGCCAAAGGCTACCATCAGCCCGCTTGGCTGCAAATGTATTTTAATGTAAATTTACCTAATTTGCACTTTCAAACCAGTATTCAAACAGAAAATCAGCCATCCTTCAAAAAGTGCCCTTCCCCAAATTTTGCAGTGAAGTTCCCAAATTAAAAAATGTATACAAAAAAAAATATATGAAGGAAAACAACATTCAAAAATGCATTATATTAGGAAAATTGCTTGCGAAAAATGTATTATGCAAAAATGCTTACAAAAATGCATGTAGTGTGGCATAGTGTGGTGTAGGAGAGCCAGTGTGCTGTAGTGGTGAGTGTTGGACTGGGACTCGGGAGATCCAGGTTCTAGTCCCCGCTCGGCCATGCAACTCACTGGGAGACTTTGGGCCAGTCACTGACTCTCAGCCTAACCTACCTCACAGGGTTGTTGTAAGGGTAAAATGGAGGAGGAGGAAGACTATGTAAGCCACCTTGGGTTCCTTGCAGGAGCAAAAAAGGCAGGATATAAATGTAATAAATAAATAAATAAAGTATTAGGAGATATTTGCACAAAAATGCATATTTATTTTCACACAAACTTAAAACAAACAAAAAATTCTCAGAGTTCAGAACAAACCGAACATAAGATGAGAAATTCTCAAAGTTTGATAAAACCAAACTTAAGACTGGGAAAAATGAGATGCTGAGGGAAACCAAAATTGAGAGATTCAATCATTCCTAGAGGCAGGCAGACTCTGCCTCACTGCCCTGTTGCGGGAATTGTTTCCTAGCCCAGAAATTTGTCCAGTCATGTGTGTGGAGCACGGTAGGGTATGTGAGCTGCATTGGGCTCCGAGTCTTACATTTCATAGTCCTGCTTTAACCCAATCCAGAAGTGCAAGGAACTGAAGGAACATATGGAAGTCCTTGCATGTCAAGCTGTTTCGTATTTGCAGAAAAACTAGCAGTTAAGGGAGAACTCTGGGATAGAACTCTGCACTCTGATGCAGGGAAGTGCTTTTAATCAAGCAGTCCCTCATTCAGCTGAGTCAGCATTGCTCTGAAAAATGAAAGAACACTATCCCCAAAGCCTCTCTTTAATAAACAAT
Source organism: Shinisaurus crocodilurus (assembly GCA_021292165.1). Classification (NCBI taxonomy): domain Eukaryota; kingdom Metazoa; phylum Chordata; class Lepidosauria; order Squamata; family Shinisauridae; genus Shinisaurus; species Shinisaurus crocodilurus. The sequence continues at coordinate 77,570,313 of CM037878.1, forward strand.
CTCAAACAGAACTATAAATAAGTTCAGCCTCCACCCTCTTGCAGGTATTCTGAGAATTCCATATACATCCTAAATGACCTGTATTCAGGTGGCCAGGTTGAAGACATTTGCACATTTAATCAATCTGAATGGGAGCAAATTGCCTAGTCAACCCATCTCAAATGGTGTCATAAAATGGAAGATAACATCCTCATCTGTACTCCAAGTAGAAGTTCCCCCCACCAAGAAAAGCTTAGTTTTGCAAACATACACTTGGGGAAAGAGGGGAAATGGTTGGGATTTCAATCTTCACCTGCAAGAATGTTAATTTAGCATTCCCTTTTAGCTCTCTGTTGCAAGCCAACTAATCATGGTTTGAAAATGCTGATGACCAAAGCAGGACTGGATTATCTGTTTGCTAAAAATCAGCACTTCAAGTGGCGGACAGCAGGCAGACCTCTACTTGGAAATGACCTCCTGTAAGAAGAAAAAGCAATCTTTTTCTTCTTACACAGCACCTCTGTTCTTCACAGGTTCTACTGTTTTTGTTTCAAACTTCCGGCATTCATAGAACAATGTCCACATTGCAGAGGATTCTGAGTTGTTTGAACACTTGATTCCATATGGGTGTCGGCTAGGCCTCTCCATACCCCTTAAACTATTTGAGTGCACCTTAGGACATTGGTCTTCAACTGGTGGGTCAGAAAGCCTACTACTGGTCACAGCCTGACCTATGGTTGGCTGCAACCACAGCACAACCACTGTACAAATACATGGTAATGCGTGTTTGAGCTAAAGGTGGGTCCTGGATCTGAAAAGGTTGGATACTAGTGCTTTAGAACATCTTAACACTCCCCTATAGCTACAGGCATGGCTGGTCCTAGACCAAATGGCCTTCCAGGCACACACAGACCCAATTGTTCAACCTTTAAATTAGTTATTATTATCGCATGTGTTGCCCATTTCATGACTTTGATGCACAATTTATCACTGCCATATAAGGCAATAAATGTGCACACATAGATATGCTCACAATCACTCACAGGCACACTGTTTGTTGAATGGGCACTGATGCTATAAAGTTGTTCATGAAGGAATTCTTTTTAAATCTATATGTGTAATGATGTCAATAGTGTGTTTATGACATTTAATGTACATCAGGGGTGGGCAACTAGTGGCCTTCTAGATGTTGTTGGATTGCAACTCCCATCAGCCCTAGCCAGCATAACCAATAATGAGGGATGATGGGAGCTGTAGACCAGCAATATCTGCAGGGCCACAAGTTGCCCACCCTTGATGTATATTATGGGAATCCATGTTGATATGGCCTTGTGACCAAAGTTAACAATATGATCAGAATCAATGATATGCCCTTCCATACACTTTCCATGCTCTTTCAGTCCTCTCTCTTCCATGGGCACAACCAGGTGGCTCTAGTTGTAAAAACATATGCATACTGCTTCAGCATTTCTGATTCAAGTGGCCCATGTCAGACGCTGCCACCTGTGCTGGCCTTGCCATCCCAACTAACAGGGACTAGCATGAGCTCTGCCTACCAGACTTCCCAAAGTAAGTAAAGGGATGTCTTGGTTGGGGAAATGGCTGCTGCCTATTTGGGTCACTTCCCGTGTTCCTGGTTGTGCTCTACCACTGATCCCAAAGAGCAAGAAGGTATTGCTTTGATGTTTATCAAGCTGAACAGCCCTTTTATTGAACTCATTTCAAATGCAGTAAGGGATTTGGATGCAAGAACACTGATAATTGCCAAATGTGTTAGAAAATTGACAATCGTGCAGTGCCATTGTATTGGATGATGCACAGGAGATTCAACTAACCAGTCTGCTCTTCTTGAACACCTAGCAAGTTCCTCCCATCGCATACTCCTTGTGATTTATATAGTCTCTCACTGAACCTTTTCCAATTAGCTACTGTTATCTCATTTCTGATCAGGTGATCCGAACAGTACACAGTTCTAACACAGTAAAGGTTTTAGAAGCACTTTTGTGCACCAATCTAGCCTCACTTCATTTGACCCCTTCCACACCTGCCCCCTTATGGTTTATCACAAATTAAGCTCCAGTTGTTTATTCTAGAAACATATAACTAGAAGGGATGGAAAAATAATGAAGTTTATTCACAGTTCTACAGCAATGTTCCTCACAGATTAATCCCAAAAATCCAGACCCCATTTTGGCACAAACAGAGCACATGTGAACAAGGTACAGCAAGATCTGTAGAGGAAGACCCTGGCCTAAAGAAGCATCAGCTGAGACACCAGAACCGAACATCACTATGGGACCAAAGAACTATGGGTTCTTTGGTCCTATAGTTCTTTGAGAAAGAATGCATTCTAACACGTTCAATCAACAGAACTTAATTATAGCAAGTGTGGTCTGCTTATACACCATAAGAACAGGCAATAGCACTGGACCCTTATTCTGAAGATCTCACCACTAGGAAAAATGACAACAATTCCCTATTAACTTCTGGATGCTAAACTAACTGTTTTGCTTTGTGTTTCTACTATTCCAGTTTATTTATGAAGTGGGTGTGTTGTGAAGAGAATTACAGATGATATGGGAATATACAAACCCCACTCTCATAATTATATCATTTCTCCCCTGGTAGGAGATCACAGCCACCAGAGCGACACAAAGGAAACAGAATCTGCTCTCTCTCACCCCTATTTAGGCATTCTGTAGCTGTGTACAGTAATTGTGGGGGTAGAGTGAGCATTCTAGCCTTGCACTCCTCTTCATGCATTTCCATCACCCTCTACTCCTGCAGGGTGACTTTATGTATCCATGGAGGCTCCCCACACAATGGGGAACACTGATTTTCCAGCATTCCAGTTCAGCCTTTCCCAACCCATGCTGGCTGGAAATGATGGAAGTTACAGTCCAACATATCTAGAGAGCACCAGATTAGGGGAGGCTGCTCTAGTTGGGAGTGGAAGATAAAACCACAATAATCCAAATAAATAAGTAGAAAATAAAGTTGTGACATTTCTTTACAAAAAGCTATGCAGTTCATGGCATTGTGAAACAAGGAAATCCACTACGTTTATCACAGCCAACATGTTCTGAAATAGGGGCGACTTGAAAATGCCATTAAAAGTTGCAAGCTGGGCACCCTCTCAGAAACTGTTCATTACAGATTTAAGAACTAGGCCCCAAACATGCTGTATTCTTCTAGTACCTCTCCACTGTTATGAACCGAAGTGATTATGCTTTCCTGAAGAGATGTTCATCAACTGCAGAACACAGTTTTTGACCTCCACTAGAGGTCTGCCACTTAGCCAGAAAACATCATCATGCTGGAATGTCCGCCAGCACACTCTGTGTTACATTACTCAGAGAGGCTCCTAATTCCCAGTTGACAAGTGTATATTCCGAAGACAGGTAAAGAATGATGAGAACACATAAGCTGGTATTTTTGTTCTTGTTCCTACATTTAGGAGACTGCAAGGTGCCCTTGGATGCAACACAAGAAGGACAGCTGGGTCAAATCAACTTGGCCAAATCAACACATAATCTGAGTGAATAGGGTGACTTTGGGCCAGTCACTGACTCTCTGCCTAACCTACCTCACAGGGTTGTTGTGAGGATAAAATGGAGAGGAGGATGAGGATTATGTAGGCCGCCTTGGGTTCCTTGAAGGAAAAAAGGTGGTGTATAAATATAATAAAATAATAATTTAAAAAAATAGGGTGTACATGTGAAGGAATGAAACGATGGCACCAGGGCCTTATATTTAAATGGTGCCTTTTAAGGGTGTCAGAATAACACTCGAACTTCCAAGTTTTCATTCTGCCATTTGAAAACAATGTAGCATGCACCTTTGTGGAAAACCCGGTTATTAGCTGGTTTGCGCTTCACTATGCTGAGACAAAGTTTTACTCGTTGGAAGCCTGCAGTTGTATGGCTGCCCAGTTAATTTGCTTCCCCCAAGATGATTTCCTCAAGAGCCAGTAAGATGAATGGAGGGGCAGCTTGGGAATGAGAGCAAGGAGGTAGTTAGAAGCCCTGTATGGAGACTGGGTTTGCAGTTTCGGGGGGGGGGGTGCACTTCGGTCAATGCAATCCTATTGGCTTTAAGTCTCACTGTGTTCAATGGAGCTTATTCCCAAGTACCGTACGTGTGCCTAGGATTGCAGCCTTAGTATGTGTACTACTGTCAGTGGATGCAGCCTGTGGCAAAAGTCTGGAGTCTGCAGCTGGCAATGGAAGCAGCCTCTGGTCACCACAAGATAGAAGAAGTGCTACTAGACATCACCACCTTCTTGGCCTGGGAAACAAATGTTTAGGCTGCCCTCTCCACTTTCTGACACTAGTAAGACTCAGGTCTTCTAATTAGGAGTGAATTCTGTGGGAAACAACCCAACTGAACTGCAGTTGCTATTTTGACCCTGGGCATCAACCAATCTAGTTCAAATCTAGATAAATCCAGGAAAGTCCATGGGTTGTTTAGCCACTCCAGCTTGGCTCATTCACAATAACCCACTGTTTTTTTAATGCACAAATTGTGCCAATGTGTATTTCCCAGAGAAAATACACATATGGTCTGCTAAATGGTATCTTCAAAATATAACTTCAGAAGTAGGCCTTACACATTTAATCATCATGACACTCTGGGGGTTGGACTCGATGGCCTTGTAGGCCCCTTCCAACTCTATTAATAATCTATGAATCTTTTCCTTGTGTCAGAATCAAGTAGGGTTTAGGATGGTAACCTTTATTACACACAGGCAAAAGATGAATTCATGTACAAGAATCCACTGAAATCGTCAGCCATGTGTCAAATCTGAACCTACTGCATATTATTGCAGGAAAAGGCACAGAGGCATCTTTCCTAAAATGAACAACTCCTTCCACAAGTCTGTATTGTTTCCATGCAGAAGTCAAAGGGTGAGCGAGCCAAGCCATTTGTTCCAGAATAGTTTTCTATGTCAGCAGTACTTCTCCAGAACAAACTTGAAATTTAGTGCATTATACTGAAATCCTTAAGGCAATTAAGGTTCAGTTTTTGCCACTTTTTTTTCTGGAGTTCGGTAGTTCCAAGACAGGACCCACTTCTAAAATAGATGTTGCTTCAGAATTGCAGCTCTATTGCACTTCAGTTCACAATGTCAAGGTGTCCATTAAAACAGACTCCTAAATAAGAACTTGCCAAGGCCAAACAAAAGAAAAGTGTCTTTTTAAAATCAACCTATGTCTTCACTTTTTCTTTTCTTTTTCTTTTTTAAGGATCAGAGGACATGGATCTTTAATCCAGGAAGCCACTGCTTAAGACAGTGATGGCGAACCTATGGCACGGGTGCCACAGCTGGCACGCAGGGCCCTCTCTGTGGGCACTCGAGCCATTGGTCACCAGATCGCGAAAAGACCGTCCCCTTCTGCAAAACACTAATGATCTTGTTCTTTCTCACAGTGTGGAACAGAATGGTTTTATTCTAGAATTCCTGTTACAGAATTCTTTTCTACAATGTTATCACATTTAAAAGATTTTGAAGAATGATGCACAGAGCATGGCTTGGATGTAGAGCCCTAACAGTTGACCTGAGTGCTGTATGTGTTGCCCTCAAACTAACGGAGTATGAGCCAAGGTTTGACAAATTATCAGCATGCATGCAATAGCAAAAATCACATTAATTGTGCAAAAGCATGCCCAATGCAAACTTTTACCTAATGCAGTGTTTGCAGTCCAAGACATAAAGTGTTTAAAATGTGTTAAGCATGTTTAGTTTTCTTGTTTATCTTGCTCATCCTAGTACAGGTTGACTTTTACTTTTACTAATCTGACACCTGTAGAAGCACCCGGGGTAAAGCTTGCCCCATACAATTTCATTCTGGCATATAATCATATTACAAGTTGAGAATCCCTTATCCAAAAATACATGTGCCTAATTATTTAAAAAGTTTGTATAAATTCCCTTCAGGCTATGTGTACAATGTAGTACTATAATAATTTTTTGAGTTGATTTTTTTCCCAACAAAAAACTGTTTGTATCATTGAAAGCTCTGTTATTGTGTTTTTCTTTAAAGACAAAAGATGTTAATTAGTTTGGACAACTGTATGAGTTGTTTTTCTAAAACGAAAACCTCGGTATTCAGGTTTAATTGCAGTGTTGGCACTTGGAAATAAATAAGTTGGTTTTGTGTTGCAGTTTGGGCACTCGGGCTCAAAAAGGTCCGCCATCACTGGCTTAAGACATGCCTTTAAAACCAAATCACTCACTAAAAGCCATAGGAATTTTGAAAAATATTAATGAGCAGCAAGTAGAAAGCGGGGGAAACCACAAGCACATCGGTTTTTACATGGAAAAACAAACATGACTGACACACTAATTTGCCTAGTCATTTCAATCCTAACCTAGAAAATAGAAATATAGATGGTGGAATTACCTTTTTCTTTCACCATGGCCCCAAAATCGTCTTGGTAGTAGTAGAGGCAGCAAAAATTAATTGAGGTGTTTTACAAACGCATATGCACACACACTCGTGCTCTCTTCACAACTGCAGTGGTTGGCAGAGACGAACAAAACGAATGCCCAGAAGGCAGCCTATTCCAGAGAACTCTATATTATTTTCCCACCAGATCTGACGTAACCAGAATGCTTGGTGCCGTGTCTCTCTCTCACTCTCACACTTTGCTGTCTTCTTCTCTGTCTGTTTTACTCTTCCTAACGGCAGCCCATTCTCAGTGAATGGACTCTGCCCCTTGGGGGGGGGGGGGAGCAGTAGCAGCCGCTGAGTAATGAAGGCAAAATTCCACTGTCTCTAATCCACAGCCATTGACACCACCTTGCAGTCTTTTGACAAGGCACAACAGAGCTGGCAAGCCAGGACTCCCCCAAGTGACGGATAGTAGAGCACAAGAGAGAGACGCCACAGGAACTGTTTCAAGTAACAGGGTGGACAAAGGAGATTTACTGGTGCTTGCATGTGGGTGTATGTATATACACACACACATACCTGCCAGACTGAGATAGAAGAAACTTGACATGAATACAGAATCATAGATGATACAGGCATTAAGACTGTTTCAATTTTGCAGAAAAACAAATGTTAAATCCAAACACAGACAAGCTGAAAGCTTTCAACTCTTCATAAAGTGCACTATGGAATAAGACAGCTAAGCAGATGCAAGATGGCTGTATGAACCATATGCATGGACACTGAAATTTTTAAAGCAGTAGCACCAAAATTTACTAAAAAAAGACCTAGCAACTGATTTTTGTTTCTGTTCAAAGCACTTACTTGATCTGGAAATCACCCTCTCTCTCTCTCTTTCTCTCCCCCCCCCCCTCTCTCTCTCTCTCTCTCACACACACACACACACACACACCATTGTGCCATTTTGTCCACAATACCCACAGCCAGCAGACTGACAAACTGATTCTGGGCCAGTGGGATCATTTCAGAATCGAAATGTATTCTAAGCCTGCATTTGAATTCAAAAATAACACATGCTCAGATTATTTCTTCTGCAACATTACTGTTCTTTACTTGGTTGCCTCTACCTTTTCCCTTAGTTGTGAATTCTAAAATTCCTCTGTTAAACCTCTTGGATATGTTTGTTCAGTTAACACTACAGCATGTGAACTCATACGTAGGTCTGCCTTCCAAGGAAGGCCTTGCCATTAATATGAAGGTTCATTTCCCACTTCCATAATATTTTTGGCATACCAAGTATTTTGCAGGCACTATGGCAGTTATCTTCGTGTCTTTTTATATTGTAAGCCTGCAGGCAGGGACTGTCTTGTTTAATTGATTGTATGTAAGCTGCTCTGGGAGCCTTTAGGCTGAGGGGCAGCATAAAAATATTTCAAATAAATAAATAATATGGGTAAATCCCCCACCTGCCCTTCACTGTGGTTCAGCATTACCTCTGCACCAATGTTAGCCATGGTTAACACAAAATTGAGTGCACTCTAAACCCAGCATTTATACAGACCCTTGGTTTCCGAAAGGCAATTGTTCTGCAAACATAGACAACTGGTGAGTGACTACAGAGACAGATGGCAGGTATGTCTTGGGAGACTGAGAATGTACAATCAGTGCTAGATTGTATTTGCTGCAAATATTTTCCAGGTTATGATTTAAACAGAAGCATACCACTAGGTATGGTAGAGATTAAATCATCTGAGTATCCTTGTATTCATTATTTATCCAGATCTCTTACTTGGATAGATGAGGCACACAGGAAAAAATGTATGTGGGTAAAGTGTCTATTCCCTCATGAGTATAGGTTGGGCTTTTATTGTCAGATTTCTGATAAGCAGTAGGCTCAGAGCTCCAAAAAGGCTGACACTCCAGCTTCGGTGACTCATTAAATTACTAAGAATAGTTCTAGGCCCTCAGTATGTGATGATGGGTTAAAATCTCTTTGCCCTTAGATACTGGCCTGGCTTGGACATAGCAATAAACAATGGTTTATCATTATGTGCAGAAGCTTTGGGCTTCGGTTCTCCCTGCCCCCTTCAGCATGGTCATGTTTTTTGCTTCCAATTTCAATTGTCTACAGATTCATGTTGCATCAAGGCTCTAAACTGTGGTTAATCTCAACTATTGATTGAAAAAGCCAGCTTCATAAACTACAGTTTGAAGTTGGCTTGTTTGAACTAACCATAGTTAAGACTAACTCTAAAATGGAAGTGAAAGCTTCTGAACTCCTCCTCCCAGCTGCGCCAGAAAGAGAGAGAGGAGGAAGGAGCATGCATGTTCGAGACTCTCTGTGGCGCATACTCGCAACAATAAACCATGGTTTATTGTTATATTTGAATGAGGCCATTGTTTATCATTACAAATTTTTAGGCCTTTTGGGCTAGTTGTTTTGCATATCTTGCTGCATTTAGGGCCTTGAAGGGGGCACATCATCTGACTTCCATTCATAAATACAGGCGCTTCCCCAAAGTTACCATGCTCTTACTCTCTCGAAATCACTATGCCTGCATATGAAATGAGTTAACCTTTAGTTGCTATGGCCTCATTTGAAAGGTTTGTCTCGGTATCATTTATTTTCCACTTCAGTCATTTATTTTCTAATTCAGGAGCTGCTGACATGTAAAGGACAACTGCTGGAGATTAGGACATTTTGATTGCAGAATGGCCAAGTCCCATTTCTCACAAGTGCTAAAGATTAGCACTGCTATTATTTCATCTCAATCCTAGTACAAACCCTTCTGAACAGCAGCCAGCTAGGGAAAAGTGCAAATTAGGTTGCAATCTTATAACCACTTACCTGGAAGTAAGGGCCATTGAATTCAATGGCTTCTCTGAGTAGACATGAACAGGATTGTGCTGTTAACCCCCTTCTCCTATACTCTTACATTCACAACTTTACATATATATTATTATTAATAAGAATATTATTAATCTTATTATTAATCTTATTAGTCATATTAACCTTTTAAGCCACTCTGGGGGGCTTTTATGGCTGAGGAATGGGGTAACGATACTGAAAATAAATTAAGTAAATACCATATAAACCCTGAAAATTATATTGCAGAAGATAGGAATTGTATTTCATAGAAAAGTAGAGTTGGAAGGGGCCTATAAGGCCATCGAGTCCAACCCCCTGCTCAATGCAGGAATCCAAGTCAAAGCATCCCTGACAGATGGCTGTCCAGCTGCACCTTGAATGCCTCCAGATTGGGAGAGCCCACCACCTCCCTAGGTAGTTGGTTCCATTGTCTTATTGCTCTGACAGGAAATTTTTCCTGATGTTTAGGCGGAATCTGGGTTCCTGTAACTTGATCCCATTATTTCATGTCCTGCAAACTGGGATGATCGAGAAGAGATCCTGGCCCTCCTCTGTGTGACAACCTTTTAAGTACTGGAAGAGTGCGATCATATCTCCCCTCAGTCTCCTCTTCTGAAGGCTAAACATGCCCAGTTCTTTCAGTCTCTCCCCATAGGGCCTTGTTTCCAGTCCCTTTATCATCTTTGTTGCCCTCCTCTGAACCCTCTCCAGTTTGTCTGCATCCTTCTTAAAGTGTGGTGCCCAGAACTGGACGCAGAACTCAAGATGAGGCCTAACCAGTATGGAGTAGAGGGGAACTAGTACTTCCCGCGATTTGGAAGCTATACTTCTATTAATGCAGCCCAAAATAGCATTTGCCTTATTTGCAGCCACATCACATTGCATTTAATTGACTCCAAGACTAAAAAAAAAAAAAAAGAAATTTGCAGTATTGGGGCCAAAATAAATATGATGTAGGAAACCTATGATTGGATCTTCCAACATCTTGTGTGCGTGCGTGCGTGTGTGTGTGCGTGCACAAAACGCAATGCAGGAAAGATTTGGATCAGGGTTGCAGTGCAAGGGGATTAATCCTTTCTCTGCACACTGGCCTGGCTTGGACATCATGATAAGCAAGGCTTACAGGGAACACTGGCTTATCTGGATCATGCTGGTGCATACGGGCTGATCACACCTGCTTAGCTCCTTGATCCATGGTTCATCATGATGTCTGAACCAGGAACTCTGGCTTGTCTCTCCCCATGGCTTATGACTCTGGCTTGTTTGGGGAGAAGCAAGCCAGAGTTCCTGGTTCAGACATCATGATAAACAAACTGCAGGCATGGTTTGTTTCACTGCTGCTGTTTACAGGATGAGTCAAGCAGTAGTAATCAGGCAGTATGTGTGAGCATGCTGCCCATAAACAATAAGCCAGGATGCTATCAACTCCCTTAAAGTAGAACATTACAAATATTGTTGTGGAAAACATCAGTGTTACACTGCTGAATTCTACAGCAAATGCATAAAGAGCACAAGTAAAATCTGCATGTATGCACATAAATTTAACATGTGTCCAGGGAATATGATTGGCTCAGGTTTCCTAAGCCCTACTCAGGTGTTCACTTACCAGGTAGATCAAACATGCAAGGAGGGAGAGCCCTCCAGCCCTGCCCCTCTCCCTTGTTGTATCCATTGACCTCTACTCATGGGGGGCAAAGGTCTGCAGAGGAGAACCTCCGGTATCCATGGAGATGCAGGAGGAGAGCACTGGAAGAAATCAGCGTTCTGGCTCATGTGGAGAGTCTCCATGGATACAGGAGGCTCTCCTCTTCAGATCTTCACCCTCCACAAGTAGAGGGTGATGAACACGATGAGGAAGAGGAGCAGGGCTGGAGTGCTCACGTGTTTGAGCAGCCAGCATATTGCGGCCAGTGTTAGAGCCCATGGCCTCCAGAGGGTCCACAGCTGCTGATTCCAGCATGCCTTTTACTTCTTAAAAACCATTTTAGGGCCGAGCACTCTGAAGAGAAGTGCAGGGTGAGGCAACTGCAGGCGCCATGCTAATTCTCTCAGACTACCTTTGGGCCCCAATGGAGGGCCCAGAGGAATTCTGTGGAATTTAAGATGGCAGCTGCTTCACCTGGCACTTCTCTTCTACGTGCCAGGCTACCCACTGCCACTTGACCCCACTGTTGTCCACTGTGGCACCACTGCCCACCTCTTTGCCTCTGGTAAGCTGGTGAAGGAGAATTGGAGGGCCTTTTATTTATTATTTTATTAATTATATTTATAGCCCACCTTTTTTCCTGCAAGGAACCCAAGGTGGCTTACATAATAATCCTCCTCCTCCTCCTCCTCCTCTCCATTTGATCCTCACAACAACCCTGTGAGGTAGGTTAAGCTGAGAGTCAATGACTGGCCCAAAGTCACCCAGTGAGCTTCACAGCTGAGCGGGGACTAGAACCTGGATCTCTCGAGTCCCAGTCCAGCACTCTCACCACTAAGCTACACTGGCAACCCCCCCCCCCCACAAAACCTGGCAGTGGCCCTGAACTTATCTTCTAGAGGCCTAGGAGGTACAACAACAATTCTAGATGCACCCACCCAGCTTGTAGTTACTGGTCTACTGCATAGAACTGTCCAAGGGTTATGCTTTGTTTTAAGTTAAATGTAATTGCTGTGATTTGAACTTATCCTGATACTGTTACCAGTTTGAGTCTGAAAGCCAATATTTGCATTCCATTTTGGCATATACCCCCACAAAAGTGTGTTTGCATTTGGCTGCGCGCACGCACGCACGCACGCACTTCAAAGATGAGAGGAAGGGGGTGGTGTCTAGAGCTGTCCCCTGAATATATTGAGTGCTCCATCTTAGACTGGATCCTAGTTAGGTAAAATCAGAGCCCTCTTCAGACTCAGAAGGAACAGAGGTGTGCAGCATTGCCCCCTGTGACTAGTAGGCAGTATGAATCCTCCGAAATGGCCAGGCTTGGTATAAATCAGGGGTCCTCAAACTTTTTAAACAGGGGGCCACTTCATTGTCCCTCAGACTGTTGGGGGGCCGGACTATAATTTGAAAAAAATATGAATGAATGAATCAAGTAAAAAAAAAGGACCCGTGTCCTTTTTTTTTACTTGATTAAATGGAAAGTTATTATAAATTAATTTGCTGTCTAAAATTGAAATACATTACATTTTAAAAAGGTATAGAAAGGCTTGATTTGCACACTGCACATATCTTATTTGTAGTACAAAAAAACAGGAAAAAACAATACAATATTTAAAATGAAGAACAATTTTAATCAACATAAGCTTATTAGTATTTCAATGGGAAGTATGGGCCTGCTTTTGGCTAATAGCCAGGCTTACCGCTGCAGTGAGAACCATGCTTAAAAAACATGATTGATAAATCCCATTGCCCAAACAGGCCATAGAAAAATGGCATGGAATAGGATACTGAAGTGCTAAAGTGCTGTTCAGTGCAAGCGCTGATGTCGCAGCAGTGCTCTCGGGTTGAAAAAATACATTATTTCAATATGAGATCTTTGCATAGCCCAATTCTGTGCATGGTTACTCAGAAGCACGCCTTGCTCTGCTGTATGGAGCTGACTCCCAGGAAAGTGTGCATAGGATTGCAACCTTACAGGTGAAACCTATGCATATTGTTTACTCAGAAGTAACATCCCCTGAATTCAGTGGGGCCCACTGCCTGGTACATGTGTGTAGGATTGTTCCCTTAAGTTGCAAACCTATATGCACTTACCTGGGAGCTGATCCCATTGAACTCAATGGGATTTTACTTCTGAGTAGACGCAGGTCGGTCGGTCGGTCGGTCGGTGGGTGGGTGGGCGGCCTGCGCCTGCTCAGCTGCCACTCCTCCTCTTCCCCCCCCCCCGCAGGAGACACAGGGAGGCAGGCAGCCCACGCCCCACTGCCGGCTCAGCCGCCACTCCTCCCCTTCCCCCGCAAGAAGCCTCAGATCAGCCGCCGGGCCGGATGAAATGACATGGTGAGCCGGACTTGGATTCCTACCTTTGCCTGGCTCCACTCATCTCCTCCATTTCTTCCCCACATTCTTGCATATATTGCATATATTCCACCCAATTGAGTTTATGATTGTGTTACTGTTTACAAGGAGAAAAAGAAAACTGAAGAAAACAGGTCCCTTGTTCCCAGTGGACAATCTTCGTTGCATCTATTCTAAGAAGTTTCAGCTTGAAAATTTGTCCCTTGATTGAGTGGCAAGGACAAGTCACAGAGTTAGGCCTGGGTCACCAATTCTGGGGAAAAGCAAGGTCCAGGACTTAAATTACTCAGCAGAGTATTTTGCTTATAAGATTCTAATCTGAGCTGGAAATTTGAAAAGATTAAGGAGAGAGTCCAAAGGACCTGGCAGTGTATAGCCTTTAGAAACACTGAAAGGTAACCTGCCACATTCTATAACTTGCTTCACTTAACAATAATGTGCTTAATTCTACTCCATCCGGTCACAGTGGAGGTATTTGTTATTTCTGTTCCTGTGGATATTAGTGTAAAGCAATTGTCCATATGCATTAAACATAAGAACAATTGAAAATTACAATGAGGTGTAATTCCTTTCAGGGTGAAAGTACAGGAGAAACTAGAGCAGTTTTAATGTCATCCAGATTTAAAAAATATATATACAGTGTTCAGATGCTTTATTTTGGCTTTAGGATCTAATCAGGATTAATGAACCAAAATGTGATCCTTTATCAAAATTGCTAAATAGGCAGTGATGTAGGGCTGAATGTTTCCCACAGAAAATTTTCGAAAACAATTTTTTTTTCCAGTGCCTTATTTTTCCATGGAAAAGATATCCATTCCATATGTTCATTAGTAACAATGCATGAATGCCAATTGCAAATTCAGTATTAGGCAAGCTTGGCAGTTTCAAAATTGTAGATGAGTGGTTGTTACCACAGTTATTTAGGTTGCTAAAAATTATTAGCGTGTCAAAAGTTTTCAGGACCTTCCCCCCCCCCGCCCCTTTCTAAAATTTCTAGAATGTCTTCTAGACATTCTAATTCCTTAGGGCACAATCCTATGGGTTGCGCCCTCAATGCTCGTAAGCCCCCCCCCCGAGCTTGGAGGCTTACAAGCATCCTATACCGAGCGCGATCACTGTCTTTGCTTCTTCTGCTCTGCATTTTAGCTGGTTGGTTGTTTTCGGTTGTGGGGGGGGGGAGAGATCCTATGCCTCCCCAGATGATGTCTACGGACTATAGGATCACTCTCACCATCATATATGGCATCTGCTTTCCCACAGCAAATGCAAAAGGGAAGAAAATCAGTGAATTGTTTACAGGAAGGGATAGGGAGCAAGGGCAGAATGGCATTTAAAACAGATCAAGAATTACATGGTATTTGAAATACAGAACATCCAAAACTATTTTTATGCTGTGGCAACAGGATAACAGAAGATGTCAGAATGGCTCAGTCAACATATTCCTAAAAAAATCACTGCATATAAAAGATTTGGCATATTATAATATTCTTTATCAGAATGTGCTGATCTAGGCATTCAATCAATGTCAGGAGATCAGTGGGACTGCAGCAGCTAGTCCTGCCCACCAACCTGCTAGAGTAGCCATGTGTCCTCCTTTAGAGAGGACAGTCCTCTATTTGAAGGGCTGTCCAAAGAGAAGAGGAAGAAGGGAGAGCAGGGGCCTTGAGGTTGCTCATCAACATACAGCACTAGACAGCAGACTGGGCAGGTATGCAAGTCACTTGGTCACAGTCTTCCCCACTGATGTATCGTATTTCTATTTCATAGATTTCAT
Organism: Shinisaurus crocodilurus; assembly: GCA_021292165.1. Classification (NCBI taxonomy): domain Eukaryota; kingdom Metazoa; phylum Chordata; class Lepidosauria; order Squamata; family Shinisauridae; genus Shinisaurus; species Shinisaurus crocodilurus. The sequence goes on from CM037878.1 coordinate 77,585,336, forward strand.
AGATCATAGAGTTGGAAGGAGCCTACAACTACAAGGCCATAGAGTCCAACCCCCTGCTCAATGCAGGAAACTAGAGGAGGGGTCTCCCATCCGTAATAACCAGGCCTGACCCTGCTTAGCTTTCCACGCTCAGACAAGCTGAGCCAGCGTGAGCCACAGGCCTGTATTTGAATTAGAGTCATTCTTTCTAAATTTCTATCTCTACATATAAATGTACAGCACGTGCAATTTTATGCAAATCCATGTCCTCTTCTCGGGTGGTGCATTTCCTCATCTCGGGTGATGTGTAAATAGCCATCTTACAGCCCGCATGTAGCTGCTAGCACTGTGAGAGGGCTGCATGCGTGACGCAGTCCCTAGCCCCTCCACACGTTGAGCAGAAGTGTAGACCGGAGTGTGCTCATAGGGCTATACCGATTTCAATCATGAATTTACTTCTTATTAATCAGAAGTTGTATGATAATTAGCCTTTTTTTGAAACCCAGGATCTAAAAGATTTTAAACTAAAAGACAATCCCAACTTTCACACAAAAGCCAACAGGGTTCTGTTTTTGTAATTATTTTTTTAAACTGCGGATCATGTCTACTTATCTTGCACTATTTAGAACTGGTAATGCTGCTAACTCTGAAATTTCTTCATACATATCCACATCTAAATGGGTGCTGGCTGGAAGTGATACAGCATGGCTTCTTCTCCCAGTCCAGGTCACCTCAGGTTGTGTTGACATTATAGTATTCCTAGAAAGCTGTTAGTTCCGCTCCATATCTTGTGTAAATAAATAAAGCCTTATTTGGTCATTTAAAGTTGAATGTGTTGCCTATAAAACCTGTAAAAAGTTTGTGTGTATGATTTTCTTTCTTTAGAGATTGAGAGTTTAAATGTTCAGCTATTTTATTCTGATTTATTAAAGGGAAAATAGAAACCGTATTCAAGAGGATTACACATGCAGTTCTCTCAGCCTTTCTGAGAAAAGGTGCCACATACTTAATCACTAGGCATATCACCTGAACCTTTATTCAGCTTTCTTCCTCCCAGCCAGAGACTAAGCTCCAATCCAGTCAGCTTAAGGCACCTGACTAGATCAGAGGTCACTGGTAAGGTGCTGCTATGTCTGCAGGTCATGCCAAGAGCACACACCTATCTTTGCCAGGGGACTACTATTAGCTTAGCACTTGTAACAAGAGGCATCAGCTGCAGAGAGGATGATTACACCTGAGGAGTATCCCTTCCTTCCCTGCTTCAAGCTGCAGCTGTCAGAGGGAGAAAAAGGCTGAGGAGCCTGCTGCATTTCTCTGCGCTGTCCTCAAGCAGGGAATGAGGGGAAATGTAGCCCTCTTTTACACCTGAGGTGGTCTCTCACAGAGGAAGTGAAACTGTTGACACCAATGGAGCTCCTCTTCAGATGTAGTTTCCCAGGGAAGCAAATGTCTCTCTTTCCTCTCTAGTCTGAGGATTTTGCCCTGAGTGGCTTCCTTTATTTATTTATTTATTTATTATATTTATACCCCGCCTTTTTTCCTACAAGGAACCCAAGGCGGCTTACATAATCCTCCTCCTCTCCATTTTATCCTCACAACAACCCTGTGAGGTAGGTTAGGCTGAGTTTTTTCTGCCTTAATCACAAACAGGCCTGTGCTCTGCAGACCTTAGCAAAACTTTGCATCTATTAAAAATATGCATTCCATCAGCGACATTTAACATACTGTAGTCCAAACAGAGCTTCCCTTTAACTCTAGGTCAGCATAGCACTGAACCACAAATGGGGAGTCTCACATGAGGCGGCTGGGCCCAGGCCAAGGCTGGGCTTATGACAGTATCACTGTTCATTTTACAAAATAAATACTTTTTCTACTGTCATGGATGAAGTAGAAATCTTTTTCTTTTCTTTTTTACACAGAACAAATGACTATGCTAACAAAGCAGTACGTTTCTGAGTAGCTGAGCAAATTGGCTTACATTGCATTAGGGGAATTCTTCACTGTGATACACTTAAAGGTTAAAATGCTGAGCCTAAATATTTGTGCAAGCAAAACATAAGTGTGTGTCTTAAAGCTGTTATATGTGATGCTACGGTGTTCTTGGTATGCCTCACTTCGGTTTCTACGGCCTGGTGCAGAAAGTTAATTAATTATAGATATTGGATCCACTGAATCTATGGGTCCACTCCAGGTGTGGACAACTTGTGGCCCTCCAGATGTTTTGGCCTACAACTCCCATCAGCCCTAGCCAGCATAGTCAAAGGTGAGGGATGATGAGAGTTGTAGGCCAAAAGTATGTGGAGGGCCACAAGTTGCCCACCCCAGGTCTACTCTAAGTATGACTATGTCTGGATCCAAGCCTATCTTGATGTTTGTTAGTCCAGCTTCAGACTCAGAATCTTGTAATTACTCATCCAGCCAGTTACAGTAATACCTTGGATTGCAAGTAACTTGGTCTGAGAGCGTTTTGCAAGACAAGCAATTTTTTAAATATAAATTTTGACTTGATAAACAAGCAACGTCTTGCAATACAAGTAGTGTAGGGATGTAACCGCTCGCCTCGAGCGGGCATAGCGGGCCGAAATCGGCCCCGCTCATGCCCGCCAGAGACTCGCTCTGATATAAGAGTGTTTTGGATTACAAGCACGGTTCCAGAACGAATTATGCTTGCAATCCAAGATATTACTGTATATCGATTTCATCACAACCAATAGGAAGTCATTACATTACATAGAAAAAAGAGCTTAAAAACCAGCTGCAACCTCTGCAAGTCTTCTTAGCTATTGGCTGTGTTGGCATAAAGTGTTCACAAGCATTTTAGTGACTGAAAGGGGATGGGGCCAGTTAGGAAATAGATTTCATAGATCATAGAGTTAGAAGGGGCCTACAAGGCTATCGGGTCCAACCCCCTGCTTAATGCAGGAAACTAGAGGAGGGGTCTCCCATCCAAGTAATAACCAGGCCTGACCCTGCTTAGCTTTCCACGCACAGACAAGCTGAGCCAGTGTGAGCCACATGTAGAAAATCAATACAGCTGCTTGTGAGGAAAGTAAATGGTCAGTTTGGCTTGGGGGGGCGGACCTCAAAGAGACATCCCTGTCTCCTAATAACCCAAAGAAATGAAGGAAAGTGTAGAAAACACAGTTTTCTTGGAGGAGTTTTCAGAGTGGTTATCAGTATTTTTGTCCTTAAACCCTGCCCACACTATTTGTGGGGATTTCAACATTCACAGAGATCTTTCTTCATTTTCTCAGAATTTTTTCTCCTTTTTGGAAGTATTTAATTTAGAAGCGGTGGATACTCCTCCTACCCACACGGCTGGAGGGACCTTGGATCTGCTTTTGTATAGTAAACTGGATGTCGTATTTAAAGATATCATAGACTCAGGGATGTCGGATCATTTTTTTATTGTCCTACCAGTTTGACATTGCTTGTCCTTCCCCTCCTCCTCCTAGAATCCGGCAATGCCGTGATTTATCTGGAATATCCGTGGACTCCTTCTCCCATGCTCTTACCCAGCTATCAGGCTGTGTACCAGGACTAGTTATGGGACAGAGGAAAGTTGCTCTGGGAGCTAGCATAACAAGTGAGGAGGGAGTTATGGAGCCTGAAGAAGTAGAAGATCAGTCATCTGCTGGTGGGGCCTTGAATCCAAATGTCCTGGCCCACCAATTTAATACAATAACTGAAGCTGCCCTTGAAGTGGTGGCACCATCTAAAACTCGTCTGGTAACACAGCGTCATCCTCAGCCATGGATGCATGTAGAGTTGCGACTGGAGCGAGCCTCAGTCCGCCAGTTAGAGAGGCGATGGAAGTGGAATCCATCAGATGAACTGCGTCTGAATTTGAGATCTGCCCTTACTACTTATTATCGTCATGTAGATGAATCTCGGGAGGGTTATGTGCAAAGGAAGATTCAGTCCCAAGCCTCTATGCCACGTCAGCTATTTGCTGCATTTAATACCTTATTGAATCCATCGGCTGGTTGTGATGAGAATCACGCAATTTGTGATCTTACAGCAAGCGACTTGGCTTCCTTTTTTGTTCAGAAAGTGTCTACAATTGTAAATTCATTTTCGCTGGATGGGTCTTCACCACCATTTTTGTCAGCAGGTTTGCCACAGCCTTCAGCTCAGTTTGCAGACCCGTCTCTTCAGACTGGGTTTGACTTTGTTCCAGTTACTGAGTCAACTGTGGCACAGTTTATTTCCTCTTCTCCTCCTACCTCGTGTCCTACTGACCCTTTCCCATCCTTTCTTTATTTGACGCTTTTACCTTTGTTTTTGCCTCATATAACTTATCTGGTGAATTCTTCACTTTCATTGGGTATTTTTCCGGAATGTTTCAAGCATGCTTCTGTACGCCCCTTGTTAAAAAAGCCTAATTTAGACCCTTCAGCTTGTGTTAATTACCGCCCTATTTCACTTCTTCCTTTTCTTTCTAAGATTTTAGAAAGAGTAGTTCTCTCCCAATTGATGACTTATTTAATTAGATTTAATCTCCTGGATTCTTTTCAATCAGGGTTTCGTTCAGGCCACTCCACAGAAACAGCCTTAACTTATGTGATGAATGATATCTTAGTGTCGAAAGCTCAGCGTCAAACATCTGTGTTGATTCTGCTGGATCTTACGGCAGCTTTTGACACACTCGACCACCATATTCTGCTTTCAAGGTTGGCATCACTGGGAATCAAGGGCAATGCTTTATCTTGGTTTGGTTCCTTCCTTTCTAATCGCTCTTGTTCTGTTTTGTTTCAGGGTTCAGTTTCAGATGTTTTCCCGTTATTAGTGGGAGTTCCACAGGGTTCAGTCTTGGGTCCTCTTCTTTTTTCATTGTATACTTGTCCTCTTGGACGTTTGGTTTCTGATCGGGGTTTTCAGTATCACACCTATGCAGATGATACACAGATATATCGAAGCTTTGTATCCATTGATACTGCAGTGTGGCAGTCCGTGACGGAATGCCTGTCAGGCGTTTCCTCATGGATGACCGCACATCATCTGAAATTGAACATGGATAAGACTGAAATTCTGGTATTTCAACCTGATCGTGTGTCAGCTCCCTTATTATGTCCTTCTTTGCATATCCAGGGCTCAGTGGTGGCCCCGGTTTCAGCTGCCAAGAGCCTTGGTGTTTTGCTGGGTGATCGTTTGTCCTTGCGTCCTTTTATTAATAGGACTGCTAAGGCATGTAATTTTCACCTTTTGAACATTCGCAGGATTCACAAGTTTTTGTCTCCTGAAACAGCCCATCTGCTTGTTCAGGCTTTGGTGGTATCCCGCTTGGACTATTGTAATAGCTTAATAGCTGGCTTGCCCTCTTCTGTGCTTCTTCCACTGGTTCTGGTTCAGAACAGTGCTGTTCGTGTTGTTCTGAACTTGCCCCGATACTCCCATATTACTATGGCCCGTAGGAATCTTCATTGGCTACCCATTCGGACTAGGGCCCAATTTAAATTATTGGTTCTTGCCTTCAAGGCTTTGCGCTCTAATGTCCCTCATTACTTATCATCTAGGCTTTCCTGGTATGTTCCTGGTAGGAATTTAAGATCAGTGGGCCAGGGATTATTAGCAGTCCCACCGACACGCTCTGCCTTGTCAAGGCTGCGAACCTTTCAGGACCTGGTTCCACTTTTGTGGAACAGGCTTCCCATGGACCTCCGATTGGAGGAGGATCTTTCCCGCTTTCGAACGGGATTAAAGACTTATCTTTTTAGTCAGCCAGAATGAGTGGTTGGGCTAATGTGGTGGTTGCTGGGATTTGATACTGCATAGTAAGTGGTTGGTGTTGGTTTTTTATTGTATTGTTATGTTTACTGTATATGTTATTTGTCCCGCCCTTTGGTATAAGGGGCATTATAAATAAACGTTTATTATTATTATTATTATTATTATTATTATTATTATTATTAAAGGCTGGGAAAAAGCAGATGAAACTGGGAGGCAGATGGAATGGGGACAAGGGAGATGCATGGGAATAGGGAAGAATAAAAGTGACAGGGAGAAAAACTTTCAGAAGGCATGACTGGTGGGAAGCTGGGTAAAGTTCACATAACTGAAACCAATCTGTTAAATTTTCAGCTGCAGCCTTCTAATTAACAGACCACAAAAATTAACAATTCAGCCATTATTTATACAGCACAGACAAACCTGCCAACTGGAACAGTGGAGTTTGACTAGCAAATTAGATCCATATCCTGCTAGTCTTTTGCCAGTGTGTTTACAGGCCTTATGGAAGGTTATCCTTTTTACACAGACTGAATGGTTTCACACAGCACGATAATCCATGTTTGTTTCAGAGTGGCTTGTCATGTTGTCTCAACCTGGCCAGAGTGGCTTGTGCGTGGTTCACAAACCATGCTGCTGGGTTCAGAGAACATGGCAAGCCTCTCTGAAACAAACATGGCTTATAAGCCACCATGGTTTATCGTGTTTTTTATTTATTTATTCATTCATTCATTTATTTATTTATTATATTTATACCCCACCTTTTTTCCTGCAAGGAACCCAAGGCGGCTTACATAATCCTCCTCCTCTTCTCCCTTTTTTCCTCACAACAACCCTGTGAGGTAGGTTAGGCTGAGAGTCAGTGACTTGCCCAAAGTCACCCAGTGAGTTTCATGGCCAAGTGGGGACTAGAACCCGCTCTCCCGAGTCCCAATCCAACACTCTAACCACTACGCCACACTGGCTCTATTGTGTTGTGCAAACCAAATCATTGGGATTATTCTGTTGGGCAGCCTTGCCAAGTTTCTGGGCAGAATAATATGTAGTAACATCTGCTCTTGTTTAGCAATGGAGAAGAAAGGGATTACACCAAAACAGGACTGAAGCAAGCAGATTTCAAGAATTGTACTACCATTTCAGTGAATAATTGTTACTGTACATTTAACAAAAACCAACAAGCATGTACATAAACACTGTATCCACAGAGTAGAAGAAAGGGAATCACACCGAAATGGGTCAATAATTTTTATATTATTTTTTAGGGCGACAAAACATGGTAGAACATACATCAGGCTAAGATGCTTAAAGGAGAAAATGTGTATGCACAAACACAGTAAATCTCCTTTCCAGATGTTTTAAAGGCCAACTTCATGCTCAGTATTTCACCTGCTACTCTCAAAGAACAAAGTATCCCTTAACTCAACCTATATTTAATAATATCTTCTGGGTTTTTTGGGACAGCTTACAGAATCCACTTAACGTCATAGGAAAAGCAGCGTGGCAGCTAAAGCCTCAACTTAGGCTAAGCACATCTCAAAGACTTCACCAGACTTACAAAACAAAATGATGATATTGCATTTGAAGAGCAGAGTCACACAAGTCACCTGAATTTGTCAAGAACTCAACAGCCACAACCTCCATTATGTGAAATCCTCGGAACACCTAAGTGTCTATATTGCACTGCAGAATCATTAGATCCAGAGACTTCTTAACACTCAACTTAACAGTCTTAACCCTGAAGGTAGGAGTCATAAGTATCAAAGCGACCAAATAAATTGATCCTGTTGACAGGATGAAGGCTATGGCTGGGATCCACACTAGAACAAGCAGCTGTTCCACTCTTGTATGGGGGCTTTTAAGCTCCCGCTTCAAGCAGCATCCCCCTGCACACAACTCAAAAGGCCCCTCCCAAGGTCAGGGGTCCATCAGAGTGGCATCCCATAAGATATGAGGAATGTTTGCCCCTTCCACTGCGTGCAAGCAGAAGTAACTTCCACTCATGCACAGGGCAGGGGGGTGGATCTCACCCCACCGGCACAATCCAGCCACAGTTAAGCATGTTGAAGACTTATTCATTTCATTAAATTATTTTATTTATTTTTCAAAACAAATTATAACAAAAAATATATATAACAAAATACAAGATTATCACACAAATATAACATAATCAACATACAATAAATCATTAAGTGCTCCCCCCCACCCTCCAAGGGACCAATTAATATACTTCTATCCTCTTAATCAAATAAATTCTAAATTCCAAAAATATAACTTATCCTGACAAGGCATGTTACCCTTCCCCTTTATTAATACATAATCTAGTAATTAATTCCATATCTCCATAAAATTATTCTTCTTTAGCAATCCTTTTTTGCATTTGATACTACTAGTTAGTTTATCATTTAGGGCTATGTCCCAAACTTATTCATTTCAATGAGAGAGTTTAAACATGCTTCAATTTCTCCTATTGAAATCAACGGTATTTAAAATTTGGCTGGAATGTGTCCCATGTTATGAATACTGCATGAGGTCGCACCAGTGGAAGAAGGAACACTTGCTGGGGTTATTTTGAAATCAATACAAGCCAACCAAAGCCCATTTCTACTGGGTTGCCTGGAAATCTGCGATAGTGTGAAAACGGGCTTTATTCATGTGCTTGCCAATAATAACCTTTGTTCTCCCTGACAAGTGTCTTCATTCTTTTGAATTCCTGTTTTATAACTTGGGGAAAAAATGGAGATAATGACTGCATTTGTAAGACCTTTTAATATCTTACAAAGAAAGAAATGGGTGGCTTGAATGGAAGAACTGATCAGCCCTGTTTACAGGACACCAAAGAATCCTTTGCAACACACACCGTCACCTCCTTTATCATGGCAGGGACAGACACAGCCTAAGTTCAAAGGGGGGAAAACCTGCACTTTCCTATGCTGAAAATGTTAGCACTAGGGCCATGGTACAAGAGTTTTGGGAGTAGCAATCTGTACACCGCAAGACATGTTGAGAATGCTATTGCTAGGCTACTTGAGGTTACTTCACAGAGCCAAGAAGGAAAGTATGAGCTATAGTTTGGCTAAAATACAGAACAAAAGGGTAGTTATAAGAATCAAAAGGAAGGGTTCCTGCTTGGATCAGGCATTTAATGGGAACAGAACCTCCTACTGAAAGTAATTTTTGGCCAAACAATACATTAAAGATCACAATTTAAAATGCACCCGTTTAGCTACTCAACTTGCCTGTTCAAATGCTCTGACTGTACTCTCTGTACTACTGCTATGAGGGGGGCGGGGGAACTATACAAAGTCAAGCCACCTTAATATTCATCAGAGCTACCATACTGAGAATTCAGAAATATACCACCTGTTGAACTTGTCCAGTGCTGCTATTCCTCAACCATTTAGAAAAGTAAGACCCAGAGCAGTTGGTTCATAATGTAAAGCAACCCAATCCACAGGTCATTCTGGAGGATGTGGCAGACCCTCTATTCACACCCATTCCTCTTAGCAGTAAGTTCATGTCCACCACAAATTTTAACCAGTTACTGAAACAGCTGACATACGGTCAAATCTAGACCAGGTCCAAGTTGCCTTACGTACCTGAATCTTTCGGATAATCAAACAACCATTCACACAAATAGTAGTCATCTGGATTCAGTGCTGGAAGCTGCTTCATCACAGACTCTTTGGGGATGAGGTACAAGACCTCCGCAATATCGCCGTCCTCTATAATAGACATCCTTTTGACAGAATTTTTGTATTTTATCCGCTCAGACACCAACCGCTTGCTTTTCCGTGATCCACAGAGCTTCCCCAGACTGCTTAAAATGGGAAAAGATGGCATGTCTATGGCACCTGCAAAGTGAGCAGCCAAGGAAGTAAGCCAGAGTGCGTGAGTGAGAGAGAGAGGGTATGTGTGTATACATAACACTTGTACAGCTGTCCGTCTGGCAAGCCATTCTCATACATCCTTATTTCACTTCCTTGTCCACTCAAGGAGATTAAACGAAGTAGTATTTTTAGCAGCGATCTTCAGGAGATTATGACAAGCATGCTTAGTCAGGTGACTGCCTGCAAACACTTATTGGAACCAGCAATGCTTTGTGATGGTGTGCAGAAATGTGAAGTGAAAGCATAGAAGAGTACGGCACAATCAGATTAATATCCTGGGCAAGAGAGAGGACATATCTGAGGTACCTAAGAAGATTAGTTTTGGAAAACAAAAGCCTCAGTGCAGTGGTAGAAATCTTATTAGGAAAGAACCATCATAAACCCCACACATCCATCTGTGCATTTAATCTAACATTTCCCATATGTATTACAGCCCAGAAAGGTCCTTTATATCTTACAAAGCCTTTCTGCAAGCAGATTTCTCTGAGATATATAATTATTTCAGAAGTCTCTGTGGTCACATAAGCAAGTGCTCATTGCCTTCTTGACAAATACCGGTAGTTCCCCCAGCTCGGCTGTCTCCTTCCTTCCTTCCTTCCTTCCTTCCTTCCTCTCATATTAAAAGAAGATGCTCCTAACTCCTAACCTAAGAAGTCCTAACTCTTACTCCCATCCCCAGTCATATTTACAACAGGTATCAACATTAATCCACTCCTAATGACTTGGTAATCTAATAAACTAATGGATTTCTTTTCCTTGGGCAAGAACAAAGTTAATTATCAACGGTACATTAAAAAGCAGCAGAAGTCACTGGAGCATAAGCAGAGGAGTGAATAGTAGTTATTGTTGATGTGACTTCAGATAGCAAATGGAATCCTCACTAACCCTTATTTCAGGGCTGATTCTCACATGGCTCTCCCAAATGGAACCGTTGTAGCCTCCATGCTACTTGTTGCAGTCCAAACAACTTCCACAATGCTCATAGTTCATGTGAAGTGGGACTGATCTGTGACTACATCAGTAGCCAGTACTGGTCCTACACACACACACACACACAAGGGGGCTGTGGCCACACTGGCTAGCTACACCGTCCCCTCATTTGGATGGCATGGGAAAGGGCTCTCCACACATCATGATGTACACACATAGAGCCACTCCAAGCAAAGAGGGAACCTGACTGGGCCTGAGTCCTTTATTGCACAGAGGAGCTATTCATGTGTACATCAGTATGCATGGAAAACCCTTTCTCACATGGTCTGAATGCATAGGTGGTGGTGAAGCATTCCTGCCACAGACTTGCACCCCTTCACACATTCTTTCAATACCTGGGGAGGGGGGCTGTCATGTGAACTATGCTGTCCAAGGCAGCAGTCCTAGGACATAGCCCAATGAAGTTAGATACTCTTCTAGGTGTTATCCCAGAAGGCACAATATAACATTTTTCATTCTTTCCCCTACATGGAGGAGCATGTTCAGTGAAATCATGAATGGTATTCCTGATTTCTCCTTTTCTCTCCTTTCTATCTGACAGGACCCATCAGTTGTCCTGGTGACGGCTCAGGCAAGGAGGCTCAGGATGGCCCGGTCACATCTGGAGCTTTGGTCAGGTTCAGGACCTTGGTCAGTGATCCTGGAACCAGAGAACAGACAAGTTACTCCAGCAGAGTCTGAGAGCAACTGGTAGGCTTTTATGGTCAGTCCAGGAAAGTCTCTCTGAAAACTCCACCCCTTCAGGTGTTGCCTCTGGCTGTTAAAGGGCTAGCGCAGCCTTTCCTTGCAGGCACTGACTTCTCATAAGGAATGAAGGTTGGAAAAGGGAGGAGCCAGTTGGGGACTGCTCCCTAGATCTCCTCTAGCTCTCTAGAGGAGTCTGAAGTCCACTCCTCAGGGTCTGAAGGTAATGGCACCTCCTGGGGATTGTGTGGACAAGATATGGGGTCTGAAGCAGTGGGCCTCACTTCAGAAGGACCAGGAACTGGTTCTGATGCCTCTCCAGAATCACTGTCACTGGGGGCTCCAGTTTCTGAGAGGTGCCAGTCCTGGGCCATGACATTCTCTCCCTCTCCCCATCCCCCCTACGAATACAAATATAACAGTTTCTATACTATCCGTAAATATTCCACAGTTCTCTCTCTATGGTTCACAGAGGCGAAGGGGTGAGCAGGCTCTGATCTGTCATAGTTCTTATGAACAAACAATTCAGAAGGGTATGCACTTTTCTTTAAACCTGAACTTAATTAATCTTTGTGTGAGAGCAGTATTGGAGTTAAAATGCATTTAAGGGCTTGTGGACTAAAGCTCAAAACTGAATTGTTCATGTGAACATTTTCAGACTTGGCATATACACACTGGCATGCCAGACAGAATAACTCAGAACTTATCTTATCCAATAAAGCTGGTCCACCAAGATACACTTTGGCTCCTATCTGTTGTTCATAGGTGAAAGGTTTTGAACAGATGCCAGAGCAAAGCTGGAGCAGTTTATTACAATTGTTCATATGCTAAGGATGTACAAGAATTTTGTTTCTGTTCACAAATCATGTGAACATGTCCCATCCACAATCCCATTTGCAAAAAGCGAGCAGGAGTGGTTTGCAATCGCATTCAGAAAATGTATATTTTTGGGTTTTTTAAAAAGCACTTTGAAATGCACTTTTTTTTAAAAAAAAATGCACATTTTCACACTTTAGTCAATGGGAGAAAGTGCACACTTTGGCAAAATATGCACAGAAATATGCACTTTTCCCATTCGAAATGCACACTTTTCCTGTTTGAACAAGCTGAAAAACAGGTCCAAATTAATATGGAAGCAAGCCAAAATGAGCTTTGAAGTGATTTTTTTGAGAATTTAGGGAAGCTCAAAAATTGCTGGTGTTCCCATCCCTATTATGTGCATGACCACCCATTCAGACTGCCCTATATGTAAGGCCAAAGGTTTGTCGTTTCTTTTCACCCTTTCACCAATGCTAGTTCCTTTTATTACTGAGTTCTAGAACCTTGCAGGACACTGCCGGGTACATGAGTACTACTTGTTTATACTATCATGATCTAAGAGTGTTCTTGATTGTCATAACTGCCTCTGTTCAATGTGCTTCAGCCATACAGCCTTGTTGATGTTGTGTGTCATCCATGGGCATTTGTTTCTATCAAACTGTGAGCTCCATTCACCAAAGGTAACAAGTCTGTTGCTGAATACTTGGTAGCTGAGCTGACACAAACAGAGAAGGTTCTTGATCCTTTTTGCATTGATCTCCTTCCTCTGAATTTACGACACCAGGTATAGGGAACCTTTTTTGGCCCAAGGACCAAATTGGTTCTAGACAAGCATGTAGGAGGGGGTGCATGCCTGCAGTAGGTGGGGGCACAGCCCAAAGTGTGCAGGGCCATAGTTGGCATTCAGCCCTCAATTTATTTTATTTATTATATTTATACCCCACCTTTTTTCCTGCAAGGAACCCAAGGCGGCTTACATAATCCTCCTCCTCCTGCTCCTCCTCCTCTCTATTTTATCCTCACAACAACCCTGTGAGGTAGGTTAGGCTGAGAGTCAGTGACTGGCCCAAAGTCACCCAGTGAGTTTCATGGCCGAGAGGGGATTAGAACTCAGATCTCCCGAGTCCCAGTCCAACACTCTCACCACTACGCCACACTGGCTCTTGTGTTCCCCTATTGTTCCCCTGTTCACTCTCATGTACACAATCACAGACTACCTTCTCACCATCATTGTCATCAGCTGCTATTGCTCCTCATCTTCTTTCTAATCACTGCCACTGTCTGCTTGGCAGGCAGAGAGCAAGGAGGCAGTGGCACATACTGCTCCTCATTCTCACTACCACCATTGTCTGGGTCAGAGAGAGATGCAGGTGAACAAGCAGGTTGCAATGGTGAAGATGAGGAGCAACTCTGAGGTCTCTTGTCAGTGCACCCCTAGTGGGGTGTAGGCCCTAGGCAGGTGCCCAACTATGCCTACCCTTGACGCAGGCCCTGGCAGTCTTTCATGCCATGTTGAATCCTGCTGCAAAGGGTTCTCTCACTTTCAGGATCAGGAGGTAAAGGGGCCTAAGGTGACTGCAGTAAGATGTTAGGCTGGAAGGAAAAGCCTCACTACACACACAGAACTCCATGCATGGCCCTTTGGATTCTGGCCAAAGTCACCATTTTAGTCTCCCAAATGTATCTCCCATAGAAGCAAGCTATTTAATTTAGGGGGCAGATTCACACAGTAAGAATTGCTTTTATTTAGCACCACAAACAAAACTATGCCATGTTTTCCCAGAGTAAAATGTAATTGCTTATTATTAGAGGATTTCTTTCAGCTGTGTTGTGTTAAATTGTTGCTTTGCTTTAAAGGAGGAATCTGTATTACCTGCAATAATCACAGTTAAGTTGTGAGTCATTATTCCTATTCACAGCAGCAATTAAAGCTTTACTTTGAAGTTTTGCCATATCACAAATGAGTACATCACTATCATGGGATTTGCAAAGTAACCACAGCCCAGTCAAAGTAACAATACCGGTACCTTTCTTCAAAATCCCCCAAAGATTAGACACATATTTTTGAACTGGATATCACTAAAACCAAATGCTTCACCCCACCTGCTCAAGCTTCCAGTCACTGAAAATATCAGTCTGGCCATTAGTATTGTAATTACAATTTGTTGCTGAATCGTGTTTTGACTTCGGGGGCTATGTTCATTCTCTCTCTTTCTCTCTTAACTTAACCAGAGGGGATGTCTATAAGAGTCTGCATTTTGCCTTCCATAAAGCAACATGACAAGAATTAGGAGCAAAACAAGAAGGAATCAAGACTAACCAGGAGGCTTTCTCAAATTAGACTGAGGCTCTCTAGGGACAGTTGGCTCCAAGGATGATGCCTCAACATCTCAGATCAAGGCTGAGAAAGCCAGCACATGCTAGACACAGGTAGAGTGTAAAGAGGGAATTTAGTGCTGATAAACATTACTAGGATGAATTGTTAAAATACTTTCACACTTCACAAAATTAGGACTGATTAACTACCTCCTGCGGCAACACAGTGAGTACTCTTGAACCAGTTTTAATAGCACCTGAAAGCTATTGACGTGTGTGTGTGTGTGTGTGTGTCTGCATGCACGTGCATGAATATACTGTAATGAACCCTGGAGCAGGGCTGTGGTCAGGCTAGGCATGGTTGGGCACTTGCCAAGAGCCCCTATCTGAGCAGCGGTCCACTGACCAGAGCCCCCTGGACTTGCTCCTCCTCTTCACCATTGCAACCTGCTTGGTCACCTGCCTCATGCTCAGGCCCAGACAAAGGTGGGGGCAAGGAGGAGGAGGAGCAGTGGATTCCCCTGCCTACTTGCTCACTCGCTCTCTACCTGTCGAGCAAGCCAGCCATAGCAATGATGAGAAAGAGGAGGAGGAGTAGCAGCTGTTGACAAAGGCAGTGAAAAGGTATACTCACTGAGGGAAGGGACCCAATGAGGGTGCCTTGCCTAAGGGCCCTTAAAAACCTGGAGCCAGCACTGCCCTGGAGAGTTGCCCTGTATTTTTTCCAGAGTGTTTATCCAGGACCAAATGAGGAGCTATGTCAGATTTAGCATGAAGTAAATGTTCTCCATTGTGTCTACTATTAAACATTAATTGAGAGCCAGTGTGGCGTAGTGGTGAGAGTGTTGGGCTGGGACTCAGGAGATCCGGGTTCTAGTCCCCGCTCGGCCATGAAACTCACTGGGTGACTTTGGGCCAGTCACTGCCTCTCAGCCTAACCTACCTCACAGGGTTGTTGTGAGGATAAAATGGAGAGGAGGAGGAGGGGGATTATGTAAGCCGCCTTGGGTTCCTTGCAGGAAAAAAGGCGGGTTATAAATATAATAAATAAATAATAAAAATTTGTAAGTTGCTGGCACAATTGGTCCAAAGCAGCTTCAAATGGAGGAAATCTAATTTGTGGGACTGTTTTTTTTTAGGGGGAGGGGTTAGAATGCTCATGCCCTTTCACATAGGAAAATGGAGGCAGTCTTGTCTGTTGGACCTCTATTTTCACTCCAAGGATCACTACCCAAGTATTGCTACCCTTTGCTACCAGACATTGCTGAAGGCTCTTCTTGGCTTATTTGTATTCATTTACTCTTCAGTAGCTTGTCAAGCATTGTATATTAGCAAACAAATGAAAATGATTTCCTTAAAAACAATAACCTTGAGAATACTTAATAGAAATTATAGCATTTTTGATTTCACAGTGGATCTGGGTGTAATTATAGGACAGCTGCAACACAACAGGAAAGAGTCAAATGCATTGTATTTTGTGTGGAGACCATCAAGACAGAGTCAATTTAGTCCCAGGCTGCATTAAATGTGCATCCCAATCAGACATTTAACTTCTACAGACTGGGGAAAGTGAGGATCAGAAACTAAGCATCATTTTGGATCACTGAGGTTTAACTGATGGGGGGGGGGGGTCCTGCCTTATGTGATACAGATCATAATTATTGTCCCAACTCTGTTAAGAATGTACATAACTACAACATCTGAGATACCAGAACAAATCTGTTAGTCGTCTATAAGGTGCTACAGGACTCTTTGTTGTTTTTATAACCACAACACAAAGTTTTGCCAAAAAGAAACAGGAGCCTTATCAAAACAGAAGTAAAAGTGAGAACTGAAAATATGACAGGTATAACATCTCTAATTTAATGGAGTTACACAAGAGACTTTCCTAACAGTGCAATCCCTGTGCATATATACTGAGAAGTAATTCTCACTGAGTTCAATGGGACTAACTCCACAGTAACTGTGCATAGGATTGCAGCCTTGCAGAGTCAGGCTATATGCATGGTTAACTTGGAAGAAAGTGAGTGTTTCATTGTGGCTTACTCCCAGGAAATTATGCACAGGATTGTAGCTTTAGACTTCTATATTGAGCAGGAGCCACAATGTTCACTGTGTGAGTGAAGCTGCCTCTCTCACTGCTTCTGCCATAAAAACCCAAACTCCAGCCATTGTCATTTTAGTATAACATCATTGCCTAGTATCGCAGTATGAAGGAGGCCAAAATGAACTGAGGCTAATCAAGACAGTTCAGTCAAAAAAGAAGGGTAGTTTGATTCACGGATCATTTCATTTCATCCAAAGCTCCATTTACAGAGACACACCCTAAACCCACGTCTGCCAGCTTAACTACTCACTGAGTGGACAAAGCTGCCACCCTGTATCTGATTAAGTGGAAGCATGACAGTTTACATTCAAGTGTCCCTGCCTTATAGAGTGGGCTGAAGAAGAAGAAGAAAATAATTATTATTCCAGGAACCAAGTTAGTAGAAGGTAAAAAGAGATCCAACATTTTATTTCATCTCCGTTATGCTCTAAAAAGTGATAGACTCAAACCAATAACCTATGGGTATGTAAAATACATCACTATGGAGTCTTCCCATGCAATATGAAAATAATTTATTTGACTGAGATCCAAAGGAAGCATATCTTCACAAATATGGTATTAGTGTGAGCCTGTATATGTCTGCTCAGAAGTAAGTCCCATTGAGTTCAAGGGGGCTTACTCCCAGATAAGTGGATATAAGATTGCAACCTGACAGTGCAATCCTATGTACATTTACCCAGAAGTAAATCCCTCTCTATTCAATGGGGCTCACTTCCTAGTAAGGTGCACAAGACTGCAGGTTAAAGCACATAATGCAGAAAAAAGTAATAGTATAGATATCCAAGTCTGAAGATGTAATATTACAGAACTCTTCATGGTTCAAAAAGCAATTTCAAATGTCATGTGATTAAAAAACTCTAGCAGATTCATAGAAGCTTAGATCATGGTACATTACAATCTATAGTCCACTTCCACATTAAATTGTTTGGCACAGAGGTACCGGTATGTAGTTGATTATCACAGACGCAGACACAGGCACACACACATAATGGCAGGGAAAAACTGCTCAGAAGAGTCTACTGAAGATCTAAAGACAAGCAGCTTACCCATACAGAGGGACATGTTATGATTCCTGCCTTTCAGTCAACATACTTGAGCTACCGTCCCTCACATACGGTACCAATAATCTTACCCATCCCTCCAAAGCAAGTTGTGATCTTCTGGGCATATTGGCACAAACCATTCTCGTAGGAGGATTCTTCACAAAAGGTTTGTTCACTCATTGCCTTGAATGCAACCACCTTTTCCTTCACTAGCTACAACTTGCTGGAGACAAATGTAAACCTCCCGAGCTCTCTCTTTGAGATCCTTTCTATTAATAATTCAAGCACTATTTAAAATCTGCTGAGCTCTTGGAATTGATTGCACTAGCCATTTTATAGCTTTGTGCGTAATTGTGTGTGTGTGTGTGTGTGTGTGTGTGTGTATATATAATCTCAGATTACAACATTTCATTACTTTATAGAAAATGTACCCATATTACAACAAAATGCGTGCATTTCACAGCTGGCAGGAAATATTATGTTCAGCTCTATAAGAGATCAGGTGCACATATCCATTTCTGCTGAATTCAGAAGCAAAAAAATAATGTGTTCTGTCACAAGAATGCATTAAATTGAAAACCACAGAAAGTATTAAAAGCATTAGACTCATATTATAGATAGACAGTGCCATGTACCTTTCACTTATAGCTGGAATTACTGGTGTGTGTTTTAAAGCAAAGGTGTGTGTGTGTGTGTATTACATACAAACACACAAATATGAAATAAACATTTATCACAAAAACAAGTGAGAAATAAAAACTTCTTGTGAAAATGTCCAAGGAAACCATTTTTAGCTAACTACTGTATCCACATTACTTAAACACAGCAGTTATATGGACCCAAGGATAATATATACTAAAAAAAATTAAATCCAGATTGATATGACTTTTATCATTCATGAACTGTGGTGTCATACGTGTGGTAAAGATTCTTTCCCCATTCATCACCAATGAAACCACTGAGAACAGATTAAAAATAGATTAAAAAGTATAGTCTTGGGACAAGTATTAAGGACAGAAACTAGAGAACAGAACAAGATGTTATCATCTAGTTGGAGTGTATTGATGCATTTATTTGCTTCCTCACCACGTAGGACAAAACCTAGTGGTTCAGGAAACTAGCTTAATGTGGCCTAGTGCTGCTGTCTATTTCCTCTTCTACTGCATAACTCATATGGGGGGGGGGGGGACACATTTGCAGCAATGAATTGAACCACCCCAGCTATTTCATCAATAAATGATCAATCAAGGACATGGTAAATAGCATTAAAGATAGCCTTAAGGATTTGTGCATGATCTAATAATCTACACAAGGGTATTGCTCTCTATTGACATGACCTAAAATTTTAACAATCTAATAGGGGCTTGAATTGCTCTAAAATGCCCCTCTTGTAAGCAGCATATAATATGCTTCCAGTAGCATCATTAACCCCTACTACGGAAGAGGGCTCTGGAAAACCTCTACAGACATGACTTGCAGTTTGCTTATATTATGGGGAACATGCATGTTATTACATCCTACACAGCCATCTCCCCATACCATTAACATTTTTCTGATAGCTACTCTAAATATTCTTTGTCTGCCATTTTAATTCATATGAACACTGTTCTTAAATCGACGAAATGGGTGATTCTGGGTGAACTAACGGCTATTCATTTATCTGGAGTGATTTTACTGGTGAGGATAGCAGTTGAGAAACAGCTGCTCTGCATGTGTATGCAGCATGCAGTTGAATTAGAACATAAGAAGAGCCATGCTGGATCAGACCAAGGGTCCATCTAGTCCAGCATTTTGTTCACACATTGGCCAACCAGTGCCAATGGGAAACCCACAAGCAGGACATGAGTGCAAGAGCACCCTCCCACCCATGTTCCCCAGCAACTGGTAGACATAGGCATACTGCCTCTGATACTGGAGGTAGCATATACCATCAGGATTAGTAGCCATTGATAGCTTTATCCTCAATGAATTTGTCCAATTCCCTTTTAAAGCCGTCAAAATTGGTGGCCATCACTACATCTTGCAGAAGTGAATTCCATAGTTTAACTATGCGCTCTGTGAAGAAGTCATTCCTTTTATCTGTCCTGAATCTCCCTCCAATCAGCTTCATGGAATGACCCTGGGTTCTAGTATTATGAGAGAGGGAGAAAAATGTCTCCCTATCCACTTTCTCCACACCATGCATAATTTTGTACACCTCTATCATGTTTTCCCTTACTTGCCTTTTTACTCAGCTAAACAATCCCAGAGGTTGTAACCTTTCCTCATAGGGGAGCTGCTCCAGCCCCTTGATCATTTTAGTTGCCCCTTTCTGCACTTTTTCCAATTCTACAATGTCCTTTTTTAGGTGCAGCGACCAGAACTGTACACAGCATTCTAAGTGTGTTCACACATAGATTTGTATAAGGGCGGTATGACATTGGCAGTTTTATTTTCAATTCCTTTACTAATGATGCCTAACATGGAGTTTGCCTTTTTCACAGCAGCCATACACTGGATTGACATTTTCATTGAGCTGTCCACCACAACCCCAAGATTCTTTCTTCATCAGTCACCGCTAGCTCAGATACCATCAGTTTATACTTGAAGTTCAAATTGCATCACTTTACACTTGCTTACAATGAACCACATTTGCCATTTTGATGCCCATTCACCCATCAAGTTTGGAGATATCCTTTTGGAGCGCCTCACAATCCTTTTTTGTTTTACCCACCCTAAATAATTTGGTGTTGTCAGCAAACTTGGCCACTTCACTGCTCACTCCTAATTCCAGATCATTTATGAATAAATTGAAAAGCATTGGTCTTAATACAGATCCCTGTGGGGCCCCGCTGTTTACATCTCTCCACTGGAAGAATTTACCAGGCCTGTGGCTCATGCTGGCTCAGCTTCCCTGAGCGTGGAAAGCTAAGCAGGATCAGGCCTGGTTATTACTTGGATGGGAGACCCCTCCTCTAGTTTCCTGCATTGAGCAGGGGGTTGGCCTCGATGGCCTTGTAGGCCCCTTCCAACTCTATGATCTATGAATCTATAAACCATTTATTCCTACTCTCTGCTTTCTGTTCTTTAACCAGCTACTGATGCATAAGAGGACCTCCCCTATTATTCCATGACTGCTAAGTTTGATCAGGAGTCTTTGGTGAGGGACTTTGTCAAAAGCCTTTTGGAAGTCCAAGTAAACAATGTCTACCAAATCACTGCTGTCCACATGTTGATTGACACTCTCAAAGAACTCTAAAAGGTTAGTGAGCCAGGACTTACCTTTGTGGAAGCCATGTTGATTCCTTTTCAGCAGGGCTTGTCCTTCTATAAGCTTACTAATTTTATCTTTAATAATGCTTTCAACCAATTTACCCTGAACAGACATTAAGCCTAGATCCCCCCTAGATCCCTTTTTAAAAATTGCTGATACATCAGCCATTCTCCAGTCCTCTGGTACAGAGGCTGATCTTAGGGACATGTTACATATTTTTGTTGGAAGATCAGCAATTTCATATTTGAGTTTTCTAAGAACTCTGGGATGGATACCATCTGGGCTCGTTTCTTCCCCACACACAGATTATCTCCAGAAAGTCTGCTTTCCTTTATCCCACTGTTCTTCAGGACAGATAAAGATCTGTCACCATAAACAGTAAGAGACTCCAGCAATATCACAGTCTTGCTCCAAAATATCCCAAGAGACTAGGATGAGATCTCTGTGTTCCTGTCCCTATTCAGCCATGAGCTCCCTTGGCTACTGCTGAGTGCTGTCTACATCAGAGTTTGAAATAACCATGATCTGCCTCCTAGTGGAGGATGAAGGAAATGAGATTTGTTAAGTTGTTTTCCATGCTGAAGGTGCTATGCAGAATGATAATTATATGTAGCAGATCACCAGTAGTAGGCAGGCATTGCTGACAAGCTAGCTAATCATATTAGAAGACTGGGTTGGCTATGAACGTAAAGGCTTAGCTGTGCTGGAAGAATCATTTAATTACAGAACAAAGAAAAGCCAATGCAGCATATTGAAAGCCACTTTTAGTCCCTGCTTTTAGTAAGGACATTATGGCAGCAGATGATCTAAGCTGATGTCAAAACAGCCCTGTCTATTTTCTCACACTTATAAAGGGTTGTTTTTAGTGCTGTCCATAACAGACACTGATTAAAAGTCTTCCCCTGGCTGTCACTGAATGCATTAGGCTGAAAGACTGGAACACCGAGAGAGGGCCAAAGCAGACATTACTTTAAATCCTTACCTAGCAGCTACGTCTCTTTTTTAAGAATTATTTTTACTCAGAGTAGGTGCAGGAGGTCTGAGCCAAATCAAGGCCATAGCGTGTGGGCTAGGGGAGCATTTAAGATCCAGATTGGGGGTCCCTGCGCCTACTCTAGAGTAAAAAATGAAAAAGGCATAGCTGCTAGATACAGAGTTAAAGTAAAGTCTGTTTAGACCCAGAGTAGCAGGTGAGAGCTCCTGAGACTTGGGGAAATGAGAACTGAGGGAGTATAGCGTGGTTACTTCCAAACCGAGGACTTTAGTGATAGCACTAGCAATCAAAAGGCACCATGCAGCAATTCCAACTTTTTTCCTGACCGGATTTTCCGTGGTAGGAAAAAGGACAGACATAATGGTAAGAAAGCACAGGAGGATTATGAGTGAAAAACATTGCCATTAAATAAATATATAGAGAAAAAGCCATTGCGAGGCCCTGATCCAGAATGTGGTCCTGATCTGTATTGGAGCCCCAATGCTAGTCTTCCAGTGACAATCACCCCCCATCTGGGCGTGAGGTGTGCAAATAGCAGTCAGGAGGGCATAATTTTCAGAGGAAGCCCTTCTGGATCAGGGGCCCACAGTGCTTTTTCTCCAGAATAAAAGTGGCCAGGTGAAGCACACTTGTTAAACACATGTCTAACCTTACCCATAGTGTGGCCCTCATTCTTACCTCTCTCTCTCAATGACCATTTTAATAACACAAACCCCATCAAGTGATTATAGATCTCCCTCTCCTAAGAGTCTTCCCAAAGTCAGAGTCTGAGCACCTTCTGGAAGAAAGAAAATGCATCACTGTAGCTCAGTAGCAGTGCATGCAATAAACTATACATGCAGAAGGCCCCAGGTTCAGTCCCTGGCATCTGTGGGTCATGTTGTTATTTTCTGTGGAGACAAAGCCTGATAGAACATACACTTTGCCCCACATCCCACCTGCATAATCTCCACCTGGAGCAGGAGAGGCCAGTCCATGACACATTTACATGTTGATGGTCTTCCCCAAGTACTCTCAGTGGTCTGCCAAACACCCTCAACCACCCTTCTGAGCACCTTTTATGGGCTATAGTCAAAGTGGCCCTGAAACCTCCGCAACCCCTCCTGCCTGGCCAGACTGGTTCTTTCTGTCAGTGAGGGGAGGGTTGGGGGATTGAGGGGGGCAAGAGAGGGTAAAAGAAGCAGCCAAGGCTTCTGGAGGTTGTTGAAAGCAAGGTGCATCAAAGTATGGAGCAGGTCGTCGGTTCAGGCCAACCCAAACATTCAACCCCCAAGTGGACCACCTCGGTACGCCGGTGTAAGTTCTTTAGTGTTAGGTTACCCTAGTGTATACTCTCTGATGTTAGTTGAGAATAGCGTAGATTCTCAGTTATTATTTTGTAGTTCTGTGTGTAACAAGCTTCACTTTCCCTTTGTCAATTTCACTCCCCTTATCTCCCTTTCCAATTTGTATTTGTTTACTATCCAATAAACTTTCTTTCGCTTTCTACTGAAGTGTAGTTTCGCTTTGACTCAGTGCTAAATTCCAGTGTTTGCAACCAGAGCTGAACCGGGAGCTCTAGGCTGTCAGTGAAGCCATGGCACTCCCGTTCCTTGCAGGAAAGGACCGGTGGCAGTCCTTCACATTTTCTAAAATACTTTTCTGTAATCTTGGAGAACCACAGGATCATTGGTCTGACTCAAGATAAGACAGCTTATTTTGTTCCTAACCACTGTAAGCTCAATGTGTCTGGAAGGCTGTCTACGCAAGCCAGATATGCACCAGCTCTGTGTACCCACATGCAGCCTCTTTGCTGCTGCTTTGCTCCTCCCTTTGCACAAGCAAGCAAAGCCAGAAAGCTTCAGTTAACCATAGTTTCCTATTACATGCAAAATGGTAACTATGGTTAATGGCTTCCTAACAAACTGGGATTTAAATTAGGTTGAAAGCTGTCATCTGGATCTGACTTGTTGTTCGGTTTCAGGCAGCAGACCCCTGCTGAAAAAAGTCTAGCTCAGTAGGAGCCCCACTAGGGGACTGGCAGAAGGGATGATCCAGAAGTATGGCCAGATAAGCCTAAGGTCAGGTCTTGGAAAGGCAGAGCAAGAATGAGTAGCAATATGCAAAGCTCTGAAAGAGGGGAAGTCCCAAATTGTAATCACACAGGTTCAAGGCCAGGTCTAGGATCAGCAAAATAAAGAAGTGGATAGCACCACGGAGAGCTCCAAGGATGGGTGGGGCTGGAAACCAGACAAGCTTAAGCTTTATGTTGCTCCAACAGCTAGCAGACTCTGAATGAGCCTTAAGTTGGGTTTTGGCTTCCTTTAGGTTGTTAGCTCTGCCCCCGCCCTGCACACTGCATGAAGCCTTCTCCTTTGAAGAGACCTTACTTGCTCCAGAAGCCTTTAAATGCAACGATGCACAAGTGACTGCAATATGGTGGTGGCTTCAGAACTGGACTCCTCAAGGTCAACGGATGATAATGTGGCCTCCTCCACAGGAGGGTCAACCCAATGGGTTTTTCTGTGGAAGAGGGGTCTGAAGAATCAGGGACCTCAAAATGTGCTTCCAGAGCCCAATCCTCTTCCTGGTCTGAAAGATTGTCTGAGGAGGAGGGATCAGAGCCCTAGATCCTGATACTTGTTTGGAATCTCTTAACTATCATTTCTAGTTTGCAAAACAGGAAGCTATGGTTAACTGTGGCTTCCTGGCTTCTTTGCTTGCTTGCACAAAGGGAGGAGAGAAACAGAGCACATGCATATTCTGTCTTATTAAACCAGAATTTAATCAACCGAATGCAGTCACTGCATTTGAGTTTATTTATCTGTCTGGTCACAAGTATATTGTTTGAAGAGACAATGGATGGGGGAGACTTCTTTGGGTCAGTGCTATTACCTGGAATGTGATTTAATCAGCATGCTGTCATGGTAATCTTGGTGCCAGTTTAAATTTAGCTAGGCATCAAAATGAATCCAAAGGGATTTTCCCACCACAGGCACTGCAGAATCCACTGGGAAAGGTCTTCTGCACAAGAGCCACTTAAATGAAAGGGCACATAGTAGTGCTCTTGTGGAACCCACATTAATTTCAACTGGGTTTGTGCAGGTAAATGTCCTAGTGGACTGTCTTCAAGAAAAAGTATTGGGAAGAACTGTGTTTCTCACATTTCTTTACTCTTTGTAATTTCACTTCCTTAATAGGACTGCCTAGAACTTGGAGACAAACGGAAGAAGAGAATGCAAAATGTATAGGGATAGTGAGATTTCAGGCCTGATTTTTCCCTTTTAGCCCACAGGTGCATAACCCATGGCCTACAGGCTGCATGGCACCTTCAGAGGCTTTGGGTGTGGGCTGCATGGGTACCCAAGCCCCGGAATTCCCCCTTGCCCCTGCATAAGCCTGCCACTCAGTGTGAGATGAGAAGGATGAGTGTGTGTGTGTCTCTATCTGTCTCCCTGAGTGTGTGAAAAGGGTGCGGGAGTGAGGGTGAGAAGACAAAGGGGACTCAAGTCCTGGCCACGCTCACCATGGCCTTTGGCCACAGCCACTACTGGCACGTGGCCCCTAACCCACCGCCCATCGACTGGGGGGAGGTTGCCCACCCCTGCTTTACCCACTAATCAGTTTGGTCACAGAGTCATTCTCCAATCCCCTTGATGGGAGGGGAAAAAACTAATCTCCTTTCAGGTGGTAAAGGTTCAATGGAGAAAAGCAAGGGGAAGGATCTAATTAAAGTCATTACTTTTATGTTGCTCAGCTTTGTTCATCTGGCTGACTTGACATGGCCTTTTCAACTGAATGAAAAAGGAGATTAATGTGAAAGAGGACTAGGCAATCCCTTTGCAAGGCCTTTCTATGAGCCAAGAGCTCAAAAAACTGCTGGCTAATGAGACATGTGCTTGAGTTTCTGGTTTGTTTCTGTCGTTGCACATTTTGGTGTTGCGTTATTGACATGAAAATTACTTCCTGCCTACCGAGGGGAGGGCAATGCAGACTAGGCCTCAATCAGCAAAGAAATGTGATATTTTCTTGCAAATTTCAAGAAAATACTTCAGATGACTAGACTTAAGTTTGGCAGACACAAGCCTTAGGAAGTGACGATCAACAGGTACTGGGATCTGAAGGATGGGGACATCCACTGCACGCATTATTCAACCTGTAGGTCACTCAGGTTCACAGCTTAGGGCCAAAACAGACATTAATTTAAATGTACCTATGTCTAGCTGCCATGTCTTTTTTTTTTAATTTAATTTTTACTCTAGAGTAGTGTGTGTTGGGGGATTTGGGGGAATTTTAAGATCTGGATTGCCCCCATGCCTACTCTAGAGTAAAAATGAAAAGAAGACAGAGCTGATAGACACACATTTAAAGAAATTCCTGTTTTGGCCCTAAGGTGTTCCTGGGTCCAGTGCTGTGCCTGGAACTTTGAAATGCAGTAGTGTCCCAGGACACTTTTTACTGCCTGATAATCCTGAGGTAGAACCATGTGCAAGTGACCTCCTGAAATTCACCACCCTATTTGTGGGCTGAGAAATGGGGGGGGGGGGACAATTTCACGGAATTTCTCCAGGGGGAGGAGAAATTCTCAACTGTTTCTCACAGGTAGGGCTCACCATAGGTAGAGATTGTACCACAGCTTCTTTCTTTTTCAGTAAGGGTTTTTGTTTGTGTGGAGAAAGCCAACCTAAGCCCCCTTTCTGACACACACACACTCACCAAGGTGGGGGGAAGGAGACCCGGGGGGGGGGGGGAGACAGCCAGTCTCCACAGAGACCAAAGGGGACAAACAACATCTGCATAGAATCATCCCAGGGGGGAAGACAGGAAGCATCGCCAGGTTCGTCAATGCTCTCGTATATCAGCCCCATCTACATAAGACTTGAATACCTCGCCAGAGCAGACACTTCGGCACCCATAAGAAAGGACCATTCAACACCACAGGATGGGACCATTAAGCAAGTGGCTTCAAAGGGACCCCACCCCACAGGGGGAAGGCGTCACCCCACCTGACCCAAAAGGCCGCCCCTCAGGGAGGGTGGCAACCCACCTGATTGGCAACCCACCTGATTACGGAGGGAGGGGCTACCTGAAACACCAAGGTATAAAACACCCTGCGCAAGGGAACTGAGTTGTTGGACCTGATCAGCAATCTTGCCCCATGCTTGGGGTAAGGGAACGAAGGGATCGGCAACCCCGGGTAGCAGCACCCGGCGTGCTCCAGCTAGCTGAAATCACTGGCCACTTGGGTTGACCGGACCCCCGGGAAACCAAGCTGAAATCACTGGCCGCTTGGGTTGACCGGACCCCCGGGAAACCAAGCTGAAATCACTCACAAGCCGCTTGGGTAGACCGGACCTCCGCCGGGAACCCAGCTAGCCGCTTGGGTAGACCGGATCTCCGCCGGGAACCCAGCTAGCAGCATGCGGTTGACTGGGCCTCTGCTGGAGCCCGAGCTGAACTAACTAGCTGAGAGCCCTGAAATCACGGTGTCCTTGAGACTTCTTGCTTGCTACTTTGTACCGTACTGATAAGCTGTATTGCTGGCGTGTGTCTGGGTTTGTGAAGGTAATTTTGTAAATAAACTTGTTTTATAAAAGATACTTTTGTGGCTATAAGTTATCCCTTTGTTCTGGGCTAAGGGTGATAGTCGCTGGGGACCTCGGAGAAGGCCCGCCCTAGGACTCGCTACCCCCTTAGCATTGAACCCGCGCAGAAGACCAGGTTCTCGGTCTTCCACTGTTTGTTTGTTTTGTGCTGCCACTACACATGGCAACAGCATCAACTGTGTTGGCAGGCTGGCCCCCATTTTGCACCTCCCACAATGCAGGTGTGAGGGGGGCAGTGTGTCCAGCTCCAGGGAAGAGGTGGAGCTAGCGCTGTGCCAAAACCTGTCCTTACCCATGGAAGAGGTTTCCATTGAGTGTTTTTAAATGTATTTTGAAATGATTTTGGTGGTGTTCTGAGGTTACCTAATCACCACGAGGTGGCTGAGGCTGCTGTGTGTGTGTGTGTGTGTTTTCTTTCTATTACACATCTCCCCATTGTTCTGCAGCTTTCCAGGCTGCCTGCGCTTCCTGAGTTGAAAAAGCCCTATGGGAGGAGGAGGAGGAGGAATTACCTCATGATGTTTTCTCCTGGCTTTAACTGAAGTGTGGGAAACTGAGGTTACAGGCTGCCGGAGACATGAGTGTACAATGAAAAACAAGAGACTCGCACACACTCATTGGCCACCTACTACGTAAGGTAAGCACAAGAAAACCCAACCCAACCCAAGATAATTTCTCTGAAATTTTCTTCACCACTGAATTTCTTTTTGAAAGCAGTTTCTTTTCTATCAAATTGGATGAGAATGGTCAAAGAAAATGTGGGAGAAATTTTTGGCACAGTATTATCCTGAGGCCCTTTCCCATAAGACTCTAATCTAATCATCCAAGTCTTTGTACCCTCAAGGCTAGACTGCTGTAACACACTCTATGATGACTATGAAGGCTTCAGCTGGTACAGAGCAAGGTTGTGTTCCTGCCTCTTGAACAGTGTGGGTCACCCAGACAATATTATGGATATCCCCTGTAATTGGTTTTGTTGTTTTATCATGCTGCTAAGGCTCCCCCACTTCATAGATAAGAGTGGTCCCTTACTTCATAGATTTATACATCCATAAAATTTAAAAACAAACAGCATTTGTTCC
Source organism: Shinisaurus crocodilurus (assembly GCA_021292165.1). Lineage (NCBI taxonomy): Eukaryota > Metazoa > Chordata > Lepidosauria > Squamata > Shinisauridae > Shinisaurus > Shinisaurus crocodilurus. The sequence continues at coordinate 77,613,802 of CM037878.1, forward strand.
AGTCTCACAGTATGCTGTATTTTTCATCTTGCAATCCTCATAATACATAATAATAAACTAAACACTTTAAGGAAGAAATCTTTCTATTTGCATTTTACACCACTGTGCAAAGTAATTCCTATAATTCATAAGGCTTTGTGTATACTTTGCAGACCATTATTCTGCTGGGAAACATGAGTGGGTGGGTGGGTGCTATTCATTCATGTCCAGCTTCCAACAAACAGCTGCTTGGCCACTGTGTGAACAGAATGCTGGACTAGATAGGCCTTTGGTCTGATCCAGCAGGGCTCTTCTTATGTTCTTACCCTTGAAGGGTTTCTCAATAAAAATCCAATTCCTTCTCCAGTCTGATGCAGCTGTGTTTAACGTGTGGGATGAAGGGTAAGAAGTTTCAAATTGGCTGGTGAACAATAGTGCCCTGCCTGCCAAATATATCAGTGGCATGAGCATGCCCAAAGTAATTCCTGCTCCCTACCTAGCAACAATTCCATTTAGAGAGTACAAGAAATTTGGATTTAATTCAGTACTTGTCAATGTCTCCTCTGGAAAAGGCCTTCAGCTTTGCTTTATTATTTTTGCCATAGCTTTTGGGACCATGGCAAAAGCACACCATTGCCCACCAATGGTCCACCATATGAACCACTAGCATAAATCAATGCTAAGTAAAGTTCAGCTTCTAATTTGGACCCTGATTAAAAGGTACCATAGTTTCTTCCCAAAGGCCAACTTCTACCTTAAAAACAGAGAAAACAAACACTCAACCTTAGGCCACTTCTATGGGGCAAGTGCAAGATGGGAATGGTAGACTGTGGCCACCAAGTTGAGGGAACTGCTGTCATCTGCTGCTGTTATTTGTATCTTACATAGCACTGATGTAGTAGTACTAAGGGCTAAACTACACATTCTGCTAATCGTGTAGGTGTGGCTAAGCCTGATATTTTTCTTTACTCCAGTGTAACTGCATATAGTCCTGATTCAAATTGGGACCAGCGTGCTCTGGAAGGAAAGGATTAAACCTTCCTCTCACCCATTTTTTTCTTGAAATTCTGCCCATCCCCCCCACCAGAAACACTCCAATGGAGACTTTTCTTTCTTTTTTTTAACACCCCGCCCCCGTAGGGAAGGGGTTAAAGAAATTCAGAAAAAAGGGAGACAGTTTAATCCTTCCCTTCCAGAGCATGCTGGTTCCAATCAGAATCAGGACCATATACAGTTACACTGAAGTAAAGAAGAAGAAAATCAGGCTCAGCTACACCTAGGCAATTAGTAGAATGAGTAGTCTGGGCCTTAGTGTGAGGTGGAAAGTCCTGGTTCAAATCTTGTTTCAGCTATGAACTCACTAGGAGGCCTTGGGCAAGCCACTATCTTTGAGCCCTAGCCCTTCCATCTGCAACATAAAATGATGATGATGACGATGACGATGATGATGATGACAACGACTTAACTTATCAGGGTTACCAAGATAATACATGTGAAGCCATTCAAATATTCCAAAATGCTATATATATCCTAAACGCGTTGAGTTTGTCCTCATAGAAGGCCTATTATTATTGAGGGTTAAATTACAAATCTTTATTTCAAATGTGCATACTGCGTTCTCTGCCATAAAAAGTTGTGTATAACAGCTCAGTGGTGGATGAACTGTTCATTGTTCAAAGTGGTGTATAACAGTTCATTGTTCCAGTCTTACAGGTATGGAAGCAATTCAGTGACTTGCCAAAGAATCCAGGGCAGAGATGGGACTCTACCCAACTCATATCTTTCCCACTCCCAAGCCAAATTCAGTCTTCAGCTACAAGGCCACACTGGCTTTCACGCTGCTGTACCATTTCACTTTCTCCTAGGGATGAGATTATTTCACTTCTAAGACAACTAAAGTGGTATGAGCAAAGGTCTTCCGTACCCTCCTTCTATATACTAAATACTGTAAAATTAATTAATTAATTAATTAAGGGCTGTCTATGGCAGCCCGAAGGGAGCGAAAGACCTGCTGCATGTGGGGATCGAACAAGGTTTTTCCCTTGTCTTGTCAAAACAGACTACGAATGTGGCAACGTCTGAAAACCTGCATTACGCTCTCTCCTGGGTGTACGTGCAGTACAGAAGCCCATGGTACAGTGTTCTCGGCATAAGAGATCAATAAAAATTAGCCTTCAATCACAATGCCAGGAAACAAAAGGGCTGACTCACAGCTTGTTAATGTAGCAATCCGATCAGCTCATCTATTACTGCACTCTCTCACTCTCTTGTGGTCAAAAATAATCTGGAACAGATTCGCCGCCCTCCCCACTTCATGCCCCAACAGCTTAGACCGAAATATGCATAAGAAATTATCTTTAAAATGGAGACGTGAATTATTCACTTTAATCAATACTGATGATCATAACTTAACTATTTCTTTCAGTCTTCCAGTAAAAGCAACCAGCCTAATTAATGTCCCATTCATTGACAGATTAATTAAATCACGAAAAATACCGCATCTCCAGGTCTTACTTTCAAAGGTTTACAGAATCAGTGACAGCTGCCTCACCTCATGCTGGAAATGAGGGTGCTTATTATAGCACACTGATCCCACAAAATGAGAGACATACAGAATTAGTTCAATAGCATATTTCATTGGGACAACTCCTCATTCAAAAATAGTTTTCAGATCATAGGCAGTGTCGTAGGACGGAAGGGGGAAATGAGAAGGTCCACACTGTGGAAAAATCACTTTCCCAGACCTGGCAGAGCACCTGCAGGTATCTGCCACTGGAATTGCTGAATGAGCAAATTAACATTCTGCATGCAAGACAGAACTTGCTGGCTCAGAATCCACTTGTACATTCTTGTACATCCCACCCTGACCCATTTTAATAGTGCTAGATCTGCCATTCCTATAACAACAGAAGCAAGAGTCAATGACATGCCAACCCATTAGACCAGAGTGATGATTCAAGTCCAAATTTCTTAAAGCCCTCTAAAAGCAGTGGGGCAAACCTAGCAGCAAACCAAACATGCAACATCATTCAGTAAGGCACCCTGGTGGTAATCACATTTCTAGGCCACAAGAGAGAAACGTGCAAGCAAATGCTCACGGCATCACAAGGAGTCAGGGTTCAAAGCACAAATATAAAAGTAGGCCCACTTGGGGTATCTGCCCAACAGACTACCAAGGAACTAGGATAAGTTGGAGTCAAGAGTTCCAAGTAAAGGCAGGCTTCTGGCATACATAATCATAGAACTGGAAGCAAGATCAAGGATTACAGAATATAACCCTATGCACTACCAAGACTTGGACTCCATAAAATTCTATCAGATGTTTAACCTGGGCAGCTTTCTATTCTTTATTCACATCTCTCCATGGATCTTTATTCCACAGCCACTGATAAATATTTTTCTTAATGACATTGTGGATGAGAATATGTAGTACAAATTGGAAATTAGAGAAAAATTTATCTGAGTAGAATGGCTTGCCTTTTACATTTCACTTAACTTTCAGCCTTGTTAAAGCTGTCAAGAGCATTTAGGTTGCTCATACATTCATGCTAAATCTTTTAGCAATGGTATTTGGCAACTGCTTTATTCTGAATTAAATTTTGGTTCATTTTGTGCCTCTCTCTCTCTCTCTCTCTCTCTCTCTCTCTCTCTCATGGTGACCAGGAAGCTGTTTTTCACAAATAAGAAGTATTCAGCAACAGACTATTTGAAAAACGTCTTTGCTAAGTCTGTGTAGCTCTTGGCTGATATGTTTACCAAAAAATGAAAACACAAATGAGTGGAAAACAGCACGAATCCAAAAATATCAATAGAAATATAATTCAATGTTTACATGCAACCTCTAAATATTAAATACATCATTTTATAGTAATCCCATAATATGAACATAGAAAGTTGGAGATTACAAGAAAAAACCCGTGATTCAAGAAGACAATCTTCTGAGAGGAAGACACAGCTTCCACTACTATTCATTAGTATGATTCAAAAGAATGTTTTGAAAAACATAATTCAAAGCAGGAATATATCACCAGATAGCCATCTAAAATATGTCTTCCCAAGACGTAAACAGTGTTCCACATTTTCACTTTCCACAAATGCCAGAGCAAGTGTGCCATTGCCTTCTGCTGAGCATAACCTTCCTCCCAACTTAGGAGCAGCAGGCGTGGGAAGGTATCATCGCTTCCACAGTTGTCTGGTGATCTCCAACCCTTCAGAAAGCTCCAAAATTGGTAGAAAGGCTGGAGACTGTTTAGCCACTGCATTGTCAAGGCATCCAGAATGCCTGGGCAGTCCAGAGCCAAGTAGGAGGTCAAGAACAAGGGGAAGGCCAAGCTCCTGTTGATGACAACCTTTCTCTTGGCTTCTAAGGCCAACCAAAAAATTATGGAATCCTGCTTTTATCTGAATTTTGCCTCTGCTGTTCTGGCCATTTCATAGGCTTCTGCTTTATTTATTGTTCTATTGCAGTGTTCTCCAACCTTGGGTCCCCAGATGTTTTTGGCCTACAACTCCCAGCATGCTGGGAGTTGTAGGCCAAAAATATCTGGGGACCCAAGGTTAGAGAACACTGTTCTATTGGCTGTTGCTGCTGCTTATGCCATTTTATTGTCTCCTCATTTTTTTATCGTTTTTATTTTGCTTTAGTTTTATAATTACTTTTGTGAGCCACTTTGGTTGAGACTTCTTTCAGTGAAAAATTGGTATTTAAGTCTTTGAAATAAATAAGTGACACGTCTATTTAATCTATACCACTGCTTTATCAGTGTGAAAGGCCTGTGTCATCCTGTACCTTTTTGAGTGTTTACGAAAGTTCCCATCATCATATAACTGGCACAGTGAGGCAGAACGGAGTATACAGCCAAGACTAATAGGAGAAGGCCACATCCTATAACTGCTGGCAGAATGAGTTGGAAAGGGAGCAGGTTTCTTAGGGGATAACATTTCAACCAAGTGAAAGCCAGATCATACTCGGAGCTGGAAGACAAAGGAAAGGAAAGGTCTCTGCTCCACTCAAGTACTGCTAGATACAGTGCCTTGCAGACGTATTCACTCCCCTTTGACTTTTCCACATTTTGTTGTGTTACAACCTGGAATTGAAATGGATTTAATTGGCATTGTTACCACTTGATGTACACAAGATACTTAACACTGTGAAAGCGCAAAATATTTTTTATTGTGGCACAAAGGTTAAGCACCCAAAAACAAACTGGCACTTGTTGGTTGCAGAAGTATTCACCCCCTGCATTGTGACATGCCTAAATAAGCTTAGACTCTAGTGCAACCCACTGCGTCCAGAAGTCACATACTGTAGTTGAATGGAGTCTACCTACGTGCAATTCCAGTGCCACATAATCTCAGATTAAAAACACCTGTTTCTGGAAGGCCCCAGAGCATATCTAAACAAACCGCATCATAAAGGCCAAGGAGCTATCAAAACAACCCCAGGATAAAGTTGTCTATAAGGTTGGGTTATTTTAAAAAAATCCCAAGCTATGAACATACCCCGGAGCACCGTTAAATCCATTATTACAAAATGGAAAGAATGTGGCTCAACTGTGACTCTTCCTAGAGAAGGCTGTCCACCAAAACTCAGTGACCAGGTAAGGAGGGCATTAGTCAGAGAAGCAACCAAGAGGCCAATGGTGACTCTGAAGGAGCTGGAGAGATCCGCAGCTGAGATGGGAGAGACCGTCTATGGCACAACTATCAACCCAACGCTCCACAAAGCTAGGCTTTATGGAAGAGTGGCAAGGAGAAAGCCATTGCTGAAACAAACCCATATATAAAGGTCCATTTGGAGTCTGCAAAAAGGCATGTGGGACTCGGGAGACACAGCAAACATGTGGGAAAAGGTTCTCTGGTCTGATGAGACCAAAACTGAACTTTTTGGCCTCGGTGCAAATGCTGTGTGTGGCGCAAAGGCAACAGTGCTCATTGCCCTGAGAACACCATCCCCACAGTGAAGCATGGTGGTGGCAACATCATGTTGTGTGGATGCTTTTCCTCGGCAGGGACTGAGAAACTGCTCAGGATTGAGGGCAAGATGGATGGAGCTAAATACAGGGCAATTCTAGAGGAAAACATGTTTCGGTCTGTAAGGGAGCTGGGACTGGGGCAGAGGTTCACCTTACAGCAGGACAATGACCCTAAGCACACAGCCAGAGTAACACTGAAGTGGTTTAAAAACAAGAAGATGGAAGTCTCAGTCAAAGCCCAGACCTCAATCCGATTGAGAATCTGTGGCAAGACTTGAAAGTTGCTTTTCACCAACAGTCCCCATCTAAAATGACAGAGCTGGAACAATTTTGCCAGAAATAATGGGCAAACATTGCAGGATCCAGATGCGCAAAGCTGATAGAGACTTACCCAAGAAGACTCGCAGCTGCAATTGCTGCCAAAGCTGCTTTTACCAAGTATTGACTCAGGGGGGTGAATACTTATGCAACCAACAGGTGCCAGTTTGTTTTTGTTTACTTAACTGTTGTGCCACAATAAAAAAATATTTTGCACCTTCACAGTGTTGCATGTCTTGTTTGGTAACAATGCCAATTAAATCCATTTCAATTCCAAGTTGTAACACAACAAAATGTGGAAAAGTCAAAGGGGGGTGGTGAATACTTCTGCAAGGCATGTATGAGCACAAGAAGCAAATAGTGAGATTAGGAGTTATATGGCAGTAATGTCATATAGGCAGGAAATAACACATGGATGAGGGAGATATGATGCAAACTGTACCCACAGACAACTGGAAACTCTGCTGAGACAGCTGTGGACTTCCAAGCCTTTCCAAACATCAACCGCATCTCTTCAGGTTTAGCTATACAACCATGAGGACTAGAAAACTTTTTAGTAAAAGCTGAACTACTCAAGATATGTAGACACTGAGGTACTCAAGGTATGTGTGACACATGGAACCCTGCTCATAATCCAGTCTAGATTAGTCTTTGTTGGATTCAAGGTATGGGTACATCTACTGTACACAGGAACACTGAAGTAAAACAGCTGTGGATGTAATTCACATCCAGCCTCCATAGTCTACATGTCCAGGTAACTTCAGAGAATCTGCCCACAAAACAGGCAGGGGCACTTCTAGGACCAGAGAGGAGGCTGCAGTTAACTTTCAAAGCTTCAAGATCTGTGGAGGCAGGGGAAAGAGGTTGGGGTGTGTGAGGGAAGAACCATTCTGAGCACAACAACAGAAAACAAGTGGGCAAGCTTGCCAATGCATGGCTCAGACTAGTTTACCTGTTGGGATATTATCACATTCAAAGAGAGAACTTGTGTGTGTGTGCCAAGAAAACATTTGTGCCAAAATAATTATTTCTCTTTCCAGTTGGTGGTAGCTTAATTATCAGTTATATTTTCACAAGTGATTTGCCAGCATCGTTCTCGTCTTTGCTTGCCTGCAAGAGAAGAACGCCCTGATATTATTTTCTGTGAATACATTAGTTGGGAAGAGCTCATTACTTGGGTTTTACTGTACCAAGTGATTTTCCGTTTATAAAGCCGTAAAGAAGGTGACAGCCTGTCACCAGAAGCTAGCTACGTAGCGCCATTCCATTTTACAAAGCACAATAAAAGCTAATCCCCTGTTAGTGAAGCTTCATTTGCACGGAAGTTATTTTATACCCCAGGATAATAGGAAGTTGAATGTGTTGCTTGAATTCTGCTGAAAGTTTTGCAGATGCCACCCAGAGGAAGAGAATGGTGCTCAGTGGTCTTCAGAGACCTCCTGAGAGAGGTATGGTCCAGGGCAAGGACCATTGCTCAATGGCAGAGCACCTGCTTTGCATGCAGAAGGTCCAAGATTCAATCATGGCATCTCCAGTCAAAGCATCTCAGGTAGCAGCTGATGTTAAATGCCTCTGCCCAAGAGCCACTGCCTGTCAGAATAGATAATACTGGGCTAGATGCTCAAGTAGTCTGACTTGATATAAAGGCAGCTTCCTATCTTCCTATGTATTGGCAGCCCAGCCTTATGCACCACTGTGGAGGAGAGAATGAAATCCAACACTATTCCCCCAGCATTGACATAAGTGGTCGCATCCCTTTAGCAACCACGCCTTGTCATAGACTTGTCGGCACATTCAGGTATTTACAAATGTGAGTACAGCTAAAGTGACAATATAGCACCATACTGCTAGTGACTTCCATAGATCTCACTATATGCATGAGAAGAAAACAGTTCTAAAATATTTTTGAATGTATAGATGAGAAGAGAAAAGTCAAATGTTCACCCAGAAGGGAAAGAAAGAATTGGGGGTGGGGGTGGGGGTGTTCTAAATATGTCATTGTCTAATTAAATCTAAATAGGTCTACGTCTCAGTCATAAAATCTCAACAGGTAACCTGGCCAGATCCTTGCACTGGCAGGGTCATCTACCGTAATTGTTCTCAGTTTTTTGGCCTAAATGGTTTTTCTTCTTTTGCATTCTTCCACACTTTCTGAAGTCCTGAAAGTTAGTTTACAGTGTAAGCTTCCAAAGAAAAGCACATGGTACAATGATTCAGCGATTACGTATGAAATATGGCTGCAGTCTGGCATAATGCTAAACTATGGTTTAGTGTAATGAGAATGAACCATAACAATGCTCAGGCTAACGTACTTCCCCTCTCCTTCTTCTCCTTCCATACAGTCCGGAGGAAGAGATCAGAAACTTCCTCTTCCAATTTAAAACTAACCATCATTTAGCATGTTGTCCAAACCCTAAATGGTGGTTAATCTTAACTATGCTTAGCTAAAACAAGCCAGCTTCATAAACTATGGTTTGAAGTTGGCTTGTTTCAACAAACCATAGTTATGGTGACTCTCAGTCTGTCCAAGTTTGGATCACACAACAAGCTGCAATCAATCTGAAACAGAAGTGAGTTTCTGAATGCTTCCCCACAGCTGCATCAGAGGAGAGTGGGCAGGGGAGCACATGAACCCAAGGCTTCTTAAAGTTCATTTATGTGCTCTATGTGGGGTTACCCTGGAAGACGGTTCGGAAGCTACAGCTGGTACAGAACGCGACGGCTCGCTTGGTTAAAGGCAGCCGCCAGCGGGATCACATCACGCCAGTGCTCAAGGAGCTGCACAGGCTACCAGTTGCTTGCCGAGCCAAATTCAAGGTGTTGGTTTTGACCTTTAAAACCCTATAAACGGCTCCGGTCCAGTCTATCTCAAGGAGTGTCTCCAGCAACATCAAGTAGGTCGCTCAACAAGATCTGCCACAGACGGCCTTCTCCTTGTCCCTTCAGCCAGAGCAGCTAGACTGGTGGGGACAAGGAAGAGGGCCTTTTCTGTGGCGGCCCCCGTACTGTGGAACTCTCTCCTGAGTGACCTCCGTCATGCCCCCTCTCTGCTGAGCTTCCGCCGCTCATTAAAAACCTGGCTGTTCAGGCGGGAATATGGGGTGGGTTAAGATTTTTTTAAAAAATTATACTGTTTTAAATGTATTTTATCTTGTTTTTATCCTATGTACATTGCCCAGGGTGGCCGGCCGCCGGCCAGATGGGCGATTAATAAATGTAAATAAATAAATAAATAAATTTACATGATTATGTGTGAATGAGGCCTATGTGATCAGTTCACAAGACATAGATAGATAGATGCACGTCAATATCGGACACCACTGTAATTTTGAAACACATACATATTCAGGATGCTGAACATTGTATTATTCCAATTCAGTAAGATATTTGCCTGAGAATGACACAAGAACAAGTCTACAATTAAGCAGTAAAGAAAGCTGATTTTTATTTTAAGTTACATGCGAAAAATACAAGAAGCTAACTGAGGAGCTTCTTGCAGTTATACTGTTATTTTCAAAGGGAAAGGGCTTTAAAAAACATAGATTACCACAGGAATTATCAGTTAAAATCATTATGCTCTAAGCATATGCTGGGCATATTTTCATTCTGGAACTAGCTTGGCAACATCCACTTATTTCTCTTTAACTATGAACAAGCTGCAAGCCAATCTTTTACTGTTTTTGCAGTCCTCTTTGTGTAACTGCCAAACACTTGCATTGTTTTTCCCTTAAGTCATCCAACTGACATGCAAGGGGAAAAAAAGTAAGTTCAGATTCCCCCGCCCCCCCTTCTACTCTTATCATCAAAAGCAAAAACAAGCGCAGACATTTCACACTCACAAAGAAAAGGGTTTGCATATGCTTTCACTGCCTCCAGTGCTGAAAATTAAAACACCAAACTGTCTTGTACCGGAGAAAAACAATACATGAAAGTGAATACATCTGTTTTTCAGTCCAACTCAGTGAACTGAAAGGAGAAAAATAATTGCAGTCAGATAGATAGATAGATAGATAGATAGATAGATGTCATTTTTCTGTTGCTACAGAAGCTATTCAGAGAAGGAATCACACCAGTCTTCCCTAAATAGGCAGATGTAAATCTACTATACCAAAATCTGGATTATGTGCCTGGCTGTATCTTTTACTTACACAGAGTTTGGGTTGACCATATATGGGGATGGGGGAGAAATTCATTCAGTTTGCATTATAACATGAATTTACCTAATTTTGCACTTTTGAGCCAGTAAGCAAACCCGAACCTCAGTAATCCTTCAAAATTCACCCTTCTCCAAATTGGCAGTGGAGTTCTCTAATCAAAAAAAGTGTGCAAAAATGCGTATTAGGAAAAATAATATTTAAAATGCATCATATTTGGAAAATTGCTCGCAAAAGCTGTGTTAATTAAGCACGAAAATGCATGTACCGGTATTACGAGAAACGTGCATAGAAATGCTTAAGAATTTTCATGAACATTTACAAAAATTCTCAGGGTTCAGAACAAACTGAATTTATGATTGGAGGAATTCTTAAAGTTTGATAAAAACCCAAACTTACATGAGAAACGGAGAGAAACTAAAATTGACAGATTCATCGACCCCTAACCATATGCTGTTAGGCAGTGTGTCAAATAACCTGCTTGTGTCTGGTGCCCAGGAGCTTAATAGGTTAGCGGATGTAGTTAGAAGAGTGAAAAACTTTAATCTCACTCTATTGTCTCTTTCCAGGCTTGGGAATAATGCAGCATCAGAGGTCAAACACGTGGAGTTCCAAAGGGGCCTAAAATTCTGCCCCCAAATGAAGCCAAATTCTGTAATTAGATCACATTGGTTTGGAATAAAAGTTTTACACATTTGAACCAATGTAATTCTATTCATGACTGGACTGCCACACTGGGAGGGGTAAAATATGGCTGTGGGGCTGGTCTTGTCCAGGCACTGAATGACAGTTTGGAACAGAGAATGTAATGTCTGTGGATGAATATAGAAGAACAGGTCCTGAAGGTTGTGTTGTGATGTAGTAAACTCTATAAAACAAAATAAAGTTACAGTGCAAACACCTCCCATGTTCCTGTCTCTTTAGTAGTAAATACATCTAACATATTTAGTAGGGATGTTAGAGAAATCTGCAATGCATTCAAATGAGTTTGGATTTCTAGTAATCCAACCTGTGGATTCCACAGGGGCCCGGCTTTTTCTGAGTCACATGGATTCCACAGACTTGCAGACTGGTTTGCCCCCCCCCCTTGCACTAATTCGCATTAACTGATTTGCATTAGCAAATACAAGGACAAGAGAGCGCTATTCAAGAAAGGCAAGTCAAGCAGCTACAGCTAGCCAGCAGCTACAGCTAGCCCAACATGACAAAAATGTTGGGCCAGCTGTGGAAACTGCGGCCAGCCGTGTATTTGTGTGGTTGGTGGGTAGAAGAACTGTGAGGTGGTTCTGTGTCAGCCACTAGCAAATATATGACTAAGAGAGGTGAGGCCTCATTTCACCTCTTCAGGCCATCGATATTACCACCATCCCTATATACTGAAAATTAGCTACTATTGTTGCCGGCACCAAAAAGGTGTGCAACATTATTAAGGTGGGAATCAGACATGACATTTATACAGCTTCCACAAAAATCACCAGCTGCCTGCCTAATTCCCTCCTCTCCCTACTTTTTAATTCCCCTCCCCACCCCCATGACTCATTTATTTGTGAGAAATCAAGCAACGGTACTTGCTTTTGTGAGCATCTCTATTTGATTTCTTGCAACGCTCCTAATTCAGTGTGATCCACCACGCACAATCTGAAGTGGTACACATCAGGCACAGTTGAGAATCAGGCCAAAGGACCAAAGCAACCTCCCTACTGTGAAACGCGCACATTGCCTCAATGCCAGCAACATTCTCCTGATAGATGACTCCACAGATTCAGAGACCAAGGGAATGACTAGGTGAGTGTACACTCCCCGAGAGACTGGGGAGCCCAGCTGAGGGATGCAGAATGGAGAAGCACTGAGCAAACCCTGGTACCTGCTCTCAATTATCCAGTCAATGAGCACCCAATGCCAGTTATTATCTATTGCAGCTGTCACCCAATTAAGCCTCATTCTTCTAACATACATCTTGTTTCTCTGCACTCCCAACAAAAAACAAGATTTCAAGGGGGGGGGGATCTCTGTATTAAGATCATGTTGTTTCTAAATGATACAATCTTCTTTTGAGATTACCACCTTAAAATGTACATAGGTGATCACCTCCCCAGTCAAAACTCTCCCTGCATAGGGAAAACTTAAATCATAGGAAGAAAGTCTTACTCCGATGTGCAAACTTTTTGAATGCAGAGAAATTATTATTGTGGGGCATTTTCCAAACAAGCTGTTCTCACAGACGTTCTCAAAGACTGTATCAGCATATTTTCATCAGCTCTCTGGAGAATATTTACTGGTATTTACATGCTCTGTGCACTTGCATTAAGTGAAATATTTTACACTAGGGAAATATTTTACATGCACAAATGAAGCCACTGCCTAATCAAGAATTCAGTGTGTGAGTGGCCCCATGGCTAAAAATTGAGTTTATAACATCTTTAGCTTTAGCACACATGTGTTGGCATGTTTGAGCTCTTAAACCAACACCCTATATTACTTCATCTGCAAAATAAATAACTTATTTCCAAAATGCCCCACCTCTTCAGAATGGCACTGTTCAAAAAGCTAGAGACCATTCATACCAGAACCATTGACACTGTGACTCCACACATACATGTTCTCTTCAGCTACTGCTAATATTTTCAGTAAAAAACCCACCTGTGAGCATTGTACCTACGTGTTTCACCAAGAGATAAATGTGGAATAAATAAACTGCTATTTCTGTAGCCCTGCCCACACTTTAACTTACCGTACTTCCCACCAGCTGTGTGCTCTCCCAGTGAAATGAGAGTTATTTTTAAGACTGAAATTTGAAAACTGAAATTTATCACAGTCACATGTATCATCTTCATATATAAGCTGCACTATGACACATTTTCTTTTCTTTTTTAAATACATTTTTATTAAGTTTTTTTCAATCCAAACAAATAATAAATAATGACAATAATAATAAAATAATAATAACAATACAACATTAATATTGTGCACCCCCACCCTCTTGGGACCATGCTAATATTTCCCAAAGAATATCAAATATTATTCTCTGTTCCAAAAATATAACAAATCTTGACAAGGTTCGTTCCCCCTTCCCCCTCACCAACACGTAATCCAAAAATTTACCCCAAATGCTCACAAAAGTGTTTTTCTCCAATTGTCCTTCTTGACATTTGATACTGCAAGTTAATTTATCATTTAACGCTATATCCCATACCTCTTTATACCACTCAGTAGTAATTAAAAAAAACACCTTTCCATCTATCATTAATTTAGCCGCTGACACATTTTCTTTTTGTGGGAGGAAGCTACTGTTTCTCAGAGCTTCCAGATTTAAGAGGACAAATTGGAGCAAAGCACGTTTTAGGTGGAAGATGAGCAATTTATAATTGGGAAGTTGTAGAATAGCCTTAGGCAACACAGGAAGCTGCCACACCAAGTCAGATGATTTGTCCATCCATGCCAGTATTGTCCAGTCTGACTGGCGGTGGCACTCCAGGGACAGTGGAGGTTTTCCCCATCAGCTGCTACCTGATCATTTTTACTGAACAGGCTTGGGAATTTTCTGCATGCAGCGCATGTGCTCTACCACTGAGCTCCACCCCACCTTCTTTGGTCATTTTAAAGAAGTTGTTGCTGGAGATGGCTTAGCACTAGGGCAGCCTTCCCCAACCTGGTGTCCTCCATATGTTTTGGCCTTCAACTCCCTTCAGCCCCAGCCAGCATGGAAAATGGTCAGGAATGCTGGGAGTTGTAGTCCAAAACATATGGAGGACACCAAGTTGGGGAAGGCTACTTTAGGGGATGTTGCCATTATGGCGATTGGCCTAGCTAACCATAATGTCCCTCCCAGCTCTACAATTATTATACATAGAGTGTGACATCAAGTTCATATCCATTGGGTAGTATCTAATGTTAGTCCTATGTAGAATAAACCTATTGAAATGAATGAGACTTAAGTTAGTCACGACTAACTTTTCCCATTCATTTCAATGGGTCTGCTCTACGTAGGATTAACGCTGGATATTACCCCATGAGATTTAGTTTAGTTGGGTTTTCCTAATACGTTTTTATACTGTCAGGCATGTTGATACAGAATCATCCCCTGAAAAAGTATACTTCCACATCACTTTTCTTCCTACATTAGGCATCAGGGTGCTAACCAGTAGCATAGAAGTGTCCTTATTCTTGAGCCCTTCTCCCTCAGAGAAATCTTATCTAGCTTGTAGTAACAATGATTGTTTTATAGCATAACTCCCTGAAATGATAGTATAACCTCATAGCCACCTTTTCTATGAAGAATAGGCAACTAGAAGGCCTGAGCTAAGATCAGACTTTCACAGCTATCTTTTATGCCAGCCCAGCTGTGATGCCAAAGAGAACTCTTGAATGTGAAAGCAACCAGATTTGGGACCCCATAACTATGAATATCAGGCCTTTTTGGAACTTTTACCAAATTGTAACTCTCTCTCTCCTGCATTAACTCATACCTCCAGATTAGAATGGATCACAAGAATAAACAGGAGTAAGCAAAGCAAAGGGGAGGGGCTGCCGGCAGCTCAGTGGCAGAGCACATGCTTGCATGCAGGAGGTCCCAAGTTCAATCCCCAGCATCTACAGGTAGGGCTGGGGGGGAAATCCTGCCTAGAGAGCCACTACCAGCCAGTGATGACACTGTTGGGCTAGATGGACTGACTGAGTACAGTAATACCTTGGATTGCAAGTAACTTGGTTTTGCAAGACAAGCAAATTTTAATATATATATATATATATATATATATATAACTTGATATACAAGCGATGTCTTGCAATACAAGTACTGTAGTACGGCTTAAATTAAAAATCTCTGTACAAATTTGGGGGGGGGGTTTCGTTTTTATATAAGAGTGTTTTGGATTACAAGCACATTTCCTGAACTAATTATGCTCTCAATCCAAGGCATGACTGTATAAGGTAGCTTGCTATGTTCCTATGTTCCACACCATACCAAAGATTGCCTCTAGATTAAGAATGTACCCAGATGCAGTCACCCCATTTACATAACCCTACAGGTAAAGTACATTCTTTTTAATATACTTACTGTACAGCTCCCTAGCTATTGAGGTGCTTTAGAAATAATAAATATTCATAGTAAAATTATAGCATTTCCCAAGGACTATGTAACACAGATGTCAGAACATGCATCTGATGTGAGGGAAAACAGAAACTTCCATCCCAAGATGCAAGGCTCAGAAACAGGTACTACACCGATGGCACAAACAAACCCCCATCTGAGGTGATATCAGAAAGAGAGTTTAAGTCAGTACTGGCTGGAATTCCCAGCCTGGTGTTTCTGAATAATATCACTCAGAAGGCAGCCTTTGGAAGAAGGGATACAACACCACACTGGCTTGGCTAATTCTATTTGAAGAATTACCTTTTCATTCAGCTGACATCATCCTGGCTCAGAGAGCTTGGCAAAGATACCTATATTACACAACTTAAGAACAAATCCTCTTTCCAAACTAGCTTTCCTTTGCCACTTGTAAAGGGAGTGTGGTAGCTACTTCTCTAACAAGCAGGCACATGCAAGCATCCTATACTGTGCCTGAATGAATAAAGCTTCCAATATCTGAGCCAAAAGGGAAAAGTGATCAGGTCTGACACACCCGTTCACAAACTTGCAACCTGCAACATACAAATCTGCACAATCTGTGCAGAGAAGTTATGTAGGAAGAAATTATTATAGGCAAGAACAGTTTATCCCTAGGGTGAACTTTCATCCAGACATATCCATTCCATCTCTGACCCTTTCATGCTTATCCTTCTAATAGGAAAGTCCTACAACATTTTTCAAGAGAATTGCTGGGAACCGAAGTGTCTAACATAGCCTTGATTAATTTCCAGAATAATGGGCTGAATAAAATATCAGTTTCCTGTATTATTATACAGGCTATAACTCATTGCTGGTTAATACCAAGTGTTTTGCTTTCTAAAACGTTTGATTAGGGCATGAATGCAAATATTGTACTTCACTCCATTTACAAAGATAGTCAATAAACCTTGCTTGTTTCGCATTTAAATGAGTACTTCAATGAATTCCCATTCTGACTACTAATTTGGTATATCTTGACATTTTACATACTCTTTCAGCAACCATAGTTCAAACAAAAACATATCAGGTTATCTCCTTGCCTCTCTCAATCACCCCCAAACGGTGGTAAAATGTGAATCAGACACATCAAATGGAGTTACTTAACAATCACTACACATATAAAGGGATTTCCTTCCTTCCTGATATTGAGTCCATAACATAATGCAAACCAGCTCCGCATTTCAAAAGAAGAACACTTTGTACTTGAACAGCCAAACTGAACACTCAATTTTTTAATAGAACAACCCAAATGGAAGATACACGCCTAGTCCAGTCTAACAAAACCTCCCTAAACCTCTACTTCCTGCTTGGATAAACTGAAAACAACATCCTGAACGTTGTTTAAACTATGCAGCATTGTGAGACTTTCACAGAGCAGGCAGGCAGGCTGGCTCAGGACAGACCTTGGCTGTTTCCAGAACTCTGGTGCATTTGTAACTCCATTTGTTCTCTCCAGCTGCAGTGTCTCCACGGTTCAGAAAAGGCTATGGTTTCTCCAAGGACAGAACAAAACAACCAGTCCCCTGGAGAGTCTGCTCTCCCTCTGACTCTTTCCCTCTCGCTTGGCAAGCCGTTCAGCACTGGGGAGGAGTGGCCATCTCAGGCAGGGTGTGCCGCTGTTCCCAAGTAACGTTAGAAGAATAGCAAGGATTTGCCCTTTTGCAAATTGACAGTCATTCTTCTTGCTGATGCAGAGCCCCCCTTTAGAATGGGTGAACACTGGGCTGGCCACGGGGATGGGTGAGCAAGGCACTCGCCCTGGGCGCCAGGTTGAAGGGGGCGCTGAGCTAAGCTCGGTCGGTGGCTCAGTGTTTGTTGAGTGCACTGTCTGTAGTGAGGTAAGGCAAAAGAAAGCACTAAGTGCCTTAACCATTCCCCCCCCCCCAAAAAAATTGACAGGTTGTTTGGATATTAACTACAAAAACGAACTTCCAATAATTAGCTTTAAAGGTTTTTTCTTCTTCATGAGTTCCAGTTTGGTGTCATTTCTTTTAGATAGAAATCAGTGAAATGCAGCTTTACTTCGCTAGGCTTTGCAGTTCTGCACAAGGCACACAATATGGCAACCCTGCAAAATTGACCAGGGGAGGGCACTAAAGGCATTCCTTACCGTGGGCACTATTTATCCTAGGTGAACATTTTGTGGTTTGCATGTAACACTAGTCGCCAAAGAGGGAGGGAGGGACACATTTCATTAGGAGAATCATACTGACAAGCCTCCATTTGCCAGCTCTGAAAGGCAGCTAATGAGCCATATGGAACACAATTGTTGTTACTGACCAAGAGGTTTCCTGGTTTGGGCAAGGGGAGCTCTCAGAGCCTGAGCAGGACATTAGCCCTTCAATCTACATCTGTTGCCTACAGGAATCATTATCGACTTTTTGTGCATGGTATGTACCGCAATAGACCACCATGAATACCGGGTGCAATCCACATCTCATCACCCATCCACTCACTGATTCTGGATTTCATTTCTAGATTTCACTCATTCATACTAACTTTAATGTGGAGGAAAGTGCTGAGTCCTTTCATTCACCTAACTGCAGCACAACCTTATCCATGCAAAGTCTGAATTCACAGAAACATTTGTATGTGATAACTCCAACCACCACACAGTAAAGCTGGCCATCTCCCAACTTCCATCATTCAGGGCACAATCTTATGCATGTTTAGACAGAAAAAAAGTCCTACAACTCCCAGCATTCCCCAGCCAGCCATTCTCCTGGCTGGAGAATGCTGGGAGTTGTAGGACGTTTTTCTGCCTAAACATGCATAGGATTGCACTCTGATTAGCTTTCCACAAGATGGACTTTTCAATACACATGCAAAAACCAACGGGGTTTGGGGCGGGGGAGTTAATCGGCAATGAACTTTGCACATGAGTGGGTTATTACTGGATGGCCTGACTCTATTTTCAAATTTTAACACCAGCACACATGGGTAGATGGTCACAGCCAGCTCTCTCAAATGCATCAGTCAGTTCACTTTAGTGGGTTCTGTAGTGACTGATGTACAGTCATGCCTTGGATTGAGAGCATAATTCATTCCGGAAACGTGCTTGTAATCCAAAACACTCTTATATCAAAATGAAATTCCCCCCAAAAAATTTGTACAGAGATTTTTAATTTAAGCCATACTACAGTACTTGTATTGCAAGACGTCGCTTGTATATCAAGTCAAAAAATTTTAAATGAATATTTAAAAATTTGCTTGTCTTGCAAAATGCTCTCAAACTAAGTTACTTGCAATCCAAGGTATTACTGTAATTTAAAGATGCTTCCTTACAGGGAACATAGGGAGGGAAGTTTGGAGAGGATCCCTAGAGGAAGGGAGCAGAGCCAGGAACAGACTGAGAGAGAAGCTCCAACAGAAGTGGTTCCTACATATATCTGTTTGGCAATAAACAATTACCGTACGTACATTAACTTCTTTGGTGTGACCTTCGCATGAGTGAACCCCTAACTTATTACTGGTGCTACTAACAGCATCTGGGCTAGGATCTTGCTATTTCTAGCAAACCACAGTTGATGCTTCAAAAGGTTAAGGATAGTAGTGATATTATCAAAATCTGGATCCCTAGCAGATTTATTTATTTATTTATTTATTTATTTCATTTTTATACCACCCAATAGCCGAAGCTCTCTGGGCAGTTTACAACAATTAACAAGACAGTCCCTGCCCGCAGGCTTACAATCTAAAAAGACACGACACACAAGGAAAAAGGAATGGGGATGGAAGACGGGGAAATATTAATACTCCTGGCAGGGCTGGTGGAATGGCCCTGTGCTCCCTCTCTTCTCCCTCCTCTCAGCCTGCTGGAATGGCTGCTGCTGGTGGCAGTTGAGGGAGGAGGAGCCTTCAGGAGGGCGGCCTTTCAGCAGGGCTGGTGGAATGGCCCTGCGCTCCCTCTCTTCTCCCTCTGCACAGCCTGCCTGATAAATATGATAGACCAAATAGATTTGGGGGCAAAGGATGGCGCATCCTATTTGAACATTTGCTCATGTGCCTTTTAGTAGCTTGATATTCAGGCACATCATGATGCTTCAAAAAATTGCGGGGGGGGGGCTGCTAGTATTCCTCTGTAATTTCCCCCCCCACAAATGCAGTTCTGTATGGTGCTGTCCTGTTCAGGCCTGAGCAGAAGCCCACGGGGCTCAGTACAGGGCAGGAGACAAGGCAGGCCAGAAATTGCAGCACCCAGGTGAGCAACTTGCTCTCAGGAGCTCTGAGACCAAACTGAAGCCTTTTATGCTACAGTCCCAGACTCCAACCTTCCCTACAAAATGGAAGCCTTAAGGGGACAGGCCTTTGGCCTATAACCTAGCACTCGTCCGTCACTCAAAGAGCTTATGCCTGGTGTGCTGACATTGTTGGCAGACTGGCTCCATGAAATGTGGGGCTCTTGTAGACAGGACCGGTGCAAGGCAGTTTGGTGCCCTAGGCAAGATCAGATATTTAGCGCACCCCCTTCCCACTTGAGAGTGCTGTATTTTTCCCCAAGGCGTTTCTGGCGCCCTCTTTAGCCCTGCGCCCTAGGCAGCTGCCTAGTTGGCCTAATGGTAGCACCGGCCCTGCTTGTAGAAGGGGGTGCTGATCCGGTGTGGGAGCTAGGTTTGAGGGTCTCGGGCTCGTGGGTCTCTGCATGGGCTCAGGGGTGCTCGGGCCTGGAGTTTTCTCTGTTGGCACAACTGATTCTTTGGCCTCGGAGTCCATGTCACGGCTGGACCACTGTGTCATGACAAGTGCCTAGCATCACACACCTGTCATGGTCGGAGAAATCCCCAGGACTATGGGCATTGGGGAGCCCATTAGGGTTGACACTAGTCATTGATACACCTTTTCCTTTTCTCTTTGCCTGTAAAAAGCATTTTTACTATAGTAGCAGTGCTCAGCCCAGCACTGTGAAGACCCCTGGACTTTTCTAGCAAGAATTACAAGCACGCAGCCAGCCAATCCTACAACTTTTATCCTAGCAGCTTGTACAATCCTTGCCCAGGCTGCTTAATGCTCTTTCCCCTTGAATCCCCTCCGGCTCCCAAGTAATTGGCAATACCTGTCCTACCGGTTGCCTAAAGAAACTTCCTCTTTAACTCAAACAGTTAGGCTGTTGTTCTTGGATTCTGAACTGTCTTGAAGCCTTTTCTCTCTATTTGGTTCTTATCCTACCCTTTCTCCAAGAGCTCGTGGTAGCATACATTCATTTTCCTCCTTATCCTCACAACAATCTTGTGAGATAGCTTGGGCTGACAGACAGTGACTGGCCCAAGGTCACCCAATGAGATTCATGGTTAAACACAGATTTGAACCTGGGTCTCCCTGGTCTCAGTCAAACCCTCTAACCACTACACCACACTGGTTCTTTTATTCAGAGGTTCCCTAATTCACCATGTTTCCGCATGGTGAAGTCATGCCAACCTCAGTTGACCAGCGAGACTGATGCTGGATTGATGATATTCAATTATGGAGTGCTCATAGCATCAAGTGATGAACATGTGTTAAATTCATGCTGCAAAAATCCATAGTAAATATCCACCCTGCATCTCTTCCCTCACAATTGCCACCTAGTTGCCATCTTAACATAGTGGTTGTTGCATGCTTGATGGATACAGACACAAACATGCAACTAGCCCTGCATTGGTCCTCAATAAAAGCATCTATAAGCAGGAAGAGAGAAAATGGACCATGTAGCCCAGCACAGGCATCCCCAACCTTTTGGGGTTGGTGGGCACATTGGGAATTTTGAGAGAATGTCATGGGCACTCTCATAAAATGACTGCCATAGGGAGGGCTGTCCATTCACACAATAACTGCCATGTGTTGTCTGAACCCAGCTGAGATAACAAACCATGTTGAACAATCCACAGTTCACAACCCAACAACAAACCATGGGTTGTCTTCATGGGTTGTTCATGGTTAACAAGCCATGGCTTATTAGCACAGCTGGGTTCAGAAACCCACGTTTCAACAGCAACCCAACCCATATTCAATCCTTCTGTGTGGGTTCTCGTGTTGTCTGAACCCTGCCAATTACTATCATTTAAGGAGAAATGCATCTCATCATAGTGGGGAAGACTGTGATCAGGTGACTCATGTACCTGCCCAGTCCGCTGCCAGAACTATATGTTGATGAGCAACCTCAAGGCCCCTGCTTTTCCTTGTTATGGTTCTTTCTCTTTAAACAAGACTTGGACAGCCCTACAAATAGAGGATACCTTCAAACAAAGGACTGTCCTCTTCCAAGTAGAATTTATGGCCATCTGCTGCAGGAATACTGTTGTAAATGGCATTCTATAGTAGACTCTCCACCACCCCAGGCTGTAACAGTTAGAACTACCACATGTGCTGCTATCTTATTATATGTTTCCATGCTCCTAGTTCATGTCCTAGGGCAGCTGGTAGGGGCCCGGAGGCTCACTAGTACAGAACTTCCAAACATTATCCATTTCACAATACTAGAACCTGGGATCATCCAATGAAGCTGAATGATGAGAGATTCAGGACAGATAAAAGGAAGTACGTACTCCTTCACACAGAGCATGGTTAAACTATGGAACATGCTAGCACAAGATGTAGCAATGGCCACCAACTTGGGCAACTTTAAAAAGGGATTAAATTCATGGAAGATAATGTTATCAATGGCTATTGCATCATGGTGGCTATATATTATCTCCAGGATCAGAGGCAGCATGCCTCTGAATATCAGTTCCTGGGGAATACAAGCTGGAGGGTGCTATTGCACTCATGTCCTGCTTGTAGGTTTCCCACAGGCAGCTGGTTGGCCACTGTGTGAACAGAATGCTGGACTTGCTAGGTTTTTGGTCAGATTCAGCAGTGCTCTTCTAATGTTCATACTGCATATCAGGGCCACACCAAGACCACCAGTGATGCTAGGTGGTTCTCCAATTCAGATTCCCTAAGGTCAGCTTCTGGAGAGGCTGGAAGCTGAAGTGGAGCAGGTGAACGGTACTGCTCTGTCAACAGTGGTAGAAGGCCTGGCAGTTTCCAGTATCTATACCCAGCATTGCCAACCAAAGACTTCATGCAGTCTGCTAAATGTAATATAGCAGACACTTACACAATATTATAAGTGTAATATTGCACGCCTCTATTACCGTGTACACCTAAAGAGGGTTTGGAGCGTGAGCAAACACAGCCCATATCAGTTTAGCAGGCTCGGTGCTAGCCTCGGAGCCAAAGTAGATGAGGCAACAGGAGAGTCAAAAGCAGCTGAGGTGAGTAATAAAGGAGGAGGCTGAAGAGGAGTTGAAAGAAACAATAATAGCATCAGGATTAATCGTATGGGAAGAAGAGTAAGGAGTGATGTAGCAAATTCATTTTTCTTGATCAGTGCTGATGCACCCCAAAACATCAGAAGGAAAATGGAAAACAGAGGACAAATGGCATGTAAGTGTAAGTGGTGTGTCTGTGTAAGTCGGGGAATGGTAAGCACAAGCATATGGGCCTCCATGGAACGACAGGGAAGAGCTACCAATGTGCAAAGCATCCCCACTATTAGGAAGCTATACTACGTCATTTCATAGACAGTGCAAAGTCACCCAAATAGGTTATGGTGGCATCACAGCAACCTCCACTGAATGTGTCAGTGCCTCCACATTCTGCATTTGGCCAAAGACTTCCATCAGAACTCTATTCGCTTCAACAATGAAACTTCGGGTTTAATCGTTTTGATTTGTACAGTGAAGGGCTGGGGAGGGCACTGTAATGTAGGGGTCCCCAACTTTTTTGGACCCGTAGCCACATTAGGGAATTTGAGAAACTGCTGTGGGCACCACCACAAAATGGCTCCCATGAAGGATGTGACTAGCCACATAATGGCTGCTGTGGGGCCTGGCTAGTCAAAAGTGAGCTAAAGAGGTGGGGCAGGAGAGAAATTGTGAGGCTAGAGGCTGAGACTGAGACTGAGGGAGGAGGGAATAGCAAGGCAAAGGGGTAGAGGGGAAAGAAAGAGCAAGGCTAGAGGTTGGGGGGGGAGGAACAGCAAAAGCCTGTATGGCATAGTGGTTAGGGTTGTTGTGAGGATAAAATGGAGAGGAGGAGGAGGATTATGTAAGCCTTGGGTTCCTTGAAGGGAAAAAGGTGGGATATAAATATAAGAAAATAATAATAATAACAACAACAACAACAACAATAAAAGGTAAAGAGGTGGAGAGAGAAATAGCGAGGCTAAGGGGGGGGAAGAAACAGTGAGCTAAAGGGGGGGGAGAGAAACAGCAATGCTAGAAAGGGAGAGAAAAAAGACTGCCCTGACATTTTCCAAGCTTTTTATTTAAGAAAAAATTGAAGGGGGCAGGCACTGGAAAAATTCACAGGTGCCCTTGGGTGCCATGGCACCCATGTATGCTGCGTTGGGGAGCCCTGCTGCAATGCCTGTTGAATCCAATTGAATCTGGACATCCAGCATACTCATTGATTTGCACCGATGAAACCAGAGACATATGAAGGAAGAATGGAATCTTGTGCCAACAGCAACCATCTCTTCTCTCACTCTTCCCATTTTACACACAGTAAATGGAGGGTAGAAATGGAAGCTTTTCCAGAGTCACCAACGCCTATGCCTTCATTCTAACCACTATAAATCACCTGCTACTTAGATGCTAACTATTTTCACCGACATGTTTTTTTTTAAAGAATACAGCAACACGCATTAAACTATTTAAAGTCTATTTCTCTGTGTTTTTAAAATTTAAAAAAAGTCACTGAGTCGATTTAAGGTAGGCTCGTTAACGTTTTCTATTCATTACAGTCTCTCTTTGATAAACAAGAGGTTAGATACACTGTTCAATTAGTGATAAATGACACCACGGCCCTTCTGATTTACACAGCCCATATATATTTTTGTTCAAGGAGGGAGTAAAATGTCCGCCCCTCTGGCTTTTTAAAAGAAGGACAACAAAGTGCGTCAATCCTACTGGGATTTGCTCTCTGAAGTCGTGGCTCCAGAAAAGTATGACAGTTCCAAAAATTTAAGTCAATAAATTAATCCCCCAAGATTAAAAAGCCCTTCTGTTAACATGAATAAGAAGGCTAAGAATGGTGGATGCTTCATTATTTCTTTAAGCCTCCAATATTGACCACAAGGCTACTTGTAATCTTCTTTGGTGCTTTTCCACAGTTGGGTGCAGCTGGAGAACCTGCCAATACTAGCTGCTTTCCTTTGACTGGGCACCATGAGAGGGATCAGAAGTAGATAAAACATTTGGAAACACGAGCTGTATGACAGAGGATTTTCTGCTGGGGAGAAAAGGTGAGAGGGAAACCTAACATTGCTTAAAATCCTCTCATTAATTAACGGATCCATATTTCAGTTCTACTACTGGCATCTTCTTGATGAAGCATTAAGTTCTTGCTTTTGCAGGAGTATTATTTCATATGTGTAAGCATGACTGCCAGACCAGGGTTGTCTTAAGAAAATTAAAGCATATCAGAATCCAAGGCTGTGTCTGAATTGCCTGATCTTGTAGGTGGGTCAGAAAAGGAACAAACGTAACTCTTCAATCAAGCAGTGTGGCATGGGTGTGATTCAAGCAGACACCACTCCACCTACAGCATGGACACCAAACATATGAGTCCACCATGGCTACATAGCTAGATCAAACAGAGAGTGGGTTCAAGCCAATAAGAGTCAAAAAGAAGTTGCAAGGCATTGCTGGGATAGATTTGTTCCCCATTCCTAGAATAGAGAGGACACAACATTTTAACAGTCAATATGAAGTGCACATTAGGACAAAATTAAAGAAGAGCTCGTCTACTTACACTCCAACAGAACTGTGCATAAAGGAGCTATGGAACAGCCACAATAGTAGAAAAAGGAGTGTATTAGATAGATATGAATTCAACCACAAACTATGTACGTAGATAGAATGGTGAGGGTTTGCAGTTGTTGTTTTTTAGATAAGCCCTGTAACAAAGAATCATGAGGAAAGGCCCTTAGTTACCATGAGGATAACCTATACATGGGCTAGATGTAAGAATAACCTGTGCATTGGTTCTCTTGTATAAATCTGTTTAGCACGGGGGTATAAGAATATTAAATTTGATTGCCTCCAAAGCAGCAAAACACACAGATCCAAAATAGTCTTGAGTGTAAGAGGCAGATGAGATGGAAGTGTGCTTACTTCTAAGTAAACAGGTCATTCCATATGTTTCAGACCTCATGTGCAAGCTGCCAAACATTGCTTCCTGATTGCAGTGTACTTCACACAAGACCCATAATGTTTGCAAAAAAATTATCTTGTGTATCAAATACTGCTACATCAAATTTTTACCTGTGAACATACACAGAAAAAAATAGGACATTGCCTTATATCAAGCCAGACCATTGATTTGTCCATCAAACCCAGTACTGTCTGCACTGACTGACAGTGGCTCTCCAGGCTCTCCAGCAAGACTATTTCCCAGCCCCACCTGGAGATGCCAGCAGATGCCAGCTCCAATTTTTGAGGGCCCTTGGGCAAGACATCCTGAATGGGCCTCCTCCCTTGGTGAGTCAACCTTCTCACAGTCATTGTCATCAGCTGCTATTGCTCCTCATCCTCTTTCTCATCATTGTTACCACGGGCTTGCATCCCAGGTAAAGAGCCAATGAGCAAGTAGGCAGTGGCATTTACTGCTCTTCCTTCTCACCACCACTGTTGTCTGGACCAGAGCAAGAAGACAAATGAACATGCAGGTTGCAATGGTGAAGAGGAGCAGCAACTTCAGGGGGCACTTGTCAGTGGGCCCCTGCTGGGGTGTGGGCCCTTGGAAGGAGCCCGACTATGCCAACCCTTGATGCTGGCGCTGCAAAGCACCCTCCATTTTATTTATTTTTCCCTAGAACTGGGCTTAAGGGAGGGGTCCTTGATAATAGGGCTTAGGGAATCTCCCAAAGCAGCAGGATAGCCTAAAGTGTTCAGGTAAGGACCAGCCTGTGGCAATAGCCTAACAGTATTTTTATTTATTTTTTAACAGGGGGGAACACCATTTAAAAAAGGGAAGACACCAGCAAGGGAAAGTCTTCACCTCCCCCAGATCCATCACAATTATCCTTGCAACCAGAACGTGCATTGATTTTTTAAACAATCAATTTTTCCATGGAGAGTGTCCACATAATCATCACACGTTCCTTGTCATCACTACCACAGGCATGAAGACTCACCATCCTGTTGGCTCCACTCCACACATGTGGTAAGAGACTTACTAACGTTATGGTTTCTGTGAACAGGACACATAAGTAATCTGTTGCTTCTGCATTACCTGACATAGAGAACTTACCGGTATGTCACCTCCATAGTTCACTGAAATTTGAGCACTGAATGCATCATTACCAGGTCCCAGTGTAATACGTTATCATATGGTACATGGCATTAAATCCCAGGTACATTTAACAAATGTACCTTTGTCTCATTTCATTTCTGTTGGCTCATCATTATCCAGTACTAATTGTTTCAATTTTCTCATACCTAAACACTTCCTGTAAAGATTGGGAACTATTTAGATTGGGTATTAAAACAAACAAAACAAAAAAAGAACAGAATAGAACATGCAGATAGAAACATTGGGTTGCATCCAGCTATATCCTTTTGCTGACAGAAGCAGTTCCAGCAGTTAAACCAGGAGCGGGCAAGGCTGGAAAACCCTCCAGAGCAGATGTTCAGGTAGCAAAGAGGGCTACATGGGGCGAGGAGAGAGGGAGAAAGTCTAGTGGATG
This sequence comes from Shinisaurus crocodilurus, assembly GCA_021292165.1. Taxonomy (NCBI): domain Eukaryota; kingdom Metazoa; phylum Chordata; class Lepidosauria; order Squamata; family Shinisauridae; genus Shinisaurus; species Shinisaurus crocodilurus. The sequence continues at coordinate 77,641,048 of CM037878.1, forward strand.
TCCACTAGCATGACCTTGGATTTAACCCTGTGAGCTTTAGCACATTTTGAAAAAGAGGGGTGGGTCTTCAGATGTCTCAATAAAAATAGCACAGCAGCCAGAGTTGTGCAAGATCTGAAAATATTATTCAGAGTCAGACTCACCGTAAATCCAAACAAGGAAAATCTGATATCCATTATTAAAAATTGTTCCACTGGTAGATATATTCATCCTCATTTTTTAAGGTAGGGGAGCTAATGAAAGGGGAGTATAGTGCAATGGCCAGGAAATCCAAACCAGTATGAAGGATATTGTGGAACTAAGTGTTCCATAATAGGATGCTGCTAACATTAACAGAAAGAGACCACATGTGGTGCTCTAGTAAAGAACAGGGAAGTATATTCCTGATGGATCCATGATTTCCCTTTTATTATCACACCTTCAAGCCCACCATGGAGCCTTGTAGACACATTTCATAGAAAATCATATGAAAAGGAGATGAGCATACAGCCTCCCTTAGCAGTTCTTTATATAAAGCACATCCTAATGAAATATTGGCTCAGTCCCCAAGTCTGGCAGAAACTCAGTAGTTTTGCACAAGGAGGCTTCCTATCTTACAGAATACATCTGGGAAAAGAAGAACAACACTGATTTACCTCCCAGGCTGCTGTGAAGATGAATGAGATAAGGACTGCAAAACATTTGGCACAGTAAGAGTCTATATAAGCAGCCATCTGCTGGTTGCCAAAAAAGAAAAAAATGCCTCAGCAGATATCTTTGGCTAATAATTCTGTAACAAATGGTCCTTGCTATTCAAAATTAGGCAAGTTCTATCTGCCTCCCAGTGCAAACAACTCCACAATGGTCCATGGGAAGAGTCAACCTAAAATTGTTACGAAAGCACTGCTGTGCTTTGAGCATCCACACTATAACACAACCTGTATTAGATTTAACTAGAAATATTCTCATAATGAACTACAATTATTTCTGTGCTGCAAGGCCATCTTATTTATCCCTGCCTTTGGCTGGACCCTGTTGCGTTGTTTTCATTAACGTTTCATTATAGCTGAAAACAACAGGCACATATATGGGTCATGAATCTGAACAAAGACAAATTCCATTTTTATTGCATGGATACAAGGAAACACAGAAGAGTGATCAAGTTAGCTTCTGAGACAGCAGCTAAAAGCAGCAAAAAAGCTTTCTTCAGATACGTGTATAGTAAAAGACAGAGGGAAGAAATGGTGGTTCAACTACTCAGTGAGGATGGCTAAATGATGATGTCTTGACAAAGAAATGGCAGAAGTGTTCAATTCCTACTTTGGCTCAGTCTTCTCCTGAAAGAGGAGACATCAATCCCTGGGAAAATTCTGGAGCAGATTAAAAAGCAGTCAGTCTGCAAGCACCTTGAAAACAATGCAGTGATGGATTTGTCAAGAACAAATCCTGCCAGACCAATCTGATCTCATTTTTTGATCGGGTAACCTCCCTTTTGGACTGTGGGAATGCTGTGGACATAATATATCTTGACTTCAACAAAGCTTTTAACAAAGTGCCCCATGATATCCTGATTAGCAAGCTAGCTAAAAGTTGGCTAGATGGAACAACTATTAGATGGATCCACAGTTGGCTACAGAATCGGACTCAAAGAGTGCTTATCAATGTGGAAATTTTTCACCCATGTAGAGTGAAAGATGTGGAGTGAAAGTATGAAAGATTGTTGAAAGTAAGATAAAGAGTCTAAGTCAGAATGTCTGTAGAGCAAAAGTCAACATAACACATGTTTATGTAAATATACCACTCGGAAGCACTCCCTTATAAGGATAGATCATGCGTTGTTCCTGTGCTGACAACATAGAATTTCGTATTGTTCTTTTGTGTGTGTGTGTGTATGACCGGATACGCCAAATAAGGGTACTGGTTTCTTCCAAGAACGGATTCTTCTTTGCATGGGTATATGCTCCCCCCCTATAAAACCCTGGAGCTGCATTTGTGAGTTTGTACTTTCCTTGTATCTGTGCCAGGAATTTACCTCTGATCAGACCAATAATAAAGTATTTGGTTTACTGAAAGCAGAGTGGTTTATCTTTCCAGTGGACCTCCAGATCGGACTCGGAGAAATTCCACTACAGTATCTTCTCAAACTGGGGAGAGGTAACAAGCGGGGTACCGCAGGGCTTGGTCCTGGGCCCAGTGCTCTTCAACATTTTTATTAATCACTTGGATGAGGAGGTGCAGGGAATGCTTGCTTATCATATTTGCAGATGGCACAAAATTGGGTGGAATAGCTAATACTCTGGAAGACAGAAACAAAATTCAAAGCGATCTTGATAGGCTACAGCGCTTGGCTGAAAACAACAGAATGAAATTTGATAGGGATAAATGCCAAGTGCTGCACCTAGGAAAAAGAAACCAAATGCACAATTACAGGATGGGGGATACTTGGCTTAACAATATTACAAGCAAGAAGGATCTTGGAATTGTTGTAGATCACAGGCTGAATATGAGCCAGCAATGTGATGTGGCTGCAAAAAAGGCAAATGCTATTTTGGGCTGCATTAACAGAAGTATAGCTTCCAAACTGCGTAAAGTACTAGTTCCCCTCTACTCAACACTGGTTAGGTGACATGTTGAGTACTGTGTCTAGTTCTGGGCACCACACTTTAAGAAGGATGTAGACAAACTGGAAAGGGTTCACAGGAGGGCAACAAAGATGATCAGGGGACTGGAAACAAAGTCCTATGAGGAGAGACTGAAGGAACTGGGCATGTTTAGTTTTCAGAAGAGAAGACTAAGGGGAGATAGGATAGTGCTCTTCAAGTACTTGAAAGGTTGTCACACAGAGGAGGGCCAGGATCTCTTCTCGTCCATCCCATAGTACAGAACACAGGATAATGGGCTCCAGTTACAGGAAGCCAGATTCCAGCTGAACATCAGAAAAAACTTCCTGACTGTTAGAGCAATAAGACAATGGAACCAATTCCCTAGGGAGGTAGCAGGCTCTCCCACACTGGAGACATTCAAGATGCAGCTGGACAGCCCTCTGTCAGGGATGCTTTAACTTGGATTCCTGTATTGAGCAGGGGGTTGAACTCAATGGCCTTATAGGCCCCTTCCAACTCTACTCTTCTATGATTCTATGAAGTCAGAGTGGAGCCCAGGTGCTCTCACCTATATCCCCAACTGAAGTGGTATTGGTGTAGGAAAATCACTGTGAGTGAAGCAGCCCTTAAAGAACAGTGTCCAAACCCTCTCACTTCTGGCATTCCTATTAACAAGCTACATAACTATTTATGAGCATTGTTGTAGTGGAGCCAGGACTCACAGTGACACAACGTTCACACTTTTTGATTAGCAGGAATGCTGATGTCATCTGTTCCCTCTGAGCTTAGCAGCAATCCGCACAGTATTGGAGGAGGGATGAATTTTTTCAGCAACAATATATAGTTGTGAGCCATTCCTGTTATCCAAAGTATTTTGGTGTGGTCTTGAATAGGCAATTAAGACTCAAGAGCTTTATAAAAGACCTACTCCTAGTAGATGAAAATTACTAGAACTGGTTTGTTGATATAAATCAACATAGCTGCCTGCATTTTTGGCCTCTCCTTGGGGACATAGCTGTGGGAACTGTCATGATGAGCGCCTGCATTTCAAAATTTACCAATACCAATACAGAAATTTACCATTTCTGAACACAAACAATGTAGACCAGAGATATAGAATGCTGAACTGTGTCCAGTAAGGTTAGCTTTGGACTTATTACACATTTGTCCAGGCTGGAATCTACACAGATGGGTGGAAGGTTTAGCTAGTTTGAGCCTGCTTGACTACCAGATCCAGTTTGTTTCTTTTACACCCTCATCAGCCCTGTCTTTCCTTGATGGATAAGCAGCTAGCAAACCCACAAATCCCTACCTAATTTAGGTATTATTTTCCATTTACATTTGTATCCACCCTTCTTCCAAGGAGCTCAGAACAGGATAGATGGTTCTCTTCTTGCTCAACTTATCCTCGAAAAGAACCCTGTGAGCAGCAGCAGCAGCAGCAGCAGCAGCAGCAGCAGCAGCAGCAGAACCGCTCATGCCAGCTGAGGCAGGAGAGAAGCCACTGCCACCGTGCCCGCCCAGCCAGCGCTGCTACTGTCTGCTGCACCCTCCCCAGCCACTGCAACTCCCCCCCCAGCACCCACAGAAGCAGCTGCCACAGCCACAGCCACTGCAAAACCTGCCCAACCAGAGTAGTGGGAGGGCAGGCTCATTCTGATATGCCTGGCTCCGAGGGCTAAACTAAATGTTCTGGCCTTACTGACTTGCATGTAAGTTGTGTGCGGCCTCAGTTTGGATCAGGACCATGGCAATTCATGAGGGTGTAGGATTTAAGCTTCCCCCTCCCATTTTCATGCAGAAATTCCACAAAACACACCCTGCGGGGGTTACAAAAAAATTGTCTCCAGAGCCAGATGCTTTCCCCCCCCTTTTTTAACCCCCCTCCCCTGCCCTGCAGGGGGATGGGATTTCTGCATGAACACTTACACGCAAGTAAGTAAGGAGAATGTTTAATTTGGACCCGAGGGGGTCCTTCCTCAGACTGGAGAGGTGTCCAAGGAGATTGCCTGTGCAACAGGTGATCTCCTGGAATACCTCTCTTTTGGAGCAGCTGCTCATCCTCTATTAGCCCTGGATCCAGAGGATGGGCCACTGCTCTGAAGGAGATGTGTCCCGTCCCGGGAGATGACTTGCAGGCAGCAGAGGCGATCTCCTGGGACACTTCTTCAGCCAAGCAATGCCTGACTCTAAGGAAGCATTTGAACCGGAGTACCTCTGAAGCGCAGTGCTAGCCACTTTTGTGGTCAACGCAGCTTTCCGGAGAGCCCAATTGGCCCTCTGGCTCACACTAAAAGGGTCCTTCGAGCAAGCCAGAGGGTGGACGGCTCTTCTGGAGCAGCTGCAGCCCATCATCTGTCCCTCTGAGAACCTTCACAATGCAAAATAGGTGGCTGTCCTGGAGAGCCCCATCAGCTGCTCTCCTGCTGCGGAACCTGCAGCGGCGAGCAGGCATGGCCAGCGGGACTCTCCAGAGCACCTGCTAGTGCCACAGCAGTGGGGAGTCGTATTGGTGGGGTGGGTAAGTGTGCAATTTGCCACTCTTCCCAGTCCTCCACCTGAGGTGGGAGGTTCACCCCAACTCATAGGAGGGCCAGCCCGGCCTGTGAGTTAGCTTAGGCTGAGAGAGATTGTGACTGGCCCAAGGTCACGCAGTGAGCTTCTTGGCTGAGTAGGAATTTGAACCTGGGGCTCTCCAGTCCTAGACCTACATTCTAAGAACTAATGGTTCAGCTGCTATGTGGCTCCTTGTTGTCCAGTGCCATGGGATACCCACAGAATTGCCAAATTCACTGCCTTCAGTGAGACAGGCTGAATTCACCTACAAGTCCACTAACTGTCAGGTTCATCCAGAAATTGAACCAGGAACGTCCTGACCTGCACACAGATGTCCCTTATGAAGAGGTACTTGAAGCTACAATGTGGAAGAACAAAGTGCAGTATTGTTCTCCCAGGTCCTAACATTCCTCATGACTTGCTATGGCTATAAGCCAGCCTTCCCGAACCTGGTTCGGGGCACTAACAGAGCTATCCTATGCATGTTTGCTCGGAAGTAAGCCCCACAGTTAAGCATGCATAGGATTGTGCTGTTAAAATCGCTAAGACATTTGTGTTGAGACCACCAGGCTGATGGACTGATTCAATGATGGAATGACTGGATATGAGTGTTGGCGAACCTATGGCACGGGTGCCACAGCTGGCACGCAGGGCCCTCTCTGTGGGCACTCGAGCCATTGGTCACCAGATCGCGAAAAGACTGTCCCCTTCTGCAAAACACTAATGATCTTGTTCTTTCTCACAGTGTGGAACAGAATGATTTTATTCTAGAATTCCTGTTACAGAATTCTTTTCTACATTGTTATCACATTTAAAAGATTTTGAAGAATGATGCACAGACCATGGCTTGGATGTAAAGCCCTAACAGTTGACCTGAGTGCTGCATGTGTTGCTCTCAAACTAACGGAGTATGAGCCAAGGTTTGACAAATTATCAGCATGCATGCAATAGCAAAAATCACATTAATTGTGCAAAAGCATGCCCAATGCAAACTTTTACCTAATGCAGTGTTTGCAGTCCAAGACATAAAGTGTTTAAAATGTGTTAAGCACGTTTAGTTTTCTTGTTTATCTTGCTCAGCCTAGTACAGGTTGACTTTTATTTTTACTAATCCGACACCTGTAGAAGCAGGGAAAGGACCCGGGGTAAAGCTTGCCCCATACAATTTCAGTCTGGCATATAATCATATTACAAGTTGAGAATCCCTTATCCAAAAATACATGTGCCTAATTATTTAAAAAGTTTGTATAAATTCCCTTCAGGCTATGTGTACAATGTAGTACTATAATAATTTTTTGAGTTGATTTTTTTCCCAACAAAAAACTGTTTGTATCATTGAAAGCTCTGTTATTGTGTTTTTCTTTTAAGACGAAAGATGTTAATTAGTTCGGACAACTGTATGAGTTGTTTTTCTAAAACTAAAACCTCGGTATTCAGGTTTAACTGCAGTGTTGGCACTTTGAAATAAATAAGTTGGTTTTGTGTTGCAGTTTGGGCACTCGGGCTCAAAAAGGTTCGCCATCACTGGAATATGAAATTAAAGGAAACCAATAATGTCAGCTGGGCTATAGTTTGAGCAAACTTTTCACACACAGAAGAAGACTGCCAGATTTTGCAAGGCTGGAAAAAAATCCTAAACTGAGACTCATTGGCAAAAGTATCTGATACGCTGTTTACTTGAGTCTGCAGCTTGCAGAAGTGTTTGTAGCAAAACCTAATGACTGTGGGATGGAAAAAATATCTAGAGTAGGCGTAGAACACAGGTGCTGTCATGCCTTCCAAACTTTTGATAGCATCTCTGGATTGAACTGTAGCTTGAGTAATCCACCTGACCTTTAGCCATGTTAGCCTCCAAAACATTTTGGAGAGTATAATCTGAGTGTGTAACTGGAGTTTCCATCAGACCAAGTTTCTTGGCATACCTTTGGTCTAGAGGTCTCCCAGCAACATCGGAAAAATGTCCCGCTAGTGCTGGCATAATACCATCGGCCTGTGACCATCCCACTTGCATGAGATCAATATGGTTCATCCTGAGCACTTAACTGCCAGTCCAGCTTGTGTTGTTGGCATAGCTGGTCAGTGAACAAATGTTGCATGATGGAAAGAACTCTCTGTGATCACTTTGATTATGTATAAATAGTTTTGCTCTATAAGGATTAATTTGTCTGACAAATACCTTTTGGGTAGTGTTCATACTGCAGACACTTGTTGTGTTACCTGCCCCTAAGTTTTCATTGGAATATAGAAATGAAGTGCCAATTTGGCCTGTGTTTTCCGCAGAAATGCTATCATCCCTTTATTGTAGCATAGTAAGGGCCAAACTAGACAATCTCTTGATAGATAGCATGCAGCTATGTATCAAGTTAATTTATTACAGCCATGGAGGAAAGTGATCCTTAACTGGGAATGCAGCATGCAGGGGGGGGGGCTTATTTCTTCCCTCCCTTGTATGATCAGAATCACGCACACACACACACATACACATCGCACAGCAAGGAGGCTTAGAGGTAAAAGGGGCCTAAATCCAACATCCTGTTAACAGAAGAAACTGCTGTGCTAGTGGAGCTCTGCTGCTTATTCCCATTGCACAAATGGTTTCACAAGTGCTAGCAAGCCAATTTCCAAACTCAGTATCTGCATGCAGTTGTGCAACCTGAACATTAGTTGGATTCTCCTTGCGCATAGTTAGGAACCTGGTTTCCACGCAACATCGTTTAAGCTAACACAGACCAAGGGGTCAAACGCAATTCTGGAGAAGTTCTTGGGGGCCACATTCCACTGGTGGGTGGGACCAGAGACAAAAGGGGTGGGGGCAAAATACCAGCATATTTTGGCTTTAGGAGTGCACTGCCAATAACCAAGCCTTAGGAAAGGCATTTCATCCTTTTAGAAGGGGAGGAAGGAACCATGAAAAACTAGGAAACCACCGAATGATCAGGGGAAAGAGGCTGTGGCCAGGAAAGTGGGGGTGGCCACCTGGGAACCCCAGAGGGTCAGATCTGGACCCCAAGAGAGCCAGATTTGGACTGTGGGCCTGAGGTTCTCCACCCCCATACTAGCAGAACAACACCATTAAATACAACCCCAACATCCAATTCCCCCCCTCCGGCTCCTAGCTGTGTACGTAGGGTGCATGCTTCACTTTGAATTGTGCTGGGGGCGGGGGAGACATAAGCCTCTGCTCCCTGCACTCTGCATACCCAGTAAGGATTGTGATTATGGTTGTAATCAATTAAGGAAAAATTGATACATAGCTGCATGCTACGTACCAAGAGAACATCTAGTTTGACCCTGAGTGTTTCTGGATAAGACATCAACTGCAATGAATGGGTCTTTCTGTCCTTATTGGAAATGAACCAACACCAACCAGAGGGCATATTCATCATATCCACCCATGTGGGTACTCATCATATGTCCTCTTACAAATCCAAGGTAGGCTATGACGGAACTACCAAAAGGCAACAGAGTTTTTCTGAGCCAAAAGGAACATTGAGGTGTGTAATGCCTTGGCAATCCATATAACCATCTAAAGCGTTGGACTCATCTACTTATCTGAAGAATGGCATAAAGGCATCTCAAGTTAAGTTGACTCCAGCTTCTGAAAGCTAGCTAATACTTCAGTGAAAGAGACTGTGCCATGCTATATTATTAACCTAAAAGGCACGCGAATGCAAGACACGTATAGTGTCACTTTGTAACCAACATTTGCTCTTTATATTCTTGTTTCTGAAATCTCAAACACTTAATAATTTTCAGCAGTAGGTAGTAGGCAGCAACAGATGCAGGAGGTAAAGGCCAAAACAGATATCACTTCAAATTATTATCTTTCATTTTTACTCTAAAGTAGACACAGGGGGCCTATAGAAGGAGAGAGGGCTAAAGCCCCCCCCCTACCAGCATGCCAGGGTCCCATGTGGGCCCCCTGCACCTACTCTAGACTAAATGAAAGAAAGGCATAACTAGCAGCTACATCTTTAAAGCCATGTCTGTTTTGGCCCTCAGATACGAACTGGAGGTAAATGGCCGACTGGAACAGATCCATGGGACAGCCAGTCTGGAATAAGAATAATTTAAAATCTACCCTTTGAGCCACAAAATCTATCTAGAGAGGGACTGGAATGAGGGGCTAGGCAAACATAAGGCTAAAGAAGTGGACTGGGAATCTGACAGGCCAAGAGAAAAGAAGTTATTTGGGGAGACAACAGAGGAACAGGCAGGCTGACAGGCAGAAATGCCCAGAGCAAGGTTGTGGAGGCACACTAGCAAGGCAAAGAGGCCAGCCTGACTTGGAAATATTCATATTTATTTATGTATGTATTTATGTAAAATATTTCTAGGCCGCCTTTCAGGGCAGGAGCCCTCCCAATGCGGCTTACAAAAATAAAATAGACCAATACAATTTCATAAAAACAACAATCTAAACAACAACAACAACAACAACAAGCACACATAATCAGGGGAAGGCCAGAGTAAACAAACAGGTTTTTTCAGGGCCTTCCTAAAAGTCTACAGTGTTGCGGCCTCATGGACCCTCAATGAGAATGCATTTCAGAGGTTTGGGGCCACTGTGAAAAAGGTCCTCTCTTCCTATTATAGCAGCCCTCCCCAACCTGGTTCCCCTCCAGATGTTTTGGACTTCAACTCCCATCAGCTCCAGGAATGCTGGGAGTTGTAGTTGAAAAATCTGGAAGTTATTTCACTGATTACTGCATTCAGTGGGACTACATTAGTATTCAGTGGCATGAAAACATGCTTACACCCAAAATGTCCAAAGAATTTTTACATAGGTCTAACTTATAGATAATTATGCTTAGGACAGAAGTCTTAATGTAAGTTAGACTTCAGATTTTACTATCCATCTCTGCTCTAACATCTTAAAAATGAAGATGTCTGTCAATGCACCTGAGCTGAGAGTAATCCTATCATGAGAAAAAGGAAAGATGAGTCACAGCTTGGCAGTGTTGCAGAAATGCCTTTGGAAAGTGAAAGTCATTAGTTTGTTTGCTGTTGCTAATAATACCAGCACTATTGTAATAGCTTTGAAAACATAATGAACCTCCTGCTTGCCAAGTTGGATGAGAGGAAAATACATATTTTTCATTTTCCCAGAAACAAGACTGTAGTTTGAAGGATAGAACAAATGATTTCCATCTTGTCTGGAGATGGCTCCAAAATAATATGGACATCATAGTTACCAAGACTACTCTGGGTAACCCACACATTTTGGAATGCTCTCATCACACTTATATGGGGTGACTTTTTAACTGCAACAAAGGAGAATGAGCTAACCAGATTTCACACTAGTACTAAATTCATCATTGTTGCCACCATCATACTCCATTATTTATACCCAGGCAGTTAGGGCACCTTGGGGACCCAAAGAGATCCAGGAGAACTGACATAGGCCTATGCATGCCTCCCTTCTCTATCTCAGGTGGCCTGCCAACAGTACCATCTACTTCCATTCCATAGTATATCAAGAGTAACATGTTTTCAAGTGTCCAGGGATTCTTGGAGAGTCAAGCAAAAGACTCTGAACATCCAAGGCAAAAAATAAATAAATAAAATTGTATTCTTTATTTAGGAAAATAGAACATGCACTTAGGTCAGAGGTGGGCAACATTTTTTTTTACTGTTGAGGGTGACATTCCCTTCGGGGAATCTGTCAGGGCCCACATGCTGGTAGTGGGCAATGTCAGAATGAAAGTTAGCTCTTTCTGCCATCCCCCTCTCTCTCGCCATCTAGAGGGCTGCTGGGGAAGAGCTAGATTGCACTTGCCAGAGGTCTGAACTGATCATTTGCAGGTGGTTTTAAAAACTGGGCCAATAGTACCTGCTTTAGGTATGCACCGGTTTGGGTATACAGAATGACACTGGTTTAGTTTAAGATGCTATATTTCATAAATCCAGGCAAAAATCCATAAATGCTTCCCAGAATCTTCTCTAAAAGTAAATATTCTCTCTCTTACACAGTCTGACCTCAAAATATTTTTTTTAAATACCATTTTCTTTTTTAGAAATATTTGCCTCATCTAGCATGCTGTCATTATCCCACATGGGACATAACCAGTCACAAGTGGTATTTGCTCAACATTCTCCTGCAACAATGACCTCATAAATATGCATTAGAAATAAAGCAAAGGGGCAGGAAGGTAAGTGGCTAGCTGAAAAATGATGAGTAACATTAGCTACATCTCCCGGTGTTATTTTTATATTCTTAGAATGTATTCTTGGAATGACAGATGGGATCAAAGGACAGACTATAGAATGGGGCTGAGTGCTTCAACACACAAATAAGCCAGAACACAAGAGGGAAAATAGATGAAAGCAGTCAGAATATGAAAGCAGTCAGAAGACAAAACATTTTCTGTACAGGAATGTAATTTTTCACAACATGCAGTGCAATCCAATGCATGTTTACTCAGAAGTAAGTACCACTGTGTTCAATGGGGCTGACTCCTAGACAAATGTGCACAGGATTGTACTATAACCCTCAGGATAACACAGTGTGAATCATCCATCCCCTCATTTCCCCTTTTACACATTGTTTAAAATTATTATTTAAAACAGATACTCCCCCCCCCTTTAAGCTTAGGTAATGCTTGTTTTTAAATATATATATATATATTGCAGACCAACCCATTAATTAGAACAACACCACAAGTAGATGCTGGAACCAAGCGGCATGCCTTGGCAGCCAAGTCTGCCTTCCAGGCACCAGTCCAGAGGAGCAGGAGCTCAGCCGGGAGACAATATATTCGCTCCTGGGGGAGGGGGCTGGCACTTGCCCTGTCAAACAGCTGATCCGTGGCATAATTCTGGCATCTCTACTGGAGCAAGCGATTGAGATCAGCTCAGCCAGCTGCAAGGGTGAAGTGCCATGGACCAGTGGCAGCCATTACTGAGGGTGGAGACACAATCCTATAGAAGGCATTAGCATACTGAGGAGGGCATAAGGGAAGCAGAGGTTTATCAACAGACAGCAACAGACAACCTGCTGCTACAGCCCTGGGGCAGTTTTTCTTCAAAAGGTATATACACAAGACTTCTTTGCAATACCCTTGAGGCACAGTTTACAGAGAGAGCTCAGTCTTCAATCTCCAGGGACCCTGTAAATGTCTGCTCACTCAAGAAATCCACCATCACAGGAGCAAAATCTGGACCACAAGCAATCATTTTTATTGATTTAAAATCATTTTTAGGAGAGGTAAACTGTTTCTCAGACATACATTTTAAGTTGCATCTGCACTACCAACCTGCCTTCAGCACCACCATGACGTCTGCCACATACGGTAAATTCCTTGTTCCAAATTCAGGAGATGTATTCACTGAAGCACCATCCCTTAATAAGGTGAGCCCCTTCTTGCTATACTGACTGATGCATATGGCACACACACAAATGAGTTCCCTGGAAACTGTATCACCTCACTCAAACCCAACAGCAGGGCCCAAAAAAAGTGTAGTTGCCAGGTTCTCACTGGTGACTGCAAATTTATGGCTAGTGATTGTTGCATGATGAGGGGGGTGGGGAGAGCTGATGAGGAAAGGCTTCTAGGTTTTTATATTATGTTTTATTATGTTTTTGTATTATATGGTTTTAAATTTTGTTTTGTCAACCGCCCAGAGAGCTTTGGTTACTGGGAAGTATAGAAATGTGATAAATAAATGATGCTGTCCAAAGTAGGTGCTTCCTGGCTTGAACGGAGCCCAAGACTTGTACTCGCTCATCTCTTGTTCAGCAAACATCTGAACAGTACACACACACACACACACACACACATTCCAAAGGTCTTTTGCTGCCCCCTGCAATAACCATGACACATACCCATTTTCAATATGGTGTTAAGGATCTTTTTAAAAAAAAATGAAAGGGGAGCAGAAGAGACGAGGAGCACATATTCCTTCTCCTGACAGCCATTTCTCTATTTGTGGCCCAAAGTGTGGCCACCTTGAATGTCATTTTTCTTGGTAGAAAGGTGGGGTACAAATCAAATGAATGAATGAATGAATGAATGAATATAAAATAAAATAAAATAGTTTCTGGCACCCCTGGTCAAGCAGGGTGAAGCAGAAATTTGGCAGAGTAGGGCAGAGTTCAATGGAAAAAATTTATCCGCACCTTTAATGCAGTTGAAAATGCCTTTGTTAATTTGTGTTAATTTATTAGCCAGGTATAATTTTTCAAAAGAAGCTGGAAAAAAGAAGGAACTTTAAATTCAACATTATGCCTTTGTCATGAAAAGACCGCTGCGATACTGTAATGAGGTGCAGCTTAATATTGGAAAAGAAGCCTTTTAAAAATCTGAGCAGTGGAATGGGACTTCCTCATTCATAAGGTATATTTTCTTGACATGATAGATGAGTTTAGTCACCACAGGCACAAAGGCCCATAAGCAATAGCAGCTTAATTTAATCTGACATCCCAGAGTCCTGGAATTATCCCAAATCTTCCGGTGTTTTCATTTCCCTAGAGCTTGTCCAGAAGGCTGTCGTGCAAAAACAGAACAAAGAAAAAAGGTGGCAAGAGTACTGAAGGAAGAGTCCCAATTAGCATGGGGAATTCATGGAGGGGACATTCTTTGGGGCAATAACACCTATGCTGCTCCTGCTAATTCCCACTTGAGTAGTGGAGATCATCACCACAACAGTGTGGCTTCTTGGTGTTAGATGCACCAATTCAGCAAAATGGGCACTTGATAAGGTCTCCAGCTGAAAACCTACAGCCTAACATCCCACTTAGTTGCCTTTGAAATTAATTTTCCTATAGGAGTTATTCTAGATCTTGCTATTGGTTCTTTTCACAACCCTCCACATGCTAAATTACATACATTACTTACACTGGTACATTACCAAGAAACATTCAAAGCATCTCCTCCAGCACAGCTATCATGGCTCCATGGTTAGAGGAACTGTACGTTCTGAAGGCTACCCTGAGGCAGATGTTCAAATCCGCTGAAGCATCCCAAATACAGACAGAAGCAAAACAACCAGGGAAACACCCAGGGCCACACAGAAAAGGGCAGGCAGCCATTTCAGTCACAACAACCAGCCAATTCAACAGCCTGAGTAGCTGAGAGAAAGTCTTCATATGGATCCCAAGGGAGTGGGGAACCCTCGGAAGTGTTTGAATCCCACTGTGGCACTAATAATCCCACAAAGATAATGCTGCTAACACAGCAGGTCTATGTGAGGGAAACAAGCTTTTTGAGAGGGAAGCAAGACACCTGGATGGGAATTATGACAGCAAGCAAACCCATGGGATGGCTGGGAGCTCAGAGGAAAAGAGCCATGCAGTGGGGAACAGACAAGGTAGTTTGAGCTCTACCTCAAGGAGATGGAAATGCAGATTCCACAAGGCAAAGCCTACCCCCAGATATGGCTGGTAACAAGAATTTTAGATGGGAAAAGGGCAGCGGAAGTAGTACCCACACCTCTCAGTCTATGCGGGTAATAATCTACTCTGCTGTTGTGTATATGGTATTATCTGGTTTTAATTGTTAATTTTGATGTTATAAATTTATCATTGTTTTTATCATTGTTGTATGGTTTTAAATGGTGTACTCTGCCTTGGGGGCATAAAGTAATGGTTTTATGGCTTTAAATTTTCTATGCTGCCTTCGGAGGGTTTTCCCTAAAAGGTGGCTTGTGAAATTGTATAATAAATGTTCACACCGCCACAAGAACAAACAGAAGAAAAGCTCATTATGGGGCTTTTGTAGTCTCCCAGGGGCCCAATCCATGACATGTAGTCGCCCAGGGACCCAATCCTCTTCCTCCCCCACCCCACCCATGCTTGAGACAATCCCAATCTTATAACCAAGAACGTAAACCCTATGGAGAGCTGTAGCTCCATAGGACAGCACAGACCCAGCAGACAAGAGGCTTCAGGTTGAACCTATGTCCAGGACTCCTAGGAAAAAGGGCTGGGATAAGAGACATGTACACCCTGAGGTAATGTACTGCCTCAGCCTGAGAGAATGATGCAAGTCCAAATGGCCTCACTCGGGTAACTGCCTGGTTTAATGGGCCTCAGGATGCTTTTCATTTGACCCAGCTCCACTTTTCCCATCCAGCCATGCCTCTTCAATGTTCATTTGGTTGAATGCCAGTGCCTGTTGGCTACTTCATACCAGCAGTACAGATGTGAACAGCCCACTTGTGGAGGAGGTGTAGATGCTCAGCCCTAGTAGATGTGGTGGGGTGAAGCCCCCTAAGACCGTTCATTTCAACCTGAAGATAACTGACATGAGTAGCAAGTGGAGTCCCTCTCTGCTAACCCTCATTATTAGAACAGACATGCAGATGAATCAGCCAAAAGTTTCATTGTACAGCATCAGTAGTAGATGGTGGAGTGGATTCTGACAGCATGGTTGTTTCCACACTATACCCCTTTAATGCTGCCAAGGCATTGCTTTTCCACAATTAGCTGGAAGTGAAATTTTAAATGGTGGTTTCACCTACTACAGTCCTATTTTATCCAGCAATGCCTGTCTCTATGGCCAAGATCCTTCTATACCCAGAAATAAATCCCATTATGCAAGTAGCTCCTGCAATGTTAAATAAAAGTTGACACTCTGGTTTTCTTTCATCATTTTTTCCTTTGATAGTGAATTGGCATTTTTATAAAAGAAAATAAATAATGAAAAGAAACCAGTAGCAGAACAAGCACCCTTGCCATAGGGAACAGAAGCTGTAATTAAGGGGCAATTCATCACTAATCCCCCAACTGCACAAAACAGAGGGAAATAATGGTCAGAATTTCTGGAACATAGGCCTATCAACAGCTATTAGTCATGATAGCTGTCTGGTACCTTTGTGCTGAGAGGCATTCTCAACATTCTGAATAGGGATTGGAGGGCGTGAACAGCAGGGGAGGGCTGTTGTCTTCCTACCATGCTCATAGGCTTTCTAGAAGCATCTGGCTGGCCACTGTTGCAAACAGGATGCTGGACTAGATGGAAGCCCTCCTCAGGCATTCCATTCTACTGCAAAGTAAACACACAAGGAGAGGGAGTGTGCTACTCCCGCCCCACCGCCCTCTGTCACCATCTCCATCACCCTCTATAGGTGGAAGGTGACTTTCTGAAGGGAAGACAGCCTCTTCTATCTGTGGAGGGTCTCCCCATGATTTGTAATCCTGGAAAATCAGTGTTCAGACTCATTTATTTATTTATTATATTTATACCCCGCCTTTTTTCCTGCAAGGAACCCAAGGCGGCTTGCATAATCCTCATCCTCCTCTCCATTTTATCCTCACAACAACCCTGTGAGGTAGGTTAGGCTGAGAGTCAGTGACTGGCCCAAAGTCACCCAGTGAGTTCTATGGCCAAGCGAGGACTAGAACCTGGATCTCCCGAGTCCCAGTCCAACACTCTCACCACTACGCCACAGATGGGAGCCTAAGCAGGTGGCTTTCAGGTGCTCTACCAAGGGCTGTATTCAAAAGAACATCCTTCCTTTACTACTACTGTCATTCTACTTCTGCAAGCACCAAAATAAGGGTCCAGGTGCCTCATTGGGAGGGGCAGCATAGCCCTGGCTGTTTCTTTCTGATCTAGAGATATTGAGGAGCGATCATCATCATCAACAACAACAATATTAAATTTATTTCTTACCCGCCTCTCCGTCTAGATTGAGGAACAACTGATGGAACATGACATTTAGAAGGAATACTTGGACAGAATTAACTCTTCATTTACAGTAATAACCCAGAAGCCTATGCTGGAGTAACAAAGAACATTATTGTGACATCAAGCACTTGTTCTGAGGCACTGATCCTAAGACTATGTCTGCACTTGCAAAGCTCAGCTAGGCAATGCTGTTTTGGATGCACTCTCACCCTCATCAACATGGGACCTGCACTGCACTGCGTACCCACCTGTACTGTAGTCATTGGGGTCTGATGTGAGGAGAGTACAGCAGAGAGAGGCCAAGAGTGGTGGCAGTTTTGGCATTTAGAATCAACAAAACATTCCTGTTTAACAAATCATTAAAGGGAACCATGTATTGTATGCCCATTCTTAAAGCCTGAGATTGGGAAAGGCAACCCACAGCCTAGTTCTTTTTATGTAATTGTTGGTTGAATTTATGATCTCCCCTTCCATATAAAACTCCCAAGGAGGTGTACACATTAAAAGAACAAATGCAAGATTATGTAGGCAATCATTTAAGAAGATTATAAAGAAGTCAATCTGGAGCAGATTATAAAGCAGTCAATCGCAAGCACCTTGAAAACAATGCAGTGATTACTAGTAGCCAACATGGATTTGTCAAGAACAAATCCTACCAGACCAATCTGATCTCATTTTTTGATCGGGTAACCTCCCTTTTGGACTGTGAGAATGCTGTGGACATAATATATCTTAACAAAGCTTTCGACAAAGTGCCCCATGATATCCTGAAGCTAGCTAAAAGTGGGCTAGATGGAACAACTATTAGATGGATCCACAGTTGGCTACAGAATCGGACTCAAAGAGTGCTTATCAATGGTACCTTCTCAAGCTGGGGAGAGGTAACAAGCGGGGTACCGCAGGGCTTGGTCCTGGGCCCAGTGCTCTTCAACATTTTTATTAATGACTTGGATGAGGAGGTGCAGGGAATGCTTGCTTATCATATTTGCAGATGGCACAAAATTGGGTGGAATAGCTAATACTCTGGAAGACAGAAACAAAATTCAAAGCGATCTTGATAGGCTACAGCGCTTGGCTGAAAACAACAGAATGAAATTTGATAGGGATAAATGCCAAGTGCTGCACCTAGGAAAAAGAAACCAAATGCACAATTACAGGATGGGGGATACTTGGCTTAACAATACTACAAGCAAGAAGGATCTTGGAATTGTTGTAGATCACAGGCTGAATATGAGCCAGCAATGTGATGTGGCTGCAAAAAAGGCAAATGCTATTTTGGGCTGCATTAACAGAAGTATAGCTTCCAAACTGCGTAAAGTACTAGTTCCCCTCTACTCAACACTGGTTAGGTGTCATGTTGAGTACTGTGTCTAGTTCTGGGCACCACACTTTAAGAAGGATGTAGACAAACTGGAAAGGGTTCACAGGAGGGCAACAAAGATGATCAGGGGACTGGAAACAAAGTCCTATGAGGAGAGACTGAAGGAACTGGGCATGTTTAGTTTTCAGAAGAGAAGACTAAGGGGAGATAGGATAGTGCTCTTCAAGTACTTGAAAGGTGTCACACAGAGGAGGACCAGGATCTCTTCTCGTCCATCTCATAGTACAGAACACAGGATAATGGGCTCCAGTTACAGGAAGCCAGATTCCAGCTGAACATCAGAAAAAACTTCCTGACTGTTAGAGCACTAGGACAATGGAACCAATTCCCTAGGGAGGTAGCGGGCTCTCCCACACTGGAGGCATTCAAGATGCAGCTGGACAGCCCTCTGTCAGGGATGCTTTAACTTGGATTCCTGCATTGAGCAGGGTGTTGGATTCGATGGCCTTATATAGGCCCCTTCCAACTCTACGATTCTAATCTTTGGTTCCCTTTATTCCCCTTCCATTTGACAAAATATTTCCCATCCTGAAGAAATGATATTGCACTCCTTTGAACAGCCTACCCAATCAAAGCTGCTCACCTATTTTTGATTGTTTACGCTGCTACAGAATCCTAATGTGCAGGGAGAGAGGATAAAATAGGTCCTAGGGGAACCGAATAGGTCCTTACTGTGACAATGTGGGAAAGAAAATGACCAACTCTGATTAGTTAAAGCTCCATTTTAATCTGTGATTGAGCCATTAATTGGTTAATCACACTGATTAATCTGTTAATGCTTTCAGCCTTAATTATTTGTTGTAATTAGTATAACACATGCCTATATCCCAGAGCTATTTTTTCTTCAGCACAGTAGAGCTGAAAGGAAACAAGAAAAAAAAAACTGGCCCAGTGTGGTAAAAGCATTGTATGGGGGACCTATACAGTGGGCTGATTCGCATGCAGTGCTAAGCCATGGTTTAGTCATATATGCACACACTGGAACAAGCCTGAGCAAAGCCTCCCCATCAACTTTCCTCCTCCAGTATGGATGGGAACAAGACTTCTGCAATGCTTAGTTTCACTTTAGAATATGGTATGTCGTTATGTACAAATTGTGGAATTGCCCTCAGAGAGGCCTGCCTGGCACCTTCCTTGTTGACTTTCCAATGCCATGCAAGGACCTTCATTTTCTCTCAGGTCATAATAAAAATTATTATTATTATTATTATTATTATTATTATTATTATTATTATTATTTCTTACCCGCCTCTCCGTCTAGATCGAGGCGGGGAACAACAAAAATATAAAATACATAAACTAATCAAAACACAACACGTACTATTAAAACATCTTAAAACTACTTAAAAACATTATAAAACATCTTAAAACATCTTAAAAACATCTTAAAAGCATCTTAAAAGCATCCTAAAATTCCGCCGGATAGGCCTGCTGGAAGAGATCAGTCTTTATGGCTTTTTTAAATTCAAAGATACTGCTAAGTTGATGAATCTCCTCCGGCAGGCCATTCCATAATCTGGGAGCAGCAGAAGAAAGCAAATTTTAAATTTGCTATATGTTTTGAATTGCCCAGTTGTATTTAGAGTTGCTTTTATCTCCATAGATCTGTTAGACCTTTTATTATCTGTTGCCTTTGATGTCTTAGTTTCTGCTATTGTAAATTGCATTCTCCTGTTATTTAATTTTTTATTGCATTTAACTGAGTTCAATTAATTTTAACTGTTTTTATTTTGAATATACATACATTTTGAATATACAAACATATAGCTTTGGCTATAGGGGACTCATAAGCCAAATACATATACATACATACATAATATGGAAATATATCGCTAACAACATTATCACCTGCACTGATTGGGATAGCCTATTTGCACTAGCAACATTCAGCATAAGGGCTGGCACATTCAGCATAATGGTCTGTACCATTTCAGGCAATGGGTTCTGATGATGCTCTGTGATGTGCTTGGGTTGTAGAGCTCTGCTATGCAGGGATCAGGTCAGGTTTCTTAGGAAGATGAAAAGAGATCAGCACCATGGAAAGCTCCAAGTGGTGCTGTAGCTGGCTAGACAAGATTGTCTGCACGTTGCTCCAACCAGGATCAGAGCAAGACTGAGGTTTAAATACAAGTGTTGCTGAATTTAGACTGGTTGGTCCTGCCTCCACACAGACTAAAGCTTTGTCTCATAAAGGGGCCTGGCCTGTTTTAGCAATTTCAGATTGCAACAACAAGGGAGTGACTGTGGCATTCTAGTGTTCTCTTGGCCAAAGTCCTCAGAGTCTGAGGATGGTAAAGTTACCCCCTGAATCTTTCTTGAAAATTAGGGTCCCAGGGAGGTGGGAGCTTAATGATGTCTTTCCATCAGAAACGAGGCAGTAAAAATATCCTGTTTACATTAACCTCTATCAATCAGGAGAGCTAGAAATGGAACAGAATAACATTTAACTTCAACTGGTGGATCACAAGTGGGATTCGCCCAAACCTAAATGGGTCACACCATAGCACCATTGCCATTCTCTTCCTGTTTTTGTTTAGGCTTCTATTTTTTAAGAGAAGGGAAAATTGAGTTGGAGAAGAAGAGAGAGCAGATGAAAAATGAGAAAGAAAGACAGGTATATATAGATTTTTAAATATCTCTGCCACTGTTCAGGATTAAGGTTTTTAAAGATAATTTTTAAAGTCTGAAAATGTTGAAGACTACTGGTCTAAGAATTCTTTGGAATTCAGCAAGTTAAGCAACACAGGCTCATTCAAATCACACCTCATTCATTCAGAACAAATACTGTCACTTATTCTTGGTTGTCTGTGTTCACACTTGTGCTCAGAACATGCTAACTGATGATTTCAAAATCGTTAGGACACGTCCAGATTACCAAGATACCCTGGTGATGAGACATGTCTGAAAATGGTAGATTAATGTGAAGAAATGCTATGTATATAAATGTTGTTGATGTCCTGCATGGATTAAATACGATGTGTGACCTCTGTGAGGCTATAACATATCTCTGTAGGCCTGAGGTCTAATGCTGTTACTGTGTTGAAGGCCTGTTTTAGAAGTAAATGCTTGGTGACATATCCTGGAGGGGAAAAGAGAAATTATCACTTTTAATATTTATAGATGGGGCCTGGATCAGGTAAATTCAAATTTGATTGGTGTGGGAAACATCAGATTCTCATTGGCTGTTGGTTCTAGCTAGATGGAAAAAAGTGGTTGGGAAATGACATTTGTCAGTGGGAACAGAGTTAGTCAGTTGGTGGTCAGTGAGTGAGCTGGTTGGTGTGTGTGTGTGTGTGTGATGGGTGAGGAGGACAACTAGGGAAGAGCTGAGGGGAAAGTGACTAGCTAAGGCCTGAATATTAAGCTATTCCATAACCATATGTGACTGGTGAAGCTTAGGAGCAGGGAGTAGGTGGCTGTGTTATGCCAGCAGGCTGCTCTAAGATCTTACCGAATGAAAGGTTACACAAGCAGGCATTCAGGCACTGAAAACCAGATAAACTCTCAAAGCAGTCACTATTAGAACAGGAGGAACTTTGGTGACAGAGAAAGACTGTACCCAAGAGCTGGACCTGGTTGTAGGTGTATTTGGCTAGGGTAGAGGTTTAGGGAATTTGGCCTGAAGTAAAATACCGTATATACTCGAGTATAAGCCGAGTTTTTCAGCACATTTTTTGTGCTGAAAAATGCCCCCCATGGCTTATACTCGAGTCAGCGCCGCCGCCGCCAAAGCCCCGCTGCCGCCGAAGCCCCCCCAGGACCCCTGCCGCCACCCCCAGACCCCCCCTGCCACCCCCGTCACCGTACCTGCTCCCGCCGCCGAAAAAGCCTCCCTGCCGCCGAAAAAGCCTCCCCGCCGCCGAAAAAGCCTCGCCGCCGCCGAAGCCCCCCCAGGACCCCTGCTGCCACCCCCAGACCCCCCTGCCACCCCCCGTCACCGTACCTGCTCCCGCCGCCGAAAAAGCCTCGCCGCCGCCGAAGAAGCCCCGCTGCCGCCAACTTCCGCCGCCGAAGAAGCCCCACTGCTGCCAACTTCCGCCGCCAACTTCCGCCGCCGAAGAAGCCCCGCTGCTGCCGAAGAAGCCTCGCCGCCGCCGAAGCCCCGGTGTGGCTTCGGCAGCGGCGGCATGGCTTCTTCAGCGGCGGCATGGCTTCTTCAGCGGCGGCGGGGCTTCTTCGGCGGCGGCGGCGGGGCTTCTTCGGCGGCGGCGGGGCTTCTTCGGCGGCGGGAGCAGGCACGGTGACGGGGGTGGCGGGGGGGTCTGGGGGTGGCGGCAGGGGTCCTGGGGGGGCTTTGACGGCAGCGGGGCTTTGGCGGCGGCGAGGCTTCTTCGGCGGCAGCAGGGCTTCTTCGGCAGCGGGAGCAGGCACTGTGATGGGGGGTGGCGGGGGGGTCTGGGGGTGGCGGCAGGGGTCCTGGGGGGGCTTTGGCGGCAGCGGGGCTTTGGCGGTGGCGAGGCTTTAAGCATAAAGCTTAAAGGAATTTGGAGGGCCTCTGAGCTTGAGTTTCCTGAACAACTTTACTGACTACAGTATTTACTGACTACTATTTTTAAATACCCGTACATACGTAAGTCAGACAATCTTGGAAAGGGGGGAATGACATTCTGACATATGGTGAAGAGAGTGCATGAGGCAAAAAAGGTTGAGAACCACTGCCTTAAAGAATCACTAAACTGAATCGGTGCCTTCTACCAGATACATTGGGTTAAGGAGGCCTTTCTACCTAAATTAAGAGCCAATTTTATTATGAAATATGAATATTTACAGTTACGGTATTTACCAAACAGTCATTTCACTTTCACCTCATGAAAATAAACTGCTCTATTTTGCCCAGTAACTGATCAATCATCGGCATTTCATTTTGCTTGCTACTTTGTTTTCGTGAGGGTGGGGTTGGTCCAAGGCAGAGGGAAGCAACACTGGAAAAAGAAGACAACATTGACCAGCATGCAGGTTCCTATTTCTTATACTTACCCTCACTAACTATCATGATTGCTGGTTGTAAGGAAGCCCCTATACGGAAATTTGCTAAATACCTTTTCGACACATTTTATTTGGTAGAATTAAATAGTGTGCATGAAGTACTTTAACTTGATTTTTTAACTTGATTTTTTAAATTTACCAGTAGCTGCTGCATTTCCCACCCTAGGCTTATACTGGAGTCAATAAGTTTTCTCAGTTTTTTGGGGGTGAAATTAGGTGCCTCAGTTTATAGTCGGGTCGACTTATACTCGAGTATATACGGGTACGTCATTAAGAGGCTTGTAGTAGCAACAGTGTCTCTTGAGTCCTTAAGAAGTGTCAGCATGCATTCTTTTGAAAACCCGAAAATAGATGGTACTATTTCCTTATGTATAAAATATCCCATTTAATAGTTGTTTAACTTGTTTAATAGTTCATCGTGTCTCAAGTGGTGGTGCCCATCTCACACCCTAGCCTCTTATACTAAGCTACTGGGAGGTTTTTAAGCTTTCTAAGAGAGTTGGTGGCAGAGGAAAAGGGTCAGCTTGTGGAGTTCTGAGTTAATGCAGCATGGAGTTCCTTAGGACCTGAAATATAAGCAATTTGCTAGAAAAATAAGAATTTCCCATAGGTGGGATTGCCCAATGAAGGAGCACTTTCCCATAATTAGTATAACTCTTCTTCAAAACTGAAAACATTGAAGGATGTGCTGAAAGGGCCAAGGTACTAACTAGGAGTTTGAAATTCAGTGCATGCACAGCCCAAGTCACTCCTGTTATTACTAGAAAGGTCTGTAAAGGGAACATTTTGAGATCTAATCATCACATCTAGGGACATTAATTTTATACAAAAAGAGATCAGCGCTCCAAGGGCTAAGCTACATGTCACAGATGTAACTTTTCTTGTTTTTAACAAAAAGCAGCAGTTAGAGGATGCTCTGGGCCAAATTATGCATTACAAGAAGTTCTATGTAACTTTTGCTCCCAATCAACTTTTTAACTAAACAAAGACAATTGGCCCCTGAGGGATGCAATCAGGGGAGGAGGAAAGGTGGGCGCGGAAAGGGCCGTTCCTACTATTGGGCAGAGTGAGACAGCTGCCTCAGGCGGAAGATGCTACGGGGCAGGAAGTGGCAGCAAGATATTAGAGGACCAACCTGTGTGGGTCACCCTGCCCTGAGCCCCCTAAATTAGTCTGCAGCCCTCAGGTGCAGTGGAAGAGGCCGCCCCATTGTTAGTGTCGAAGTAAGATCCAACTGTCAGTCTGGTTGGATTTTTATCCTGGGGAGAATGCCATCTTGTACTTTGTCTCAGGCAGCACAATGTCTTGGGGCAGCCCTGGCTGTGGAGCAGGTTGAGGTGTCATTTTTTTTCTTTTTAAAATAAAGCACTGTGGGAAGTTAAATGGACTTCTCTCTAAGATGTAGTTTGACCCAAAGGAAGCAAAGTCAAACATGGGAAGGGATTTTGCAGGAGGGGGGGCTTTCTCTGCCACTTCACACACTTGAATTTGCTTCTGGTTCAGGGAGAGAGGATTTGCAGCAACAGCCAGGTATGTGTTATCTATGCTTGCAGAATGTAAACTGATTTACTAAATATTCCTGAAATTTCAATGTGGGTGCTCCATTGTCCCTTGACAAATGAGTCAGCCTTGGGTTCAGGGATTTCCAGTAGCTGCCATAAATGTGCATCTAGATTTTCAGAAGGCAAGTGATATTACTAGTATCTATCTAAATATACTTGAAAGATCTATTTGTACCAGGCAGAAAATTCAGATCTCCATGGATACTGCATGCAAAATACTGCTATCAAGTCATAAAATATTGTTGGTTTCCATAGTATTTCGTAGGCTATAGCTGCTGCTAAGAGCTTTATATAACATTTTTTTTAGTAGTAGACAATTTTGGAATACTTTGTGTATAAAACTGACAATGTACCTCCACTACATTGTAGACAGAGTGTGTGTGTGTGTGTGTGTGTGTGTGTGTGTTGTGGGGGGAGCTGTTTTTTAGTAAGCTTAAGCCAATAAGGATGTATGGTATAAGATTTAAGAAAAAGTTAATTAGTGCCACATACTACAGGTCTATCACTGCTGGCTTCCTAAATTCCTTTGTAGAAAAATAATTTGGAAGATGAGTCTTTGTAGCAAAATTCAATCCAAAAAGCTCTGCAAATCCATTTGGAGGATCCTCTTATGGAGGGATAGGCAGACTTCAGGCTTGCAGGAGCTGCTCAGGGGTGGGGAACACTTGGTTTTTTACTAGAACCCTGAGATCCACCAACCAGAACCCAGTACAAAATAGTAGTTCAGATGCCGCTGAGGACATCCTGAACCCACGAGAAGGCTGCAACAGAGAGCCATCTCTTATATAAGAGATTGCCTGGGGGACTTGAGTCTTTCAGACCACCAGACCTCTTATTGATAGGAGGCCCCATCCACGACCTACATGAACATACCAGGTCAAAGAATTTGGATTAACTTTTTACACACAGCCTTGCTCTTACTGAGACTCCAAGCAGTAACAGCAGGAGGAAATCTCAAGGGGAGTGGGGATTATTACAAAGCATACTGTGTTTCTTGCTTTATCTTTCGTTGCTTTACAAAAGCTTGCATTTTATGATAATAAACATTCTGGGTGATTTATTTACTCCCCAACAATGCTAAAACATATTAGGCATGTTTTATGTTGACTTAAATCCTTACAATATACAACATCATAAAAATCCAGTTTAAGAAATGCTTATTCGGCCATAAAGTTGAGGAAGGCTTCTTCTTTTCCACCTCCCCCCCCCCGCTTAATTATTGCTACCTATTGCCTCCCTCCTGTAATAGTCTCATGCCAGACAGATATGCCTATTTGCATTTTTGGAGGTCAGCAGTTAAAACTGCACTTGTTTTATTGTTTGCTGCAGGAAGGACAACGGACTCTGGCTGGCCACATAAATCATGCCACCAAACATTAACAATAGCAATCAATAGTTAACCAGGCAGGAGAACATTCTGTCAGCTCTCTGGAATGGGAGGGTATTGTAGAAAGAACCAGAGAGAGTGCCACCAACAAAAGGAAATCTGCTACCAGGATGCTGACTACTTGTACTGTGGAGTTCTGTACATGATTGTTCAGCCATTATTGATCCACTAACAACAATGTTATTCATCATGGTTTCACTTAGTGAGGCTATTTTATAGCACAGTCCTCAGAACCACTTGATAATACTTAAGAAGAGAATATGCACTATTCCACTTGTCCATCTACACAGCCACAGAAGATTCGATATCTGACGTTCTTAGGGCCATCTCTCACTGGGCGGGTTCACAGGATACGCAAAGCTACACTGTGTAGCAACCTACGCAGTGTGGCTTCGAAGCCACCCTACCCCCAATGGACCCAACAGATGATCGAGCACATGGGGGTAGGGTGCCTCCTGCTCCCCCCTTGGTCCTCCTGCAGGTATCCCATGGGACCCATTGGTAGCAGCGAGGTTCCCCCCTCCCCAGCGCCTCTTGAAAGTGGTGCCGGAGAGAGGGGGAAGGGGCGTCACTTTCTCCTCTCCCCAGTGATCACAGTGGGCAGGGGCAGGTGCTGCCATGCCCCACCTCCTCAAGCCCCATGCACTTGGGCACTTTCCAGGTGGCTGTCATCGCTGCTCACAAGGGGGAGATGCTTGGCAAGAGCGGCACAGGGATTGTGACGCTCTTGCCAAGTGGCTCGCTTATTGTGGGGCTTCCCCCCCCCCATGGGTTATGTTGTCTGGCTTCTGACAACATGGCAAGCCACGGAGGATTAAGCAAACCCCACAACAAGCCATGGCTTCTTGAGGTGGCTTCGTAGCCACCACAAAACCACCACATGCTTCATGGGGCAGGTTCAGATGACACACTAAGGCTTAAGCCACGGTGGCTTCAAGGCCACGGTAGCTTAGTGTGTTGTGCAAACCCAGTCACTGTCCCTTTTGTACTGGGGTAAGCACAGAAGGCGCTCCTCTTCACACTTACCTTAATTTGAAACATTGCACATCAGCTATATGATTAAAAAATGTATGTTCTAAAGGCAGAATGAGGGAAATTGCTCATTTAAAATGAACCATATTCATATATATATGTGTGTGTGTGTGTGTGTGTGTGTGTGTCCTAGTTTTCTCCATATATGCAAATACCTGTATATTTCATCCCATTTTAAAACACCAGCCTAATTTACAGAGGATCTGCAATTAATATAAGCTAACTCCTTGTGTCATCTCTTATGCCATCAGCCTAACCATTAAGACTATCCTCCCCCATTGACAGCACAGTTACGTTGTGGAAATTTACTTAATTTGTAATTTTGCTACCAGCCACCCATTTTAAAAGGTTCTCCAGTGTAATAATTTTAAATTTCAGCATTCAGTGATATATATTTTTAATGGCAAAACTCTATAACACTTGAATTATGCATCCACTCTAACTTATTTGATAAAGAATGGCAGACACATTCTGGCTGAAGTGTTTAAATCATTTCAGGACTGTGGTTTGAACAGAATTGGAAAAGTATTTTACAACTGGGTTTTCTATGTATGGCAGTGAAGTGTCTTGAGAGTCACAGTATCCATTGGAGCTATGTTCAAAGGGGAAGGAAGAACGGTGTTTCCCTGCTCAGCCTTTCATCATGGGCCACATTGCCATCTTCTGGAGCCAGGAGGCAGACCTAGTTTTAATCCAGTGCTTCTCAATTATTTTCTGTCATGCCCCCCCTAGGAAGAAGAAAACATTTCGCGCCCCCCGCGCGACTGTAAATAGTATCATTTGTCTATAAAATTGTTATAAGTACACCTCTGCATAACACTGTATCCTTATTAACGTATAAGAGAATAAAAAAAGAAAGAAATGTGGATCAATTTACAACAAAGAATAGCTTTATTAACTGTAGCAGAAAAGATTTAAAGGAGCACAGGATTTAAAGGAACACAATATTAAAAAAAAACTTTTAACTGACGTCAAACGAGCCCCCCTTTACGGAGCCTCGCGCCCCCCCTGGGGGGCCCGCCCCACTATTTGAGAAGCACTGTTTTAATCTAACTAAAGCAGATAACTTCAGTCAGCCTAATGAAGGACTTTATACAGCAATCCTCTTGTTGTGTGACTCACTTCTTGTCACAGAAACTACGGAGCCATTCCAGAGAATGCACAGCAGCACAGGGGTATCCAGGGCAAGCTGATGGCAAGGACCATATTCAAGCATATTAGGGTTCACTCCCAGGCTCTTGGCAGGGAACAAACACCAAGCAGTGCCCAGGAGGCGCAGGGGCTCCCACCAGCAATGTCAGGAGAACCGTGGCCATTGTAGGTATGGGCCTAAGGTACAGATGCAGTGGAATGAGGCGGTAGAATGGGTTGTGTCACTTCACATTGCCAGGGGTGTGTGTTCACATTGATGAATTCTTCCCTAGCCACCTTGAGCACCATTTTTTGATGGAAAGGTGGGTTATAAAAGGTGGGTTATAAATAAATGGAATGAAATAAATCAAATAAATAAACAAACACATGACTTTAAGGCATAAACATGGCTTAATGAACCAGAATGAACGAGCAGTGTGCTAGTGCATACTGGGATCATAAGCCAGCTTTAACTAGGCTTTATTGTTGGCTCATGAATTCTGACTTGTATAGGTGCAATAAACCATAATCCTGGCTTTGGATGTCACATGAAGGTCTCACTTTCCTGGTTTGTTTATCCACTCACTCAAAAGGAGATGCAAACAGGCTGCACACAACAGCACACTGCTCATACGCATCCTGATTTAAGCCATAATTCATGGCTTAAAGTGATATGTGAATATAGTCCAATATACTCCAGTAACTGGATAAGACTAAAAACTGGCTATTTAAAAGATATGTCCCTTAAAACACCGGACATGATTCTGCTAGCAACACCATTAATCACTTTGGTGCTCACTAGCACGCCTGGGGTGTGTGTGCCTCAGCTATAACTGGGTAATATACGATGCTTAGCAGTAGCTTTCCCTCCCTTCAGTGTCTTCAGCAATAACAGCTCATGTATGGCTGGTGTTTATTTCCTTACTAAAGTGGGTGAATGCACTGGGGCAGAAATAAATTTTAAAGAGGAATGTAGGTTAAAATGACTCTCCCAACATGCAATTCCAGGATTAATTCGAACCAGGTTACACACTAGTTGACATCTAAGCTCCACTGTGAATTCTTTGGTTAGACATGGTAGAGATTGTTATTCTCTGAAATGGCTATTCGGCAAATATTTAATGGGCAACTTACATTTTTACATTGGCCGATGGGTATTTTTTCATGGTTGGCATCCTGCAGTGTACCCCAAATTGTCAGATGGTAGACAATGCTAGTCCTCATGGATACCACCACTAGAATCTGACCACTGTGTCAAGGAGAGAGGTCACTAATGCAGCACTGATCATATACTGATCCTCATCCCAGATCTGCAAAATGCCCAAGCCAGGGCTGGAACATAATGGCAGCAAGTGAGAAGCAGAGGCTAAAAAGAAATTATGATGGCATAATCATTCCAGGCCAAAGCACTCTTCCTTATTCTAGTCCTACTCAGTGGCTACAGATGAAGATGTTGGGATCATTTACAGAAATTGGTATATTTTTGTACCTTTTTTTTTTTTCCCCTAGTGCCACGGCAAAATGAATAAAGGAACCTTTTGCCTTCTCACAGGACCAGATCCTTTTGGACACTGAAGTTTCTAGTTTTTCTCCAGCTAATGAGGGCAAAGGCAGCTGCTTTTTCCTTTGATTCAAGCTGGATGATTAATTACACTGAAGTGGAAGCAGAGCAGCAGCTGTGTCTGCCAAGAGACTAGGTAATTAACACACAGGGAGCCACGTGTGAATCTGCATCAGTATTAACAGTCAAATCTCTTGTGATTTTAACTGGCTCCCTGAACAAAGCCACAAATGCTCCCTCTCTCTGTGTCAAGGAGCTCTCATTTTCAGCTATTGGACTCCACCAACAACATATCTCAGCAGACATTACATTTGCAACTAGGCCAGTTGGGAAGCTGTTAAAAACTAGGGACAGGGAGAATTTTGTTTGGTCCTCATTTTTAAGTAAATTAAGGTAATTCACACTTGCCAGACTGATATGTGGATCAGAACAAATTTATCCTTTGCATTGTGCATGTCTCTGAATTTTGAGATGCAATTTTTAGCTCAAGAATTGAGCTATGTAGAAAAGTGCATATACTAGGAAAGTTGCATACAAAAAAATATGCGTGTGTGTGTGTGTTTGTTTTAAAATTCACAGACTGATGTTGACACTGGACAAAACAGACTTATGATTAAATACATACAAAACTGATAATGGACCAGAAATAATCTGATTCATCCTTCCCTAGTTAAAACCAAGGGTTTACTTGTGGTTGGGTTTGATACTCTGCTCATAAATACAGGACAACTATCCACCACAGATGTTTCCTGTACAAAACCCCACTTAGATTAATGAGAATTGCACAATATAGAAGAGCTTCCATTGCCTCCAATGGGCAATGCCCAGGGGATGTTCCCAGTAGACTACACCCCATATTTTAGTGGCTTCAGCCATCCAGCTTTTCTAGACAAGACACCAACATAGCTCTCTTTATACAGCCATCCCACCACCACCACCAGCAGCATTTGAGGGGGGAAAGGCAACTGTGTGATCAGATGAGAGTGGTTGCTTCTGATTTTTTCCAAACAAATTGTTTGCACCATTCCACATTCAATTGAATACTTGTCCAACTGTTTTCTTTCACTTGTCACTATTCAAGCCAAACAGCCTTTGTGTAAGGCATTTTTGGGTTTTTTTTAATTGGCACACAAAAATAGTATTTTCCTTTCTTGATTGAAAGCAAAGGTTGTCAGTCTCTGTTACAGTTTCTAGAGGGGTAATATCCATGTTAGTCTGTTGCAGCAAAAGCAACAAAGAGAGTCTTGTGACACCATAAAGAGTAACAAATTCATTAGGACGTAAGCTTTTATGGATGAGAGTTGACTACATCATCAGATGCATGAAGTGCAATGAAATGCAAAAAAAAATAATAAGAGACTGTTGACAGTTATGTTAAAGTTTAAAATGTATACAAAATTATTAGTGACCATCCACACAGCAGTGTTGATGGTAACTCAAACATCCTGGCACTGGGAAGCTAATTAACACACCTGTAGTCTCTGTTATGTCTCCTTTTTTCCTTTTAAGGATTATTCTCTCACACTTCTCCAATGGCTTACATTTGTTTCCCTTATAAACTTGCCTTACTCAATAACTTTGTAATATCCCATAGCTCATGCCTCTGAAGGACCTAAACACTTCAGCATGTGGAAGACAAGTGATACTATCACATGCATAATAATGTATTTCACAGTGAGAAGAAAAGGGCTGTGTGTCTGCATGCATGTGTGTCATGGTCCAGGACCTTGACCTCTCATTCTCTAGTTAATGAGAGCTACAGAATGGGGTCATGAGGTTCTACCTCCTTAGGACCTAGTTCCCCAGAAAGGCCCCAGGGACCAGCCCCTGTATATCCAGAGGAGGTTGCATTGCCACCTCCAGCTTTGAAGATACCACCATGCTGCAGCCACTCCCATGTCAGACCAGGCCTTTTTAAGAGAGAAGGCCTCTGTCAGCATGGACACAGGGCTCACCAGCCTAAAGGAAGCCAAACCCATACTTAAGGCTCATTCATGAGCTACTGCTGCTTGTTGGAGCAACACACAGGCAAGCTGGTCTGGCCTCCAGCCCTGGCATCACTTGAAGCTCTCCATGGTGCTTTGTTCCTGCTTCTCTGGGAAACCTGACTCCTTCTTGATTGGAATTCAGCTGAACCTGTCTTTCCCTAAGACTTGATGGGAACCAGATCTATAGTGGATACCCTGTAACCTGGATGTCAGTGCCCAATGATGTTAGACCCTCACTGTAACAGGGCTTGCTGTCTGAAACAGTGTGTGTGTGTGTGTGTGTGTGTGTGCGTGTGCGTGCGCGCGCACGCACGCACACGCACGTGCATGCATGCAAACATGTGTCTTCTCATGAAATGTATCCCTGAAAGGACACTTTGCAAATCTGAATGGCCAAGATTCTTTATTTCTTCAAAGAGGAAAGTTCACCTATCTTGGAATGGATAACATTTCACATTTATCTTTGGCTATATTCTTTTAGTTTTACCTCAACCCTAGTTATGAAAAGACTTCTGCCTACCCTCTACAATTCCAACCATTTTTTAAGCACCCCAGCCCCAGTCACACAGTGTTTAAAATATGCAATGCTTAAGTTTAATATACTGTACAAAAGAATGCTGGCCTTTCTTCTGGGAGAGGTGGTAACCATATCCACCGTACAATATTCACTTCCACTACATGCATACACATTACATTGGTAGTTTTAAAAATAAAAAACAACACCTAACACTGTTTATCTCTAAGCTTTTGGGCCAAGACAGAAATGTATTAAGATCTGGAGTATGGGCCCCAACACCAAAGCTGGGGAACAACTTATTCTCCCCCACCCGTAAGAGCAGGAAGACAATCCAATCTTAGCCACAGCCTCTGGCAGTACTGCACTGATGCCGCACAGCACAGTTCCACATCACCTATGAAAGATCTGTGCTATGGAGGGGGCTGTTTTACGACCTGGAGTGGAGGACAAGATTCCTTTCCCCCTTGAATATCTCCCTGCGGACCTTACTTGCAATAGGGAATATGGAGACTGGCTTACACGTATCCAGGCCAACTGTGGAAATAAAGTGGACCGGGAGAATGGAGGCTCCCGAAGGGCAGAGTTGGCTGGTTCAGTCCCATTTGTCAAAGACAGGATTATGTTTCAGCTAGAACGGTTCTCTCTTGCTGATATAGCTAAAGATGGGTCTGTAAGAGAAGACAGCATTATGCTGCTGAATTTGTGTCAAATCTCCCAATAATGAGATGTATTCTTATCCAGCTTTGAAAATTTAGCTTGTTTTATCCTCAGACTAGGGAACAAACACAAACAAAACCCTACACTCTCAACTGTACTTTTGGGCTGCATTACCTAATCATTTTCAGATTACAGTTCAAAAGCTTAATAGCCAAAGAAGCACCAATACAGTCACCCAGTTTAACCTCTAACTATGAAGCTTTATGAATTAAAAGCCCTTGGAATTCTGGTCCAAAAAAAATCTACATGGAACATAATTCATATCACCACATACCATCTGTTAACCATATACCATCTGTTAACAATCAAGCTGCTCATCTGATTTAAGAAAACAAAATAATAAAGAGTATTCCTGTCAACTGACAGCGCTAGTCTTCAGGCCACCACAGAGCACTTACCAAAGACATTAAAAAGCTTGATTGTCCAATAAACGCTTTGAATTAATGAATTCCCTTCATTCATAGATCACAGAGTTGGAAGGAGCCTACAAGGCCATCGAGTCCAACCCCCTGCTCAATGCAGGAAACTAGAGGAGGGGTCTCCCATCCAAGTAATAACCAGGCCTGACCCTGCTTTGCTTTCCACGCTCAGACAAGCTGAGCCAGTGTGAACCATGAAAGCTTTCCATGCTGTACCAATCCACCTATGTAGAATTCAGATCTTCAAGGAGAGATGGCTAACTGAAAAGTGTGGGGTGGGGTGGGGTGTCATACGCTTTGGCACTCTACCAGGCAGCTGGAAGGAGGGGAGTGTTCATTTGTGAACTTTTCATGGAAGACTGCTGTACTGTCTGGGATATTTGGGCTTGTTCCCCTTTAAGAGCCATGGGATGGGGATGGGGGTTAGATGCTAGACACCCAGGCTCGGGTTGCTGCTGCAACAAAAGAAAACGGGGTCCTTATTATGGTGCCAGAACTTCCAAGCTCTGAAGGGATGCGGACAAAATCATCTGGTGGAGTAGATGGGCCTCCCAGCCTACCTGACATCCATCTGTCAGGGCAGATACCATAAGGAAGGGTTGGAAAATACTTTCTCCTTTGCAAGCAGAGGAAGTTGGCCACAGGGCAACCCAGTATTGCCCTCCCTAGGCTTACAAACACCTATGTGCTCCCACCACACCTCTGTATGACTGTGCAATCCAGACTTAAATCTGGGGAATCTGTGCAATCCTTCCCCTCAGAAAGGGCAACCTCCTGCACACGTAGCCACATTACGCTGTTGCTCCAATGGGAGAGGAAAAGCATGTCTAGTTGGGAACCAGGTCACAGCCAAAGAAGCTAGTGATACCCGACACATATAACCACTTGTATTCATGTAAAAGAGAACACCTGATGACATTTGGACAAACGGAGGGTGAAGGAAGAGAACTGTTAAAAAGTGTCTGCCAGTAATCAGTGTGTCCCTTCTTTACACACAGAGCTTTAGTTCCAGAAATGGGCCAAGGCCAGTTCCTTCGTGACATTTTTCCTGCACAGAGAAAACACACACTCATAGGAATACATGTGGAAAGTGAGTTTGAGTTGCCAAGACCCAAGAAGCACAAAATGGCAGCATTAGGTTACTGCAAATTTCTCACACTCAAGGCTGCAGTTTGCTGCAGCAGGACAGTTTAATGATAAAGGCTCATGGGTGAGGTTTGACATGTTTTTTGATCAAGTTCCTAGTATTACCACATACTTTGACAGGACCTTATTTCTTATGCACATAAGGAGTCTTGCTGCATTTTTAACACTGCTGCATTTTGAGGGGAGGATTTAAAAATCCTTTAGGGTGCAATGCTATGGCGATGGCCATAAGCCCCTGAACTCAGAGGCTTATGGACATCCAATGCAGAGTGCGAGGAGCGCTGGTGACAATTTTTGCCTCCTGTCCTAACGACCTGCATGTTCCGCTAGACAGGCTTTTTTTTACCCCTCTAGCCGGAGCATCTCGGAGGGGGAGAGAAGGAGGCTGGAGAGATATCAGGATAGTTTATGTTATGGCCTCTCCAGTCTCCTCCCCTCCCCGCCCTCTGAAATGCCCTCTTTTCCCCCACTCCAAGGCTACTTACCTGACCTCGAAGAGTAGCCAGCGTGGTTCTTTCTGCACCAGCTGCGAGGGGGCCGGGAAGGGGAGTCAGAGTCCGATTTCCAGCTCCGAGGTCAGAGTGCTGTCTTCAGTGTTGGATCTGGGAATCCAAACTATCCTATGGCCCCCCAGACACTATCTAGGGGCCATAGGATTGCTCCCTTATTCTTATGTGATATAATATGTTTTTAATATGCATATGGACATGGAGGTCTGTGCCCATTTGGAAATATTTTATTAAATCTAAAAATTATCTTTTGGATTTATTTTAGTCATTCATTAAACTTTTTAATCATTTGCAATAATATCAAATTAGGAGTCATCCTACCAGTATGACATTACATTTCAGTTAGAGCAAGTTATAAATATTTTCACAGTGCATGTACAATTGTGTATGTCTGTGCACACATATACACAATCTTAATTCTTACTATCCATGATGCTTGCACATTAGTTTCAGCTGACTGCCGAATGAATTAGTCCATTTCAAAATACCCCTTTGGCTCCACTACTAATATTTGCTAAAAATACTTCTGGAGCTCCTAAATAGCAAGATGGATGCAATTCATAAAGCCCTGCAGACACATACTCTTTTTGCTTCTAATGACTACAGAGCGGAGATAATGTACGGAAAAATCAGATCCATCCCATAGTTTTTATGCATCTGTTTTGCATGTCAGAAATGAGGAAAATAAAAAAGGGAGCTTAAAGCGTCAGCAAGCACAACAAATACACACATTCAGATTTTGCTCTATTAATTCAACAACCAGAAATAACGCATGTCCCTCAATTACCAATTTCTCCTTGGCCCAGTATCTATAATTTACCCAGTATCTATAATTTACTGCCTCTTTAATTCCTAAACTGGTAAACTTAACTAGAACACCTCTTGGGTCATCACGTTTCCTGTTTCTAACAAGTCCCAGTCCATATGCACATTGCACGCACTGAGAATAACCTATCTAGCTGTCGCCAACACTTCTTAGATATAGCTGTTCACATTCTCTGCCTTAAATAGCGGGCAGCGTGATCCAATTTGGCTGCCTATAACCCTCCGAACTCAGAGGATTATGGGCATCCTATTGAGGGCAGGAGAAGCGTGGAGGCAAGGATTGCCTCTGTGCTTCCCTTCGTCTCCAAAACACTTAGAGGGCCGATTTTGGCCATCTACCTAAGTATTTTACTCATGAGGAGAGGAGCTGGAGGCACCGCCAGAATTCCTCGTAGGATGGCGGTGCCCAGGGCCGGCGCTACCGCTAGGCAGACCCAGGCGGCTGCCTAGGGCGCGTGGCGGAAGAGGGGCGCAGAAACGGTGCGCTCCTTCCTCGCCGCCGGCGCACTCCTGCCCCGCCTGCCGCCTCCGCCGCGCCTCCCTGCCCGCCGCTGCCGCCTCCGCTGCACCCCCCCGCTGCACCTCCCCCCCCCACGCGCGCCCGCCCGCCCGCCACCTACCTACCTACCTTCGCATCGTTTCCGGAGCCCCGCCGGCGTTGTTCCCCGGCAAAAAAAAAAAGCACTCTGCTCGGGCGGAGGCTCGCCAGGCAGAATGGAAAGTGAAACTCACCTCCGGAGCGGCTCGAGGGGGGGAGGAGGAGGAGGAGGAGGCAGCCCAAAAGGGGAGGCGTGGGTCTGGCTAGAGACCAGCGGGGCACAAAGAAGGGGGCGCCTCTCTCCCGCGGGGGGGGCTAGGGCTTTCGCACTGCTTGTTTACTCTGGAGTGCCACTCTTTGTTCACTCACTTTTTATTTATTTATTATTAATTTTAAACGTTGAATTTTCCAAAAGAAGAAAAAAAAAACGTCGGAGGCGGCGGCAGCAGCAGCAGCCAGCAGCGGGGGGGGGAAGGTAGGTGGTGGCGGCGGCGGCGGCGCGGGGGGGGTTGCAGAGCAGGGCTGCTTTGCTCCGGAGCCCCCCCCATGGCACGAGAGGGGGGGCGCTAAATATAATTTGGCCTAGGGCGCCAAACAGCCCTGCACCGGTCCTGGCGGTGCCTCACTCCTCCCCTCCCCTCTCCCTGGAATGTCCCCCTCCAGTGCTGGCTCTGAAGTCGGTCTTCTGTCTTCGGAGCTGCAGCCGGCGCAGAAAGAACCACGCCACTGCAAGGGTGGAGGGAGGGCACTCCAAGTTGGAGTCCCAGTTCTGACCTCGGAGTGCTTTTCTGAGGTCAGAGTTAGGACTCTGACTTTTCCTATGGCCAACTGGACAGCATCTAGCGGCCATAGGATTGCACCCTAAGTTGCAAAAATATGTGCTTAGAAACAAGAGAGCATGCGGGGTCTTTTGTTGCTTTCCCTTGCCTTCCCACCTGTACTCACATAGTGACAGTCTCTGGTTCAAACACCAATTGCCTCTTACCACTCACCCCTTCACCCATGCTTCAGGGGGACTGTCCGCTTTCTTTTTGTTTCATTTTCAAAGCACCCAGTATAATGATCAAATTAAAGTTTTGCATGGTGCTTCATTTTAATTCAAATTAGGGTGCAGTCCATAGGACTGCTCGGAAGCCCCCCGAACTCAGAGGCTTCCAAGATTCCTATGCCTGCTGGGCTGAAGCCAGCAGGGCAGGAGGAGGAAATCTTTGCCTCCCCAATCTCCTTTATTTTCACTAGCGAGGGCGCTTTGGAGGGGGAAGGAAGCAGTCTGGAGGAAGCTCAGGATAACTCATATCCCGGCCTCCCCAGTCTCCTCCCCTTCCCACCCACCAGAACACCCCCTTCCCCCCTCTCTGAGGTCAATTTTCCAGCCTCGGAGAGGCAGCTGGCACAGTTCTCTCCGTGCCAGCTGCAAGGGAGTGGGGGAGGAGGGTCGGATCTCCAACTTCCCCTTCCGAGCTCTATCTCTGATCTTGGAAGGGGTTTTCTGAGCCATTCTATGGTTCCTGGAACGCTCGCCCAGGGAAAATAGGATTGCTCTCTTAATTGTTCATTTGTTGGAATGCAACCTCAGACTTTAACCACATTAATTCACTGCCCCTTTGATTTTTAATTTCTGCAGGAGGAAGCAGGGCTGTAGAAAATATTGTAATTATTTTTTTTAGGTGATAGCCATAAGCTTAAGAAGCCTGGATAACACGGCACCAGCTGTTTTTCCATCCCTGCTTATGAGACTTCTCTCACCAACAGGAACTGGACTAAATAAAGGTTTCACATTACCTACTTTTACTCACATTCAGATATTTTTTAATAGCAAATGCTTAAAAATAGGATACTTTTAAGGCAACAAATAGGAAGAAGGAGATATTTTCACACCAGAAGAATACATCATATAAATAGCTAACAAGACCATATGCACTGCAGCTGTCTGACAAATGTGCAATTGAGCAAGGAAGGCATTTCACTGCTGAAGACCAAAAAAAAAAAAGACCATCTCAACTAAAATTGTAATATAGGAAGAATCATCCCCGATATAGAACTTTTCAGGCTGCCCTCCAAACCAGATTGCCATGCAATTCACACAGTTGAGCAGAGCTGCATGCTGCCTCAAAATCATCAGGAAGATAAATCCCTGGTTTGATCAGACCAGCTTTGTCCAAAAGAAGAATGTCACAGTAACGGTACAGAAAGCAGAGAAAGCTATAATGGTGGTTTTCATGATAATATATTAGTATAAGGAATTACTAGTATACCATTATGGCAATTGTAACGCATTGCTCAACACCAACACCAGCAAATTACTTATACATTTTAACATAGGGGTAGGCAACCTGGTGTCCTCCAGATGTTTTGGACTACAATACCCATCAAGCCCAGCCAGCATGACAAATAGTAAGGAATTAGGGGAGTTGTAGTCCAAAACATCTGGACCAGCTTGCCTACCCATTTAACATGTTAGTATCAGAGAGTTAGATTTCAGTATCACAATGACAAACAGATGCTATTTAAAAGAGCAGGTTTCAAGTTAATATGGTGAATTCACACACTCACTCACACACATACGTGTGTGGGGCTCACAGCATAACTCCCACTGCTGGCTGGGAGGCTGATGACAGCCAGAGAGTCCTGCAAGGCAGCCCTGCCTTGTGAGAGGTTGGGACCCTAGAAGATTAAAATGGCCCCACCATGGTGAATCTGTCTTCTGTCTGCTCCTGTGGCTTTGGGGTTAGAGAGTTGCTCTGAAGTGAGAGAGATCTGGGCTGGAGTTCTACTGCCATGCCCTTTTGCATCTGAAATCACTGTTCCTGGCAGAATGTCCAGGAGCTTTGCTTTCTAGAGTTAATTTCAACATTTATTTTTATTTTATTTATACATTTATAAATTGAGTCCTCCCTGTGGGAGGACTCAAACCCCTGCATCGTGTTTCCTGTTGCAGTGCTCCTTCCCCTTAAGCTACCACTAGGCAGCTCTTGGTGCTAGTCCCTGTACCTTGTAAAAAAAGCTTGCTCCTTTCACACAGACACAACTGAGTGGTTTGTGGCACTCTGATGCTGTGCCTAAGCGGAAGCATTGTTTCTACAGTAAAACTAGAGCCCTTCTCCTGTGGAGCCAAAGACTTCTATTTTCATGCCTCCTACCCTCAGGGCAAGCAGCAGGCAACCTTTCCGACCAGTAGTCATGTTTGGAAATTTGAGAAACTGCCCTGGGTGCAACCATAAAATGGCTGTCTTGGGCAGGCATGGCTAGTCACAAAGGACAAGTAACCTCCCCAGAGGCATCCATGGGAAATCAAGATGGCAGCACCTAGAGGCTCCCACTTCACTTTGAAGCAATTCCAGCTGCCAATAAGAAAATATTGGAGGAGTAGAGTGTCTTGGTGGGCACCAAGGAAGGTGTCTGGGGGCACATTGGTGCCTGCAGCTGCCATGTGGCTTACCCCTGCCCTGGGCTATGTTTCTGGCAGGGTGCTTTGACTGGAAGGACAGTCTTTTCTTCCCTAGCAAAAGGCTGATTACTTGCAGGATACCTGTGTTTGTTCTGCCTAGGGATTTGAACTCCTGTCTGCAAACTCTGGAATTTGTGGCTGTAGGTGCCATTTGCTGCCTTCCTGTCCACTACACTATGGTGATTGCACTACAGAAAGCTCTGTGGTCTCTTTCTAGCTGGCCAGTCATACGTTATGTGTGGAGAGTGTGCACACGGATTCTAGATTGGGTGACATGATGGCTATATTTATTGTATTATTTATTATAGGATTTATAAACCGGTCCACAGAAACAGATTTCAGAGTGATGTTCAACAATTTAAAATACCAAATACAACCCCTCCAATAAAAACAAACAAATAAATAAAACAGTGGCAGGAATTTACTCGTTAGTCAGTGACTAGAATTAACTTATCACTCAAATTTAATTTTCAGAGCAGGGCTGTGTAGCACAGATTGGCTGGCCATTGTCATGATGCTTGTCTAATAAGAAAAAAAAGTCTTCAGCAAACACCAAAAACAAAGCAATGAAGGTGCAAGGCTGATCTTAGTGGAAAGGGCATTCCATAGGGTGGGAGTGGGAGCCAGCATGCTAAAGACCCTACTCCTGGTGGTTTCCAAGCAGATCTCTGACCCATGTGGGACCACCACCAGGAGCACCTCGGTGACAGAACAAGATGATAAAGGAGGAGGTGTGTCTTCAAGTATCCTAATCCCAAATTGTTCAGGGATTGTAGGCTAGTACCAAAACCTTAAATCTGCCCAGTAGCAAATGGACAACCAGTGCAGAGCTTTCAGCAAAGGTGTTACATCCTGATATGGTGCATGCAATGCCTTTGCTCCACA
This sequence comes from Shinisaurus crocodilurus, assembly GCA_021292165.1. Classification (NCBI taxonomy): domain Eukaryota; kingdom Metazoa; phylum Chordata; class Lepidosauria; order Squamata; family Shinisauridae; genus Shinisaurus; species Shinisaurus crocodilurus. The sequence goes on from CM037878.1 coordinate 77,681,848, forward strand.
TACCTCAGAATATCAGTTGCTAAAGAACATGGGCAGGAGGGTGCTATTGCACTCACGCCCTGCTCTGGGCTTCCCATAGGCATCTGATTTGCCGCTGTGGGAAGAAACAAAATGCTGGACTAGACAGGCCTGTGGTCTGCTTTACAGCTCTTCTTGTATTATGTTCTTATGACACTATAGTGGTATTTGGCCATCCTGTGCATTGATTGATGCCTTCTGTGCACGGGCAATATGGGGGTGTTGTCAACAAGCAACCTCATGACTGGTCATCGGTGCAGGGTTACTATAGGTGCACGTTATACGGTTTACATAGGTTTATGTTTGTGTAGCTTTTCGTGTGGCATTGCTTCTGTTGCTGGTTGTGCATATGATTGTGACTATATGAGGGTTCAGATGACCTCCCTGAATTCAAGGAATGCATAGGGGGCATGGGGCTACACAGGCAAGCCCCACCCACACTGATGTGCCTCACAGCCATGCCCCTCTATCACTTTCAGAACATCATAGATTTCATAGATCATAGAGTTGGAAGGAGCCTACAAGGCTATCGAGTCCAACCCCCTGCTCAATGCAGGAAACTAGAGGAGGGGTCTCCCATCCAAGTAATAACCAGGCCTGACCCTGCTTAGCTTTCCACGCCCAGACAAGCTGAGCCAGCATGAGCCACAGGCCTGTATCCATGCAAGAAGAGATTCTACACACGTATTGGGATACACACAGAGAGATCCTCCATACGAGGAGACATTCTTGGCCCTAGGAAGATTCCCCCCTTGTGCTGAGGATCCCTATGCATGTACATTGGTACATGCGTAGAACCTTTGCTCCTAATGTGTGGATGCTGGGGAGCATGGATGATGGGGGGCCAGGTGCATCAGTGGCTGAGGGCAGGGCTAGCCCATGCAGCCACACGGCCTCAAACCCACCCCATGCATTTCTTGACTGGAATTGTTCCCTGAATGCATGGGGAGGTCTTCCAAACCACTCTGATGTTATGCTGGTGTTAGCCTTGCGGTAGCAGCTGCCCATCATAGCAGGACCATAGGAGAGAAGAAGCAACAGCAGTGCAGGCAAGTATAAGAAGGGCTGTCTCCTAAAAAGTGACTGTCTCCTAATTAATCGGGAAGACTGATGGAGGATATAACAAAGGTTCCTTTTTTTATTTTCTATGGAGCTTGCAATGCTCCCCCCCCCTCTTTTTTCTTTTTGCCTATGAAACTGTTCACAGAAAACTGTGTGCTAAAATTATTAACAGGAGACCTGGAAATTTTACAGCTCTGAATTAAAAAAAAAAGTTGTCTTATTCATCAAGAACCCCCCCCCCCAAATAATGACCAAGTTTTGTTGTGTGGTGTGTGTGTGTGTGTGTGTGTGTGCGTGCGCGCGTGCGTGCACGTGTGCATGTTTAATGTACCAGAAAGATCCATTTCAGAGACAGCATGCTATATATAAATTTAGGTATATGTTTCCACTAAACATTCAGAAGTGATTAGGACTGCAGTCCTATACACACTTACCTGGGAGTAAGCCTTACTGAACTCAATGGGGCTTATTTCTGAGTGGACATGCATAGGATTGTGCTATTGGTCTACCTTTCCAGCCATAGGTCTGCTTATTTTCCTTCGCTAAAATTCTGTTTAGAAGCACTTGCATCTAAAATAGCTTGCAGTCCATTGTCTTAACAAACAATGAGAGGAAACTACCAGCTCATGACCATGTTGGTGCCCCTTAGTACTAAACTATTTCTCATTTCTTTCTAGCTAGCTAATATTCCAATTAACATGTAACCAAGGTAAAGAGAGAAAGAAAAATAGGTTTTTTAAGATACAACTCAAGATAAATGGGTGGTTTGTTTGTTTGTTTAACTCTAGACCTCAATGCTTTTCTTCTCATGAAAACCACACCTCATTATAAAGTGAAGTTGTGAGGTTAATTCAGTGCTTCTCAATTATTTTCTGTCATGCCCCCCCTAGGAAGAAGAAAACATTTCGCGCCCCCCGCGCGACTGTAAATAGTATCATTTGTCTATAAAATTGTTATAAGTACACCTCTGCATAACACTGTATCCTTATTAACGTATTAGAGAATAAAAAAAGAAAGAAATGTGGATCAATTTACAACAAAGAATAGCTTTATTAACTGTAGCAGAAAAGATTTAAAGGAGCACAGGATTTAAAGGAACACAATATTAAAAAAAACTTTTAACTGAGGTCAAACGGGCCCCCCTTTACGGAGCCTCGCGCCCCCCCGGGGGGGCCCGCCCCACTATTTGAGAAGCACTGGGTTAATTTATGGGAGGTTAAAAGCAACCACCCAACCCAGAGGTGTCTGTGACCTCAACAGACACCCACAGCACTTAGATAATCATACATTTAACAGACAGCAGTAACATGAGAAAATTAACATAATTCATATAATGAGGCATTTTGGAACAATGGCCATTAGCCAAAGCTGCACAGAGTACCAATGTTCACATGAAGTACTGTATAACCAGGGCTATCTCCATTCCCTTCAGTGTCAGCAGTTGCTGAACACGTACTAATTTCACTCATCAAGCCACCGCAAGTAAAGCCACATTGGGACACACATGTTGGAAGACACCCAACCTGGATTATGAAGGAATGTTCTTCATAAAGATTTGCCACTCAACCTACTGTTCCCTCTAACTGTATGAGCACATTAGTCAATCACAGAGCATTGGCTCTAAACAGCTCTTTTGTAAAACTGGGGAAAAAATATCTATTCCAGCCTTCCCCAGCCTGGAGGCCTCCAAATGATTGGGACTACAACTCCCAGCATTCCTAACCATTGGCCATACTAGCTGGGGCTGATGGGAGTTGAAGGCCAAAACATCTGGAGGACACCCAGTTGGGGAACACAAAGGTGTTATAACTGAGGCATAACCTCCCTACCCATGCCAGGGTTCAACCATGAGAAGTTATGTGTGATGATAAAGATGATAATGCCTCTAAGCATGTGCAAAGTTCCTTTATGCTCATTGGCGATTAGTCATAACCTGCCCACAGCCACCTGGGATTAAGGGATCAGACTCACAAGTCAGAGGCCCTACCACAAGGCAGGGTGAGATGAGCTGACACAATTGGTGGATATTGGACCAATAAGGGACAATGAAATGTTAATTGTTTCGTTTATTAATATAGTTTATCAGCCATTTAGAATTTCTGCCTCAGGCACCAAAACGTCTTTGGCTCTCTCTGATCATAAATTACAACAACTTAGCATGCTTATTCCCCTAGCATCTCTATTTTAAGAAACTATACACTACATTGGTGACAGCTAAGGATCTTACCATGGACAATTCATCTAAGACTTGCTTCACTGAAGCTTATCACAGAACCATCAACGATGAAATTGTGACTACCCCTTCCATGAACTTGTCACTTCTTTCCAGTCTAACTCCCCACCACATGTATACACTCCCCAGGCCTGCACAGATATGTCAAGTCATGGAGTCAAGACTATGGCATGATGAGATGTCACATGAAGAGAGCAGGTTCACTGCAAAAAGGTGTCTCTAGGCTACTGGTTGCCAGGTCAGATGGCAACCAATTATAAGCTGTATTTGGTCTGCCACGTGTTCAAAGGAAAAAATGCTACCATTTTAGAAATGGCACAATGAGATGTGCAATGTGAATTGTAGTGGAACTTGGAAACAGTCATTTGGCCAAGTATGCAAAACATTATTGAAGGACTGAAGATATTGTATGGTACAAGTGGATTTTCAGATTAAAAATAATGCTACAGACCTAAGCCTCAAAGCAAAATAAAATAAAACAAAATTATTGTTGCCATCCAATGTTGGGGGACTCCAACCCCTATCAGCCTCAGCCAGCATGGCCAATGGTGAAGGATTATGGGAGTTGTAGTCAAACAATATCTGGAGGACCACATGTTCTGGAGAGCTAGTGTGGCGTAGTGGTGAGAGTGTTGGACTGGGACTAGGGAGATCCAGGTTCTAGTCCCCGCTCAGCCATGAAACTCACTGGGTGACTTTGGGCCAGTCACTGACTCTCAGCCTAACCTAGGGTTGTTGTGAGGAAAAATGGAGAGGAGGAGGATTATGTAAGCCGCCTTGGGTTCCTTGCAGGAAAAAAGGCAGGGTATAAATATAATAAATAAAATAATAAATAAATTCCCCACTCCTGATCTACAGAAACTTTATCGGCTGTACTTGTCTTATATCATAAATGTATTTTTTGTAAAACAAACGAACTCCCAAAATTCCTTTTATATTTCACCTGTGTAAGGCCTAAATTCTTGGAATCAGAGGTGGCAAAACCAGAGATGGTAAACTATAAGTAGCTACACTGAGCTCGGTTCTAGCTCTCTGCTCCTTTTATCCTTTCCACATTGTGCCTGAGATGCTGAAGAACTGAGTGTTAATGGGCCGAAACACATTAACAAGCTAGGAGAAAAATTGCAGGGGACAGCAGATGGGAGAAACTATTTCTTCATATTTCTATAGCGTTTGTTATAGGTCCCATCTATATAAAGGTTTTCATGTCATGGGATTGATAGGATCACTAAATATGGCTTTACCAGGTATGTGTACTATTGAAGTGATCCAAGTGGCAAAAGCAGCTTGTGCCAATTTATTGGAGAAAGGAAGTTATTTTATAACCAAGAGGAGTCACAGTAGAAATATCGCTATAACTTGCCTGAAATAATGCCACTGTGTTTCTGTGGCACATAATTCTCCTGCAGAGTAGAGAAAAAGCACTGCTCACAATAGATGGGATGGCTGACTGGACCAACAAAACAGAGTTATTGCTGAACTTCATTCAAGTATTGACTAGAGTTGTCTGATTGTTTAACTACACTTTCCAGAATTGGCCTAGAATCAGCTATGTTGAGTTGCTCTAGAACCAATACCAGTCATGTAAAACAAACACAATACCACTAAAAGAGAACTCAACATTTTAGGATTCTCATGTTTGCATATGTAAGATAAGTTATAAACAGATTAACATTTTTACAATCACAAGTAAGGATATTAAAGCACAACTTCTAAAAAGATGCAGGCCTGATGCCATGATCTAACGTGTTAATACCCACCTTTTACATACATAAGAATACTGATGAGAAAGTAACTGAGCAGAATCATTTCCACTTTTCTAGCATGGTGCATTAGTGATGCACATACATAACTGAAATGTTTTCCCCCCAGTCCCTGTTCCTTATGTAAAAATACCAGATCAGATGAAGGAAGACTGAAAGCGCTCAAATCACTAGCTGAAGACTTCCCCTCAGTTTCCCCCCTCTTGTAATGACATGCTGGCCTCTACTTCATAACAGTGAGACCCAACAATGGTTAACAGGGCCTTGTGGATCAAGGAGCTGCCATCAGTTGATGCTGGACACAACTAATCTAATCAAGGAGTAAATAGACAAATCTTGAACAAAGATGAAACAATTGTGTTGTTGTCCTTTTGAAGGGGTTGAGAACCACAGAAGGGCAAAGTCTGCAACCAGAAGTCCACAAATCAGAATACACTGAGAACCTAAAAAAAAAAACTAAACAGGTTTGATTTACTCCTCCAGGAACTGACATTTCAGCTGAGTCAGTACTGTGACATCACAGAAGGGGCAAAGCTACATTAAAGTGAAAGCTCAGGATGTGCAAAGTTCCTCCTTCATCCCTCCTATTCCAACACAGCCACACCCACTGCACCCATAAACTTGTGCTGGGTGGTGCCTCTGCAGACAAATCAAAGACATGGGATGATATCCTAATAATGCCACTGACATTAATGGTCATTGCAGTTTCTGGCCTTCACCATGGAGACAAACTGTTTTCTACAAGAAGAGTTCCACTGAAATCAAGAGAGTTATGCACCTACTTCACATGGCTGTAGCACATGGAATGAAACAGCGAACACGCTATTAGTAAAATAAGGCAGAAGGTGCCGATATAATAGCAACATGTCTTCAGTTCCCTTACCCTTCCTCACGTACACAGACACACACTTTAAAAAGCCCTGTGTTAACTTAAGCATACAAAATGCATTGCACATACATGCATTGGGCTCTGAAAGATACAAACAGAAGAGCTTCATTCACTCATTGTAGCATCCCTCCTATCAGAGAGATATTACACATGTGCCCAAGAAGGGATTCCATATTTAGGCCTCTTACAACACAACCCGATGCAGGTTTACTCAAAAGTAATTCCCACTGTGTCCAATGGCACTCACACTCAGGAAAAGTGTGCAAAGGATTGCAGCTGCAACTGCTGAGAAATAGACATAATCTCAATAATTCATATGTTTTGTTTTTGTACGCAGATGTGAATGAAAAAGAGGCTGTTTCACAGTACTATTTTTTGTTGAACTTCCATTTAAAACACATGCTACCGCAAAGGAATAATCCCCTCCCTGAATGATCTGTAACCCTTCATTAGCACTAGCACCTTTGAGGTTACAACCCACTGTAAAACCACAGTAGCAGCATCTCCATCTCATACTGCAAAGGGGAAAATGCAGGCATCCCTTCCATTTTTCTATGCATGCCTTCTAATAATTCACAATTCTTGCTACCAAATTCTTCAAGGAAATATCTAAAACAGACCTTCAGAAAATGCAGGCTGGGGGACCTCTAAGGCGTCGTTACTGTGTTTTCCCACCGTCACCCCCACCCACCCCCCATTATAAAAGGATGCACTGCAGCTTTAAAGATCTTGATGCATCAACACCCCTGGAATTTTTCCATCGGTAGAGCAGCAGCTGCAAAATGGTACCAAGGAGGGTGGGATGGAAACCCCACCCATATCCAAGGAAGAAAGATCCGTGGCCCAATCCAATCCTTCTCCTTCCCGCACCCACAAAAAGGGAAAAGCTGTGAACTGGGGGCGGGTAGCAGAATCGTTTAGCGAAGGAATCTCTGAAGCCGAGCGTCCTTCTCCCGCCCCCATCGAGCAACAGCCGAATCAAAAGAAATGCACAGCGAAGTTTCTTGCAGGGACAGGTGCGCGTTTCAGTGGTCATTTGCAATGATGGGGGGGGGGGGAGAAGAGACACGTGAATTTAACTACCGGCACACACAGCGAGATAGATACGCTGGCCTTGCCGAGCATCTTCTCCGATCTCCAAACATTAGCACGATGAGAGGATGCGGATCCTCCATCCAGGCGGAGCCTCCTGAATCTCTCACTCACCTCTCGCGGACATGGCTCAGGCGGAGCGAGGCTGAGGCCGGGGGGAGCGCAAAGACCGAAGCGAAGTGCCCCGACGCCGCCCGGCTGCAGCTGAGAAGCATCTCCCCATGTGCCGCCGGGACTCAGATCAAGAGGGCGGTACCTGTCTGCAGCTCGCCCACGCTCGGCGGCGGGAGGCGCGGGAGGCGCGGGGGAATCGCAACAGCCGGCCGCTGCAGCCAATGCGGGAGGCGGGCGGCCGGGGCTGGGCGGGGCTCCTTCCCTGCCTCAGCCCGGCGCTGCAGCACCAGCAGAACTGGCTAAGCGGCCGCCTTGCCTGGCCCAGCAATTCTTCCGGGGGGGCCTCAAGCGGGGGGGGGGGGGAGGGATTTGCATCTCTGCGCCAGCAAAACGTGCGAGAGGGGACGGATGTGTGTGACCATAGCTGCCACGCTAGGAAGGCTGAGCCCCTCCACAGTGTTTTCAGTGCCCTGATGATTTCCATGGACGAGTGCTCCTGAGCAGTGGCGTAGCGTGGGTTGTCAGCACCCGGGGCAAGGCAAGTAATTTGCGCCCCCTAACCCGTGGATTTTAGCACTCGAGTCTCTTCCACTAGATTAGTTAAAGAAACCCTTACCCCCTAAGCACATATATTGTTTGTTTGTTATACCCCTCGCCGGATCGTCACCTTGAAGTGGTGAGTGGGCTTGCGTGTTCCGATGAATCCTGTGAGCAATGCCGTCGGGAGCTATGTACTCCCAGTAGGGTCACCCATGGCGGTAAGGTCCGGGGAGAGGAACCAGACAAAGAACGATCCAAAACATAAAGTCCTCAACGGCAGAACAGGCGGAAGATAATTAAACCTAAATTACAACGGCTGTGAAGGCGGATGAAGGCTGCAGCAGAGAATGGTTTTCCAATCGTCAGGGTAACCGTGCCATTGGATCTCTGCCGTACTCTGTCAAGTTTGTGTGGTGATTCGTTGTGCACCGATCTCCCCACATAAAACAGTTTCACGCACAGGCGTCTTCCAACCCAACCCACCCAACCCAACCCAACCCAACCAACCAAAAAAAAAAAAAGAATCTCCTCCTTTTATCCCGGAAGACAATCTTACTCGGTCACGAGTGATCGCCTGATGATGATGATGTTTGTTATGAAAATACTGATGTAATTAAAGTAAAATGCATCTAAATACAAGTTTATTTTCAAACACTTTATTGAGTGCGAACATGCATTACACATTCTCCACATTTTCAGCAGGTCTATGAATACAAATCTACAAATGTAGTAACCTAGCATGGGCCATGCTATTATATGTCGTCTCACAACCATCGTAAATGACAAAAAATATCAAGAACAAAAACTAAACATCAAAATGGAACCATACCCTGGAGATGATCCAAGACTGGGCTAGATGGAGCCAACTTCCTCAATCCTGTACCTCTAATTGTAATTCTTTAATAGAAGTGCAAGATATCAATCTGTATATAATATACAGATTAATTTAAATTCGGGGAGGTCACACAGAGGTCTAGAAAGAGGGAGAAGCAATAAGGGAGACTCCCCAGAGGAGGAGGAGGAGGAGGAGGAGGAGGAGGAGAAGAAGAAGACACACCCCGCGCTGCTCTGCTCTGCTCGGCCTCCTCCCACTTTTCCACCTGTCCCTTCAACAAGGGCAACTCAACTTCCTGCCTCCTCCATTTCTTCATTCATCCGTCCCCCATCCCATTTCCCCACACGCAAGTCCTCTTTTCAGACCAGTGCTTTCCTCTATTTTCCTGGCTTTAAAAATGTACCTCCGTGGCCCTCCTCTTTCCTTCTCCCCCCTGGGCTCCCCTCCTCCTTCACCCTCCACCCTTCCCATTCTCTCTTAGCCTCCTTTTCTGCGCCATGCGGTTCCATTGGGGCTGTTACCGTTTCCCCGTGTCCTGTCGGGCCTTTGCTGTGCCGCTTTGTCCTTGCCTTTGCTCTCTCTTCTCTCTCCGTCTCTCTCCTTCCTCTTTCCATTCAGGTCACTCTTTTCCTCTCCTTCCTCATCTTCCTTTCCTGCCTCCCTCCCTTTCTCTTTCTTTCTATCTGCCTTCCATCCTTCCTTTTCTCGTCTCCCCAACTTTCTTTACCCCTTTCTCATTCCCCATCTTTCCTCTTTCCCTTCATTCTCTCTCTCTCTTTTCCTCCCTTCCTCTTTCTTTTCCTTTCTTTCTCTCTTCCTCCCTCCCCCTTCTCCTTCCTTCCTTCCCTTCTTTCTCTCTCTCTTTTCCTCCCTCCTCCTCTCTCTCTCTCTCTCTTTTCCTCCCTTCCTCTTTCTTTTCCTTTTTTTCTCTCTTCCTCCCTCCCCCTTCTCCTTCCTTCCTTCCCTTCTTTCTCTCTCTCTTTTCCTCCCTCCCTCTCTCTCTCTCTCTCTTTTCCTCCCTTCCTCTTTCTTTTCCTTTTTTTCTCTCTTCCTCCCTCCCCTTCTCCTTCCTTCCTTCCCTTCTTTCTCTCTCTTTTTCCTCCCTCTCTCTCTCTCTCTCTCTCTTTTCCTCCCTTCCTCTTTCTTTTCCTTTCTTTCTTCTCTCTCCTCCTCCCCTTCTCCTCCTTCTCCTTCCCTTCTTTCTCTCTCTCCGCTGCTTTTCCTCCTCCCTCCCTCCTCCCTTTTTCTCTCTCTCTCGCTCTCTCTGCTTCTCCTCCTTTCTTTCTCTTCCTTCCTTCCTCTCTCTCCTCGCTCCCCTCCATACCTCGATCTTGTCCACGCTCCGGGCGCAGCCCACCACCCTTCATTGCCGCGGCGCAGGTGCTAGCTGAGAGGGATGCCCTGGCAGCCGAGCGCAAGCCGGCTGTGCTGGTGAAGATTGCACCGGACCTCACAGCCCAAGACAAGCAGGACATCGCCAGTGTCGTGTGTGAGGTGCTGCGGGTTGGGGTGGGAAAGCATCCCCTATCCTGCCAGGGCCCCCAGATGTTGGATTGAAACCCCCAGCCCTCGCCAGCATTGCCTGTGGTGAGGGATGAAGATGTCGTGCAGCAGCATCCTCGCCCTTGCTATAGTGACACACACACCCCCACGGCCACCTCAGTTCCTGGCGGGCTTGGCTGTGCCTGTCTTGCCCTAGAACGGTGACTTTACCTGGGCTTGGGTGGGGCGATTCTACCTTGTGGGTTTTTGGGGGCCACAGTGGGAAGGCAGAGCCCAGGCTGTGACGCTCACTGTAGCAACGGCTCCCTTTTCCCAGCTAGGCGTGGATGGACTGGTGATCTCCAATACCACTGTGAGCCGTCCCAGCACTCTACGTGGGGCTCTCCAGGGCGAAGTGGGGGGGCTGAGTGGGGCTCCCCTCCGCCAGCTCTCCACTCAGGCAGTCAGCGAGATGTACTCTCTCACCAGAGGTAATGGGGCAGCCCTGGGTGGTGAGGAGATGCAGAGGGGCAGCACTGCTGCTGCCTTGCCCGTGAACGGCCCCCTCTTGCCCCCAGGAAGGATACCCATAATTGGCGTGGGCGGGGTCACCAGGGCGCGGGCCACGGCCGCCCCGATGCCCACCGAGGCGCCGGTCACCAGCGCCACGCGCCCCTTCCAGCGCTCCATGGCCCACGCGCCGCGCGCGGCTGCCCTCCGCCTGCCCGGCCCGCGACGCACAGGCCGGCGCCTCCTTCCTCGCCTCCCACCCCGCCCGCGCGCTCTCCGAGGCGCACGACCCGGCAGGCGGCGGCGGCAGCAGCGAGGGGGCGGCGGCGGCTGATCCGCCCCTTTCTCCAAGGGCAGCCGCCTCTGGGGGGGGGGAGCAGGAGGAGGAAGAGCTGGGGCAGAGAGCTGCGAGTGCGCCCCCCCAGATGTTGCGCCCGGTGCGGCCGGCCCCCCCTGCACCCCCCACGCTATGCCTCTGCTCCTGAGTGGTGTGCAGTGCAGGCGGTCACGCTCCTCAGGCGAGCTCATTGGTCAGCAATAATACACTGCCTCTCTTTCCAGGACGAAGAGTTCTGTGTTAACTGTTCAGACGTTTGCCTGCTCCACCACTCCTGCTTGAAACTCACATTTGACACAGGATTCGAGTTTCACTTAATTCTGTAAAACACACACACACACACACACACACACACAAAGTCTTGTGGCACCTTAAAGACTTACACATTTATTCTGGCAAGAGCTTCCGTGGATGAAGCTTCATCACTTCATCACATGCATGGAGTATTAGGGTGAATGTCAGGTTTTTATACATGCATATGGTGGGGCAGCCACAGGGGCTGGGGGAATTGGGGGGTTGCCTTCCAACTCCAAGCAGTTTTGGATGACACCGATTTTCTAGACCCATTTCAAACTGGCTTCAGAGCAGGATACGGAGTTGAGACTGCTATGGTCGCCTTAGCAGATGATCTACGCCTGAGTACAGACGGGTGTGTGTGTCCCTGTTGGTGCTTTTGGACCTCTCGGCGGCTTTCGATACCATCGACCATGGTATCCTTCTGGAACGCCTGAGGGGACTGGGAATCGGGGGCACTGTGCTTCAGTGGTTCCGGTCCTACCTCTCGGGTAGGTTCCAGATGGTGATGCTTGGGGATAGCTGCTCCTCCAAAAAGGAGCTGCTATGTGGCGTGCCACAAGGAGCTATTCTTTCCCCAATGCTATTTAATATCTACATGAAACCGCTGGGAGAGATCATCCGGGGGCATGGGGCGGGGTGCTGTCAGTATGCTGATGACACCCAAATATATTTCTCTATGCCTTCGGCAACAGCGTCAGCTAAGGACAGTATGTCTCCTCCGAATGAATGCCTGGAGGCAGTAATGGGCTGGATGAGGAAAAATAAACTGAAACTGAATCCAGACAAGACGGAGGTGCTTGCTGTCAAAGGCCACAACCTGGGTTTGGAGGTATGTCAACCAGTTCTGGATGGGGTTACACTCCCCCTGAAAGACTGTGTTCGCAGCTTGGGGATGCTTCTAGATCTGTCGCTCCAAATGACATCTCAGATAGATGCGACGGCTAGGCAGGACCGGTGCAAGGCAGTTTGGTGCCCAAGGCAAAAGCAAATATTTAACGCCCCCCCTTCCCACTTGAGCCCGCCCTCTCTCCCTCCAGGGGGGGCCTCAGGAGCAAAGCAGCTGGGCCCGGGAAACGCCTGCTCGCCCAGAGCCCCCCCCAAGTTCTCCTTTGGAAAAGTTTTTAGGAGGGGGCGGCGGAGCTGCGGAGAGCGCAGGGGCTCTCGCGGGGGGGGGAGGCAGGCACAGCCGGGGGCGTCTAGCTTAGTCCGGGTGCCCACTCACTCCTTGGGGATGCGCTGCTGGCGGGGAGGAGCGGGAGGCCAGCTGCCCGCCACGCTCCTCTTCTGCTGCTGCTGCTCCTGGCGCGGCTGCCTCTGCCCGGCGGAGCTGCGGGTGTGCGTCCGGGGGAAGGGAGGGGCGAGGCCTTCCCCGCCAGTCTAAGACATGGCTTTTTGTCGCCCATGGCGTCTCCGCAGCTGCCCCGGCCGGCCGCCTCGCCGACAGATCCGGGCTCCGCGGCGGCGGCGAGGAAGAGTCGGCCGAGCGAGCAAGCTTCCTCCTCCTCTTGCTGCTGCTGCCGCCGGCCTCTGCGGCCCAGGAATGAAGGAAGGCGCAGGAGCGGGGCGTTTCTGCGCCCCCTTAGCCATGCACCCTAGGCAGCCGCCTAGTTGGCCTAGCGGTAGCACCGGCCCTGCGGCTAGGAGTGCCTATTATCAGCTTTGGCTGATACGCCAGCTGCGCCCCTTCCTAGAGTCGGAGGACCTAAAGACAGTAGTGCACGCGCTGGTAACTTCGAGGCTTGACTTCTGCAATGCACTGTATAGGGCTACCTTTGTACCTAGTCCGGAAACTTCAACTAGTGCAAAATATGGCAGCCAGACTGGTTACTGGTACACCTAGGGGTGCCCATATCACACCAGTTTTAAAAGCACTCCACTGGCTGCCAATCAGTTTCCGGGCGACGTATCAAGTGTTGGTTATTACCTTTAAAGCCCTACATGGTTTGGGTCCAGGCTACCTACGGGATCGCCTTCTCCCATACAATCCACCCCGCACACTCAGGTCCTCTGGGAAGAATTTACTTCAGTCAGCCAAAACTAGGCTGACAGGTACTACCCAGAGGACCTTTTCTTCTGCTGCTCCCAGATTATGGAATGGCCTGCAGGAGGAGATTCGTCAGCTCACCAGTCTTTTGGAATTTAAAAAAGCCATAAAGACTGATCTCTTCCGGCAGGCCTATCCGGCGGAATTTTAGGTTGCCTTTAAGATATTTTAAGATGTTTTAATGATGTTTTAATGATGTTTTTTATGATGTTTTTAAGATGTTTTAATAGTATGTATTGTGTTTAGTTTAGTTTATGTATTTTATATTTTTGCTGTTCCCCACCTCGATCTAGACGGAGAGGCGGGTAAGAAATAAAATTTATTATCATTATATTATTAAACAATACGGTCAGAAAGGGATAAAATGCAAGAAGTGACAATCTTATTAACAAAGGTGATTCACAGTGCAGTTGTTGCTGCCAAGCCCAACACAAACATCCTGTCACTAGGTAAGCCAATTAACAGATATAGTGTGATAAAAATCTATTAACCCGATTCAAGCCTTTTGTGATAGAATTAAACCTGGTGATGAATTCTAAATCATCAGGGCCTGGCTCTCATTGTTTCTTTGCTCCACAATGGCCACTTTTAAGGACAGTGATCATGTTCTGAGAGGCTGCATTTAATTTCCTCTGACCTCATGGTTTACCATTCTCTGCTCCACCCTTTTCAAATTCCAATACACACTGGACAGGTTCACAAGACACGCTAAGCCACCTACGAATAAGCCACGGTGGGTTGGTTCGCAGAACAATCCATGGTGTACTGGACAGATGATTGGACTCATGTAGGTTGTTCTCCCCCTCCTTCTCCCTCAATCCTCCCTCCAGCTGGTATCCCAGTATCCTTCACAGCAGAATCTTTCTTGTCTGCCCCATCCCACTCGTCGCAACCCTTATTTGTTCACCACCATTTTGTTGTTTTTTTTCTTTCAGAGCCTGAAAAACGTGTAGTTGTGGTTTGGTGTTTATTATTATTCTTTTTGCCCCCAGAAAACTGTGCAGTTGTGTTCATAATTGCTCCTTTTTAGGGTCAGTCTTTCAGAGGTGCACAAATGTGCACTTATGGCTGTCCAATATATATAGTCTTGCCTGGTCAATGTCCTTGTAAGTTTCAGCTGGCAAAGGGAGCCAAGTACAGCTGGTAACACAGATGGAAATTGACAAGACAAGGCTGCATTTGCTCAGCTGTCAATTGAAAATCAACCGTAAAGGGAGGGAAAGTAGGTGCACCAAAAGGGGGTGGTGACAAGATCTCCCCCTTAGCAATGTAATCCCCTGGATTTCAAGTGTTGAACTGACAGTTCTCAGTGCCCTCCACATTTTTGGCCCTTCCCCAGATCTCCAGCTACTCCAGAAAGGGGAGATATTAACTCCACGCACCCAGTTTTCAGAGCACTTACTGCTGTGGTTAATGCAGTTCCCTGACAGTTCTAAAAACAAATGAACAAACAAAAACCCTGAGAAGGCTGCTGAATGGGAAAGAGTAAATGGGGCCACTTTGGGGGCGGGGTGTAAGTCCTACTGGTGCTGGTGCCCCATTTGCACCCTCCCATTCTGCCACCTCTAAGGGTTTTTGTTCTTAAACTGTCTGTCAAATTTATGCTTTAAAAAAAAAAAAAACTTCTGAGAACTATATGCAGATTTCATGGCTGGAAAGTCAATGGAGGGGAAATATATGCAGATTTCACACCTAGGAAGTAAAGAGAGGGGAAACTTGTGTTACATTTCCCCTCCATTGACATGGACCAAAAAAAAATTACGAAGACATTTGCGCACATTTCTGGTTCAGGAAAAAAAAAGGTGGTGAACCAGTGATGGTCACTCCCAAGTGACACTTGGGCATCGGTGGAGGGGCTGTCCCTGACGGCAGCACAGACAAGATCACGAAGTGCAGCAAGCAGTTTTTGCTGCTCTTGCCGAACAGCTCGCTAGCTAATCCTCGCAGTCCCCAATGGAATCGGTCTCCAGGGTTCAGATGACATGACAGCCCATTGTGGGTCTAACAACCCCTAGAACAAGCCATGGGTTGTCAGGCTGGCTTGTTGCCCGAAAATAAGCCACCCTGTGGGAAGCAATCTAGGTTTGGACAACACATCAACCCACTGTGGCTAGTTACCCATGATGGGTTGCTGTGTCGTGCGAACTCAGTCACTATATATAAAACCTGAAGCTCTCCATAATACTCCATGTATCTGATGAACTGGACTATAGTCCACAAATGTTTATGCCAGAATAAATTTGTTAGTCTTTAAGGTGCCACAAAACTGTGTTGTTTTTGTTGCAATAGACTTAACACAACCACCCACTGGAAACTGAGTTCTGTGTAACAGAAACCCTTCATACTATATGCTTCAAAAACATTCTGCTAGGAAACAGTAATGCTAGGTATTACTGAAAAGTTTGTACCCTAAAGGACTCATTAGTTTGTGTTGTTGTGCATGCCTGAGCAAATGGTGACACACCAAACCGAACACATCCAACCAGTCGCATATGGGCGTCCCAGCAGGAGCTCTTGTTTTTGGTGCCTGCCTTGTATGGCAAAAACAGAGAGGGCCATTATGCACCTGGCAGATCCTAACATCTGGTGGGCTGTATTTATCTGGGGTGGGGGAGAGTAGCAAGTTGTATGGGGCCTATATTTAATGCATATTTCCTTATTTGGGTCCAAGAGTGCAATAGCTGTTCACCAACGATACCTCCAGTTGGCCCTTTTTTCCTCACGGAGGATGGCCAAAGCAAGAGAAGCTAAGAAGTTATCCAAAGCCACACTGCAGTGATTAGGCCTGAAACAGCAAGATATTATTGCATATTCAGCAATAGAGTTTTATAATCACAGTTACATGGATGGCATGGGGAAACCCAACAAGACCATATGGCTTACAGTGTGTGTGTGTGTGTGTGTGTGTGTATATTTATGTTTCATATTTTAGTCTTACATTTTTCTTTAAATGTGGCTCTCTCATGTGTGCGTGCGTGCGCGCGCGCGGCCTCACAGTTTACACTTCTATTATCTTGGCTGACTAAACCTTTAATTGAGGGCAATAACATTTAGTATTGACAACATAATGTCTGCCAACAAATATGCCTGCCTGCCAAATAACAAGAGCTGCATACATATGAAACCAAAAGCATTTCTGTGGGGCTTTTCCCCATGTAAACACTTGAGAAGCACAGGTATGGATATGTTTTTTCCACCTAAGAAAATTAAAACTGCAGTAGATGTGTGTCGAATCTGACATTTCTGAATGAGCCACATTTGGGGGGGGGGGGATACTTTTCCAGATCTCTCTGCCTTGACAACTTGTAGCATTCAGTCATATGTATCATATCATTCTCTTTTGTGCAGTTGCAAAATGGCAATGAATTCTGCAGCAGGCATGAATTAAATAATTATCCTTCCTCCAACAATTTCCATCCCCAAGGTACTAGCCTTGGAAGCTGATCTACTGCTACAGTAAAGCACTGTCGTATGTGCTCATGCATTAACATTTAATTCAGAACCCATTCCCCCTGCTCTTCCTCCCCTTTATATGTGTAATCATGAAATATATCAATTTTCAACTACCCAACTTTCCCCTTCATGTACTTCGAGAGCCAAGATTTTGCTCAGTCAGTGTGATTTGATGGCAGGCTTCTGCATCCTTAATCATCAAGCCATTTCCAGTGCACTCCTCTGCATTATTATGACGGGTTCCCCCATGTGATGCTTAATACATTGGCATTTAGAAAGAAATCATAGGAAGAGCAAATTTAGAAAAGATCCAACATCAAAAAAGTTATCTGTTGCTCAGAGAAAAGCAGGAGAAGTTTATGTATTACACACACGCTTCTCCATATGATTTTTTTAAAATTGGACTATTTATATCCATCACTGGGATGCCCAGCATGGGTAACAACAGCAATTTAAAAACGGACAATACCATGTTAAAGGGGGAGGGAGTACAGAGACCAAACAAAGATAAAACGAAAAGGCAGTGGGAAAGAAATATTCAAGAGCCAGTCATGTCACAGGTATGTGGAAACAGAAGAGCTTTTATTTTGTACCTGATCATCATCAAGGAAGGGGCAGCCAGATCTCCTGGGGCAGGTAGTTCCATAGCCTGGATATCTGGTACTTATTTTTAATTTTATGGTAATGCTATACTTGAACTAGATAGAGATAAATGATAATCAAAAATATTGTACAATGCTGCATAGGAAGCTGCCATGTATAACATGTCAGAATAATTGTCTGTCTAGCCCAGCACTGTCTACCCTCTTGCCAAATGTCTTCAATTTCATTCACATGTGTGCATAAACTTGCATGTCTACCCAATGAACTTGGAAGTGTTAGGCTATGCACTATGCTAGATGGAAGTGGGAAAATTAATTCACTGACAAAAAATTAAGACTGAACAATACAAGCTTCATTTTATCACAGTTTTTAAAAATATATATAGAAAACTAAAGTGATTGATTAGTATACCAGCGCCTAAGAATGGACTGGTTGACTGTTCCTAATAGCCATGATAGAGTAAGAGAAGGTGGAGGCAGGGAGTTATGGATCACCAAATAAGGAGAGGGGAGGGCACTATGAAAATGGCGAGATGGGTTTTGGGAGGCCTAAGTACAACAGGAAGACCTCAAGTTTTAATGACATAGGGTGGGCGTCATGAGGGGCAAAATGGATAGATTTAGAACAGCATCAGGAGAAAGAAAAAGAAAGAAAGTCAGAGCGAGTATATTTGCCTTGTTTTGAGAGAAGGGGAACACAAAGAACTTCATTTCCAGCTTGGAAGTGAACTTGGGAATTCACGGTGGGCACAGGCTACCCTCGTGTTGATCAGCCTTTGGACACATGATAAGGAAATCACACTGTGGTCTTCAGTCCCATGCAGGCGAGGCTCATGGTGATGATTTGGAGACTGATAGCTGGCTAAGCTATTATTAGGGATCCCAGAGAGCCCCACACAAATGAAGAATGTAGTTCAAGAATAGAATTTGGAACAGACTGCTGGAACAGAAGCCCTATGCAGACTTTTGCCTGCTCACGTGTAGGGCTAGAGTGTGTAGGGGGATGTCAGTGTGCATATAAGCCCCACCCCCAGCGTCCCTGTGCACCCAGTGCCCAGTTAGATCTTTGTGTGTTAAGTGTGAAGGTCTGAAAAGGGCTCTGTCAACTTGTTCCTCTGAACACGCTTACAGAGTTCCTGCGGTCATGAACCCTGCCTTATCACAGGGTTTCCAGTCACAGGAACTCTGTGTGTCCAGCTGAAGAGAATGTTTACGGAGTCCTCTTCAGAATGTTGTGTTCCATGCGTGAAGGTCTAACCAGAAGCCGGGTGCACAGGGATGCTGGGGGCGGGGCTTACGTGTGCACCCATGTCCCCCTACCCACTTTAGCCCTACATGCAAGCAGGCAAATGCCTGCATGGGGCTAGGATCTCTCCTTGAACCTTAAGTCACCTGAAGAAAATAACATGGAGAGAGAGAATAGAGGCAAGGGAGGGAAACTAGCTGAGTGTCAGGGGTCCAAGGTTCCATGAAGACTTAGCACAACACCCTTGACACTAAGCTTGACTACTAAAGGAATAAACCACTGTGCTTAAAGTCAACAACTAATAACAAGTCACTCGGCTTTTTCTCACTGTGAGGCATGGCTCCCTGAGATTCCGAGAGGCCTGCAGAAGGTCAGTGGCCCTGATATTGTGGTCACGTACCCAAAGTGGGAGGGCCCTTGGGTGTCCCAGGGGAATAGTTGAGGTAAATGAGGTAACGGTGTGATTGAGAAGCTACATTAAAATGGAAGCGGCTTGAAGGCAGCACTATGTGCTTCATGGGCTGAAACGGTCTCTGCATTTACAAGGCAGCAAAGTAGTGTAAGTGAAAGATAAAAGCTCCGACTCTGGAAACATGGCTTCGGCACTAGAGTAGCAGAGGGTGAGTGCTAGGAATGGATCAAAAGGAATGAGCAGCAAGCCAGGTGAACCCTGGGAGTCACACAACACACTGTGCCACACAACACAGTGTCTCACCACACCGAGCCCCCTGATCAAGAAGCACACAGCGTAGCTGGACCCAAGAAAAGTTACAGATTTGCCTGAAAACATGCTAGGACGATGAGTCTGAGTGTTTTCAGGCATGAGGTGAAAACAAAGAGTGCAATAGCTTGGCCCTGGGGATGAATAGGAGTCTTCCTTTGGATTCCAGATTACTTAACAGAGTTAAGGCTGGCTAAGATCAAAGTGGTCTTTGAAAAATGGCAGCTACATTAAGATACAGTCATGCCTTGGATTGAGAGCATAATTCGTTCCAGAAACGTGCTTGTAATCCAAAACACTCTTATATCAAAACGAAATCCCCCCAAAAAAATTTGTACAGAGATTTTTAATTTAAGCCGTATTACAGTACTTGTATTGCAAGACGTCACTTGTATATCAAGTCAAAAAAATTTAAATAAATATTTAAAAATTTGCTTGTCTTGCAAAACGCTCTCAAACCAAGTTACTTGCAATCCAAGGTATTACTGTACGTTATTCTTAGTGATCCTTGAATCAGAGCTGGTGTCAGAGGCTGAAATACTTGGGCACGTACTCCAGCAGGATGACCACTAGCAGCCCTCTGGCCCTGTTCCTCTTCCTCCTTATGTCTCTGCCTGTTCACTTGTCCTCTCCAAGTGCATGATGGGTGATGGGAGCAAGGGAAAGGAGCAGCCACCGCCACTTGCCTTGCCCTCTGCTTCTGGACAGCGGTGCACACTGGACCCAGTGGGAGAGGGCAATTGAGTGGGTAGTGGTGAAAGTGGTGAGTAGGAGGGGGACCCACTCAGGGAAGGCAGCCCACTGAGGGCATTGTGCCCAAGGGCTGGAGCTGGCACTGGCTTGAATTATGTGGGAAAAGATAGAGCAGCCTAATAAAACCCACAATTCCCACCCTGACTCCCCTCTCCATTTTAGCCAAATCATGGCTTTAAAAATGTATCTATCTGTCTTTCTAAAATTATTTCTAGGCCACCTTTAAGGGTGGTACCCACTCAGTATAAGAAGGGAATCACAAAAAGTAAGGTCCTTTCTAGCCTGCATCTGTAATTTGATGCCCTTGAAAATAGCTTATAGGCATGAGGCAATGTCAATTTAGCTCATCTATCAATCCACTTTTATAAAGTGCTTAGTTCACCTCATCACTGACAAGGATTAGAAAGCAACAATGAAGCTGCCTGTAGATAGTCTTTAAAATCTAGTTAGGTTGTACATTTTACATTTTCATTAGGCTGAGAGCAGAGAACAGTAGGCTTTATACAGAAAAATAGCTCACCAATGCAAACTAACTGCACAGCCAGCTAAATTGCATACACCAGCGGTGGGCAGCAGGTAGATCTCCAGGTGTTTTGAACTTCAATTCCCAGAAGCCCCTGCCAGTGTGGCCAATGGTCAGGAATGCTGGGAGCTGAAGTCCAAAGTATTCCTCCTGAGTTAGCTTGCAGTGAAGACAATAGTGGAATTGGGTTTAATTGTTCCTCTCAGCCAGGGCACAGAGCAGAGTGGAAGTGGCACCCTTTTCACTTCCTTCTGTCTCAACCAAGCAAAGGATTGTTGCATTCAGACATGGGAAGTATGAACAAAGTAACGCAGAATCCTGCAAAGGGAAAGGGAAGTGTGGATGGAACAGAAGTAGTGTATTTGGTGCTGGTGTGCCAGTCAAGGAGTTTAACTACCATTGGAAAAGAAGTGCACATTCACACAGTATCACAACAAAGCAAAAACATGAATTCAAGTATCGCTAAAATGCTATCTTCTCTCCAGCACAAGATTGCTTGTTACACTCTGGAAGGGACCCAAAGAGTTGTAAATCAATTTTTTAGTTTCTTGTGTGGGAACAGGCAGTAATAACTTTTTGCAACATATTACATAGCTACAAATTTCTGAAAGAACCACACTAGTCAGAGAACCCACCAACTAGATTAATTGAAGTTGAAGATCACATACACATGCAACTGTATTTGATTAAATCAAAACTGAACTGTTTTAGGCAACAATCCTCTACCTGGGAGTAAGAATGGGCGGATCTGTCAGTTTTGCTTTGTCCTGCATTTGAATTCTTTAAGCCTCAAGTTCTTTCTTTCCCAAATAGGACATCTGCAAATTTTGGTAAATTCTTATCAAAAATGAAACTGAAGCGGAATTCTCACTCGTCTGCACCAGCCAAATTCAATAGGTACAGCTATTCCCAGCATGGAAAGGACCATGATGAACCTACCTGCCATATAATAGTTAAAGATGAGGAGCCGGAGAGAAAATTAATTAAGCACTAACATGACTGAATACACAGGGATTCAAACCCAGACTTGTAAGAGTGAAGCACTCAAAGCCCTGGGCCTGGGTGGATGATTCCGTCAGTTTTGGTTTCTCCCACATTCATTTTTATTTTTTTTTAATAATCTCAAGTTCTTTCCAAACTGAATATGGAGAACTTTGCAAATTTTGGTAAATTCTTATCAAAACTGAACTGAAAGGAAATTCTCTCCCATCCCTACGCTGGAAGTAAGCCTCATTTAATTAAATGGGACTTATGTCTGAGTAGACACGTATAATATTGCACTGTTAGTTGCTCAAATTTGTTTCACCAACTGAAAAATGTCTGATTCATTTCAGTCCTTTCAAATTGTTCTGTATATGCTATCTGTGCTATCTGCAGTTTCATTGTACTGCTGTCAACTTTGGCCATTGTGGACATATACGTGTGTGCGCACGCATGCACATACATATAAATACAAAAGCAGAAGCCATGCCCAGAAGGATTTGAAGAAACTGTCTTGAGTCATGGTCAGATAGTTTATACTGCTGCTATGCACTGCCAAAAGAAAGCAAAACCTTTTGTAATTTTAACCGATTTTTGTTTTGCCAGGGCATCCTGTGGGAGGTGTACATGGGACTGGCTTCGAAGTAAACATGCATAGGGTCGGACTCCTCCCAGTCTAGGATTATGATCCAGCCAAAGTTAAGCATAATTAAAATAAAAATCATATCTTAAACAGAAACGAAAGATAATCGGAAATACAAAACGGTATGTCACCTGTGGTTGAGGAGCTGAAAGTAAGCAACTGACTTACAGTGCTATTCTAATCCCTCGGTGTTGCTCATGTCAGAGGTGCCCCTCCACTGGCCTCCACCAGCAGGAAGGAATTCTGCGGGCAGGGCAGCTCTGCCATGGCAGAAGCACCTGCTGCACAACACGTGGAAAGTTCTGCTAGCAGAAAACTACCACCAATGGTTCTCCTGCCAATGGTAGCAGTGCCGGTGCCAGGTTTCTGAGGGGCCTTGAGCAAGACACGTCAATGGGCTCACACCCTCATTGAGTCTACCTTCTTGCCACCATTGTCACCAGCTGCTGTTGCTGCTCATTGTTTCTCGTCATTGCTACCACTGGCTTCCTTGGCAGGCAGAGAGCAAGTAGGCTGCAGCATCTACTGCTCCTCCTTTTCACCACCTCAGTTGGCTGGGCCAGAGCGAGAGGCAAGTGAACAGGTAGGTTGCAATGGTGAAGAGAAGGAGCAACTCCAGGGGCCTCTTGTCCGTTGACCTCTGCTGGGGTGTGGGCCCTTTGCAGGTGCCCCAAGATGCGTACCCTTGATGCTGGCCCTACTAGTAAGCATAAAACCTCAGAATGGAGCATTCTATCGGATCCAAAGCTGCTCCATTCTCCTAAGATGGGCTCGATACGGGACCCTCTCCTATGCCAACCTGGAGGTGGCATAGGGAAATTCTCTCCCACTGTAACTGCTTTGCCAAAATAAGAGGAGGGGGAAATGCCACTGTTCACCTTCCTTCCTGGCTGGTGCAAGCTGGCAGAACTGTGGATGAAGAAGTAAATCTGCCTCCTTGCTTCCGTCCCGCTGCCCCCTTGCCCCCACTTAGGATTGCTCTGCCCCACCTGAGCACTACCAGGAGACATATTCTTAGTAACACGGGTAGTGGGAAATCCTCACAATTTATTTTAGCCATTTTCATGAAGCATACCGTATGTTTGCCTCTTACCATCTATGTCTTCGTTCTCTATTTGGTTAATCACAGACAATAATCATATTTAATTCCCGAAGTTACAGGGAAGCGCCACCAGCTGGATGCAAAACTTACACTACCAGGTGGCAGCACTTTCAGTGATATGGGGACCCCCACCCGTTATCCCCCCTCTGTCTGGTAAGTTTCCATTATTTAACATTAGGAGTAGGAGGGGGAATGCTTGAGTATTTCTTCTTTAATCATTTTGATACCAACTGGTTTTCTTTCTAATCTTCAGAAATTACATCTTTGGTTGGATACTAACAAAAGTTTATTATTCACTACAGGCCACAGACACAGGAGGGAAAACAAATAAAGCCAGAGGATTCAAGGGTTTTTAAAGGGGAAAAGGTTACTTAGTGTTTCCTCACAAATAACCAGAGTGTTTGAAAGGGGACAAATCCCTAGCGCTTCTTGCTTGTTGCCATCTGGCAATTGCATAACTGGGATAAACCGATGTGTGTGCATGTGTGTGAGAAAGAAACAGAGCAAGGCATGAAGCTTGGAACATTTTCTCTAAATTGTACCTTTTTTTCTTGAGTGTGAATCTTGGAACAATACTGGGGTGCACAAATGTTAAATGAGATTGTGAGACAAATGCTAAAATCAGAGAGCTAGTGAGTGTTAAAAGAATAACTACATTGCACTGCAGGCCCCATCATACATTTGTGAGAGAGAGCGCCAGTGCCAAAGAAAAGGCTTTCTGTGCTATCAGCATGCTGGCAGCTCCCATCTGTGTCTTGCCTTTTCATCTGCCCCTTGTACTGGAGTTTGAAAGAAAATAACAGCCCCCCCCCCGCAGCTGAAAGTATATAGAAAAGGTGGGCAGCGCGTGGGCCACGTGCACCTCTTCCTATCGTCTAGTGTGGTGGCAGCACAAAAATTGGTGATTTGTCACTGAATTTTGGTGGCAAACTGCTACAGAAGCTTCAAAAGGACAAATTTAGTTCATTTTCAAGTTAAATTTGTCCTTCTGAAGTCTCCATAGCAGTTTGCTACCGAAATTCACTGCCAAACCGCCCATTATTTTTTTTTATTTTTTTTTTGCAGTTGTGCCCGTATTTCATTGGTCTCCTGGTATACTGTATACAGAAATGTTGAATCAAAACAATTGCAAGATCCCAGAACTGGATATAACATTACAGACACTGGAGGCATCTTTTGTTTGGAATTTAACCTGCATGATCCTGCAGAAAAACAAAAAGATGGTTTTCTTTAAATAAGAATGGTCACATTCTAGTTCATGTCTGAAGCCAGATAGTTTATAGCCCCCATTTAGTGTGTCTTGTCTTGTGTATCCAAGTGGTGTGTGAAGCATCACATAGTCTCTTTGTCCTCCCCATTTTTGCTCATATTTTCAGCAGATTATTTGATGCTCTGTACTTAATTAAGCAAACAGAGACCATCTTATAGCTCACTTCTCTTTTCCTAAGACATCACTTCTTCCAAAAAACCTTTGCGCATTTGTTCTGCTTCTTCCCCTCTGTTTCATCCTTCAAACACCCCTCTTCATCATTTTTCTTCAACTTTCAATATACTGTTTCAATCTACTCCCATTCTCTACCTTACAATCTCTTTGACAGAAACAGAAGACAAAGGGTAAATTATAGCAATAATCTACTGCATCTGTACTGGCTCCTTCTGTTCTTCTAGACACAATGTAACTTTCCTTCATACTAACAGATGCTGTGAACTATTTATACTAAGAATCCAGTACCCTGACTACAGGTGTGTAATGTATTCTGAGAGTAGTTGCTTCCCCTGTGGCATCTCTCTTTTCACTGTGGATTCCTGCTGCTACAGAGACAGCACTCATGTTTTTTCCTCCACATGTCAACACACTTTCTACAGTGCCTTTCCTGGCACTGGTTTCATAGATTTCATAGATTTCATAGATGATAGAGTTGGAAGGGGCCTAGTACAAGGCCATCGAGTCCAACCCCCTGCTCAATGCAGGAAACTAGAGGAGGGGTCTCCTATCCAAGTAATAACCAGGCCTGACCCTGTTTAGCTTTCCACACTCACACAAGCTGAGCCAGCATGAGCCACAGGCCTATCTCTACCTTTTGTGGATGTATTTTGCAGAGTGGTTGGAATCATAGAATCATAGAAAAGTAGGGTTGGAAGGGGCCTACAAGGCCATCGAGTCCAACCCCCTGCTCAATGCAGGAATCAATGCAGGAAGTCCTGTGAGGAAAGGCTGAAGGAACTAGGTATGGCTAGTCTGGAGAAGAGAAAACTGAATGGGGAGATGATAGCACTCTTCAAATACCTGAATAGCTGTCACATAGAAGGGGGCAATGTCTTGCTCTTTGCTGCCCCAGAAGGCAGTATTGGAACTAATGGGCCTACGTTACTGGAGAGTAATTTTTGGTTGAACATTAGAAGAAATGTCTTAATGGTAAGATCGGTTTGACAGTGGATCCAGTTACTGGGGTGGGGTGGGGTGGGCTTTCCCTTCTTTGAGATCTTCAAGCAGAGTCTGGCCAGCCTTCTCTGGGGATGCTCTAGTTCTGGATTTTGTGCAGCAAGTATAAACAACGGGTGGGGAACCTCAGGCCCAGGGGCCAAATCTGGTCCTCCTGGAGTCCCAGCCCTGCCTCCAGGGAACCCCAGATGCCCCCACCCCTTCCCCTGGCCCCACCCCCTTCCCTGCAACCACCCATCATTTGGTGGTTTCCTGGCTTTTGCATAGTTTTTCCCCATTCTAAAAGGCTGAAATGCTTCTCCTAAGGCAGTGTTCTCCAACCTTGGGTCCCCAGATGTTTTTGGCCTACAACTCCCAGCATGCCCCAGCCAGCTACGCTGGCTGGGGCATGCTGGGAGTTGTAGGCCAAAAACATCTGGGGACCCAAGGTTGGAGAACACTGTCCTAAGGCTTACTTGCTGGCAGTAAGAGCTTTAAGCTGCAATATGCTGGGGTGGAGGTTGTTTTGTATTTTGGCCCTGCCCCTTTTGCCCTTGTCCCCACCCACCACTGGAATGCAGCCCCCGAGAGCTTCTCTGAAATTAAACTAGGACCTCTGGCTGAAAGAGGTTACTTACCCCTGGCTTACAAGCCCTCCGTCCAACTCTGTGATTCTGATTTTGAAAAGCAAGGAAGAGGATGAAGAAATTTGCATCACTTATTCTTGGCAAATCCATGGTCATTGCTAGCAGCCCCTTTTAAAAGATGCCTACAAATAAATTATCTTATGAACTCTTGTAATAGTTACCTAGAGATGGATCCCATTGAATTCTGCCCATAGTGTCTTTTTTGTTGCATATATGAAGGTTGTCGTTTTAAGAGCCCAATTCTGTGCAGAGTAGGACACACCTAGGCCTATTGAAATCAGTGGGTTTAGTGGTGCCTAACTCCGCATAGGATTGAGTTGTTGTACTTCTTGATCACAACAGTCTTGAAACATGTTAATACCTCTGTCTCCCACTTCAGCCATTCTGTCATTAAAATTAGCAACTGCTGAACATTAGAAGGATTAGACAGAGCTAGCTTCTCCGCATATGTTTCTGGGTTGGAAAGAAGGGGTGGGACAGACTAGGGAGACTTGTCCAGTAGGAAATTTGTTCTTGACTTGCATTAATCTTGAGCCTTCATAGATTCTGTATTACATCCTCACAATGCCTCCTGTTATTTTCTCAAGGCTGGCACAGGTATTTTCAAATTATGGTTGGTGGAGCCCACTTTAAAATGTGTGAATGTGCTGCCATCTGCAGAGCACATAACTGATCCCCCTGCCTCATAATTAGATTACTTCACACCACAGAGTTTCCTCATAATTAGATTGTTTCACACTGCACGTAATTTATAACCATGCTCACAAACTGCAGGATACCAACTAGGGAGAGGATGCCGACTAGCTTGCCCCAGTACATATGAACTTGCAGCAGAATTCCTTACAATCCTCCATAAAATCAGGATAGACAAGTCTTGCAAGCATTGCTTTATCCAGACATGTCTAGTACCATTACTCATCTTCCTTCTTTATCCAGACTCTTGCCATTGATGAGCACTTTCAAGACCTGTTTACAGACTAGTCAACCAACAGTAAATTATTCTTTATATGCAGTGTATGTTCATTACATCAACCGTCGCTGAACATGGTCTGTGTTGATTATTTATTAATTGTAATAATGAAAATTATGTGATTGCATAACAAAGAAATGTAATTTTCATACATTTTAAACAGATCAGTGCTCCTGATGAAGAGACCATTAGTGTCGAAATGCACAGAGCAAGCATTTTTAGAGCTTTTTACAATTAATAAGTAATCCACACAGACCATACTCAGCAATGCTTGGGATTTTTTCCCCTCCTGTTGTTTTTGCTTGCAGCATCTTCCCTCCTTGTTTTCTATGTTCGTTTTATATTTTATAGTGCCAGGGCTTATTTTTCTTTTCTCTGATGGAGCTATTTATTCAGTTTACAAAAAGAAAAATGTCAAACTCTGGCACTACAACAAATGATGCTATTTAATAAGCACTTGAAATCATAATGGTGCTGTTATCTATGAATGTTGTGCACTGATGCCCTCTTCTGGTGATAATCTGTATACTGTTTCCAGGATCCTCACCCAATTTGGATATTGTTTTTTAGGACATTTACCAGATCACAGGCTTACTTGATTTTCTTAATTTTTTTAGTTTGGGACTGTTATTTTATTTGTGTATTTTTAGACGATTACTGTAAGCTGCCTTGAGTGTTGTGATAGAAAGGTGAAATGCAAATGTTAGTAATGAACAGATCTAGATTTGGCAGAAAATATTTTGCCACTTTCCTAAAGTCAAGCAATAACAAATCCTAAGGTAAACAACACACTGAGAATTACCTCTTAGTCTGAAAAGCCTTCTTTGGCCATTGTCTGAGCTGCTGTGATGTCACAGAAGCCTGGTAGTCAGAGCTCCATCTTCTGTTTAGTGAAACAAGTACGTGCAAATTAAAACTATGATTTCAGGAGGGAACACTTTCCCGATTTGATTTTGGCATTCAGACCTACAAATGCCAGCCCGGTTGGAGATGGGATGTAGGTGGAAGAACACAGAGGCCTGAACAGAATAGGGCATTCCAGGTTCCACCTCTTTAAAAGTGGGGGTATTGATGTTAAGTCACCTGAATGTTGAGACTCACCTTTTCTACAAATTATCAAAAGAAAGGAGCTTTGTTGTGTCAGCTCCTTCAGGAATACAGGAAGCAGCCTGCTACTATGCTTGTGTTGTTGTTTTAAACATCCCCATGGCAGGACTCTACCCCATCTACTCTCAGCTGCAGCACCAACCCTTAGGAAAGTTGGGTGATCCTGATGCCCACTGGTAACTGACTGTCTGCTAAGCCTTGGACCTGTCAATGTTTGGTCTATCTATGGGCCCTAATAACTATGCAATCCTTAGTTCACAGTACATCTCTGCTGTAGAAAGTGTGGATTAAAATCACACAAATAGAAGGGAAGGGCCACTGCTTGGATCCCATTGTCTCAGGCAGCAGATCCTTCCCCTTCTTCTCCCCCCTCCAAGAGAGAGTGCACCATTCACTTCACTTCAATCCTCAGCTCTCCTCACATTCAGGAGAGTAGAGTACGAGACAAAATGGATTAAAGTGACACAATGGCATGTTGCATTTTCTCTTGACAGTGGCAAGTAATTCACAGGCATTATTGGGTAGTCCTACTGGGACACAGGAATACACAGGTTCAGCCACAAGAACAGGAGGTAGTTAGAACCATGAAAACAAGCAGTCCTGTGGGCATCACTGGAGAGCAAAGCCGGGAGAACAGAGCATACATCAGCAGGCCCATAGGTGATGTCATAGGTGAGGCTAAATGCTGTGGGGAAGAAGCCTGGAACATGTGCATTCACAAATGGTTCAGCAGAACCAGTTAGAGAGGGGTCAGATCCAGGGGAGCAGGGTCACAGCAAGATGATGAGCTATCAGGACCCTGGACAGCATACTGTAGGAGCTACTGACTGGGTTCACCTGACACAACAAGCAACTGTGGTTACTCACCATTGCTTGTTCCCCGTGTCATGTGAACCCAGTTGTGGTAACTGACCATTGTGACTTATCGTGGTTGTCAACCACAATAAGTCACAATGGTCTGTTCTAGGGTTTGTTTACACCATGATGGCTTGTTGTGTTGTCCGAACCTGGATGACATGACCCATCGTGGCACAATCCCCAGAATAAATGAGCTGCTTGGCAAGAGTGGACATTGCCGCTCTTGCCAAGCGACTGGCCACAGAGTGTGGCTGACAGCTGCCCCCAAAGTGCCCAAACAGCACTAGGAGGAAGCTGTCAGAGGTGTATTTCACCTCCACCAGGGAGCAGATCAAGAACCTCTGCCACCTCCTCTAGAGTAGACCTCTTGAAGAGGAGGCAGGAGGTGGTGCTCTGTTCCTGTTCTACTGCTCAGCATGCCGAGCAGCCACGAGGATCAAAGCACAGTCTCCTGCCTGACAGGTTTTCTTCCAGGAGGGGGCTGTGCTCTGATCCCCGTGGCTGCTCCATGTGCCGAGCAGCTGCGGAGATGGAGGCACTTCCCAATGTCACCGGCACCACTGCACCAGTGACAGTGGGAAGCGCCCGCCCACTCCACCCTCTGCTTTGCTGGGATCTCCTGGGCAAACAGAGGGCGGAGTGGGCGGGCGGTTCCCGCCGCCACTGGTGCAGCTGCACTGATGACCGTGGGATGCGTCACCCCTTTCTGCCTGAGAGGTTTAGCCTCTGAGTAAACCTCTCGGGCCTGACCCTGAGGCTGTGATGCCGTCCCCGCGGCTGCTCGGTGCACGGAGCAGCCATGGGGACTGCATCACAGCCTCAAGCAGGAAAGGTTTACTCAGAGGGTAAACCTCTCAGGCAGGGAGGGGCAGTGGGAAGCGCCAGCCCTCTTCGCCCTCCACTTTCCAGGGATCTCCTCAGTGGAGAGCGGAGAGGGCGGGCGCTTCCTTCTGTCACCGGCACAGCCCCGATGGCAGAGAGGAGCGCTCCCCCTCCACTCCACAAGCCTCCTGCTTGAGAGGTTTACTCTCTGAGTAAACCTCTCAGGCAGGAGGTTGATCCGCTCTCCGCGGCTGCTCCATTCATGGAGAGTGGAACCGGCACCCCCACCTCCTGCCTTAGAGTAGACCTCTCAAGAAGGAGACAAGAGGCTCCCCCCTCGCCATTGCAATTCAGGGTATGAGTCCTGTTTCCACAACGGGGAGTCTTTGACAGCTGCCGCGAGCTGAAATAGGCTTGCAATTGCAGCTGTCAAAGAGAGGAGCCTCATTCCTCTCTGTGGTGTCCCCTGGGATATCGCTGGGAGGAATGAGGGGGAAAAGAGAGGGAGGGAGGGAGGGAGGGAGCGAAGAAACCGTGATAAGCCCGATCGTCTGTCGGGCTCATCGTGGTTGCTTTGCGAGATCTGGCAAACAATCGTGGTGACTTACCACAATTGTTGCTGGGTCGTGCAAATCAACCCACTGACTAGCAATATTTCCTCACTGGGGGGGTTGGTTATCCTAGCTAGGGGCTGTAAACAACTGAGGCCATAAGAAGGCTGGCCGGCAGAACTTTCAGAGGCTCCACCCCCACTGGCTCGTAGCTGTAGCCCTTAAACGGTCCACAATTATTTCTTTAGCCTCTTGCTCTGGTGTGGCCGTGAGACAGGTGAAGCTGCGGTGGGGGAGTCATCCTCAGGGTCTGAGGTTGAGAGAAGGGTTATTTTCCTCAGGCATGGAGGGTATATGAGGGTCCCTGAAGTGGGGCAACCAGTGGCTCATTGGACTCAGAGTCATCAGCTGAGCCTCCAGGCCCAGGGTCATGACAAGCGAGGTATGGCAGGGCAGAGACAAATCTGTTGGATCTTCCGTCCCAATCAGCTGAGAAGCCTAGATGACAATATAAAAACAAACAGCCTTCAGTGAAATTTCTCTTGAAGTGTGTAAATATCTAGTGGTGACAAATCTCATTGGTGCTATTGTATTATATAAATGAGTTCAGTTGCGCTTCCCTATTTCAGTCTCTACTCAAACATCAGCCCCTACTCCAGCTTCCCCAACCTGGTGCTCTGGACTGCAATTCCCAGCATTCCTGACCATTGATCATGCTGGCTGGGGCTGATGGGAGTTGAAGCCCAAAACATCTGTAGGACACCAGGTTTTGGAAGACTGCTCTACCCCAACCTGATTTAGAAAGTGATTTCCTCTAGCTTTACCCCTAAATCCACAGGACCAGTATTCACCTAATGCTTAGGGTTACACTCTATCATTTTCTAAATTAGAAGGAAACAGAGAACTCTCTTTGTTCTAGTTAATTACACAACCAGTGTTTCTACGCTGCTGAGTTATTATGCACTGAAAAAGTATTGTCTAATTTGCGTAACTTTTAGTAATAATGGGCACAGACATTTTGTAAGTCTCCCAGTCTATGATTTTATTCAATGAGTGTATTAAATAGCACAGCCTTCATATTAAATAACTATGGAGCCCTTGTGGTATTACCTTAGAGATCTAAATGAAACCCTAGTTTTATGTCAGAAAAAATGAAACCAGGGGAAGAGAGACTTCCTTGAATGCAATCTTCATATGTTATTCTTAGGGTTAGTTGTCAGGTATTGTACTCCTGATCTTCCTGCTTTAATGTCTGTTTCCCACCTCTTTTTTACAAAGTAGTTGGGGAAGGGTAAGAGACAAACCAAAATGGTGGTTGTGGCCCTGGTGCAACCCACCTTAGATTGGCTTGCACCCCAGTTTTTGACACCCCAGCTGAAAACTAATGAATTAGATCATACCATGGACTAATTACAATATAGTATGCACGGCTGCAAATTAATCTACTAGAAGGGTGCCATACCCAGAACCTTGGTTAAAAGACTTACACAGATAGGAGTGTGCCTGATGACGAGTGTATTCCAGAATGTTCTGTCCTATGGCTCAAAGTGTACCGGGAGCAGCAGCAGCAATTTAATAATAATTTTGTGCCCTAGAGTTCAGTCCAGACCCTTATATCATTCTGATTCAAGGCTGCTTCTAAAGATACAATCTTCATTTGGAGGATTGCATCCAAATGTCACTCCCATGATTAAAAGTGTAATATTGGAAGAATTTATGCCTTTCTTAGTCATCACGTAGGTATGCTGAGCCACATCCCTGGACAAGTCCGGTATAAATGAGTCCTGCAGATGTGATGCCTTTCATCACAAGACTGAGTAGCAGGTGCACTGCACAGAATGATGAACCATCACGATGAACATTGACCCCAGGGTTTCTGCTTTCCAGCAGTTAGAATAATTGAATCCTAGAACATTCCCCCACATCCCAAGGCAGCATCTTCCACATATCAGCTCTCCACAGTTCAACTAATTCATACCTTAATATATCACAAGCAGAGAGCAGGAAAGAATAATGAATTGCAGTACTGTAAGACCCATTCAACAAAGATGACCAAAGCAAATGACCTCTAGAGTTATCTCCCATCAAGCTATTCTCCTCACACAATTTGGTTTTCAAGATTGCACATGATGATGATGATGATGATGATGATGATGATGATGATGATGATGATGATGATGATGGGCTAGCTGGTTGGTTGGTGTAGAATTTGCCCTTATTTAATGTAACAATTTATTAATTTATTTATTTAAAATTATTTTTAGACCACCTTTAAGGGTGGATCCTTCTCACAATATGTTGCAGTAATCCAAACAGGAGGCTTCCAGGACATGGATCACTGAAGCAACACTATCCCTGTCCACATAAAGTCATCATTGGTGTACCAGCCACAAAGGCCACTTTTGCCTCTAGTGACAAAGATGGATCAATGAGCATTCCCCAAATTATGAGCCTGGTCCTTCAGAGGGAGTGGAACCTCTCCAGAACAGGTTGAACATCACTCACCTAGAAAGAAAGACCACCCACTAATAGTAGTTCTATTCGTCTGCATTGAGTCTCAGTTTATTGGTCCTCATCCAGTCCCTTACTGCAGCAAGGCACTGATCTAGTATTTCCACTGTCTTACTTGGATTTGATGAACAAGAGAAATGGAGCTGGGTGTCATCTACATATGGATGACACCAACTCTAAATCCCCAGATGGTCTTCATTCAGCAGTTTCATGTAGATGTTAAACTGCATGGGACATAAGATAAAACTCTGTGGAATCACAAAGCTTAGATACCACAGAGTCAAGCATAGATTCTCCCAGCACCACCTTCTGAAAACAGCTATTCTGGTAGGAGTGGAACCACTGAAAATCAGTGCTGTCAGTACCCAACTAGGACAGTTTCTCCAGAAGGGTAGCCTGTTTGATGGTCCAGAAGTATCAGCAGGCTTGCACTCCCACTGTCTCTCTCCCAGCAGAGGTCATGCCACAGGGTGACCAAGGCAGTTTCCTTTCCAAAACCAGGCCAAAAACCTGATTGAAATGTATCTAGAAAATAAGTTTCATCCAAGAGTGCCTGGATTTGGCTAACAACCACTCATCCTGCCCAGGAAGGATCTTATTAGTAGCAAAGAGCTAAATAAACAAAAACAGGGAGGTTATATTTTATTTACAGTATTTTGCCAAACACACACACACAAAAACAATTTATCCATCAGACATAAAACTTCCTCTCTGATAGTGATATTGAAAACCACATTAACAAGAGGTGTGAAGAAGAAAGCCAGTGGAAACACCATCTTGACACCTCCTGCTAATTCTGCTGGCACCTTGGCTTCCTTACCCCAGGGGCCATATAACCAAAGGATCAGCTGGGAGTTACCATTTCTGCCACTTTCCCCATCACTGATTCAGAGGAACTATTTATTGTATATTAATAGCATTCTTTAAAAATTATTTCTTACTTCCACTGTTTTTAGTGACTCCCTTGGGTTAATTTATATCATCTTTTTCTATTACGAAAACCCTTAAGGACATATTTATATAATTCAAAACACTTATTTGACATCCTGACACCTTGGGAAATCAAATATAAATTAATAAATGTCTAAACTGTAATGTACAGTCACTTGCTAAGGCAAGGGTTGGGACCTCTTTGGGCTTGAGGGCCAAACTGCAAAATGAGAACCTACTGGGAGCCACATGCCAGTAGTGGGTGTGGCCAAAGCCCAAGGTGGGCACAGCCACCTCTCACATACACACTATTTGCACAGATGTGCAAACACAATTCACACCAATTATAAACACAAACACACAGAGAGAAGCCCCATTCAGTAGTTCAACATTTGTAAGCATGGAGGGAAGCAGGGATGCATTATTAATTAATTAATTAATTATATTTATTCACTGCCCATCAGCCAAAAGGCTTCCTTTTGGCTGATGCATGCTCCTTCCCCTCCACTCACAAACTTTTCATGTAGACAAGTATGCCCTGCAGTGGAAATATAACAATGCTCACTTGAACACAGTCAGTTACATTTCTCTGCAGACCTTTCCCGTCAACATGGATGTCATGGCCCAGGACCAGGATCCTGCAGAGACTGAAGTCTCTGGTAGCGGTGACTCTGGGGAAGCACCAGAACCAGTCCCTGGTCCTTCTAAAATGGGGCCCACTGCCTCAGACCCCATGTTTTATCCATGCAACCCCCCAGGAGGTGCCACTGCTCCATGACTCTGAGAAGTGGACCTCAGACTTCTCTAGTGAACAAGGAGACCCTGAGGAGCAGTCCCCAACTGGCTTCTCCAACCTTCATTCCCCAGAAGCCAACGCCTGCAGGAAAAGGCCACTGGCTCTTTAACAGCCAGATACAGCACCTGAGGGGGTGGAGTGTCCAGAAAGACTCTCCTAGCCTGGCTATAAAAGCCTGCCAGTTGCTCCCAGACACTGCTGGAGTAACTTGTTAGTTCTCTAGTTCCAAGGTTGCTGACCATAGTACTGAAACTAACCCTAGTTCTGGATGTGACCCAGCCATCTTGACCACATTGTGGCTCCTTGTGTGAGCCATTGGCCAGGGCAGATGATGGATTTCCTCATGAGCAAATGGAGAGGTTACAACAAGTGGAGGGGCAGGGCTGGAGCACATGTCCCTGCTCTCTTTCACATTTAAAATTTTTAATGACTGAACAGGGCTACCTACACACACACACACACACACACACAGAGCATCCACCCCATTCTCTTTCTCTCTCAAACACACCTTTCTCAGCTGCAGCTCAGCTGAGAAGGGGGGATATTTCTCTGCTTCCTGTCTCAGTGCTCAGCAGGGAAATGCTCTTAACTCCAATCAGCTTCTGAATGGAAATAAAACTTTTCCCTACCTGAGGAGAGACCTGGGGAAGAAGCTGGCAGGCTGGATGGATGGGGAACCCCTGCAGGCTGTATCATGCCCATGGAATGGAGGCTCCCCGTGCCTGTGCTAAGGAAATGCAAAAGGCCTCCAATATAAAGTACTACAGGCCTGTTACTTCCCTCCTTTTCTGGCTCTGGGCCCCTGGAACCACATCTTGAGCCAGGGGGTCTGGATTCTTCCTTGATTTGTCGTGTGATGTGTGAGCTGCATTCCAGTTCCCCCCCCCCAAATGCTCTCTAGTGTGCCCCACCCACTCCCCACATTAACCAAAGCAAACCCTATAGAGGAGATACCATCACCTGTCAACAAGTCACATGACTTAGGCTGTGTTCTGGCTAAGCCACAATTTGAGAGTAAGCCCACCTCATCCATCATGTTTTCTCCTCCTGCTAGTCTATTTGCCAGTCCTTAATGACAGACCCTCTTTTGTGGCACCCACAGGAACTTAGAAAATACTAGGCCCATTCTTCCCCTAGGACAACCTATGAGCACAACTATTTTGTCACAGATTTATTTTCCCATTACCTACTCTTTGTGAGCCATGGAAGTCTAAATGGCAAATAAATTGTCTTTGACACAGCAATCACATTAATACACTTCGAAGACTATGACCTAGTAAATGCAGAAGTCAAAGCTGAGTGCTTCTCTGGCACTTTGCCTTTTATGACTAGGATATTCAGAGAGAGTAGTTGGTTCTTGTAGACCGTTTTCCCAGTATGTCTTGACTCTCTCTCACTCATCAGCCAGGAAGCTCAGAATTGAAAGTTAATGAACATTGATTGGATATTTTTCTTTATCTAGTAATCACTCATTCTCTTAACACTGTCATTATAAGGGTGGGTCTTCATAAAGGTTTACAACTGCAAAATGACTTCCAGGCATGTTTCCAAGGTGGCCACTGGAGCCATCACCATCAAGATTAGTACATAACCAGCAGGCCGTAACAACATGAAAATATCTGATGTGATTAATGAAGTATTTGTCAAACCTTTTGAACAGAGTCTCTGTCTATATCTTGTGCTCCCACCACCTCAGCTCTACTAGGCTGGTCATGTGTCCTACTTTACAGAGGGTAGTCCTCTATTTGAAGGGCTGTCAGAGGAAGGGTTGTCCAGTCCAAGTCCAATTTAAAGGTAAAGAACCCAAGAAGGGAGTGCAGGGGCCTTGAGGTTGTCCATCAACAACTAGCACCTGGACCACAGACTGAACAGGCACACAGGTCACCTGATCATAGTCTTCCTCACTATGGTAGATGTATTGTATTTCTATTTAAATTAGAGTAATTTCTAAATGTGCATCTAGATATATAAATTAGCGTATGCTAATCGGTATCATCTTTTGTCTTGGTAATGCATAAGTGCCACTCTACACATACCCAATATATACTATATGTTCTACTGATGAGTATGCAGAGATCCTCAGAGAAAGAAATAAAAGAGGACATCCTCAGCCCTCCAAAAACCTGCACAGGGAACAGGGCTGGCTCCAGGTTTGAGGAAGGCTCAGGGCAAAATGCTCTTTGGTGGACCCTGTCCTCTGTTTGTAGGCCATGGCAGTGGTGGCAGGCAAAAGCTGTGCTCAAGGCAGTGTTGGGTAACTGGGAGCTGCCATTTTAATTTCTCACAGTGCCTCAGAGTGACATGGAAATTAAAATGGCAGTGAGATTCAGCTGTCAGGTGCTACTTGGGAGTGCCTGGGAAAACTTATGAAAGTGGTCCCTGTTATTTATTTATTTATTTATTTATTTTATTTTATTTTATTTTATTATATTTTTAAATCGCCCATCTGGCCGGCCACCCGGCCACCCTGGGCGATGTACAATCATGGTAGAACACAATTAAAACACAATTAAAACACAATTAAAACAATATCAGTGTTTTAAAAAATCCTAACCCACCCCATATTCCCGCCTGAAAAGCCATGTTTTTATTGAGCTGTGGAAGTTCATCAGGGAGGGGGCATGTCGAAGGTTGCTGGGGAGGGAGTTCCATAACTTGGGGGCTGCCACAGAGAAGGTCCTCTTCCTAGTCCCCACCAGCCTGGCTGCTCTGGCTGATGGGACAAGGAGAAGGCCGTCCGTGGCAGACCTTGTTGAGCAGCCTACTTGATGCTGCTGGAGGCGCTCCTTGAGATAAGCTGGACCGGAGCCGTATAGGGTTTTAAAGGTCAAAACCAACACCTTGAATTCGGCCCGGCAAGCAACTGGTAGCCAGTGCAACTCCTTGAGCACTGGAGTGTTGTGATCTCGCCAGCGGCTGCCTTTAACCAGGCGAGCCACCGTGTTCTGTATCAGCTGTAGCTTCTGAACCGTCTTCCAGGGTAACCCCTGATGGAACTTGACTTTAGCAGAGTGTGTGTGCGGGTTAGGAGATTTATAATCCTTGTCTGTGTGCCTGCACTCGCCTGTACAATCCACACACAGAGCTTCCAGATATCTGTCTCCCTCCTCCCGCAGCAGCGTGCAGCGTGCAGCGTGCAGCGTGTGTGCCAGTGAACCAGCCTGGCTGCTCCGTTGCAGATTAATCCATGGAATCAGGAAACACTCTGTAAACACCACAGGTCTATTTCTACCTGTTTATTCATTTAGCAAGTAAAGTTCTACAGAGTATACATTTCCTAGTTACAGTCCATGTGCAGAGTATAAATGCATAGCAAGCATTACATTCAGTGGAGTTGAGTTGAGCTCACTCCACTGCAGCAAAGACGTTACATTGTAGCAGTAACTACAATGTTACTACAAAGTCCAGCATGCATCACCAAGAAGGTGAAGTAGAAGAAGAAAGAAACAGTTCAGCTTCTCTCTAAAATGGCTCCAGACAGACAACAAGTTAACACGTCATCAGAACATACAAACCATGTGACTAGCTCATATTGTTCTCACACTTTAGTAACCCCTGCGAAAACACGAGATTCTAGTAAGACATAATAAACCTGTTTACCTCGCCATTCTGTCCCTACCATGTGTAAACAATGTGCTGCAGCTGGTAATGTGATACATATCACAACAACCCCACGTAGAGCGCATTACAGTAGTCTAGGCAAGAGGAGACCAAGGCATGAACCACCGATGGGAGCAGATGATTAGGAAGGTAGAGGTGCAGCTACCATATCAGATGGAGTTGATACAGCGCTGCCCGGCTCACAGCTGACACTTGAGCCTCCATGGACAGCTGGGAGTCTAGAATGACTCCCAAGCTGCGGACCTGGTCTTTCAGTACCAGGTGTACCCCATTCAGTACCAGGTCAACATCCCCTAACCTCCCCTTGTCTCCCACCAGAAGTACCTCGGTCTTGTCAGGGTTCAGCCTCAGCATGTTCCTTCCCATCCAGCCACCCACTGACTCCAGCCACTTGGACAGGGTCTCAGCAGCCAACCTTGGTGAGGACTTGAAGGAGAGGTAGAGCTGCGTGTCATCCGCATATTGATGACAGCGCACCCCAAACCTCCTGATGATAGCTCCCAGTGGCTTTAGGTAAATATTGAATAGCATCGGGGAGAGGATGGAACCCTACGGCACCCCACAAGTGAGCAGCCGAGGGTCCAAGGCCTCCTCCCCGAGAACCACCCTCTGGTACCTTCCAGAGAGGAAGGACCAGAACCACTGCAATACAGTGCCTCCCACACCCAACCCCTCCAGACGGTCCAGGAGGATACTGTGATCAACGGTATCAAAAGCCACTGAGAGATCGAGGAGGACTAGGAAGGAGCATTCGCCCCTGTCAAAAGCCCTCCTCATATCATCCACCAAGGCGACCAAGGCTGTCTCCATCCCATGTCCAGGTCTGAAGTCCGACTGGCATGGATCTAAATAATCGGCTTCATCAAAGTGTGCCTTCAACTGAGCCCCCACCACCCACTCGATCACCTTACCCAGAAATGGCAAATTGGAGACTGGGCGAAAGTTGTTTAGATCTTGGGGATCCAAGGAGGGCTTCTTTAGAAGCGGTCTTATTGCTGCCTCCTTAAGGGCTGATGGCATCACTCCCTCCTCGAGGGAGGCATTCACCACTGCCTTGATCCCCTCACCCAGTCCCTCCCTGCAGCTCATGATGAGCCAGGACGGCCAAGGATCAAACAAGCAGGTGGTTGGCCTCACAGATGAAAGCACCTTGTCCACTTCATCAGAAGGAAGAAGCTGGAACCGATCCCACAAAACCGGTCTGCCATTGGCCTCCTCCCGCTCACTCCCTGTGTCCACGACGTATGAAATCCCAATCTTAATCTGATTGATTTTATCTGCGAAGTGCTTCGCTAAAGCCTCACAGGAGGCTTTTGACTGTTCCAACGGATCCGGAACAACTGGACTGACCAGGCTCCGGACCACCTGGAACCGCCTCCTGGGGCAGCACCCCGCAGACGCGATGGTGCAAATTCTTTTTTGCTGCCTTCACTGCCACCTGGTAGGCACATGCCCCACCGCCACCAAGGTGGCACATGCTCCAGCAGCTGCCCAAAGATGCCAGGTGCTGATGCCAACCCGGATATGATAGGAAAACGTTATTAGTCCAAAGCTGTTCTTCCTAATCTCTCTTCTTCCCAAATGAGAATGGAATGATTAAATACCCATTAAATTTTAAGTCACCATAGGGATCCCATTCCATCCATGCTAAGTCATTCCTGCTATTCTATCAAGAGGAGACCAAGAAGAGGAGACCAAGGTGCTTGCAGATTGACTTCTTTATAATCTGCTCCAGAATTTTCCCAGGGATTGATGTCAGACCGACTGCTCTGTAGTTCCCAGGTTCCTCCTTCTTGCCCTTTTTGAAGATAGGAACAACATTAGCCCTCCTCCAGTCATCTAGCACTTCACCTGTCCATGATTTTCTAGTAATATTCATTCAGATACTTCTTTGTTTATGTTCAAATGTCTTCTTAAGATTAATCTTTTTCATCAGAATTTCCCTGACTTTTCTTTTATTGCTAAGCTTTTTTTTTTTCTTTTATTGCTTCAATTAGCTGTTATACTCTACCTCCCTATCTGTGTTGTGTTTTTAAGATGGTGAGTTTTGGTGCAGGGTGTATTTCCAGTCAGGTCCAGCCCTAGGTTTCAAAGGCCCTGGGCAAATCAGCTGCAGTGGCACAGAAGGAGCACTCAGCAGAGCTCTAGGCCTGCTCTGCACACATATGCACTCTGCACACATGTCCCAAACATGATTTTTCAAAGATAATGGACAGTGGTTCTGAGAGTTCTTCTGCCAGTTCCTTTATTACTTTAGGATGCACTTTGTTGGGCCCTGGAGATTTGAACTCGTTCAAAAGTAATCAGGTGTTCCTTGACCATTTGCCTATCAATCTCAAGCTGCAATCCTGCCCCTTCAGCTTGTACTTGAGGTTTGCCAGGGGGGACATAGACCCTCTTTCGGGAGAAGACCGATCCAAAGTAGGAATTGAACACTTCTATCTTCTCGTTATCTTCTGTTATCATTTGGCCGTCTTCAATGTGTAGTTGAACCACCATTTCTTTCCTCTGTCTTTTACTATGCATGTATCTGAAGAAAGCTTTTTTGTTGCTTTTAGCATCCCTCGCTAGCCTCAGCTCATTCTCAGCTTTAGCCTTCCTGACACTATTCCTGCAGTTCTGTGCTACCTGCCTGTACTCTTCCCTGGTAGCCTGGCCTTCCTTCCACTTCCTATGTGTGTCCTTTTTTTGTTTTCAGGTCATCTCTAAGCTTTTTGTGAAGCCACATTGGCTCCTTCTGTTGCCCTCTGCCTTTTTTCCTTGTGGGAATTGTTTGTAATTGTGCCTTTAGAATTTCCTTTTTTAAAAACTCCCACCCATCATCGACTCCTTTCCTCATTAGAGTTGCTTGCCATAGGACCTTACTTATTTATCATTGTTATGAGTTGATTAAAATTGGCTTTCCTAAAATCCAGGGTACGCGTTTGGCTACACTCAGCTTTTGCTTTTGCTTGAATCAAGAAATCAAGTATAACATGGTCACTTTCCCCCAGGGTTCCTGTGACTGCCACTTTATGCACTAAGTCATCTCTGTTGGTTAGAATCAAGTCAAGGATAGTCGATCCTCTAGTTCCTTCCTCCACTTTCTGTAGGAGGAAATTATCAG
This sequence comes from Shinisaurus crocodilurus, assembly GCA_021292165.1. Classification (NCBI taxonomy): domain Eukaryota; kingdom Metazoa; phylum Chordata; class Lepidosauria; order Squamata; family Shinisauridae; genus Shinisaurus; species Shinisaurus crocodilurus. Next base: position 77,723,429 of record CM037878.1, read on the forward strand.
CAACACAAGTCAGGAATTTCTTGGAGGGCCCATGTTTGGCAGAATTTGTCTCCCAAAAGATATCAGGGAAATTGAAGGCGCCCCCGCCCCATTACTACAACATCATGTATGCCTGCGAAACATGGACTCATAAACATCATTTCCACCTCCTTGAAAGATTTCATCAACGTTGCCTCCGTAAAATCCTGAGAATTACTTGGGAAGATGGGCGAACAAATGTCAGTGTACTGGAAGAAGCAAAGACTACTAACGTTGAAAAAATGATCCTTCAATATGCCAACTTCAATGGACCGGTCATGTTGTTCGAATGTCTGACTGCCGTCTCCCAAAGCAGTTACTTTATTCCCAACTCAAGGATGGAAAGCAGAATATCGGTGGTCAGTATAAAATAGCGATGCATCCAAAGCTGGGTCGCGCCCCCGACTCGATTCTCTGTGGGGGCGGCCGACCCGACCCGATCTTCTGAGCGGCGCGGAGAGGTTCTCCGCGCCGCTTGATCGAACTTCTCCAGCCCCGTCCGTCACTTCCGAGACCGGAAATGACGCGACGGGACCCTTCGCAGGCACAGAACGCGCCACAGGGGTCCAGCGCGCCTGCGCAGGGTTCCGTCGCGTCATTTCCGGTCCCGGAAGTGACGCGACGGGACGGGCCGCCCCAAAGAAAAAAGGTAAGGCCTCGCCGGGCGTGAGCAGTGCCAATTTTGGCCTGGTTTTGCCCGGCGAGGCTCGATTCTACATCTCTAGAAAAGGTTTAAAGATGTTCATAAGACTAATCTAAAAAAATGCAATATAAACATCAAAAACTGGGAAGCTGTGGCCCATGAACGATCTAAATGGAGGTTGGCCTTTCACAAAGGTTCCGTGGACTTTGAAGAAGCCCAAGTGCAACGTGAAAGGGAGAAACGTGCTAAGCGAAAAGCACGTCAAACAAATCCTTTACAGGACCCTCTTCCATCTGGTAACCTGTGCCCTCACTTTGGGAAGCTGTGCGGATCTAGAATTGGCACAGTCACTTACGGACCCATCGCTAGAGTCTACACAATTTTTTAGAATTTCCTCCTTTTATAATTTTCTTTTTGTAATTTTATCCTGGAAGATAATCTTACTTGGTCACAAGTGATCGCCTACTACTACTACTGTCTCCTTGAAATTTTGGCAATTTGCTTTTCAAAATTTCATGTTTGGGACATGTGTGCAGAGTGCATATGTGTGCAGAGCAGGCCTAGAGCTCTGCTGAGTGCTCCTTCTGTGCCACTGCAGCTGATTTGCCCAGGGCCTTTGCAACCTAGGGCTGGACCTGACTGGAAATACACCCTGCACCAAAACTCACCATCTTAAAAACACAACACAGATAGGGAGGTGGAGTATAACAGCTAATTGAAGCAATAAAAGAAAAAGAAAAAAGCTTAGCAATAAAAGAAAAGTCAGGGAAATTCTGATGAAAAAGATTAATCTTAAGAAGACATTTGAATATAAACAAAGAAGTATCTGAATGAATATTACTAGAAAGAAAATTCCAAAAATAGGGACTTGTAGTAAGTAGAGAAAGGATGAGTAGGAGAGGTGAGCTTCACAAGGACACATGTACCAAAAGAACTGAGAATGGCTGGGCTGGGTGAGGACAAGACATAGAGCTGAATTAAATATGAAAGATAAGGAGGTGCAAGTCAATGCAATAATTGAACAATAGACCCAGGACAAGTGGGAATGCCCCAAAATGTTGTAGTGTGCAGTGTGTCAGCCATGCCTTCCTCTAAGATATTCCATTCCCCCTCCCAGTTTTTTGTTTCCCCTCCCAAACAGACATTCAGCATTCTAAGGTCACTGAGCATGCTCAATTCTCATTGGACTGTTTCTGAGAGTTTTTGTCCCCTTCTGATATTTTTCTTAACAATTTTTTGTACTTTGGCAAAACTTGGCGCTCTGAGCATTGCTGTTTCTCGGTGGTCCTATTTTGGCTACAATCCTCCTGTCGGCACTCACTAACTGGGTTCACTATAGAGTGGTTTTAAATTTAATGTGGAAAATAAGTAGAAGCCAATGGAGTTCACAAAACAAAGGAGTGTCAAAGTGGCATGACACTGTCATACATCTACTCTTTTTCTGTTATGGGACTTAAGGTGGTACAGATGAGGCTCCCAAGTCATTTCTCATCCACCCCCAGACCTGTTTAGCTTCAGCAAGGTTCTGCATGTTTTATGTTCTGGTCTTATCAATAGTACATCTGGATTAAATTAATGCAAACTTGTTTATTACTGCTGCTTGCTCCTCTTCCCATCTTCTTAGCTTTGTGTGGTTTTAAGATTGCTTGTTTGATTTTTGAAGGTTGTGGGCAGCCCTGAGGGTTCTATTTCAGAACAGAAAGGCAGCATATAAGGGCAGTATCCAATGTTAGCCCTACTTAGAGTAGACCCATTGAAATGAATAGGACCTTCAGTCCCATTCATTTCAATTAGTCTACTCCAAGTAGGGCTAACATTGGATGCTATCCTAAGGCTGCAATTCAATACGCACTTACCTGGGAGTAACTCGGTGGGATTTATTTCTGAGTAGACATGTGTAGGATAGCCCTGTAAATGTTTAAACAATCCGTGCTAGTGTTTGCATGTTGCAGAATGGTGAGCTGGCATTTATTGCAGATGAACTACTAAGAAATAAAGGGATACGTAACCATCTTGTAGGACGGCTTACGCTGGCTCAGCTTGTCTGAGTGTGGAAAGCTAAGCAGGGTCAAGCCTGGTTATTACTTGGATGGGAGACCCCTCCTCTAGTTTCCTGCATTGAGCAGGGGGTTGGACTTGATAGCCTTGTAGGCTCCTTCTAACTCTATGATCTATGATGTTTTCTATGACTCTTGGCCAGAAGTGGCCTGCAAGAGGAGACGACCATGTATGAATGCATGCTGTCCCGATGGAACTGAGCGAAGGTGTTTTTTAAAATTATTATTCCAAGGAAAGCGTCTTGTGCCTTAAGTTCGGTGGGATTCCTCCCGAGTAAGAAAATCTGAGCTGGGATCTCGGTGTGTGCAAAGAGGCGCTTCCCTGAACCTACGGGCTTCTCCCTCTCTCGGGGCCACATTATTCTGCCCCAATGTGAGTTTGGACGCGGCTGCGGCACCGCGCTCGGCCGTTTCAGAGGTAGCGGCCCCTGTAGGCCGACCAGGAGGGGAGGGAGCAGCGGCGCCGGGGGAAGGCGCTTGGCTTCCGGGCGCCGCGGCCCGGCCCGGGTGGGTGTCGGACTCCGTCAGTGCCACGGTGTCTCCTGCTGCACGGAGAGGGAGCGACGGCGGAGCGAAGAGTCCTGCCAGCGCGACCCGCTTCGGAAGCCGATCTGAGCCGATCCGATCCCCGCTGCCAGGTCCCCCGCATGCAGCCCTCACCCTGGAGCGGAGGCGGCGGATCGAGGAGCTCTCAAGATCCTCCCGGCAGCGGCTGCTCCAGTCCAGGGACAGGATGTTCTCCAAGATCACCTCCATCCTGCAGCACGCCGTGGAGGCGGTAAGGCCACCGGCGGCGCCCGCCACGCAAGTCCGGGGATCCTATTGGGCCTATGCTGGGGACGCACTTTTCGAGGCCCTCCCTCGATCTTTTCCTCTTGTTACACCGGCCCCGTCCCTCAGACTGCCATGTCCCCCGATATCTGCTTCTTTATTTCTGCCGGCGGCGGGGTGGGGGACCCTGACTCGAACGAGGGGCAAATGGGGAAGGGTTTGTAGATTGCCAGGAGCGTGACGAGTCCCCAAAACGTAGTCTTTATGTGCTTCTTTCCTTCCAGTCTCCGGTTGGGTTGGGTTACGTGCTCTATTCTACTTATTGTTTGTTTATTATAAGCATTTTAAAAAAGGTTGCCCTTCAATCATATTCCTAGGGCGGTTTACAAAACGAATAAAACCATTAAACTGTAAACATAAGAAGTAAATAGTTGAGCGACACACCACGAAATGGTAAAAAGCACCATAGAACAATCAGCAGGATTAAAATTGCATCTAAGAAGATCTAGAAACGTAAAGGCATTTGCCCGGCACCGAAAGGACAATGAATTTAGACACCAGGAAAAGCTCTCTGGCGAACCTTTCTTTCTGGCTCCATAGAATCTGTCTATATAGACAATAACAATTGCTCGTGTGGTGTGTGTCTTCAAAGCGGTTTCTTGTCTGGGAGGGAGGCTGCCCAGAGTGGGGAAGCCTCCTCTGCTGAAAGGAGGGAGCTTTGAAAGGACGGATCAGGCCTGCTGTCAGCTGCCCCAGTCTGTAGTTTCAAAGGCATCCTTCCTCAGTTTGGAAGCTGCCCAGAGTGTGGCAGGCAGCCTCCCATCTGAGCAGGGGGAGCTCCTTCCTGTGCACCAAGCATAGAAATCAAACGGGTTGGCGCCAGAGGCACAGCACAGGTCACTTCATCCCTCTGCCACAGAAGTCTGATGTGCTTCTAGGCTGGATGCACAGGAGGTGAAGCCTTTTCTTGCACTTTCAGCATAGGAGCCAAGCAGGCTGGTGGAGGAGGCAGGAAATGTTTACTAGCCTGCTTTTTGCTCTTATGGGGCGGGGTGCTCCCATCCATCCTCTGCAGAGTCTGCAAGCCCGTCTTAAGAGTAAAAAGCAGGCAAGTAAAAAATGTTGCAAGCTGGTAACTTTTAGGGACTAATTTACAAGGCTGTCTTGCACTGCAGTCGTATGCCCAAGTAACTGTATTAAGTTCCCTCAAAGTCAGTGGGACTTAACTTCTGAGTAAACATGCATAGGATTGTAATGAAGGGTAAAAACTAGTGTTGGACAAATGACAGTTTCAAGAACAGTGACCACTGGCGTGTTGTGATGTGCATTCAATGAACGCCTAAGGACTTGACATAAGGGAGGTTCACATGAACCCTTCCCTTGTATTGGAGGAATGTAGGAGGGGGCCTCGTACGCTACCACTGATGTCTCCCTGCCTCTGCCCAAGGTAGAAATGCTTCCCAGGGCTCTCCTGGCCAGACTGGGAAAGGGCTGTACAAACATACTGATGTGCACACACACAGCTCCTCCATGCATGTGGGGGCCTTGATTGGGCCGGGGCCACTCTCATGAGGTCTAAACACATACAGGAGTGTGCCCTTTGCCACACTGGCCAAACATGTGGATGATGGGGAAGTGTTTCCACTGCAGGGGGTGGCTATGTGTGTGGCTGTGGCACATGGTGGGGGCAGGGGCTAGCCCATGCAACCCCTCTCCTGGATTCTGTCAGTATTTATGGGGGGTGGAGTCATGTGAACCTCCTTGGTATCTGAAGTAAGGTGAAATGTGTGACTCAGTGAAGCTTTGGAAGAGGAGTTAGTTCGCGTGCCTCGATTTCCTCTCACTTTTTGTGTTCTTTCCTTGGAAATGCTCAGCCTCCACCCACCCCCCTGTCCCTTTGACTGTGCACAAGGGATCACCAACAGTGTATAAATTAAGTGATTCCCCCAACCCCACCCTGTGATGTGTCCACATACCCAGTGAACCCTACCCTTACTGCCACATCTTTACTTCTCCCAAAGTTACCTGGTAGCTGGGTGGCATCTGCTAGGCCTCTCCCTCTCTCTGACACATACATTCTGAAATAGCAATGTTTCTGATGCAAGGAGCCTTAGGGTTCTATAGGGCTTGACACTTGGGATTCCCGGAGAAGGATGTTTCCCAGGGCTCCTTCCACTGGGATGCTGCTGTTGTAGCATTCGAAGTACTGAGAAGCTGAGGGGAGAGAACTTGCTGCTAGTTCTGCCCAACCCAGGGTGCCAGGTAAGTTTGGGCGAAGAGATGGAGCAAGGGAGGAAAAATTGACTGGCAGTGATGGATTGAAGGAGGAACCCCCAGTTTGAAACAGGCCTGTGGCTTATGCTGGCTCAGCTAGTCTGAGTGTGGAAAGCTAAGCAGGGTCAGGCCTGGTTATTACTTGGATGGGAGACCCCTCCTCTAGTTTCCTGCATTGAGCAGGGGGTTGGACTCGATAGCCTTGTAGGCTCCTTCCAACTCTATGATCTATGAAATCTATGAAACCCAGACAAAATTTGGAAGTGGCTATGTTTGCTTAGTATTGTGGTGAGGCATTTGAACTGTGGGAGTTTGAATTCTGAACTGCCTTCCATTACTAACTCAACCCAGTTGTCCCTTAAAATTAAGAGGCATCTACCATCTCTAATATTTGATGCTTCAGGGCTGAGTTGACATTTCTTCACCTGTCAGTGGTGCATTATGACAATTGTGCCAATTAGGCATTGAGTTAGATATATCTGAGGCCTGTCTAAACCTGTCAGCAGGCAGTTTTTTTTAAACATGTCTTATGTTATCTGGTCCTAAGTAATGAAACAGGCCTTTTGAGTTGCTTCATATACCAGCTCATTTCCACTCTTGGGGCAAAAGTTCATTACAATTACTTTTTTACCTTCCATAAAGTAGCCAGGTAATTCCAGCTGATTCTATGACCTGTGGCAAAGAATTCCAAAGGTTGATTATACGCTTGTGCAAAGTGGGACTTGCCTCTGAAGAGTTGCATTGCCCTTTAATTTGCTGTAACATCTCCTTGTGTAAGCATTATGAGATGACTTGAAAGAGAAGATCTCTAGAGCTTTCTTTCATCTTTGACAAATTTAAATGCCTCACTCAATGCAGAATAGTCCTGTGCTATGCCAACCATATCTTTATAGAGTGAAGCTTCTTATTTAATAAAAAGTTATAAAATCCTAGTTTGTATAGCCTATTACCATGTTACTCCCTTAACCTCAGAGCTCTTTGGTCTTCTAATTCAGACTTCCAGCGGACTGCTTCACTATCTGTATTTTTTAGGTGTACCTATAAGATGTTTTCAGATACATTTGGAAATGTAAAGATAGCAAACATATGTATCATGTAAATACCCTTGTCAGGTTCCTGGGATTGGCTGCAGCTATGTTTTGAATGCAGAACTGGTTTTTGGTCTGATTAAAGCCATTTATCTCAGTTATTTAATTCATTTAAATTAAGTAAAAGTTTAAAATGATATATATAAAAATTATTTATCATCATTTACTAGTTGGATCACATGAAATACAGTTGCTACATGTTAAAATCCAATGATTCTCTACTCATTTCACTGGTTAGAACACAGTTTATTTGTACTTCCGATTTCATGTATAATTCTAGAGATAGTCCATGCTAAAATATCAATAAAGCTCAAAAGCAAGCAGTGCTACAGTGTGTGGTAACATTGTTTTTGTTGGACATATATCAAAAAAAGTGAGCCCCAAAGTTCTATTGAGGGCACGATAGGAAATGTGAAAGAAGATTTGCACCGCTTTGATAGCACTGTGTAATCAGCATCTTCTAAAAAGCCACATCAAGATTGGGTCTTTATGGACCCTCTCTGGACCCTCTGGACCCAGAAGACCTTAACAACTTTAGGCCAGTGGCGAATGTTCCTTTCCTGGGCAAGGTCCTTGAATGGGTGGTGGCCAACCAGCTCCAGGCGCTCTTGGATGAGACTGATTATCTGGATCCATTTCAGTCGGGGTTCAGGCCTGGTTTTGGCACAGAAATGGCTTTGGCTATCACCTGCTTGGTGCGCCATCTTTTAAAATTTGCAGTCTGAAAAGCCCGCAGAACAAGCCCTTCATTCCCAACCAGTTATCTCTGCAGTCCTTTCTAGGAAGTTGTGTGTGTGGTTACTTTGTTATAATCATAACTTGGTTTATTTGAGCAGCAACAGTAGTGACCCAGTAGCAAATCCAAAGAAGTCTGGCCCACAAAATTGTATCCTTTAGCTTTAATTTCTTCAACATTACTTACTTTCTTCAAAGTAAGGGTTTCTTTTAAACAGGTTTTTTCTTTTTTGACAGGTTCATTTGCAGTCATGAAAACCTTATATGTTCCGGACAACGCTGTTTAGCCCTTTCAAAAACCCTGTTTTAAAAGAAACCCTTACTTTTGACAGCTGTCATGAGTAAGTGCTCCCATAAATGGGGTGGGCTGCACTTTTCCACTTTCCCAAGCACCTAGAGGCTCGGGAAACGGTGGGAAAGGTGGAGGACACTGAGAACTGTCAGGTCCAAACTAAAAACCTAGAGGATCTCACTGCAAAGGGGGTGATCTACTCACCAACCCCTTTCTCAAGCAAAGGTCTTCTCGTAGCTTTACTTTCACTTGACAGTTCACCATTTGACAGCTGTCAAGTGAAAGCAAAGTAATGTATTTGAAGCCTGGCTTTGTCAATGTCCATGTGTAGTGCCTGTTTTGACAGCAAGCACTTACCAGGACATTGATCAGGCAAGGCTTCAAATTTCAGGTAGTCAGATGTGCGCATTTGAGCAACTCTGAACTACCAATCAATAGACAAACCAAAAAAATACTGGGGAAAATTGTGCACATTTCTGGCACAAAAAAATAAAATAAAATAAAGTGGTGAACCCAGTGACAGCCCCTCCAATGTGCAGCTTGGGCACTTGGAGGGGCTGTCATGGGCTGTCACTTCGGAGACCGCAAAAAGTGATCTCCGGGGGGGGGAAGGGGAGGGGAAGCCATGGCGCAACCACAGAAGGAGTTGCAGTTGCAGCGAGGGAGAGTGAGCCAGTGACAGTCGCTCAAAAGTGCCACTTGAGCACTTGGTGGAGTAGCTGTCACTGGCGGTGGCCCGGGTGAGCTTGGCAAGAGCAGTAAGGGTTTTTTGCCACTCTTGCCGAGTGTCTCGTTTGCCGCTTCCCCGGACCCATGATGGGATTGGTGTGCTGGATTCGGATGAACTTGTGAAGCAGTCATGAGAACTTGTGAAGTTCTCATGACATGGCAACCCATCATGGGTCCAGCAACCCCTAGATCGAGCCTTGGGTTGGCAGGATGGCTTGTTGGGGGAAAAACAAGCCACCCTGCGGGGATCGGTCCAGATTCACATGTCACAACAACCCACCGTGGCTAGTTACCCATGATGGGTTGCCATGTCATGAGAACTCAGTCGTTCTTTTGAATAAACTTTGAAAAGACCCAGACTAGAGGCTGTGCTTAGAGTCCTCTGTATGCATAGAGCTACTATTGCTGGCTATGACAGAAAAAGTGCCACTAACATTCAGAACACTTTGGTTTTCCATTGACCACAGCTGGGAAGCTCCCCCTGCACACATGTGCCTGCTTCACAAGTTCATGGGCAAAGTTTCTATTGTATTTTATACATTTTTGCACTGTGGCACACCTATGTTTGGAAGCATTAATTGAATTGTCCTGTAGGTTTTCCTACAGGCCAAAATGGGGAAAATATCTTGATTCTGCTTTCTCTTTTTTTTTTCTTTAGCTTGCGCCATCCCTTCCATTGCAAGAAGACTTTGTTTACCATTGGAAGGCGATTACCCATTACTACATAGAGACATCGGGTAAGAGAAAGTTCTTTGCATCTTCATCCTTGAAGTATGCAGAAGGTAATACTTTGTTATCAATTAAAAGTGATGATCTGAGAAATAATAAAATTAAGGGGGATATAATTAGTGGGCTTTGCATATTACACTTCACAATTACTTTCAAAATTCATTCAGTTGTGCTAACACAGAGAACTGAAGTCTTTAGATGATGCAATTGGTTCCTATGACCTTGTTCCTCTTTGCATTCCAATGACGGTTATTTGTAGACAGTTGCATAAGAAGGAATAGCGAGCTTGCCACTAGATTATTTATATGCTTTCAGCATGGCAGTAAAAATTGCTTCCAGATTTATCATACAAAATTACATCACCTTTGCTTTCAGTTTGCTGGAACTAATAAATACTTCTTATATTAATTTACACCAGTGTAAGATTAAAATTATTTCTCTTTTCACATAAATTAAATATGTTTCATACTGAGATTTAACATAAGAAAGTAATTGTACAAAATGTAAATAACACGTAGGCAGCGTGCGTGCAACAGCGCAAGCTCCAGATTTTTGAGTGCCCTTGGGCAAAACTCTCTCAATGGCCCCCCACCATTAGTGAGTCTACCTTCTCACCACCACTGTCATCAGCTGCGACTGCTCTTCATCCTCTTTCCCATCATTGCTTGCTTGGCAGGCAGAGAGTCAGTGAGCAGGTATTGTGGCTCCTCCCCATCACCCGCACCATTGTCTGGGTCAGAGCAAGAGGCAGGTGAAGAAGCAGGTTGCAGTGGTGAAGAGGAGCAAGTCCAGGGGCTTGTCAGTGGGCTGCTGCTGGGGTGTGGGCCCTCGGCAGGTGCCCAAGCATGTCTACCTTGACGCTGGCCCTGGTGTGCAGCTGAGATTATTGTTAAGCATTTTGTGCCAGCAATGGAGCTCAGTCATCCTGTTTCTATCCTTTTTGGAAAGTTACAGTCCAGATAGTTATTTAAAATATATTGTAGAAGCACTATAGCATCAAGGTCATCCCCACTCATTTGATATGAAGGGCAGCTCCACAGATGCACACTTATTTCAAAGCTTAGCTGAAGTAACAAATTCACTTTTATTTTTTTCTATTGCTCCTTTTACACGGAAAATAGGTTTTAAAAAACCCAATAAAATGTGTTTGAGTGTAACGTAAGGAATGTTTAATTGAGAACAGAGACTGTATTTTTATTGGAAACTCTTTCTGTAGATGACAAAGCTCCAGTAACTGATACCAATATCCCATCCCACCTGGAGCAGATGTTGGATATTTTAGTTCAGGAAGAAAATGAGAGGGAATCTGGGGAAACAGGGCCTTGCATGGAATATCTGCTACATCACAAGATCTTGGAGACTTTGTACACCCTGGGCAAAGCTGATGTAAGTATATCAGGTTGTGCTCCAAAAAGCTCAGATTCTGTGGTTGGATGTAAAGGTACATGCTTAATACTCTTTCAGTATCTGGATTTTTTATTTCTCTTATTTTTCTATTCCTATTGAGAATGAAATGTTGTTGTGTTAGAAATGTTAAATATTGGTGAAGAAATGCTGAACATTTTCCAAGTAGATCACACCCTTCTGCATCTCTTGGAAGAATGGATAGATTCAAGAGGCATGGATCCGACAGACATGAACCTGAAATTTAGTTGAAAGTACAGTAGGGATTCAAAGAGCCTTGTACAACCTGCACACGACCTCTTGAGTTCTCTCCATCTTGGTAGCCTCCCCGCCCCCCCACAACAGCACTCTATGAGACGTGAGAGGCAGCTGTCAGGAGTAAAAAATTGCCCACTTATGTGTCTTTGTGAAAGCTCTTTGTTATTTATTTATTCATTCATTCATTCCTAAAAGTTTTAGTTTGTATGCCACTTCCACAAGATTGTGACTGGCTTACAGGATATCGTATGAATAACAGTGAATATAACCACTCAAAACATAATATACTTTAAACCATTACAAATGTCAATAAATCAATACATAAACAATATAAATAAGTCGGTACAACTAAGGTAACCATATAAAACAACAATTTATGCAGAAGCATGGGCCTCTTTGGATCTCAGTCCACATTAGTCTGAAATGCTGATATGACCTATATTAGGGGTGCAGAACCTCTTTCAGCGCAGGGGCCAAATTCCATTTTGGAGAAGACAGGCCTGTGGCTTACGCTGGCTCAGCTTGTCTGAGTGTGGAAAGCTAAGCAGGGTCAAGCCTGGTTATTACTTGGATGGGAGACCCCTCCTCTGGTTTTCTGCATTGAGCAGGGGGTTGGACTCGATAGCCTTGTAGGCTCCTTCCAACTCTGTGATCTATAATCTATGAAGCTCTGGGGGAGCCACATTCCATTGGAGGGCAGGGGCCAAAGGCAAAAGGGATGAGGCCAAAATACCAGCCTATTTTAGCTTAAAGCTCTTACTGCTGATACCTATGCCTTTGGAGGGGCATTTCAAAATTTTAGAATGGAGAAAAAACTGCACAAAAGCCAGGAGATTACCGAATGATCATGGTTGGGGGAAACTGGCATGGTCTGGGGACCCCTGAAGGGCTGGATCGGGGGCCCTGGCCTGAAGTTCTGCACCCCTGAACTATACAATGTACATTGCAAAGGTCTGGCCTTCTTAACTGATTTGGCTCTACGCTACAGTTTTTCACCAAATCTCTTTGTTATAAAAGTAATTAAATACTGTTAGTGAAGGGCAGCACAATCCTATGGCTGCTAAACAGTGTCTAGACGGCTGTAGGATTTTTCAGAATCCCAGCTCTGACCTCGGAAAATCACTCTGAGGTCAGAGCTGGGACTCTGAACTTGGAGCGCCCTCCCCTCACCCCAGCAGCTGGCACAAAAAAATAACTGCACGGCTGTGGCTCTGAAGTGGCAAATGCGACCACGGAGATGGGGTTTAGGGAGTGTTCTGTGCGGAGGGGAGGAGACAGGCACTGCCATGCTACGAAGTATCCTGGTGGCGCTTCAGCCTCCTTCCCTCCCACTCTGAGGCACCTCAGTTAGATGGCCGAAATCAGCCATCTAGCTGAGTTGCAGGGCGGGAAAGCATGGAGGCAAACTGCACCTCTGCGCTCCCCCTCCCTCCATAGGAGGATGCCCAGAATCCTCCAAGTTCGGAGAGCAACAGGCATCCCGATTGGATTGCACTCTTAATGTTTTAATGCTTCGTTGTGCTTTTGTTTATCAGTTTCCACATTCTTCTTATTTCATGTTGGTTGTTCCTCTGTTTTCTAGTGTCCTCCAGGCATGAAACAGCAGGTTTTATCTTTTTATACGAAACTTCTGGGAAGAATACAACAACCTCTTCTCCCACACATAAATGTACACAGACCTGTCCAGGTACTGAACTTGCTTTAAAGGAATACATTTTATTGGCTCTCCTTGAATATTGGGTATAATGTTTCAGTTTTGCTGGTTTAAGAACTTTGACAGAAAAATTCAAATATACCCAGAAGTAGAGATTTTTTATTGGGGTTTTATTTTCTGTAGTTGCTTGATGATGATGGTGATGGTGATGATGGTGATGATATTTCTTTGACAGAAATTAATCAGACTTTGTGGTGAAGTCCTGGCAACACCCACAGAAAATGAAGAAATCCAGTTTCTCTGTACAGTGTGTGCAAAGCTGAAACAAGATCCATACTTGGTTAACTTCTTCCTTGAGGTGGGTAGATCCCATAACTTGATAGCCTGTTCCTGAAAAAGCATCCTAAGAATGATATAGCAGTTTTTGTCCTTTTAAAAATTTCATTTCACCCCAAGGTATACAGGTACTTTTTCTAGGTGCATCAGGACACTAGTTCTTATGCTGTTTGTGTACTGCTCCTAAACTAAATAGTTCAAGGGTAGTGTTTTGTAATTCTAATTTCCCTTTGATGTAACTCTTTTTTCCCCCCTGTGAGAACCAAAGAGGAGTTAAATTGCTTTAAGGGCCAATTAAACACAGAATCATTTTCTTAGTTTTATAATATGTACCTTATATGGATTGTACACCCCCTGGGTAGAAACATGATCAGGGTTAATGCAAACTAGTAATTATATGATCCAACCCTGCCCCACTAAATTTCGGGGTAGCTTTTCCCCATTATAGCACTGCTGGAGGGCATGTATATCACTAGGGAGAGGAACACAGTACCCATGTCATCCCAGTGGATGCTGATGGAGGCCTTGGAGGTTGTTAACAGCCAGGGTACCAATTTCACAATCTAGAAGTGTTAGCTACGCCATTAGTAGATACGATTGGCTGGTGGGTCATCATGAGCCTTAGCCTTGGATAACTTTTTGAAGCTTCCTCTGTCCAGCAGTAAAGGAGAGAAGTTGGAAGATCTCCCTGGGTTTCAAGTAGCTTCTGACTATAACCATCCGCCATGAGTGCCCCTTGGAAATATGTGAAATATCAGCACCTACCATGTTGGTGTCTTGGACTGCTCTGGGAAAAGTTGCTACGCCATATTTGTAGACACAGTGTGTCAAAACTAAGCATACGTCACTTGAGATTGTGATTGCCTTGGCTCTCTGGAGCTTTGCTGCAAACCCCCAGTCAGCCTCTGTGGTGGTCAGCATGCGTGTCTGGTATACACAGTCAGCAGCTGCAAAGCAAATAAAATTCTGTGTCATTGTCCTTTGCTCTTTTTACAATTCCCCTGTAACTGAAGAGTAATAAATGTTTGTGGTTACATGGGAATCCTTGCTCTGAGGAGAGGGTTCTTTGTTTTCTGTTTGCCACCGGAATGTCAGGGACCAGATGCTGCACATATCACTGTGTGTCTTGCTGGAATATATAGTTTGAATATCTAGCAGTATCATTCACAGTCCTGTCTAGTAATATACAGTATCTCGTTGAGAGGAAGCCAAGTTTCTGTCACTCCTCCTTGTAATCTCGGAGGCCACAGAAATTAAAGCTGAGCATAGGAGTGGGGAAAAAATTATGTTGGAAGGAGATATATGAAGTCTTGGCTTATATAAAGCTATTCTACAAAGGTCTCCTACTCATAGTGATCACTGGCGTATAGAATTAGTTTACACACTGCAGTAGGGAGATTGTGTGGGCCTCTAATGGCAGCTTTAGCCGTGCTTTTCTACAGCCTCCAGGCAGTGTGAAGCTCTCACTTTCTCTTCAAAGCAAAATAGTTTTTAACCTTCTTTTGCCTGTGTGGGACTGTGTTTTTTTTGGGGGGGGGGGGTTGCTCAGTTTTCAGAAGGATCTGAAGAGCACATTTTCAGAACTCAGGCACTTTCCTTGTAGATCTCAGTAATAAATTCCAGTTTTGTGTGCACAATCAATGAATAAAGCCATGGCAAGTAGTGTCTTCACATTTTTCATGAATTTGAAACATTATGTTAGAAACAGACTTATGGAAAAGAATTATGCAGAGCAAATGGCATTTGCTGCAGTATTCCAAGTCCTCATCTGAATGGTACTTGGAATTTGTTTTCTATAGAAACTTTTCTACAGCGATTGTTATAATCTGCATAAGAAGTCTTTATTTATTTATTTATTTCATTTTTATACCGCCCAATAGCTGAAGCTCTCTGGGCGGTTTACAGCAATTAACAAGACAGTCCCTGCCCGCAGGCTGTACCAATGAACCTCAATTCTGCAATTAGAATAAATTATACAAACTAAGTATGTTTGCATACATTTTTGTCTTGCACATATTCTTTTTTCAAGATTAAAGTCTAAAAAACCTGATTTTTAACTTTGAAGCAAGGAAAGGATGACATAAAACAGAGTTAAGTATAAAAACATAAGAAGAGCCCTGCTGTATCAGACCGAAGGCCTATCTTGTCCAGTGGCCAACCAGATGCCAATTGGAAGCCCACAGAATCTGTCAGGATCAGAGGAGAAGGGAATAGTAGATGTGGGAGAGGGCTTATAAAGCTGTAGTCCTGTCCACACTTACCTGGAAGTAAGTTCCATTGAACTCAGTGGGGCTTACTTCTGAGTAGATACCTATAGGACTGCACTGCATTAAAGCAACTTCCAGCCCTCTGTTAGCTCCTGAGCCTTCACCAGATATTCCTTGTATAATTTCAGGTTCTTTCTCCTTAACCAGGGCTAGAAACTGTTTTTAAAAAGAGAGTTGCAGTTATTGGGATGCTCACTTCTATCTCAGAAAGCAGATTCTTTGCTTTTGTGGTGATATTATAGAAGCATGGAATATAGACGACACTGCTGTATTTCTCACTGTATTACTTTCTCTTGTAAACTAAGTAAATATATTCATTCATTCAAAGCATTTCTATCACTCTGTTCAGTCAAAAGACTCCCAGAGAGGCTTACAAGAATCAATAATCAGACAGCCCCCTGCCCTTAGGCTCACAATCTGCAAAGACAGGTGACACAAGGAAAGGGATTGGGAGGAAGGTGGTGGCGGGGAGCATGATGGTAATGCATAGATTTCATAGATCATAGAGTTGGAAGGAGCCTACAAGGCTATCGAGTCCAACCCCCTGCTCAATGCAGGAAACTAGAGGAGGGGTCTCCCATCCAAGTAATAACCAGCATGATTCAGTTCCCCAGATGGATGGGAATATATCAGGTGAACTCAAGTTTTTCACTGCACCTATTGTTCTTCTGGGCTGTGTTGGCCTGTTCCTCTTTTCTTTCTTCTCTTCTGCAGTTTCTCTTCTTTTGAGTTCAAGCCTAATCTGTTTCGTCTCCCATTCTGGTGGCCTTTGGGCAAGGGAGGGGCCACCAGGAGCTAGCTGTGTTTGCTGCTTCCATCCCCTCAGGGCAAGATCCCTATGTTGCTTATTTTATCGATTACCCTTCTTTGCTTTTGTTGTCTTTAATAAAGTTTGAAGTGAAAATACACAACCCATACATCTTGAAAGAGCTCATAGGGTCAGATTTGCTTGGATTTTGTTCAGTTACCACAGTGAACAGTTTAATTTTTAAAAATTTTTTTTTAATCTGAACCCAAAGAGATGCTTTCCACATATCATTTGCTGCTGAACTGAATTGGGTTTCTTTTCTTTCTGTTAAGTTCAGCAAACTGTTGCTTGCTCTTGCTCTCCTCAGTGGTCTGGTAGTGAAGTCCCTTGGTGGTGGTGATCTTGAATCAGAAAACGTAGAGCCTATTTCATTAAACTTTCCTATTAGGTGATTCAAGACCCTGTCCTACATACTTCCAGGAGGCAGGTGAGCAAGTGGGCTTCAGAACTGCATGAACAGAAAAGTGAATCTTAACTGTCTTCTTGAGTTTAATGCATAAACTGTCTTGTTGTTGCAATCCACTAACCCTGTAATATGGGGAGCAGATTCCAGTTGGCAACCACCATATTGGAGTGGCCTATACTTAACATAAGAGCCATGCTGGATCAGACAAAGGATGCATCTAGTCCAGCGTTCAGTTCACACAGTGACCAACCAGCTGCCCACTTGAAACCCGCAAGCAGGACGAGTGCAACAGCACCCTCCCACCCATGTTCTCCAGCAACTGGTGTACATAGGCATACTGCCTCTGATACTGGAGGTAGCATATAGCCATCAGGACTAGTAGCCATTGATAGCCTTCTCCTCCATGAATTTGTCCAATCCCCTTTTATAGCCATCCAATTGGTGGCTATCACTCCACCTTGTGGAAGTGCATTCCATAGTTTAACTATGTGCTGTGTGAAGGAGTCCTTCATTTTATCTGTCCTGACTCTCCCACCAGTCAGCTTAATGGGATGACCCTGGGTTCTAGTATTATAAGAGAGGGAGAAAACTGTCTTCCTATCCACTTTCTCCACACCATTTGTATGCCAGGAATCCATGACCGAGGTGCAAACTGCACGGGCACACATGCTGTACATGTAGGGGCTGGCACAATTTTAAACATTATGCCAGCTGTGTATAACCCCACACAGATACATTTTTTTTTACATAGTCAATTTCACTTTTAAATTGACTCTAATACCCAGGCCAGGAAAGAAGTAAATCTAACCCATTTGGAAACTAGTCGGGTATTTTTGTAGGGAAGCTACAGGAGCTGCAGAGATTCTATATGCTATTACTTGACTCATCTTTTCCTTCCTGTGATGTTTACATTGGGAATCACATTATATAATATTTTTATAATATTATATAATAGGAATGAGTTCATTTTCTGTGATGCATGGAGAATTGCATGTTCTTCCAGCACCAGCCAGGAAGAAAAGCTAAGTCTGACCATAAAATATTGCTCAAGGATAGAATCATAGACCTGGAAGGTGCCATTTAGGCCACTGAGTTTCAGTGCAGGAATCCAGTTTAAAGCATCTCTATAGAAATATGCACAATTGGTGTTTATGCAAGCTTATTTTAATAGAGGAGTGTTATCCTACTGACTTTAAAAGGGTACAGCACGAGATCCATTAACTTCATCTTCATGGATGATGAACTGTGCACACATACATTTTTTCTTCTACGGTAAATACTGATGCGTTGAATCAATGCTTGTTGGCAAATCTGAAGGACAAATCTGAAACAAATTTATAGGCAGGAGTATACTTGAAGAAGGTGAAAAGAGAAACTCGCAACCTCTGGGAAAGGTTCCATGATCTTGTTATAGTGGCAGGCACAGATTTCCTGAGAATAACTCCTGGTTTTCAGAAGATCTTTTGTTTTTCTTAGAGGTTTGCAGCTTTGAAGTGTGATTAGATTGGAATCTGAAGCTGTATTTCCAGAACCAGAGAGATAAGGTGGATTGGGGTCTTGACCTAAAAATCACATTTTCTGTTGAATGTGTTAGTGTCAAAAGGTTGCCTGTATAGAGTAAATGTGACATTCCTACTGAAGATTGAACAAATCAAATGGCATCCACTTCCTTTGGTAGTTTGATAAAATAAGGAAAGGCCATTTCTTTGCACACCTATTGGACTGACTGACACAAAGTCTGGTTTAGAAGACAGAAGTTGAAGAAGGGCTTCGGCCTGTGGGTTACAGTCATGCCTTGGATTGAGAGCATAATTCGTTCCGGAAATGTGTTTGTAATCCAAAACACTCTTATATCAAAACGAAATTCCCCCAAAAAAATTTGTACAGAGATTTTTAATTTAAGCCATACTACAGTACTTGTACTGCAAGACGTCGCTTGTATATCAAGTCAAATTTTTTTAAATAAATATTTAAAAATTTGCTTGTCTTGCAAAACACTCTCAAACCAAGTTACTTGCAATCCAAGGTATTACTGTATTTATAATCATTTGATCCTGTCTGTACTTGCTGTTAATACTGCCCGCATCAGGTACTTCAACTTTTCCTTTGCTTGTGAGATCAGGAAGAGCCAAAGCTAAAACCATACATAGAGTTATGTGTTCATGAGTCTAGACTTGGCTCTGTTGCACACTGTATGCTTGCATCCACGTGGAAGGATAGTATGTATTGAACTGATTTTAGAACTTGTGGAAGATTTGTGCAGTGTACTTTAAATTGTTAAAGTGTTCACATGCCTGTTCAACTTTTAATATGCCAGCTACATCTAACCTTATTGATGAGAAGTGTTTTAGTTGGAAAGCAAGGAACAGAAGAAGTGAACTATTAGGGATAACAAATTATATAATATCTTTAATAATGCAAGTATATAATATACACATTTCAAATAATCACAAGGTAATAACGGAAGAAACCCAATCCAAAATATATGGATGGCTGCTTTTATAGACTTTTGCAGTCTATAAAAGATGTACAAAGACAATAAAATCCCGCAGCATCTCAATACTGGCTGAGGTGATTTACTTCTCAGAGCTTCAAAGATACATTCTGTGACTAAAAGTTCTCAAACCCTGAGAGCCATAACAAAGCTTCTTCTGGGGACAATCTTCACATTTCAGTGACTGAGAAGTTGAGATCCTCTGGAATCAGCTTCTTCTTCAAAACACCAGTTGCCTGTTTCTTCTTCTGTTTCTTGGTTCATTTTGGATAATTGCATTTGTGTTTCTACCTGTTTTAGTTGGGAAGCATTCATTTTGCTCTATTTCTGCCTTAGAGCAAACACCATTTTTATCTTTGTAATTCTCTGTCTGGATCGAACGCTTTTCAGAACAAGCTAAAAGGGATGGCTTCAAAAGGTGCAGCAAGCTTAATGAGAAAAGACATGCTAAAAGGGCAAGATTCTGTGGCGACAGATACAGGTCAGTCTGTTCAGCCTGAAGAAACATCAAGCGGAGCAGAGCCAGCGGAGAGAGTGAATGACCTTCCTCAGCCGGCAGATGACCTGTCCACGAGTCTAGAGGAATTAAGCATCCCTTCACCCCCTGAGGCTTTGGCTGTTTGTCTACATGGGGACTATAATTTGGTGAATTCTCTGCTCAATCTCACCAAAAGCCCAGTGAGTGACTCTGTCAGATGTGGCAAAATTAATGTTTTGGATTTTAAAAGGTGTCATTACATAGAGTGGGGGAGGAAAGCTGAAGGGGCTTTTTATTGACTGCTCATTGACAATGGGAAAAAAATATCAGTTGGGGTGGGCACTGGAGGCCTATAAAACACATTATAAGCTGTAAGCACCCAATCACATATTTTGAATACAGTCAATGCCTTTTGAATAACATTGGGACAAATGTGGGAGCTGTGTTTCTCTTCGCGTTCAACACATATATCATAAATGTTGCTTTGTGTGAAAACATTCTTTTTTTGAGAAATACTTCCTCGCCTGGAATGTCTTCCTTACCTTGAATGCCTTTCTCTCCACTCCTCAGTTAAGTATTCCAGTCAGGTAGATTGAGGACATTGGGCCAGTTCGCATGATCAGAATAAGCCAGCGTGGCTTATTTAAATCGCGGCATGTGTGGGGTGTGATTTCCACAATCACTGTCTGGGTGCAGCTTGTCATGTTGTCCAAACCCGAAACAACCCTCCAATAACCCATGGCCTGTTGGAAGCTTATTTTGCTCATGCGAACCAGGTCAGAGTCATGTATTGCTAATTCCAAATGTGCAGAAACCTTTTAATCTCATTGAAATTGTGAGCTGAGCTTTCGGACAAGCTGATGTGTGAAAGCATGGTTAATTTGGGGCATTGGTTTGGTTGCTGAACTGTTGTTATTTATCCTCACTTTTATGATGGCTGCAGATTTATTTTTGACCAAAGCCCACAGGGACTTCACATCTCAGGGTCATGCTGTAAATTGCTTAGTCTTACTCTAATGGGTAACTACTAAAATAAAGAAAAGATTGTCTGCGTTTGAATGTCATGCAAAACGAAGGTGTAACATGATGTGCATGGGCTTTCATTACATCTTTTAATTTATTACATTTCTATACTGCCCAATAGCCAAAGCTCTCTGGGTGGTTTACAAATATTAAAAACCTTCAAAATACAATATTGTAACATAATTTAGAAACCATTTACATACAAATATATGTAAACAATTTTAACAACAATAAGAAATCCCAGAACCCGTTAAAAACCCTATCATATGCTGTCAACTGCCTAAGAGTAGAGGAAGGTCTTAACCTGGTGCTGAGAAGATGACAATGTGGGTGCCAGGGGGACCTCACTGAGAAGGGCCTCTCCCTTGTTGCCATCCTCCGAACCTTCCTTGGAGGAGGCAGTTGAAGAAAGGCCTCAGAAGACGATCGAAGTGTATGGGTAGGTTCATACCGGGAGAGGCGCTCCATCAGGTATTGTCCCGAGCCATGTAAGGCTTTATAGGTCAAAATCAGCACCTTGAATCAGGCTCAGAAATGTACAGACAGCCAGTAGAAGCAGACCGGAATCAGTGTTATGAGTTCAGACCTTCCGGTCTCTGCTGTCAGTCTGGCCACTGCATATTGCACAAGCTGCAGCTTCTAAACTATCTTCAAAGGCAGCCTTTGCTCTATGCTCTATGTTCAAAGAACATAGAGCATGTTGAAGTAATCTAACAGAGGTTCCCAGAGCATAGACTACTGAAGCTGGGTTATCCCTGTCCAGATAGGGGCGTAGCTGGTCAACCAGCCAAAGCTGTTAGAAAGCACTCCATGCCACTGAGGCCACCTGAGCCTCAAGTGACAAAGATGACTCCAGGAGAACCCCCAAGCCAGAAACCTGCTCTTTCAGGGGGAGTGCAACCCCATCCAGAACAGGAGTGAGCTTCAGTGAGCTTTGGCATCTCTACCATGCTTTGGTAATCTCTAGGTTAGACTACCATAATGTGTTGTATGTGGGATTGCCTTTGAAGACTTCCTGGAAGTGTGAGTTCGTTCAAAACACAGCCAGTACTAACTGGAACCAGACATTGGAACCCATTGTACCAGTGTTTAAAGGGTTCCACTGATGTTGAGTCCATTTCTGAGCATATTTCAAAGTGCTGGGGCTTACTTATAGAGCTCTGCAGGCCTTGAAACCTGAATACTTGAGGGAAAGTCTTCGCTCACATTAACTTGCCTATACACTAAGATCTTCAGGGGCCCTTTTCCAGAGGGCCCTGCCATCCAACATGAGACAGGTCACTACAAGGGAGAGAGATGTCTTGGCTGTAGCACTTCACTTGTGGAACTCTCTCTCCAAGAAGGCTCACCTGGCACCTACATTGATGTCTTTTAGGCATCAGGCAATTTTTATTTTTATTTTTATTTTTCCAGGCTTTTAACCTGATACATTCCCCACCACCACCTTTGCTGTGTTTGTGTTTAGCACTGCTTTTCTGTGTCTGTATTTTTGTTATGTTTTTATTAGTTATTATAAACTTCATTGGCAGTTGGATTGAAGGTTGGTATAGAAATGTTTTAAATAAATAACAAACCCATTGGACTCCCTTCTCGGTAAATATGCAGAGGATTGGTTTTAAAGTCTCTCACAAGTTGCATTATTTCCCCACAATAAGATAGAAACCACAGTGATGGAATGACTGTGTCAACTTATAGTGATGTATTTTACTTCTGTCTTTTCTCTTGTGTAACAGGATGGCAGAATAGCAGTGAAAGCTTGTGAAGGCCTCATGCTTCTAGTGAGTCTGCCTGAGCCAGCCGCCGCCAAATGTTTAACACAGAGTACATGCTTATGCGAATTGCTGACAGACAGGCTGGCCTCTCTCTACAAAGCCCTGCCTCAGTCGATAGATCCTTTGGATATTGAAACAGTGGAAGGAGTTAACTGGGGGTAAGAATATTGCCCTTGCTTATTTGAGTTGTGTTTTATGCCTTGTGCATGTTATGTGAGGCATTTCTAAAGTATGCCTTGATTAATGTTGGTATCCCACCTCATGCTTGAAGTGGATTGTTTGAGGTGACTCTAAAAAAAAATAAAAATAAAAAAATAAAGCATCAGCAAAATACGAGCATTATCTAAATGTTACTTCTATTTATACTATAATGAGAACAAATACCAAACATATATGTTCTCTTCCCATCCACCCACCCCTTCACTTCAGCTTGGATTCCTACAGCTACAAAGAAGATGCATCTGCTTTTCCAGGGAAAAGAGCCCTGATTTCATTTCTATCCTGGTTTGATTACTGTGATCAACTCATTAAGGAAGCTCACAAGGTTTGAAATGCATGCTTTTACCATTATCTGTGTACAATCCAAAACAAGTTTAGAAAACTGTTTTCTAAATCAGGAAGCCAAATTTCTGTGCCCCCTGTGTTTCAGACAACTGCTGTTGCCATGGCAAGCTCAGTGAGAGAACGTTTTTTTGTTGGCGTAATGGAACCCCAACTAATGCAAACGTGAGTAATCTTTTTCCATTTAAAAATTAGGTTGGTTATCCCCCACTTTAAAAATAATAATAATGAGGAACCCTTGTCACTTGCTAAAAGAATCTTTCTTGTGAACAGTTCAGAGATTGGGATTCTCACATCAACTGCTCTGTTGCATCGTATCGTTCGTCAAGTTACGTCAGATGCCTTGGTGCATGAAATGGTTTGTTTTATCCTTGGAGAGCAGAGGGAGCCAGAAAAACTGATGGACATTAACAGGCACCCCTTGCGACATCGCTTAATTGAGCACTGTGATCACATTTCAGATGAGGTAAGAAATTATAATATAGCATGTACACAACCGTCTGTCTGCCAAAATTCAAGATTGGTATGATTATACTAGTAAACAAACCTTTGGATTGTTACTAATGAGTAGATCCTTCAAATATTCAACAACACACAAAAATACTTGACTGTGTTTAAGTAGTTCATCTTCAGACATCTGATATCAATAAATAAAATGTGTTGAAACTATTGAGTTCAACATCAAGGTCAGATTAGTACAACTCCCACTAGCCTTCCATTTCTAGTGAACTAGAGGATCCATTTTGAGGGAGAGTAATCCACTGAATGTAGTGCTGAAATACAAATATGTGGAGGTCCTGGGTTCAGTGTTTATCTTAACCATGAACATAGGGAAGCAACTCCCCTATGAGGAAAAGTTACCGCATCTGGAACTATTTAGCTTAGAAAAAAAGGTGAGAAAGGTGAGATATGATAGAGGTGTACAGAAATATGCGTGGTGTGGAGAAGGTGGATAGGGAGATGGTTTTCTCCCTCTCACAATACTGGAACTCTTGATCATTCCATGAAGCTGATTGTGGGAGATACAGGAAAGATACAAGGAAGTACATCTTCACACAGTGAAACTATAGAATTTGCTACCACATGATGGGTTTAAAGTGGATTAGACAAATTAATGGAGAAGGCTAACAGTGGCTACTAGTCATGATGACTATATTGTACCTCCAGTATCAAAGGTAGTATGCGTCTGTATACCAGTTGTTGGGGGAACAGATGTTGGTTGGTGCTATTTCACGCATGTCCTACTTGTAGGTTTCCCACAGGCAGATTGTTGGCCATTGTGTGAACAGAATGCTGGACTAAATAGAGCCTTGGTCTGATGCAGTATGGCTTCTCATATGTTCTTATATTCTTAACTCATATGTTCTTATATTATTTTTTTAGATTGTAAGCCTGCGGGCAGGGACTGTCTTGTTAATTGTTGTAAACCGCCCAGAGAGCTTCGGCTATTGGGCGGTATAAAAATGAAATAAATAAATACATAAATAAACTCATGGGGAAGAATGGGGTGATTTGTGCTGTTAGGGAATGGGGGGGGGGCAGTGTTGCTACTTGCCTGAATCTTGGTGACAACATATGGACCTAAAGCTAAGGCACTGGGCATGGAAACATCTCAGGACACCATGAGGCCAGGTGCTTCTCCTACTGCTGGTCCTCAGCTGGGTGACCCACCACACTAACTTGTGGTCCTTGTCCCATCTGCCAAGGCTGAGACTGTAAAAACGTGACAACTGATTCAGAGAGGTGGAAGAGGGAGGGTGGAATATCAGGAAGAAAAAATGCCTAGCAGCCCTTCCAGACATGTGAGTCTAGGAGCAGGCAGACCAATGAGAGCCCAAAAGTGCTGGGCTGGCTAAGAGATTGGAGTCAGGCAAGACGAAGATCTCAGCTTCTACCTTTGCAGACAACAAACCTGTAACTTTTTTAAACGTATTTTATTACGTTTCTGCTTACAATATTTAACAAAATATTCTGCTTGACAAAAAATAAGCAAAACAATAAAAGACAAGAAAAGATGGAAAGGGAAAAAAAGAAGAAAAAAGATATAACTAAAAAAGAGAACAGACGGTAATTGTACATCCATGTTACATCACTTGTAAGTAGTAGAAAATAACTTAGGTAGGTACTGAGCATAGGGTTATAAAGGGTCAACTTTTGGCCTAAATTGTTTAATTAAAAACCATTATATAACAAACCTGTAACTAATTAATCACTTAGCTGCTGCTTTCATAGCGTGCCATGCCTTGTTCCCAGTCTCCAAACATCTAGTGTGAGGACATCTGTGAAGTCAGACTCTAAACTTATAATTCCTTAGCAAGTCACTGTCTCTTGGTCTTTTGCAGTTGTTATGTAGATGAACATAGAATATTGTAAAGCACTGTAGAAATTATAGATTATTATTTTGGGAACCGTTAGTTAAACTGCATGGAGTGCAGTGAGGTCTGCATGGATGTAGGACTCCAGGGTACTTTATTATATTTTATAATAAGCAAACCTGTTTACTTCTCCTCATATGAAACCTCTGTTGTGAATTAGACTTTGCCCCAAACTTAGGAAATGGCTGCTTGACAAACCAAGGCCTCTTTTTCCAAGTATTGATTGCAGTGAGTAAGTGTAAAGTATATATACATATTGCTTGGGGCTGAATCTTTTGACTGCTACTCTGTCAAAGACCAACAGTTAATAGCACAGAGAAGATACATGAAAAAAGGACAAATATTAAACATTAAAGAAATGGAAGTCTCCTTAATAGGTGCAGCACTGTAAAGGTGTGCACAGAATTTGTGCTTTAGGTTTCTTCCTCCATGGCCAGATTGCTGGCCCTTTCTCCGTGCACATGCAAGCAATTTCTCTGTGCGTGGAGAGAAAACAGTGTGATCTGGCCATAGAGGAAGAGACCCAGTCTCTTCTTTCATTGCCAGACTGGAGCACCCTTCTTGGAGGGTGGGGCTTTGGGGAGGAGGGAACATTGCTTCAGCATCTAATATCTTATTCTTTTTTTAATACTGCAGATCAGCATAATGACACTCAGGATGTTTGAGCACCTTTTGCAAAAGCCTGATGAACACATTCTTTATAACTTGGTTCTTAGAAATTTAGAGGAAAGGAACTATACAGAATATAAACCACCCTGCCAAGAAGATAAAGATGTGGTTGAGAATGGCCAGATAGCAGGAGCTGTGTATGTTTTCTTTTCTTTGTTATTTTTCCATTCCTCTGAGTCTTTGAAGAGTTCTGCAGTAGCTGGAATATCTTTCAGCTGTCATTGCCAAAACAAAGATTGCCTTTTAGATTAAAGAGCTTCTTGTTTTAATATAAACAAATAATATTGAATCTAGATACAAATGTACTGTTTTAGGCTTTATATTGTGTATAGAACTCTTACATAATCCAGCATTTTAACAGTTTGTGAGTAACAGAAAAGTGGAAGTAAATTCTAAATGAATTATTGGGTTGTTCAAACAACAGCAACACAGCTCTTCAGTTTAAATTGTGTGTGTGTGTGTGTGTGTGTATAATTGATCGTATTATACAACACTTTAAGTTGAATATATCCTAAATAGTATGTAGTCTTCATTTATGAGAAATGCACATCTGCCCCTATTTCACCTCTGTTTTCTCTCAGGCTGTAATCCTAAATACAGTATCTAGGGAGTAAGCATGTATAAAATTGCACTGCCAGCTTAACAGAGGTGGCCACATGTGTCTGTGCTTCTGTTTGGTGCAAGGGGCCAATGGAATACTTTCTTAATTTTTGCCAGGCTCACTTTTGTTTCTCTACATTCAACCTGGGAACAGAGGAAGATGCCTTATACCCAGTCAAACTATTGGTCTGTCTAGCTTAGTATTGCCTACACCAACAGCAGCCCCTCTTCAAGATTTCAGATAGGAGTCTTTCCCTCTTAAACACACATTAGGCCTATCTGAACAGCCCCCCTCCCTTCCTTTTTGATTGATCTACTTGACCTTGATTAAGACAAGAATATGCTCTGCAAGCCATTTTGTCTTTGTTTTGTCATAGTGACGTTTGGCAAGACTCAAGTTGTTGATTAACTTATAGGGGCGTGCTGTAAGAAGCCTTAAAAATTCACTACATTTACACATTGCCTAGTATTTTTCACCAGTGGAGCAAAGGTTCTTAAGCCCTTCTCAGACCATGAAAATATACTTGTCCTGCTTTATTTTTCTATCCATCAATGTTTAATGAACACTAGTTTGTTTTAATATTCACTAATTCAAGGTAGCACTGTCTGGTCATTAGAAGTAGAATGGGCAGAACGATCCTACGGCCCTCTAGACAGTCTAGAGGGCCATAGGATTCTTTGGATTCCCAGATCCAGGGTTGGAAAAAGAATGACCTCGGAGCTGGGGATCCATGCTCGGATCCCTCTCCCCCCGTTGCAGCCGGCGTAGAAAGAACCGTGCTGGCTGTGTCTCCAAGATCATAAGAGCGACCTCAGAGAAGGGGTAAAGTGAGCATTCCAGGGGGCGGGGAGATGAAGAGACCGGGGCTGCCAGGATATGAGGTATCCAGGCGACACTCCAGCCTCCTTCCCTCCTCGTCGGAAGCGCCGCCGCTAGATGGCCAAAATTGGCTGTCTAGCTGACTTGCAGGGCAGGAGGAAGGAGGAGGTGGAGATCGCCTCCGCGCTGCTCCTGCCCTGCACAGGATGCTCGTAATCCTCCCAAGTTTGGAGGCTTACGGACATCCTGATTGTATTAAGCCCTAAGTTACTTAAAGTAGAAGAAATAAGGCAAGAGCCAAAGAATTGTGAAACTAATTCTGCATGCCCATGGACACTTTGGAGTTTTGTTTCTCAAATGGGAGTCCCCATGACACATGGCAAGCTATTTTTGGGGTATGTTTCAAAAGTAGTTTGTGATTCGACCTGGGGAGTGGGTCTTGCAGTTGGGGGGAAAGGCGAACTGGATGCATGCAACCCTAAAGTAGATTTTGGATCACAGACCTAGATTAAATGTCTTGTAAGAGAAAGTGACTAGTGTTCAGTGCTTTTTAAAAAACAACAAACTTCTTTTGTCCTCGTTCTGCTACAAATACACAGAGATCTGGAAGAAGATCCATTATTTACCGATCTTTCTCCTGATACCATGTTGTCAAACCAAGAGTGGCTTA
Source organism: Shinisaurus crocodilurus (assembly GCA_021292165.1). Lineage (NCBI taxonomy): Eukaryota > Metazoa > Chordata > Lepidosauria > Squamata > Shinisauridae > Shinisaurus > Shinisaurus crocodilurus. The sequence goes on from CM037878.1 coordinate 77,751,360, forward strand.
GTGCTTCTCCACCTGCCAGCCCAGATCATCCAAAAAATGATGGGAAGACTGAAGTTCATAAAATTGTAAATAGGTAAGTTGAGCCTAATAACAATTTTTTTCAAAATAATTACAGCATAATGAAAAATTATCTTAATTTTTCCTTGCACTGGTTGAGCTGTGTCCCTGTGCTCGCCCCCCAAGCAAGCACGATTGTAACACTGATGGAATAACTCCGGTCTTTAATAGTAGGTGACATGTATGTCAAGCATTTCAATTTGCCATGAGTTGGAACCACAAGGTCTGATGGAGAGCAGATTATTGTATCACCTTCATTCCCTGATGAAGATTGAGACCAGCATCATGTGGTATGGGAGAGACCATTGCCTCTCTCTTGTGTGTGTGAGTGAGTGTGTGTGTGTGTGTGTGTGTGAGAGAGAGAGAGAGAGAGAAAGAGAGAGAGAGAGCAAGGGAGGAAAGTTGTGTAGGGGAAAGAGGGAGCAAGTGCAAAATAAGCAGGCTGCATGAGATGTAATTTATCTGTCAGAACAGCTCTGGATGCATCATTCCCAATGTAGATTCCACCTGAAATCGTTGACCTAGTGCTCCAAGCCTGTTTTCATATATTCAAACATATTCCTTCATTCACAATGGGTGCATTCACACGTCACACTAAGCCACCCTACAAATAAGCCACAGTGGGTTGGCTGTTCACTGAACAACCCAAGGTGTGCTTGAGAGACAATCAGGCTCACCTTGGGTTGTTCTCTCCCTCCTTCCTCAGTCCTCCAGCTGGCTCCAGTATGTATCCCAGTGTCCTTTGTGGCAGAACCCATCTTGTCTCCTCCTCCCCGTTCTGACCGCTAACCTTTTTCGTTCAGTGCATTTGTTGTTGTTGTTGTTCAGAGCATCAAAAAAGCGCAATTTGGGTAATAGTTTTTACTTTTTTTGTTGGTCCTTCATAGGTGTGCAAGTGCGCATGTATGGCTGTCTGATATGTGTAGTCTTGCCTGGTCAATTCCCTTGTCTGTTTCAGCTGTCAAAGGGAGGACAAAGCAAGACAGCATACAGGCTAATTTGCGCACAGTTGCCAGCTGTCATTTGTCTAGCTGTCTGTTGAAAACCACTGGCAAAACGGGGGGAAAGTGGAGAAAGTTGGTGCACCAAAAGGGGTGGCGGCAATATCACCCACTTAGCAATGTAATCCTCTCTCTTTTAATTGTTGAACCGACATTTCTCACTGCCCTCCACCTTTTCAACACTTCCCTGCATCTCCAGCTACTCCAGAAAGGGGAAATACTACCCTCTTTTATGCGAGTCATTTTCGGGTTGTTACATTGGTTCCCTGACAGTTCTTTAAAAACCTGCAAAAATATATGCAACTTTAATGGCTGGGAAGTAAATGAAGGGGAAATTTGCACCGATTGATGGGCTGGGAAGTAAATGGAGGGGGAAATTTGTGAACCTGCAGTAACTGCTCTGAAAAGTGCGGGGAGTTCATATCTCCCCTTTCTGAAGTAGCTGCAGACTTGGGGGATGTATTGAAAAGATGGAGGGCACTGAGAATTGCCAGTCCAACACTTAAAATTGAGAGAATTGCATTGCCAAGGGGGTGATAATGGCCCTACCCCCATTTGGTGCACCTTCTTTCTCTGCTTTTTTACCATTTACTGGTGCTTTTCTATTGACAGCTAGGCACTTGGTCCCTGACAACTGTGCGCAAATTAGCCTGTATGCAGTCTTGCTTTGTATCGGATAACCAAAAGTGTGCACTTGTGCATCTGTGAAGGTCCGACCAAAAAAAAAGTGCAATTTTCAGGGGCCAAAAAAATAAAATACGACCCCCAATTGCACTTTTGTGAGGTTCCAGGGGGGAAAAACGCTGAGGAACGAGTGACGGTCCTTTGAAAGTGCTGTTTCGGCATCAGTGGAAGGGCAGTCATTGGCGAGATCACAAAAGCTCTTAGTGCACTTGCCAAGCAGCTCCATAGCCATTTGCAGCAACCCACAATACAATCGCCCTGCTGGGTTTGGAGAACATGACAACCCATCATGGGTCGAACAAGCCATGGGTTCTCAGGGTGGCTTATCTGTGAAAAGTAAGCCACCCTGCAGAAACTACACCGGGTTCAGATGACATGACAACCCACCATGGCTTGTTACCCATGGTAGGTTGTTGTGACATGTGAACCAGGTCAGTATCATGGCTTTAATTATGAAATAGCTATCAAACAAAACTGAAAAAAATGGTTGCTTAGTGTGCAGAACTCAACCTCTCAGTTAAACTGAAAAACAGCTTAAAGAGAAACATCTGAGAGAAGAGAAACACCACTAGGTGGTGGTGCTTTTCCTATAGTAGTGGTTAATAGGAAAAATCAGTTCAAATTTCTTTTGAGTGTTATACAGAGAGCTTTTGTTTGTTTTTGTTTGCACAAAGAGAGAGAGAGAGAGAGAGAGAGAAGGATTAGTTGCAAGATCATACTCGCATATTTTGTGCAAAGTCAAAACCACCACAGGCTCTCAACCAGAACGTTGGATTGAGAGTATTGCTGTTCCCCACCCCCCTTGATACACACATTTTCCCCAGGCAGGTAAATTCATATTTTATTTACTCAAGTACAGTATTCATTAGAAAATATTGGTAAATATTGGAACAATGATTAGTTGTTATGCAGAATTTTCAAATAGACTTAAATTAGAAATTAACGCAGGACTTCTAGGTACCTCTGTAATTAACCCTTGTAAACCAGAGTAAAAATGAGATTTCAAACAAAGGGGAAAGCAGACAAAAATGTTAAAGATGTACAATACATTGATTTCTTTACAGCTGTCTAGTGGCAGGAGGAAAAGGAAGGGTATTTTGGGTATATATAGGTGAGTGAATAAAATAATATGGAAGGAGTGCACAGTCATGCATGGCAAAGAAGGGTTTGTTTATTTTTATTTATATGAGCTTTTTGGCCCTAAAAAGCACGCACACAGTGGCTTAGAGTAAAAAAAAAATAATACAATCAAACCAATTTAAATATAATAAAACCAAGAGCAGAATAAAATAAATAAAATCAAGGCACAATCAACAGGGGAGACAAAAGTTTCAAACCTGACCAAAATCTAGGCAAAATGAAAAAGTCTTGGTAGTTTGCCTAAAGCTTAAAAGATAGGGAACCAATCGAACCTTTCTAGAAAGTCAGCCCCACAAGCTGGTGCTCCAGTAGAAAAGGCCCTATCTCCCAGCTAGGCCTCTGAGGATGATGAGACATAAAGTTCGGCCTCTGATGTGGAAAACAGTGGACTGGCAAGATCCTATGTGAGGAGACTGTCCAGATATCCCAGTATGATCCCATTCTGTTCTACCCCTGAACAATAGAGCCTTTTACAAATGCAGCTTGCATGTTTTCAAATACATACACAATCATGTGAGCTACATCCACATCAGTTGTCACTCAGCAATTAAATAAATAAATAAATCCATATGCACAGAAGATGACCATAGCACTTACCATACCCCGTCCTACTGAGGCTAGTTGGCCATGGTGCGGGGGAGGGCCTTCTCAGTTGTGGTACCCACCATGTGGAGTGATCCCCCTGTAGATTAGGCAGCCGCCAAGCACGGAGTATTTTCACTCTCAACTTAGAACACATCTGTTTGCCCAGGCCACTAGTGTTGTCAGCTGGTTATTTTAATGATTTGTTATTCTTCTATCACTGTTTATTGTTTTCATGATTGGTTTTATTGTATTTTATCTTATAAACTGCTTTTGGGTTTTTTAAAAAAATGAAAAGCAGTATAGAAATCCTCTGAAATAAATAACTTAAAACACAAACAGAAGTACCTTTTAACATAGGTTTTGTACTCATTGATATAGCTTGGTGAATATTTGAGATTATCTAATTGCTGGGAGTTTGCATTGGTGTCCTCCCTTTCACTTTTAACTGATTATCTAATTGCTAATTGCTAATTATCTAATTGCTGGGAGTTTGCATTGGTGTCCTCCCTTTCACTGATGCCCTCCTCAGCATCAGGGCAGTGTGCATTTTCTGCCCACCCTCCTTAATTCTGTTGTCAGAATACGTTTTACAAATGAGATATATGCCTGTATTTACTCACTTTTATGTTTTTTTTTATTTTGTACCCACATATTTGCACTTTGGAGGACAAGAAGGGGTTCATAGAGGGCAACAGTCAACTAAAATATTAGCTAATTAGCTTCCCTACTGCCGCCGCTTAAGGCGCAATCCTATGCAAGTTTAGACAGCAAAAAAGGCCTGAGAGTTGTAGGCTTTTTTGCTGCCTAGACTTGCATAGGATTGTGCCCTTAAGCACCCATTTACCCCTCAGGAAAAAATAAACTAGATAAAAAGGGATGAGCTGCACTGCTGCTGAGAAGAACCCAGTTCTTCATTCTCCCTGTTGCACATAAGCAGTGCTCTATTATGGGATGCCCAAAGCAGTAGCACACGCGTGGGTAGGTCAAAAGAGATAAGAAAGAGGAATGTAGCAGCCATGAAACTGAGAAAAAGGGTCCATGACCACAGTCCTTCATTTTCCTAGAATCCCTCCAAAACCAAAAGTGCAGAGAAGCAGGTACACATATGCACATATCAGCATGTCATGTGACTTTTCTGCCTTTCAGGCAGTCCTGGAAATGGTATGCATGGTTGAAAATGGGGCGGGAGAAGCCATATTTAATCCTGCGTTCAACTTGTTAGATGTAACAGTATGAAGAAATGCAGGATACACTCTTGGGATGACTATCAACATGTGAAGTTGGAATAAAATGCAGATGTGTGTGTGCTGTTAGTGTGGTGCTAATGTGCCGTCTGAAGCACCCTGGAGTCAATAAGGCAGCGTTCTCATTCAATGCAAAATCGCAGTACCCAGATTGACAGAAGTGCCTCAGCTGATTTCTTTATCTGTCTTAATTACACAGCAGTATCAGTAACCGCTTATGTCAAGCAAGGACTTAACAGTGTTTGACATAACTATTGCTATAATGGTATACACACAAATTATGTCGACTTCTTTCTCTTTTCAGTTTTCTCTGTCTTGTACCAGATGAAGCCAAATCTTCCTACCATGTGGAGGGCACAGGTTATGATACCTACCTCAGAGATGCCCATCGACAAGTAAGTGACAAAAGAAAAATGGCTGTTTACGGAGCAATCCTATGGCCCCTAGACATTGCCTAAGGGCCATAGGATATTTCAGATTCCAGATCTGAGGTTGGAGGCCGTGCTCTCACCTTGGAGGCGGGAATCTGAACTCCGTTCCCACTCTTCCGCCCCCTCGCAGCCGGTGCAGAAAGAACCGCGCTGGCTGCTCTCCGAGGTCGGGAAAACAACCCTGGGGCGGGGGGGGAGGGGACCATTCAGCGGGCGTGGAGGGGAGGAGACTGGAAAAGGCAAGATAGGAGGCATCCTGACATCTCTCCAGCCTCCTTCCCTCCCCCTCCGAGACGTTCAAGCTAGATGGGCAAAAAAGCCTGTCTAGTGAAAATGCAGGGCAGGAGAACAGGGAGGTGAAGATCGCCTCCGCCGCTCCTCCTGCTCTCCATAGGATGCCCGTAAGTCTCTGGGATCGGGCATCACAATAGGATTGCGCCTTCAGTGGCTGATGCAGTGCGCACACACACACACGCACACACACACACACAGAGAAGCAGATAAGGCAACATTATTTTGTGGATGGATAGATAATATATACCGGTACTTGTTTAACCCAATATGTTTTGTGCTGAAATAATATTCTCATTGAAGCCCCTCTATATAAGGAAACATAAATTTAGCTCAGCTTCTCTCTTTTGTATGTTTACAAACAGACTGTACTATTTCCTATGCTTTCACTCCATTATATTCTGAGGCAGAGGTAGGCAACTTGGTACGCTCCAGATGTTTTGGACTCCCATAAGTCCCAGCCAGCATGACCACTGGCCAGGTATTATGGGAGTTGTCATCCAAAACATCAGGAGGGTACCAAGTTGTCTACCCCATCCTAAAGCCCCAGCTCAGTTCTTCTGTTCTCTAGTTTGTGTGTGAGTTCATCAAATTAAAAAACAAACTAACAGGAAACCGAGTATTGACCATGTTTCATTCTCCAGTACAGTGTTCTAAATCTGCATTTTCGCTGTACAGAACCGTAAATTAAGCATAATAAGAGGAAATAGTTGCGGTTAATTTTGTCTAGGTCCCAGCATCATAATAGCAACAACCCTAAATTGTGCTCCATATATGAGAGCCTAATTTTGCTTCCCCAGTGATATGTTTTGTATTATTACTTTGGAGACCATTGTATTTTAGATGATACTTTATAGAAATGAACAGTGTAGTCTTTCTGACAATGTATTCAAATATATTGGGAGTGGAGTGTGAGAAAGAGAGAGTGACAGGGAAAAGAGGGGGAATATTCATTTCACAGGAAATAATGTTAGTTGGGCTATTTACAGTGTTCTAAATGGGCTATGCAAGGTGCAGTTCTATTTAAATGCAATTAGGATAATCATAAGCAATGACCCGGTTTGCACATCACCAACAACCCATGGTTAACAAACTATGGATTGGTGGAAATGCAGCAGTGGCAGGCATGCTGGTTCCCACATGCCCACCCACTTTCGTTGCGATAAACCACCCAGGGACATCCTGTCCCTGGGTTGTTTACATGACACCCGAACCAGGAACTCTGGGTTGTTGGAGGATGAACAACCCAAAGCTTGAACCGTGTTTGTCCCCCAGCAATCCAGAGTTCTGGGTTCGCATATCAGGTAAATGTTTATTGCAGCAGAAGCAGGTGGGCAGGCAGAACAAGCATGTGCATTTGCTCCTCCTGCTGCATTTCCAGCAACGCACGGAACCAGGTCATTGTGCAATGGCTCTCTAATTTGCCTTTATACTTATCAGCATCCCTGTACTATGGCAAGATCTTTGACAGAGGCAAGTCACTGTGGAAAAGCTACACAAATTAACATAGCCATGGCTTTAACAAAAATCAAGGCTTAGTGGTAATGTGCAGCCTCAAACATGCAGTTTTGATGTGGATATTATAGTGTTGAAAAAAGAAAAGTTTAATGTTTCTGTTTTGAAACCCCAGACACATTTCTCTTTCAAATACTACAGCTCTCCTTAGTTTGAGGACAAACTGAACTTGATTGCATCCTTGTAAATAACTTGTAGATAATAGTCAAAGCGCTTTTGAGTGTATGTAATGGAGTGAAAGATGGGCAAGGGAACTGAATAAGAGCTACATAGATATGCAGAGTGATAATTTTCAGAATGTTGTACTCCCAGAAAGAAATGCAGTATGTATCCAGCCAAGTAGAGAAGATTTCCCTTCTGTTCTGTGTTTTGCATTATTGCCTTTCCAAATTCCTGAAAGCTGATACAAAATACAAGGGATATATGGGCAGATGGAAGAACCATGAAGGATTGCCATAGTACTCTAAACCTGAATGCAGAGAAGTGCATCCAGCTTTCTTGGTGGCGTGTGCCTTGAATGAATGAAGGAACTGGGCACTATCAGAGTTAAATTATGCTCACGTGCTGGTGGTTCTTGCACATTCACACCTGCCCAAACTGAACAGAAAGGCATGGTTACTTTTGCATATAGAAGTTTCCCAAAGACTGCAAAAGACTACTGTGATCAAATGCTCTGTTCTTGTCCATTTGGTGCAGGCAGAACTTCACAACCCTTTCACTTGTGGAAGTGGAAGCCAGATACAATAAAGCCTGTTGCTGTTGTTGTTATATTTATTTATATCCCGCCTTTTTCCCAGTACTGGGACTCAAGGCGGCTTTACAACATTAAAACTTGTGCAATTAAAATGTACAAATAGAGATATGCCAAGTTAAAAAAATAATTAAATCATCTATAACATTAAAATTACATAAAGGTCAGTAGCAATATAAACAACAATACTAATCCATCACAAATAGCTAGTGGGTACATATCTATACGGTTTGGCATTAAGTGGGTTGGTTCAGATATAACGCTAAACCATGGTTTGATGCTACATAAATTAGCCTGTAATTTCTCTCGAACTCTCCTCCCCTTATGTGTTACAATTACCTCCCTTCTTTCCTGTTTTATTGCAAGCTATAGTTTGCTGTTTCATCCGAACTGGCAAACTGAGGATTGGTGTTTGCTCTGGAAAATAGGATCATACCATTATTTGCATTAGTTAGTTATTTTATTTTTAAATAGACTGATTTCCAGTTGGACAAAATGGCAGACTATAGTTTGACAAAAGCAGGGACGGGGAATTACAGTAAGTGAGGGGAGAAAGAGCATGTGTGAGCATGAAGGTCCTTTATAGACTGGTTGACATAAATATAATGGCTATCTGCTTTCCTCCTCCACGTGTGAAATCTGAGGAACCCTGGAGCGCCAAATTTGGCCTAAAGCCCTGAGGTTCAACACTCCTGCTTTATGGTAATAAGTCATTCAAAGGGTACTTTTTCTCCAGTTCATAAATGAATAATCTTTTGGTTTTCTCCTTGCTCTAGTTCCGGGATTATTGCGCCATATGCTTACGATGGGAATGGCCAGGCTCTCCTAAACCTTTGGAAAAGTGCAATTTAGAAGCTGCGTTCTTTGAAGGCTATTTCCTGAAAGTTCTATTTGATAGGATGGGCAGAATACTTGATCAGGTTGGTCTGCAGTTCTTGATGCTTTCTCGTCTTACATTGTTGGTTCTGCATACGATCGCATCGTTCCTTCTGGTAGTCAGATTGGTAGCCACATGCTGATGAGGACCATCCAGAGAAAAAGAAGTGGTTTCTGCATACCTGGAGGACATCATGGGTATGCATAAAAGCATTTTTAAGGGGAACCCCCTCCTCCAGATGGGAAGGCTAAATGTTGCACATGTCATGGAACCATGGACAGAATGAAGGCAGAGAGCAGACACAAACACTGTGTTAGGTAGCCATTAGGCTGAAAGGAAATCAAGCGGCCTGCCTCTTCATTCTCTTCCACCTACGTTCGAACATGGGGGAGGGCAATTGAGGTTGGGGGATGTGCACCACAACACATGCATCTTCCCAATCCAAATCCCCCCACCCCCAAATTCCTTAAGCTGTTAGGGAGATCTGCCTCTGCAGCTTAAAGGGTACTGGTAGGGACTTAATTAGGATCAGAGAGAAAAGTGCTTTCTCCAACCCAAATTATCCCTCTTAAAGGACTACTTTAGCTGAGAAAGGTATGTGTAAGCCCCCACTTTAAAGATGAGGGGATGATGTATTTATTTACTATCCCATCTGTTTTTAAACTAGGAATTAAAAGTGCCTTTTCAAAACGCAAACACATTTTGTGGCCCTCTAGTCATTGTTTTATTTTTTAAAAAATTATATTTATACCCTGCCTTTTTTCTTGCAAGGAACCCAAGGCGGCTTACACAATCCTCCTCTCCATTTTATCCTCACAACAACCCTGTGAGGTAGGTTAGGCTGAGAGTCAGTGACTGGCCCAAAGTCACCCAGTGGGTTTTCTGGCTGAGTGGGGACTAGAACCCGGATCTCCCTAGTCCCAGTCCAACACTCTCACCACTACACCACACTGGCTCTCTGTTTATCCTGTTTATCAGGATAAAATGAATAAATAGTTTGTTCTCACTTCTAGACCCCTTTCTGGTGTTACATTTGCTTGTTGGTGATTTGGAATTGGCCACAGATGGGCTTCTGTGGAATGTGGGCCTGAGATGCGTGAATAGCAGAGAAGGGGCTTTGCCCGAAGTGTATCACAGGCCCAATAAATATATTACGTTGAATATATGTGCTTAGAAGCAGCAGTGTGCAGTGTCTTTTAAATGTACATAATCATGGCAAAATAGACATGTTTCAAGAATATATGATAGCATATTTTGTATATAGCTTTTCCTACTCCTGGGTGTGTGTGATGGTGGTAAATCTATATCTTTAAACATGTGTCTATTTCAGTCATGTGTAAAGTGAAAGGTACAACATCAAGTGCAAAAGAGCCATGCAGGCAGAGCATGCGAAATATAGCTCCAATCCTGTCTCCTTCAACCACTCCCCACCCCCAGTACTGGAGCCTGGCTCTGGTGAAAATGACTCTGGTGGATGGACCAGGGGTGTTGGTGTTCAGCACCACTGTCCTCTGCATGAGTACCCCTTTTGTACTTTTAAGTCACGTGCACCACCTGCTCCTTAACACATGTTTGCTGCAGTTCCATAGCTCAGTGCTAGAACATATGCTTTGCATGCAAAAGGTCTGTAATGGCAACATTCCCTGGAGATAAGCCATTTGCAGTGACTTGGTCACTTTAAAATGACCAAGGAAGAAGGGACCAAAACTCAGTGGTAGAACAGAAGAATCCAGATGCAACCCCCGGTCTCTTTAGTACCGTGTTCTCCAACCTTGGGCCCCCAGATGTTTTTGGCCTACAACTCCCAGCATGCCCCAGCCAGCATAGCTGGCTGGGAGTTGTAGGCCAAAAACATCTGGGGACCCAAGGTTGGAGAACACTGCTTTAGTAGAAAGGATCAGGTAGCAGGAGATGGGAAAGACCTCTACCTGAGACTTCGGAGAGCCACTACCACTCAGAGTAAATATTAGGCTAGATGGGCAAATAGTCTGAGCTGGTTTAAGACAGGTACTGATGTAGTCCTACTTGCAAAGAAATAGATCTACTGTGGCATACTGTATGTAGTCTGACCCTCTGATTTTCATCTCAATGTTCTCACGTTATAAGGGCTTGCATCTGAAGCCATTCTCTGTCCAGTTCCCTTCATCTGTTTCTAAAAGTTTAGCAGGAAAATATGTAACATTGAAGTGGCCTCTGTTAAACGCACATGCTACACATGCCTCATTTAAAATGAATATTGGATTTGAGACTTAAAGCTGAGTCTCAACAGCCTTACGAAAACTAATCTTCATACATATGAAAATCTGATCCTAGTGATGAGGCCCAAATCATTAAAAAAAAAAAAGACGACGACGAAAAGGAGCAAAAAATGCTTACCTAAAGATTGTCAGCAGAATGAGTATTTAGTAGCGTTGCACTTAAAAAAAAGAAAAAGTCTGTGGGTTATTGTGGCATAGTGTCAATTTGATATAGCACCTGTCAGCATGACAAAATTTCTGGGTCAGTCAAGCATGCTGCTATTTTCCCTCCTGTGTCAAGGACAATACTTGATGCACGGAGGATTATAATATGCAGTAGGATGGGAAAGTCACTAAATCTCTTTCATACTCCCCAAAATCTGTTAACTCTGAGCCAAAATGATTTCCCCCCTTAAGGGATAAATTGCTCTAAAATGCTAATGTAAGCCAGAAATGGAAAACTTGGTCCAGTCAGTTCGGATTAAAATGACAGAGTTGATACAGTGGTTGTTAGTTAGCTTAACAATTATGCCACATAAAGACTTTGATATGATTGAATACAATTCTGCTGTCAAAGACTCTTAATTTTTTGTGTAGACTTTATTAATGCTGCATGGCATGTTTCTGATTTGTACAAATTCAGTTTCCGTTATATGGAGAGAGGCTCTGGAATTCTGAACATAAAAGCCCCCAAATTATACAATTATGCAAATTAAATGAATTGCCATAAAGTTTCTTAAGTTTGTAGAAAGCCAGTCACAGGTATTTGTTATTACGCTTACAACAAATAAAACATTGATGTAATTTAGTTCTACACTCTGTGAATCCTTTTGGAGTGTGGCGTAGTGGTGAGAGTGTTGGACTGGGACTCAGGAGATCCGGGTTCAAGTCCCCACTCGGCCATGAAACTCACTGGGTGACTTTGGGCCAGTCACTGACTCTCAGCCTAACCTACCTCACAGGGTTGTTGTGAGGATAAAATGGAGAGGAGGAGGAGGATTATGTAAGCCGCCTTGGGTTCCTTGCAGGAAAAAAGGCGGGGTATAAATAGAATAAATAAATAAATAAATTTCTCTGATCTTTCCTTTCCGTGAAAATCATTCCATGTGGAAAGGCTAGAAATTGGTCCATCTAATTCTGGATATTAATAAGCAAGTGGTTTACCAGAAAGCAGTAAAAAAAAAAAAACTACTACTACCACCGAAAAGATTCAACATTACAGCTCATATTGCAGTGCCTTGCCTTGGGCTACCACTGGATGGTCTGACCACCTGCAAATGTCTTTTCCCTTTGCTTAATGAAAGAAGATAATATAAATGCAGTTAGGGACAAACTAGACGTGATGATGGAGCACCCACAAAACACTCTCAAAATTTGAAATGTGCTCACTGGCTCAAAAGGTTTGGGGACCCATGCCCAATTCTAAGAGCTGGACTAGACATGTCATGAGAGATATCCTGTGTTGCTTTTTGGGGGGTGCAGCTGTGTGGGAGGGGTGTTTTTTTTTAACCTTCTCTCCATGTTGTTTTCTCAATTTAAATTACCCACTATATGATTTTTTTTTTCCCCTGGGAGAAAAAACATAGTGGTAAATTACTAGCAGTGTCTCTGTCTGGGAGTGTGGAAAGGGTGTATGTGTTTGAAAATTGGGGGCCGGGGGATTGTGAGGGGGAAGCGCAGCCCGACCCCGTGCCTGTTGCTGCATGTGGCCCTTGGGGGCAAAATGGTTAGATTGAATGATCAACATATTTTGATCAGTTATAGAGAGACTGCTGATAAATCAGGTAGTAGATTTTTAAAATAGTGTTAATTATTCTAAATTCAAGTACTTAACAACAATGCACATGACATTTCACAGAGAAGGGAATGCCTTTTCTAGGCTGTGGTTTGAGTGCATCATCTCAAAACCAAGAATTGATTCCTTTTTCTTTAGAATGATTATTTTATGCACATGCAAATTTATGTACATTTAATTGATTATTCATCCATTGAGACACACATGATTAATAAATGAAAATGCATTTAATTGGGTGACAGCCCTAATACTTCCCGCTATTTTGCGAAGGTCTACTGGCGCCTTTACCCTCAGTAAAGCTGTATCCAGAGGATGGTGTTTCAAGTAAAGTCATATACTTGGTTGACTGAGCCAAAACAATCTCTAATTGCAACTTCAACACTTACCATTGCTCCATTAGGATTTCTCCTTGGCTACTGGGCAGCTCACAGGAACATTGTCTGCTTATCCCAGTATGGCTAATATCAATGGCTTTTGCCAATTGCCTCATGTCATTTCCTTATGCTGCTAATATGGTTCAGTGGACTGTGAGTAATCAGTCCACTACCACCCAGACTGGGGAATTTTTGCATCCATGTTCTTGGTGGCTGTATTTCTGGCATCCAGTTCTTCTTGCTAATGGAAAACACTGGAAAGCACAGGGTAAGATGGACTTTTTGTTGGTAGTCGAAAAAAGACTGCTAAAGAGCTTGAAGAACCAGCAAGCAGAAGAAAGTAAGGGAGAGCGTTAAATTCAAGGCCAGCTTATTCAAGGCCAGTTGTACATTTGGAAAAAAAATTAAGTTCAGTTGCCAAGATTTCTATGGGTCTTGTCCTGAGGGCACATCCCCCCCCCCTTTCTGGATTATAGTGGTAAACAGCGAACAGGGCTATGAAGTAGAGACAGAAAGACACATCACTCCCTCTGTGCTGAACCTAGCCTACCATCTGAATGGCAAGAATCACCATGGAGATCATCCCAAGCCCAGTATGGTTTGCAGGTGCCAGGCATGCAGAATTGGCACACAAATAGCCTCCCATTTGGAAGCAGCCTAAACAGTAACCACAGCCCTTGCATTGCACACCTGCCTTCCCATTTATGCTTGTAATTGGAGTGATATTTTTTCACATTGATTGCTTTGGATAAATAATTGTCCTAAACAAATGAAATTGAAAACACAGCAATCAACTTTCCTTAAGTTATTTAATGGGTTTTCAGATTTGTGCAATATCCTTCTATTGTGGTTAGTGTGCCTGTGCATCACATATTGTCAATTTTGCATGTGGGGAAACCCAAAGCTATTAATGTTGCACTGAAATCCAGGTATGTATTATAATGAATGTGATCATTTGGGAAACTTTTTCTTTTTCTTCCCCCCCTCCCCCCCTACAGCCATATGATGTCAATCTACAAGTCACATCTGTATTGTCCAAGCTCTCCTTGTTTCCACATCCACATACCCATGAATACCTTTTGGATCCCTATGTAAATCTGGCTTCTGGCTGCCGCTCTCTGTTTTCAGTCATTGTCAGAGTGAGTAAATGAAGAGCATGAGCAGTGCCACAAAATATAGAACTGTGCACACTGTCGCCGCTTAACAAATGATAAGTGCCAGGCCACTCGTTTCTTCTTTCTGACCGGCCATCTTTTTGTTTTAAGTATCTCCTCTTCTGCTAGTTATGACAGGTACTAGCCAAATCCACTCTGGCACCCCGTGTGCAGTAAGATTGAGGCTATACGGTAGTAAATTCATATAGCAATCCTATACATGTCTACTCAAAAGTAAGTCCCATTGAGATCAGTGAGGCTTACTCACAGGTAAGTGGGTACAGGATTGCAACCCAAGTCATGCTACCTTTTCGCTGGATAGTTATAATCTTCCTCTAGAAAATATACTATTTATAAACCTTGATGTAGGAAGCGGCATGCCGCATGGCATATACACTGGAGTATTTGTAGGATAACTCATCAATTTTAACTGCAATGAGTGTACAGATTGGCTGTGTTGAGATGTCACACTACACTGTAGCTTAGCGCAACTTGAAGAAGCCTACCCTCCTCCCAGGCTTGCACTCTGTCTTTCCTGTCTGTTCTTCCTCCATGGCCAGGAGGAAAACCCCAGTAGCTTTTACTTTCGGTTTCCCTTAAATGCAGTTTCTTATATTGTCCAGTTTGGGGATCATAGTTTACCTATGATTACCTAACTATGCCCAGTTTCAGCAAGCCAGCTTCATAATCCCTGTTTTGAAGTTGGTTGGCTTGTTTTGAAACTGATCATAGTTAGTGATATACCATGATCCCTGGTCCAGACAATATGACAAGCTGTGTTTAAGGGAAGCTGAAGGTAAAAAGCTTCTGAAATCCTCCTGGCTGCGCCACCTGAGGCTCGCTGCGGCTTGCTCATGTAATGCTAAGCCATAACTGAGCAATATGTCCAGGCATGGCCATTGAGCAACAGGGATGGGGACTCGGACTCGGGGACTCGACTCGTGAGTCCGACTGAGTCCCCCTTCTGACTCAAGTCCCACTAATTTATGTGGGTCTCGAGACTCGACTCGGGACTCGAGCCCAAGGACTCCTCCTCCTCCGCCGCCCTCACCTCACCTCCGCCGCCGCCCTCACTTCCTCCTCCTCCGCCGCCGCCGCCCTCGTCGCCGTCGCACGCCGCGTCACGCCGCCAGCGACGGCGCTCTGTTTTTTGGCGGGATGAACCATAGCAACCCCACCAAAAACAGAGCGACGGCGCTGGTGGCGTGAAGCGGCGTGCTGTGTGCGACTGTGATGGCGACGAGGTCGGCGGTGGAGGAGGAGGAGGAGGTGAGGACGGCGGCGGCGGCAGAGGCGAGGGCGGCGGCGGCGAGGTGAGGGCGGCGGCGAGGTGAGGGCGGCGGAGGAGGAGATGAGGGCGGCGGCGGCAGCGGCGAGGGCAGCAGTGGCAGCGGCGAGGGCAGCAGTGGCAGCGGCGGCAGAGGCGAGGGCGGCGGCGGTGAGGTGAGGGCGGCGGCGGCAGCGGCCCATGGAGGGAGCAGGAGGGTCTCCGCGGGAGGAAGGGCAGCTCTTCTTCCTCTCGCGGAGACCCTCCTGCTCCCTCCATGGGCCGCCGCTTTGGGAGGGACTCGGGACTCGACTTGAGTCACCATTTGGACCTCGGACTCTAGACTCGACTCTAGACTCGGGTCCAAAGACTCGGGACTCGACTCGGGACTCGGGACCAAGGACTCTTCAACATCCCTGTTGAGCAACTGCTGTATGTTATACTTCAACCATTACAATAGAGAAACATTGTCCGGCACAGAGATGGTCTCCATACAAAAAAAAAAATGTAACACATTAAGTGGTCCTGAGTGTTTCTGACAATATTTAGACCGCTGAACAGTGAGCCAGCAGCACTGGATGCTGATCCCTATACGTGCCTCTACTGTCTTGCTTTTTCTTTCATTTTACTCAGTGCTGTTATGTATAATGTACAGGTTGTTGGAGATCTCATGGTGAGGATCCAACGCATACCTGATTTCACGCCTAAACTTCTACTAGTCAGGAAGCGTCTCCTTGGCTTGGAACCTGAAGGGCCTATGTAAGTATATTAATTACCAGTCCATTACAGATGGTTTCTAAGAGGCATCATATGTGGCCTTTTATTAATTCCTCATCTTTTTTTCCACAGTGTTGACCACATGACATTACTAGAAGGTGTGATTGTATTAGAAGAGTTTTGTAAAGAGCTGGCTGCAATCGCATTTGTGAAATACCATGCCTCGTCCACACCATAAGCAGCTACGTTGAGTGTCCAAACTACGAGATTGTCTCATGTTTCAATCAGAAAGACTGCTAACTCTTCTCAGGCAAGAAAGGAAAAAGCATTGGCATACATTTAGAGGACTCATATGGGACAAATTCAAATTGTAGTGCTGGTTTCTTATTCATTGGCAGTCACCATATGGAAATGGAAAATGGGTTTTCTACCCACAACTTAATCAAAGGGATATCAGCAGAACAGAACAGGCTCAAAGAGGACTTTAGTTAAAAAATTTCCTTATTTTAATGACCTTCTAGGAGGGAGGAATTTTTATATACTTTAGGATTCATAGGCTTTTTAAAAAAATGGTTCTTGTCTCATAGCGGAGGTGTGTTTTATCCCTTTAAATGAAAACCAGCCAGTGATTAAAGTATTCTAAAGAATTTAATACAATGTAGAAAAGAAAGAAGAGGCTGCAAATGCACCCACAGCTTAAAATGAGATCATTTTTCTTTGTATATATTTCATGTTGTTTGAATTCTTTATGAGTTCCAGTTTATTGCTGATGTATCTGTTGCACTAGAACAAGTGGTGACAACACATACTGAAGTGCTGGTTTTCCTTGAATCCTTGCTTATTCCCCCTTGTTATGCTGCATAATTTTATTGGCCTTGTTTTGAATTGCAGCCCTAGATTATTTATCTAAATGTCCATTTATAAGAATATTAGAGGATTTTTAAGATTCTTCTATGATCAATTGGCTGAAGAGCATCTTGTGCCTTGATGATTAGCAGTATCAATGTCTTGTGTTTTTAAAATACTTCATTGCTTAGCTCATTTGAATGGCTGTAGCATCCAGGCCAGAGGATAACTGATACTGCTTTTTGCTGATGCCACTTTTTAATAGTCTATATGGATTCACATGCTTTGCAGGCTGTTGCATGCCTTGGGTTGCAAGCTTGTGGTCTTATTGTTTGCAACAGGAATCCAGTATAAGCCAAGAAGGAAACAAGATCCCTTTATTTTGCTGTTGTCAGTCATCAAGTAGATTGGCCTGCCAGACAATCCAGGGTAGATGTAAGGTGAGGGGACAAATGTCCCTCTCTTTCTTTTCTCTTACTCATCTCTGCTAGTTCCTCATGGGCTGAAAACTCCAAACAAGTGTGCTGTCTACCCTGAGTTGCATATACCGTAGTCCCTCTGTATTCTTTTTGCTCTCAGTAGGAAAGAGAGCAATAGGAGAGCACATAGGTTCACATAGCTGGAAAAATGCCCCTTCATACCAGTTTACCCTTAATGACATAACACCATGGAAGCAACAAAACAGAATTTAACTTATAAATATTTTTCCAGTTTATCTCGTTCTTAGGCATTTAGCGTAACTTTACAGTCTTTTCTTCTTAATAACGTTTTATATACTTACTGCCTGCTTCAGATCTCATTGGGAATGGTGTAAATTTGGTTGAATTTTGTACCAGTGATGTGCACTCGGTTTGTACTACAACAAAGTGAAAAACATGGCCCTGTACAATTTCCATACTTGCTGCGTTCTAATGCTATGGAAATTTGTTAAATGTGAAGGCAAAGTGTTGGAAAGTAGGACAATTTGGTCTAAGATAGCTTACATACAAAAGCCTACATTGGGAAAATTCAAACAATGTTAAAGTTTATGAAGCAAAATATAAGGCTACCTTTATTGCAGGAGAGGCATAGCTGTAGAACAGCCTGATAGTAGATTCATCTGAAATCTGATAATCAAAATATCATCCTCTCTAATAGAAAGTAGCACAGTGAGGATTTTTAAAATGACTTTGTGTACTAAAATTACTGAATTTAGCTCACAAATCAGCTGGAGAAAATAAGTGTAAGAAAGGCTTGGCATCTCCTTCCAGAAGACGTAAGGAGCAGGCGTCACCTACTCATCAGACAGACATCGAGAAAGAAGTAAATTAGTATATATCCTTATGGAAACAGGCCCATCAGAGATGCTTTGTTACATTTTAAACTGTGCAGGTAGCATAAGTTATATAGTCAGGTATAATTGTGATTAATGCACATGTTTTAATCTAGGTCCCTTCAGTGCAATGGAGCTTGAGCAAGTATCTGCAAATCAGCCACATGCATCCTGGAAAAATTGTTGAGACAGGCACATGCTACAGGGTAAATGCTTGAGCTCTATAAGCATTGTTGGTGCTATATCTTAGGCTGAACTATACAGCCAATGTATTCTTAAAAATTCTATTGGAGTCCCACAGGAGTTAATAATACCTCTCGAACAGTACCCCAAAGTAAATAGGTGGCAGCCTTACATTTTGCTATTCAAAAGTATAGGGAGAGATATTATCTCCTAAACAATCTCTATTTTATTAGAGCCTTCTAATTCAGTACAATGAATTAGAATTATTCAAATTTATTTTGGATTGAATTCTAACATTTAGGAGGGGAGGTTGTAAGGAATATATCTGTTATTTCAAGCAGGATAGCTAACATTAAAGTTCAGTTTGCTTTTGAAAAAACATCCAAGATCCAAGTCCGACTGCACATGCCGGCATGTTAAGGAAGTTCTCTAAATGTCCTTGTTTTCAAAGTTTGGCCAGTTTGCCAGTAAAGCCATGATGTCATTTCAAGACACAAGCTTTGTTCTGTGTCCTTTTGTGACTTAAGATGTGGATTCTTTGTCATAGAAGCTGGGTCACAAAGCTGGGAAAAACTTTAAACATTTTTCTTGGCATGTCAGTTGTTTTTATGAGCCCATAAATTATAGCAGCAGCTTTTTATTTTTGTAAAATTAATTGATTTTCCTTCCAAAATGGAACTTGTTTAACTTTTATATCTTTTGTCTTTCATGCACTTTTATTTTAAAGGCTAGTTGGGTCCTTGGTTGAATTGGTTGGATCTATGCATGTCATAACCACCCCCATTCTGACTTGTGTGTGCATGTCTGTGTGTATGCGTAGACGGATGTATGGTTATTTATTACCCTCCAGTAAACACAGGAGAATTTATAGTCTGTTCTCCAGAATTACTGAGCAACCACCAGTTGTAAAGATGTTAGTGGTAATTATTGGGTACTTGGTGCCATTACAGATGCAGCAAACAGTGTTTATATATATGAGAGGATGAGGGAAACTGGAATCATTTGATTCCAAGATACAGACCCAGTTTTAATTTTTACCCTAATGCACATTTATGTAAATAAAGGCGCCTTTTCACCTTTCTATCATCTGTTGTATCTATTTTGTTTCTGATGTTGGACATTTTGTAATAACAACATGAGACATATAGTAGAATAGCCATTTCTCCTTAATCTTCTTCATTTTTTGTTATAACTGTAGTTGTCTTATCTAGTATTCTGATCTTCTCTTTGTAGCATTCTGATATTATAATGTATTCATCAGTGCAATATCAAAGCTGTGATACAAGGCACAGCATCAGCCTGGTTGTACATCACCTGTTTACATGTGTATATTTGTATACTAATGGACTGAAACCCAGCACTTGCTTTCAGTATTGCCGGGGCAAAGATCATAACACTAGCTTCTACAGGGCACAGTAATCGTGGTATTCCTTTATAAATGCATGGCAGCTGCTCCCCGTGAGCTGCTGATTGCAGCAAAGCTTTCTGTTGTGAAATAACATCCTCATTTATCTGGGCAAGAGAAAAAGTAAAGTCCAGTGCAAAAGCTACACATTCATTGTTGTTCTCCATTATGCGAGAAATTAAGTTTAGCATCTCTTAACAAACACATCTGCATAAACATATGCACAACTAATATTAATAATCTCTGTGCCCTGTTACCTAGTGCTACAGGTCTTTCTCTCTATATACACTTTGGTTTTTTCCCCCTCCTGTCTTGTTTACATTAAACAGAAGATGTTCAGCAAATCTTTCCTATTGAGCTTTGTGTAGTTCGTTTGCTGACAACGTTTGCCAAGGTGTAATAGACCCATGAGGAATGGATGGAATAGCCACATCCCAGAACACACAGTGATAACTTGTGTCAGCAGATTCAATTCACACATTTTTGTGGTCAAAAAGTATGAAGGATTGAAAGGGATATTCTTAAAAATAAATTAATATAATTTAAACAAAGAACTGACTGCTGCTCTTTGCAGACGTCTGTGCCTTTTAAAGTTTGTATTCGAAGGAGATGGCCAAAGTGACAAGAATTCACATTTATGCTGAACTTGTGTCTCTTCACCCTCCCAGCCAATAGGCCCTTAGGGCTAGCATTACATGGTGACCCTTCCCCGATATTGGTGCCAATCCTCACTAGCCCTGGGTTATATCTGATGTTAGCCCTACTTAGGGTGGACCCATTGAAATGAATCAGTCTTAAGACTAACATTGGATACAACCCATTGTTCTTTCCCTCTCTCGTTGGGCTTAGCGCAGCCTTCCTCAACCTGGTGCCCTTCAGATGTGTTGGACTACAACTCCCAGCACCCCCAGCCAGGATGTTATTCATCTGTTTCAGATACCTTTGCCCCACTTTCTTATGGGAATAATCTAGGTGGCTGGGAAATTCAGACGTCAAACCATCTTGGTAGTAGGGTGTTTAAAGATAGCACAGTAAGGTGTTGAGGGAAAACAAATCCATGTTAAGTGATCTTGAGCATGCTCCAAGTCTTATTACCCCTTGCTCTCATATCTCTGGTGCCTACAGCAACAGGCAGGCCTGGAGTCAGCCAGCCACTGCTCTAAGGTATCTTTCTCATTTAGAGCATGTGTAATGAAGCTCTCCAGAATGTTATGAAACTGCAATGGCCGCACACACACATCTTCATGGGAGGCCTTTTTGTAAAATGAGTGTTGGAGAACGGATGCTTAAACCAATAAGGCACACCGTGGGGGGAAAACATGTTTCCCCTGCCAAGATTTTTGCTATCATTAAACCAGACTTAATGTGTACTTCATTACAGCTTTGTCATTAAAGTGTTTTCCAGAGAGCTGCATTATACGTGGTTGTACAGAAATTTGCCAGCATGTTGTGTTTATAACAGTAACTAGCATTTCATCACATACTACTGTATAACCTCATTTAAAAACTCTTTACAGGTTCAGACAGTTCTCTTGCGAAGCAGAACAGTATTGTATTCCAATGATCCAGGACTCAACAAGGACTAACTGAATTTGGATAGGCTTCTGGCGCATCAGAACAATTACTGCATAATGGTATTCTGTGTAGTAGGGGTGGCCCCCGAGGGCCATATGCCTGTGAGGGTAATTGTCAGGGGCTACATGGGTGGGTGGGGCGGGCCAGGGTCCTCCTACCCCCAACATTCTCTGTTCTACTCACACCCCACCATACTACACAACGCGTAGTGGTTAGAGTGTTGGACTGGGGCTCAGGAGATCCGGGTTCTAGGCCCCGCTCGGCCATGAAACTCACTGGGTGACTTTGGGCCAGCCACTGCCTCTCAGCCTAACCTACCTCACAGGGTTGTTGTGAGGATAAAATGGAGAGGAGGAGGAGGAAGATTATGTAAGCCGCCTTGGGTTCCTTGCAGGAAAAAAGGTGGGGTATAAATAAATAAATAAACCCCTATCCCACCAGATTAAGGTTCTCTGCTTTCCCCCGCCCCAGTACTATTAAGCTTTTTCCTAAGTTTAATAACAGTGTGGGGGGAGGATATCTTCATCAGGATTGCAGGGGAGGGGAGGGTTAAACTTCCTTCTCCAGCGATTTCCCGCTGGTGCTGCTCAGCTGATCAGTGCTCTTCTCTCCCTGAGATTATTTGTACGGAGGAGTTTTTTTTAATATGGGGGAGTGTTAAAAAATGTGTCTTGCCCCCCCCCCCCACGTCTGAAGTGCTAGTATAATATTGCACTGTTAGGCAATTTGTTTAGCCTTTTTGGGGGTGTGGGGGCAAACGCCCATGAGAACTTCAGTTTGCAGAACTTTTTTTTTTTAACGCACAATTACATTGTAATTGTGTGTTGAGAGATGAATTTGGCTGCAAATTTTCCATTCATCGATAAAATAACCTGTTTAAAGGAATTACTTAAATGAAGAGGAAGGAATCTTTTACTAGCTCATGAAAGATAAAATTCCTGCCGCAGCCACTATCAATCAAACAAGATGCCCTCGTCCTCATTCTCATTGATTCACTAGCATTTCCTCAGCTAAGGTTAACACTGAATGTCAGCCTCCTGCATCAGTGAACTTAGTAAAACCACTCAGCAGCAGAAAAGAATGATTATCTCACCTGGCCAACTGTTAAATTCTTCCTCTCTGGATCCGGTTATACAGAAGATGTCTCTGGGGAGGGCAATACTAAGGCAATCAAGTGGTATGTATTACCAGAACATTTAAAAAATTCAACAATGAATGGCTTTTTAAAAAGGAATTTTCATTCCATGCCTGCCAGCCCACCATTGCATATTGATAATTGAGCATATTTTAAAGTGTTTTGTGGAAGAACGCTTCAAAAATATAAGGGGAGGTTGCTAATATGTGAGGTTTTCTCTTAGATCACAGCTTTGGGAAATTGTATTTATCCTCATTTCTCAAATATTTCCTCTGTGCACTTTTTATAGTAGTTACAGGTTGAACCATGGCTCTTGGGAGGGGAGGAGGACTGATGTGCTGTTTCCATATAACATGAGGGCTACAGCACTTCAATATAAATCTTTCTTGTATAGTTTGAGTGTTTCATGCCAGTAAAGTGTAATTCTTTCCCCCCCCCCCTTTTTGCTTGCAATTTACTTTTTCTATTGATTAAAAACTTGAGTCATTGTGGAAAAATTATAATTTGTCGGCACAACAAACATGGGGAAAAACCATGTAATGAGTACATAGCACATAATGTATAGCATTTAGGGTGCATTCCTATGCATATTTAGACAGAAGAAAAGTCCTGCAACTCCCAGGGTCCCTCTAGCCAGCCATGCTGCCTGGGGCATGCTGGGAGATACAGGACTTTCTTTTTGTCTAAACATGCATCGGATTGCATTTTCAATTACAGTCATGCCTTGGATTGAGAGCATAATTCGTTCCGGAAACGTGCTTGTAATCCAAAACACTTTTTTTTTTTTTAATATTTTATTTATTTTTCAAAGCAAATTATAACACAGAAAATATATTTAGCAAAATACAAAATTATCACACAAATATAACATAATCAACATACAATAAATCATAAAGTGCTCCCCCCCACCCTTCAAGGGACCAATTAATATACTTCTATCCTCTTGATCAAATAAAGTCTAAATTCCAAAAATATAACATATCCTGACAAGGCATGTTACCCTTCCCCTTTATTAATACATAGTCTAGTAATTGATTCCATATCTCCATAAAATTATTCTTCTTTAGCAATCCTTTTTTGCATTTGATACTACTAGTTAGTTTATCATTTAGGGCTATGTCCCAAACTTCCTTATACCAGTCTGTTATTAGGAAAACATGTTGTACTTTCCAATTTCTCGCTATCATTAGCCTGGCCGCAGTTAACAAGTTTACAATTAACTCCTTCGTATTTTGATCACAAATAAGCTTCTCAGTTATTGATAACAATGCTAATTTTGGACAGACCTCTAAATTAGTACCAATAATTTTCGATATTTCTGTAAAAACCTCTCGCCAAAACACCAATACATTTTTACAACTCCACCACATATGAGCATATGTCCCTTTTTCCTGACATCCTCTCCAACATAATGCAGAACAATTATTATCTATTCTATTTAATCTTACTGGAGTTAAATACCATCTCCAAATTAGTTTATAAAAATTTTCCTTTATCCTAATTGACATCATTTTCACAATCCGTCTATCCCATATATTGTTCCACCCCACCTTCGAGGTCACCTCTTCAAATTCATTATCCCATACAGTCTTAAGCTGATCCTCTTGTTCTTTTGCTTTTTGGATCAATCTATATAAATCCCTTGTTATACCTCTTGTTGATGCATTACCTGGTAGGCCGTCTCTAGACATGACCATCTTTTCAAAATTAGTTAAATCTCTCTCGTACTCAGTTTTCCTTTTCCATTTCTTGACCACTGTTCTAACTGTAGTAAATTTAACCACGATAATCTTCTTCTCCCAACAATTTCCATTATTTGATCTCTAGTCCCCATCTTTTCCACCCAATCGGTCAATCTAATAACCCTTTCTTCTCTTAGTTTACTCTCCAGCTCTAATCTTAAATTTTCAGGAAAATCCTTAAGAGCTACCACCGGAGTTAATGGAGATATCCCTGGTATAAATATGCTCTTCATAGTACCCCAAATCATTAACAAATTTCTTAGAAAAGGGTTGTCTATATTTTTTATCAATTTATTATTATTTTTTTGAAAAAAAATATTCCCCAAAGTACTACGTAGTTCACATGTTTCTAACTCCAACCACATTATTTCTTTAGGGCGTGCTATAATATCCACTATATGTCTTAATTGATTCGCTATATAATACCATTTTAAATTCAGCAGACCCAAACCCCTTACTTTTTGTGCTTTATACCATCTTGTTTTAGTAATCCTAGATTTTTTCCCTCCATTACAATATGTATTAATAATTGATTGCCAATCTTTAAGTTCCTTATCTGATATCGCACTTGGTATCATCCGAAATAAAAAATTTATCTTTGGCAAAATCTTCATTTTAATCAAAGCAATTCTACCAAACCAGGAAAGTCCAATTTTTTTCAAAACACTCTTATATCAAAACGAAATCCCCCAAAAAACATTTGTACAGAGATTTTTAATTTAAGCCGTACTACAGTACTTGTATTGCAAGACGTCGCTTGTATATCAAGTAAAAAAAAATTAAATAAATATTTAAAAATTTGCTTGTCTTGCAAAACGCTCTCAAACCAAGTTACTTGCAATCCAAGGTATTACGGTACTGAACTGTGAGCCATTTTATTTATTTATTCATTTATTTATTTGAGGACAGAAGTGTCTGTCCGAGTCATGGAACCCTCTGCTGTTTGGTCCTATATACTGTAATACAGTTTTATTATGTGTTTTATGATTAATTAATTTTAATTTGTGGCTTACCCCCCACCCCCAGTTGTAAACTGCCCTGAAACTTTGTTACGGGGTGGCCTATAAATATAGGAAATAAATAAACCACCTGAAAGCAGCTTCAGGCTTCCTAAAGGAAGGTCTAGATGCTAATAAATTGCGGGGAGGGAATGGTTAAAGTAATGAGCAAGATAACTAGATTTCAAATCTTATTCTGTGATAAGCATTATGTAACCTCAAAACAGGCTGCAGGCCACAGACATCATACACTGTGGTAATGACCTTGAAGCCTGTGAGAGAACTGTGGAGTTCGTGATTTTATAGCACAATCTTAGAATAGAAATAAATCCCACTATCGTCAGTGGGGCTCACTCCCAGTCAAGTGTGGACAGGTCTTCATGAATCAGTTCTTCCTCATAGTGGAGATGATCTGGAGGCTACTGCTTACTTTAAAGAATGTGAACTCTCAAGCCAGGCAATCCTGTGGGTAGATGAAATGAGATGATGTGTAGGAAATTGGAGATTTAGAACAAAATAGGAGACAAGCCCCTTTAAATTTGTTCAAGACATGGCACTGAAAGGTGGGTTCCCCCTCCCCCACCTTTCAGTAGCTCTCTGCCCTGAATTGCAAAGTAGAATTATATTATTTCAGCCAAACCTCAAGCATCAGCTTCCTTATGAAAGCTGATATAGTTGACTCCTAGTCCTTGTGAAATAGGTCCCACATCAGCCAATTATTGCCAGTTTTGATTGCTAAGTTCAGTAAATAATGGGGCTAGGAGATCAATTTGAGATTATTGCATTTTCCCTTGATTTTTTTCAGAGTGAGATTGTCAACACCGATTAGTGTCTAATCGTTGAACATCATGTAATGCAATCTGTCAAAGAAGTTTCAGTGACACGTGCCGTTTTGTAGCCAATTTGGTGCTATTGACGATAACCTTTCAATAAGTGGGTAATAAATGGTTATAATGAATGGAAGGATTATCTTCTTGCATTTCATTGTGTGGGGGTAAAGTGTATACTGCCCTGTTACAAGCAAGGAATTGGCAGCTATATTGCGTTTCCAGTTGTGCTTTAGGAATTGATTTACTATTTTCTTCAGTGTAAAAATCCCCACCATAACAAGTACTATAACAGGAACTCTACTAGAATACTCAGGTAGAGAAAAAAATGGATGAAAGCAACAGGCACTGCTAGCCCCAAAGAAGAATCAGTGTGTGGGTTCTTTTTCTGTCAAACACCCACTCACTGCTCATAGACTTGTCTCTCAGACTGCTCCTGCATAACCTCTGCAGCCAGTTCTGAAGACAAGATAAATATCCACAGGGCTATTACAGAAATAACTAAGTCATTATCTGTGTTTCTTTTTCTGGGAATAAATCCTATTGTTCTCAGGAGGGGCCCTGCATTAGTGCTGAAACAGCTCACAGCATGCAGGTGCTAAGTCCCCAATTCACAGCTGTTTGTTTTATATGGTAACGGATCTTCAAAACTGGAAGGAGGGAAGCATAGCCTCTTGTCCTGCCTACTATCTGCAGCACCTATGCCCCTCTCTTTCCTGCAAAATGGTATGGAAGGAATGAACCTTCCAGGTGATGTTGGACTACAGTTCCTATCATCCTCCATCATTGGCTAGTGCTGATGGGTCCACACATTCCCCAATCCTGTTTTAAACAAACTTGCATAAAACTAGATATACTGAGACGGAAAGAGAAATCTATGCTGGCTGGCAGGGCACTTGGCCAAGAAATAGTATGCATCTTTATCTGATTGAAAATGTATAGCTTCAAGGAGTTCTTTCAAGGAAGAGAAATCATTAAATCCCTGCAATCAGTCCCATCCAGAAAAGATGGTAAAGCTCCAGTGTTCTTTTGTGTGTGTGCAGAGACCTCCAGGCACATTTCAACTAATGTTCTCTGCAGGATGAATTCAAATCTCTGCTTCAAAGACGCAATCTATGCTTTCAAAGCAGGGGTGGGAGGAGATTTGAACTTTTCCCTAAGATTAGATTTCAAATGTGCAGGTTGGAAAAAATGTCTTACAAACACTGCAGGACATTTCTTTTGCTTCTTATATCTAGTAAGGTTGCATACACAAAATATACCTGGGCCAGATCCACACCTAAGGTTTATTACAGTACTGTATCGCTGCCGTGACATGACAGACACACTTTTCAGTGTTGGTTGCACTAGTCCTGCGTGACCGTTCTTCATTTCTCCCAGAATTTCCCAGACTAGGTTTATCATGGTTTTTTCAGTTACTGCAGTTCGCTACCACAGTATGCAGCTAGTGTATGCTAAAGTTGCACTGTCGTTGCCTGCCCAAGGTGTGGCCACAAAAGTGTTGTCACTTGAGTCAGCCAGTAGTTTTCGAGGGGCAGGGGAAATGTGGAGTGACGCTGGCTCAGCTTGTCTGAGCGTGGAAAGCTAAGCAGGGTCAGGCCTGGTTATTACTTGGATGGGAGACCCCTCCTCTAGTTTCCTGCATTGAGCAGGGGGTTGGACTCGATAGCCTTGTAGGCCCCTTCCAACTCTATGATCCTATGTTCAAACTGGTGGGGAAGAGAGGTGTCCGCCATTTGTTGTTGTGCAGTGGTTCGACTTCTTCCCCGGAAGCCTCTTAATTTTGTTTGTTTGTAACCGTTCCTGCGCACCTCCGCACCTCCAAGCAGGCTGCTTTAGGAAATCGTGTTTGGGTTCTTGTGAAATGATCGTTTCTCCTGCATGTGAAAGGCAGTGCCCCTAGTATAACCGCCATGGAGTTTCATAGATCATAGAGACCTTCCTTCATGCTACCAGACTGCATCTACTTTGGAAGGGATTTCTGCTGTTTCATGGAGCGCAAGGTGGCATACATGATTCTTCCCCCTCCATTTTAACCTCACAACAGTCCTGTAAGGTAGGTTAGGCCGAGAGAGAATGAATGGTCCAAGGTCAGTGAGGGAGTTTCATGGCTGAGTAGAGAGGTGAACCTAGGTCTCCCTAGTCTGACACTGTAACCACTACACTGCACTGGTTCTCATGCCCCCAAATTGTGCATGTTTTATCCAGGGTGGCGTAGTGGTGAGTGTGTTGGACTGGGACTCGGGAGATCCGAGTTCTAGTCCCTGCTCAGCCATGAAGCTCACTGGGTGACTTTGGGCCAGTCACAGACTCTCAGCCTAACCTACCTCACAGGGTTGTTGTGATGATAAAATGAAGGAGGATTATGTAAGCCGCCTTGGGTTCCTTGCAGGAAAAAAGGTGGGGTATAAATATAATAAATGAATAAAAATAAATATTCACCTACATGCTTTCCTTATATTATCATAATGATGATTATCACCTTACATTTCCAGAATGTGGCAGTCCGCCCCTGATTTTAAGTCACTTCTATACTTAATAGTGTGTAAATTCCTTATGTTATGATTGTTAGCGCACAGCCAAACCTTTATATCAGGGGTGGGCAACTTGTGACCCTCCAGATGTTGGACTGCAACTTCCATCAGCCCTAGCCAGCATAGCCAATGGTGAGGGCTGAGGGGAGTTGCAGTCCAACAACATCTGAAGCTCCACACGTGGCCTACCCCTGCTTTACATGATGGGAAATAGTTATTTATATAAAGCAGAGATGAGCAGCCTAGTTGAGCCATGGGCATATTTGGCAATTTGAGAAACTGTCCTCAGCACTATCACAAAATGGCTGTCATGAGGTGTGGCAGAAAACAAGTAACCTGCCCAAGAGACTGAGTACAAAGCAGAAGTGGGGTCTGAACCCCAACACGCTAAACAACTCCTTTGGACTGGGACTCGGGAGATCCAGGTTCTAGTCCCCGCTCGTCCATGAAGCTCACTGGGTGACTTTGGGCCAGTCACTGACTCTCAGCCTAACCTACCTCACAGGGTTGTTTTAAGGATAAAATGGAGAGGAGGAGGATTATGTAAGCCGCCTTGGGTTCCTTGCAGGAAAAAAGGTGGGGTATAAATATAATAAACAAACATAAACAAATAAACAGAAACAAACAGAAACCTATTTCACAGTAATTCCAACAACCAGTAAGAAAATGTGTTCAGTAAAAAAATCAATGGGAGGGGTAGGGCACCATGGTGGGTGCTAAGAGAGGTGTCTGGGGGTGCATTGGTGCCCATGGGCACCATGTTGCTTACCCTTAATATAAAGGTTCTTTTCCCCTATAATGCAGACTTGTCAGTTATAGAAATGTTCTTCTGTCTTGTGTTTCCAGTCCCAATGGCCACACTATTATCTGTTCAATATGTGCTATAATTTGTTGCAAAGACAAAATGGAACAAAATCATTAAACTGGCCTATATCTGAGTAGTAGTACTTTTATGTGCCCATCTATTCTGACATTACCACGAATGACAGGCAAACTGCCAGGAAAGTCTGCATTGTTACATTTATGACTTACAGAACTATAATGTGGAAGCCAATCTGAACTTTCAACAACTCTAAGCAGGTACACCCTATTGAGGATGGGGGAATTTTGCCTTTTATTTATCCAACCACTCTGACCACCAAATGTACGGTATGTGGAAGATTAGATTGGTTTTTCTTATAATTCCATCTCGTGGCACCAAATGTGTTGGGCTTGTGGTTTCAAATCCTTCTTTTATGCCACACAAATTGCCAGTACAGTCATGCCTTGGATTGAGAGCATAATTCGTTCCAGAAACATGCTTGTAATCCAAAACACTCTTATATCAAAACGAAATTCCCAAAAAAAAATTTGTACAGAGAATTTTAATTTAAGCCGTACTACAGTACTTGTATTGCAAGACGTCGCTTGTATATCAAGTCAAAAAAATTTAAATAAATATTTTAAAATTTGCTTGTCTTGCAAAATGCTCTCAAACCAAGTTACTTGCAATCCAAGGTATTGCTGTATAATAAATGGACCTTATTCCTTAATTTTCTCTGCCACCATTCAAATTTCTACTAAAACTGTGTCCCCTTAACACAGGGGTGGACAACCTGTGGCTTTCATGCAGCCTCCAGCGTGATTTCAAAAGTCCTCTGCATGTGATCAGTTCAGACCTCTGGCAAGAGCGATCTGTCCCTTCCCTGGCAGTCCACTAGGCAGGAAGGAAGAGGTGGGTGAGAGAAAGAAGGGTGACAAAGAGAAAAAAGAGTGGTGAAAAGAGAAATGGGGTGACCCCCCCCAACTTTGGGCTCTGGCTTGGCCTCACTTACTGCTGATGTGCACCCCTTGACATTACCCGTGAGGGAATGTGGCCATCGAAAGAAAAAGGGTTTCCCATCTTTGGCTTAACACACAATCTGGAGTGAGGATCAAGTTATAATATATATTATTGTTTATTTAAACTTATTTGCATATTAGGGCTATCAATTATATAGAAGGTTAATTGTTATCACTATACTTTAATGGTTACTTGCTTTAAAGTTATGGGGCAGTATCCAAGGGGGCACCCATGCTGATTTTGTTGTGCCTTGCCGATTCCCTTCTGGAAGCAGCACCCACTGCTTGTGGAACAGAGATTTAGTGGTTTCGGGGGCAATAGGAAACTAGAGAAAACACTTGTTTCTGGATTGGGACAGGTTGGCGAGGCTTGCATAAGGGAGCTCCACCAATGTGTCCTGATCCAGAAATGAATGAAAACACTCCTTTTGGGGCTTGTTCTGGGAAGTGTTAAATCTCCATTGCATAAGCAGTAGGTCCCACGTGCACAATGGAATTGGCATGACCCACCACTTATTCAACAGAATCTGGGGGGCACAAGAGAATCAGCAGGGCATAAACAACCTGTTGGATACTGTCCATGGTTTCTTTAAGGAAGCTACCATAACCAAGTTCTCTTCCCTATTAAAACCCAATTGCCCGTTTTCTATCTCCACCTATTAGCTTATTTATTTATTTATTATATTTATACCCCACCTTTTTTCCTGCAAGGAACCCAAGGCGGCTTACACAATCCTCCTCCTCTCCATGTTATCCTCACAACAACCCTGTGAGGTAGGTTAGGCTGAGAGTCAGTGACTGGCCCAAAGTCACCCAGTGAGCTTCATGGCGGAGCGGGGACTAGAACCCGGATCTCCTGAGTCCCAGTCCAACACTCTAACCACTACTGCAACATGCATAGGGCTAAAGTGGGCATGGGGCATGTGCAAGTATGCATACCCTGTCTCCATGCATCCCCATGCCCCTGGCCATGTCATACACCTTCATACATTGAGCACAGAGGTATGCATTGGGGCTTGCAAGGGTGATTGTCTGAACATGCTTACACAACTCCTGTGATCAGGACCTGTGTGAGTTCAGTCAAATGCACTTACAAGCCCCAATACAGACCTTTATGCTCAATGTGCAAAGTCTTATGTGGTAGCCAGGAGTGCTTGGGGGGTAGATCATACATGCTCACATATGTCCGGTCCCTATGTTAGGGTGGTGTGGGCAAACACCAGAGGCGCATGTGTTCTGCCTCTGGTCAGAAGCTTACTGGAATGGTACAGGGTTCAACAAAGTCTCTCAGGTTTCTGTCATGGTGGACTCCTAACTTCTTGAGATGAATGATCTTTAACTGGCAGGCCTTCTTCAGCTTCCCCTGAAGTATTCCTTCTGGTCAGGGACTTGATCATCAGGACACAGCAAAGAAGAAGTTGCTCATCAGGACACAGCAAAGAAGAAGTTGCTCAGTTGCCTCCATTGAAATTTTCTTGCTTCCTGAGGACTGCCTTCCACTGTCACTTTGTCCAGAAGATTTCCTGAAGAACCACCACTTGAGGCTTCTTCTCCTTGCTAACTCTCCAGCTTATGCCTCCAGTGATTCCAGTTACTCTTTTTCAGCCTCTTGTCTAGGCTCTGTTGCTTCCCCTTTCTTGAGGCCCTTCTTTACCTGAACTGATTACTCTAGCCAACCTGTTTCTTCTGCCCCACCCAACAGTTTGGGCTCTGTCTTTTTTTATGCTGTCTCAGTCAGGACCCCTTGACCATTTTCCATGTCTGCCAGCCCATGGCAGACCCAATGAGAGTGAATAAAATGTTCATTAACTAGCCTATCAAAACATGACCTTTTTGATTCTCCTATTCAGTATCCTGGTTCAACTGTAAACTTGCTAAGGTCATAACTGCTTCCTTAATAGCGATATCAGCTTTACTGACATTTCGCAGTAAAATAGTACAAAGTAACTATTAAGCCTCAATTAGAGGTAACCTTTTCACCTCACTTTTAATCACTTATCACAACAATGCTATATTAAACGACACACTTATTTATAAATTTTACACAACTTTAAAAATACCTTCTACCTCCAAATACAGTTTATACACACACACACACACACACACACACACACACACACACACACCATACATAAGTATAGCATTTTTATTGAGCAAAATGTGTTTGTATAATTGGTCAGACACCGGCCATAGTTTGAAAAAGTGTTATGCTTGCAAGGTTATTGGATATTCTTGAGCAAGTATTTTCTATATGACCTTGCAACACACAATAGAATTGTGTGGTTCATAAAGAAAAACATAGATTCATAGATTATAGAATTGGAAGGGGCCTACAAGGCCAACCCCCTGCTCAATGCAGGAAACTAGAGGAGAGAGGCCTCCCATCCAAGTAATAACCAGGTCTGACCCTGCTTAGCTTTCCACACTCAGACAAGCTGAGCTAGCATAAGCCACAAGCCTGTACATGAGATGGCCCCTTGGTGTGTGCTGTGTCTCAAATAGGACACCTTTTCATCTATTATTTTAATAGAGTAAGTTGGAATCTGTAAATAATTTTTGCCTACAGAGAAGCAGGTTCTGTCTGTGTTTCCATAAAACAAAACAAAAAAACCTATTCGGGACAACAGAAGGGTGGACATGTAGGAACAATACATAATTTAAATCTGGTGTCCTTCCAAGATCATGGTGCATTGATCTTAGGCTTGCTTGCTGCAGGGTGATAAATATCACCTATCCTGAATGTATTTATTTAGTTAGTTAGTCAGTTATACATACATACATTTATTTATGAGTCATTTTCCAGCCCAAATAGGGTCTTCAGTGCAACCTGCAATTAAAACAATTTAAAAGCTGGAGGGAGTGATCCTATGCCCCTTAGACAGTGTCTAGGGGGGCAGTGGGATACTTTGGATTCCCAGATCTGAGGTTGGAGACAGAGCTCCAACCTCAGAGCTGGGAATCCGCACTCTGAACCCTCACCCGCCCCCCTCGCAGCCAGAGTGAAAAGAACCATACTGTATGCCTCTGACAGTCCAGTCTGATTATGAAATCCATCAAATATTTTTCAAGCTGTCAGTGTGGGAATGAACAAGATTATGCCATTTGTTGTCCCATTTTAGGACTTTGTCCAACTGCCCTTTCCCGATAATATCAATTCCTTTTACACCAGCGCTCTTGCAGCTTGTTCATCTTGGCCCTGTGTTTGGCAAGGCGTCAACTTGATGCACTAGGAACCATGTCCATGAAGGTCTTTTTCTGGGACATTTCATTCCTACCATCTGTTAGCTGGCTCCAGTCTAGGAGATTTGGATTTGGCGGCCTTTTCCCAAAGTGTTCCTTTATCTGGATTACTTTTTCAGGGTTCAAGCTGTCCTTACAACTGTTCCAGGGATAGTACATGGAGACTGGACTTTGAGCTGTTAACTCTGCTAACTGGTTTCATAATAAATGCATTTCTGATCATGTATTTGCATATAAAGCACTTGACAGCCAAAAAGAATGGGAAGGCCCATAAATGTTTGAGATAATTCAATGGGCATTAATGGCAAAGCTGCTGCCAAAACATCACTGGGGTCAAAACATCATGAAGATGCAAATTTGTGTATTTAATAGACCACCCCATAGCTGTTGGGTTTGTTTTCTGGTCATTATAATAATAGCTATTGACAAAGCAATTTACAGCCTCTAGAAAAGGCAGGGCAGTAATGTTATTCTTAGAATTATGGTTGGATATCAGATGATATAAGTTTCCCCAAAGTAACTTAAGGCCAGGCTTCAGCCGAAAGCTATCTCGCCTCTATACTTACTACCCCTCTGTGTCGCCTGAACAAGCACATTCTAAAGTCTGCAACAAGGCCAAAGCATGTAAGCAAGTGCTCCTTTGCCATACTTCAGTGGAGCTCACCTCTTAATGTGTTACATATCTTAAACAGGAAGCCCATTTTGCTTCCAGAGAGAAAGTCTAGCTACTGTTGCTGTTGCTTTTCTGAGTCAGGACATTGACTCAGAAGAAATGAGTTGATTACTTCAAGAATTAATTAGGTTGAATGACAGTGAAAGGGAACAGGTGGTTGCTTGTGCAGTCCCAAAGGTGGCATATGGACAATATTGAGAGGGAACGGAGCATAACCCACACCTATGTGGCGTCCTGAGAGGCTCTTTGGCCCCAAAGAACAAAGAGCAAGGGTGGGAAACTTTGGGAAATACAGGGGACATTTTCCCCCTACCTGGACCCCCCTGTGGGCTGCATTCCTGACAGCACGGTTCTTTCTTCGCCAGCTGCGAGGACATAGGCAGGCTGCTCCAAGTTCAGAGTCCCAGCTCCGACATTAGAGTGAGTTTCCAAGGTTGGAGTTGGGACTCCAAATTATCCTATGGCAGTCTAGACTCTGCCCTAAAATACATTGAGCCCTAAAATACATTGTAATATACATTAAAATACAATTGAAATATATAACTACTAAAACATTTATATAAAATATAGATTAAAAACATTAAAACCAATACAAGACAATTAAAAACTGGGTAGCACACTCACTCATAGAAGGCCTGGGTGAAGAGATGGGTCTTTAATTACAATTGGTGTCTCCTAAATACCAGGGGTAAGGTCATTCCATAAGGTGCTCATTGGTGCAGTTGCCAATTATTTGTCCTGGGTTACATGTGAACAAATGGATTGGGGCCAATTGGACTAAATTCCAAGTAAGCATGCATACAACTAGGCTGCATTTCCAAGCATTCTTACTTGGATGTACAGTATGGCCCATTGAACTGAATAGGATATATTTCCAAGGAAACCTGTTAGGCTTTGGGGTATAAGGATTCCACGCAAGAGCAGAATTAAATTTACCACAAATCCCTATGAAATCATGGAATTGGCCATTTCTTTGCTTGGTTACTTTTAGCTATTGCAGTAGATCTGAACTCTTCACTATGCTGTTCTTGCATCTCTGGCCTTGAGTAGTTCAGCATGATCTGATAACTGAATGCAGATATAACATAGGTCCTGTTCTGATGCCAAGTCTGTGGTGGCTACTTCTGTGAAGTCACTTTTTCTTTCACTGAGAGGACAAAGCCGTATGCTTCTGTTTTTAAGCAAAATGGGTAGAGTATCTTTACGTTTAGTTTTTCTACCACTTCTAAATAGAAATGGTGGTAACAAATATATGCAAATTACACTCAGGCATTTTTAGATAAATCTAGCACCAAGCTAACATCAGCCATAGCAATTACTCATTTAGATCTAAATGCAAGGATATTCTGACTATGACAAACAACTCTATCCAATACCTGGTGTTTGGCAGGACTGTAAGCAGCAAGCATATTAAACATGAATGACCTAATCAGACACACTGTATGGCTGTCCATGGGGCTTCACACCAATGTTTCACTAAGAAGCCTTGAGAGAGATGAAAGATGCTGCATTAGATTTAGGAATAATAGATGTGCTTCAGAAGTAGAGCAACTTAATGACTCCAGGAATAAAACAGAGTTTGCTTCTGCTGCACTGATGCTAAACACACATATTTGAGGATTTAATTGTAGAAATGGTAGCATATATATTTTTAAGTAAAAATAATAACTTGAGTGTCTGTACATGCCCAGCCAGTCACCTCCTGACTATAAAATGTTTATAAAAATAAGAAGGAAGATCCTGGATCCAACCCAAGATATTTTCATTTGTAAACCAGCTTGGGCATCTGGTTTGGGAGAAAAATGTGGTCTAGAAATTTTTACCAATAGATAAGTCATAAAATGTTTGATCTGGCATTTTCTCTATTGTCTCTTTTCTATTTGTTAGTTCAGTACATTTACAGCTCAGTCCTATACATGTCTACTCAGAAGTAATGAGTTCAGTGGGACTTACTCCCAGGCACAGGAGTATAGGATTGAAGCTTGAGGTGGCAATCCTATACACCCTTTCCTGGGAGTAAATCCCATTGTAAATTATGTGCCTTACTGAGTAGACAAATTAAGATTACACTGATAAAGAATTAATTTTGCTGCTAAATAACTGTAATTAGAAAACACCTTTGAGGTTGGAACAAAAGCTTATAGGACTTGGTTAGGAATAAATTCAAAAACTGCTGCAAATATTTTTTGTTTACTTCCCCCATCCCATCCCTAATTGTTCTATTATGAAGCTGTGCTTGGTCACATGTACAAGTGTAGTCATCATACAGATATTTTGATATGAAAAAAACCACATGCAGCTCAGAATTAATTAAATCTTTTCTTCTTTATATGCTGCTGTTACTATCACCAATGGTATAATCTCAAATCAGTTCTTTTCAAGGCACTAGGCAAAACGTATGAAGCTAGAACAATACATCCAGCATTCAGGCAAGCATGTATAATACAGGGATGGGGACTCGGACTCGAGGACTCGACTCGTGAGTCGGACTGAGTCCCCCCTCTGACTCGACTCGGACTCGAGTCCCAATATTTTTAATGGGACTCGAGACTCGACTCGGGACTCGAGACCAAGGACTCGTCAACATCCCTGGGCTGTTGATGAGTCTTCTGGTGTGCCAGAAGGAGCGCGATCACCGGTGAAGAGCGCATGGAAGCGAGGCGTGCCGCTGCTCGGCCACTATGGACAGCTACCAGGAGCGCAGCCCCAACGGTGTGTTGAGATTTATTTTGATTGATGTGTTATTGTGGGGGGTTTGGGTTAGGGTCAGACATTTTGGGTTTGGCTGCCTCTGCCTGCCTGTTTGGGGTTCCCAGCCTCCTCTGCCTGCCTGGTCTCTTCTTGACCTGTTCAACAGTTGAATTGTCCAAGACAAAGGCCTCTGCCTGCCTGCTTTGGGGTTCCCTGCCTCCTCTGCCTGCCTGGTTATTTTGGGTTTGTCTGCCTGGTCTGTTCTTGCCAAAATCAGTTGCAGAGTTTTGAAATAAAAAGGCACACTTGTGCCTAGAATTTATTTAAGCCACACATCTGAAGTAGCCTTATTTTGTTGGGGGGAAACCCCATTGATTTTAATAGGGACTCGTGGAGTCAGTTTTGGGAGTGACTCAGGACTCGTGACTCGTGAGTCACCATTTTGGACCAAGGACTCGGACTCGAGACTCGAGTCCAAAGACTCATGACTCGACTCGTGACTCGAGACCAAGGACTCTTCAACATCCCTGGTATAATAGGGGTACTACTAGTGCTCTTTATAGAGTTGCATCATCATGAAGAGGAAGCAGTGTAGCTGATTAACCCGAGTGGAGCTGCCAGTAGGGAGATGTCTAGTCTAAAGCAAAATACCATGGTTATGTAAACTGTGCTGAACACATATGGATGGAGAAAACAAATAGTCAAGGCAGAGGTCTGATAGCCTTTTGACAAAGAATTTACAGGACGGAGAGAGTTTAGTCAATCCAACAGAAATCAAGCACACATTTCCACATCTGATCAATTCACTACACTTTTTAAACCCCCTTATTATTATGGTATATGCTACACACAGGATTTCATCTCTGTTCCTTGTTCCCAGGACAATGAATGGCCAACGGAATGCCATTGCTGCTGCCTCTTGTGTCCTTTGCTATTTATGTATTATATTGTATTTGTGCAGCTAAAATATAGCTATGGAGGATTTACACGAGAACCCTCCTTGCTGATATATGCTCTTTGGTTGCAGTGGTTCATAGGATCAAGTCAAAAGAATGTGGGAGCAGGGGAAGCCACAGGCTCAGTGGGCATGAAGGAAGAAGTCACTGTGTCTCAACCTCTTTCCCTAATCTGTAAACGGGAACTAATAATATAAAAATATTGTGGTACTGATAGAGTTACCCTGTGGATATAACTTTTCTCCCTGCAATTATTCATTCCATATGGAATGGAAAATACAGCTGAAGCCATACAAATGAATCACTTAACATTAATGCGCGCTCACAGATTTCCATTAACTTGTCTTCAGTAAATAAACTGCAATTCAGAATAATTTCCCTTTGCAGCTGTGGCCCATTAGCAACACTTTAGAGGAGAACAAATTCCAGCCATGGATAACAAACAGAGATAGACCTGTAAAAAGAAATAACATTCTCTGTTCAGTGCTACAGGCATCCTTAGTAGAACGGTTGACTATGAATAATGCCAGCTTATTTAATATGTAATGAAGCTTCCTTCTGAGAAGGAGAAAAGTCTGTAGTACCGTAAAATATTGAAGAACACTATCAGGTTATTTTACCACTCACATTCCCAACAGATAAAAATTCATAGTGCCATCTTGCAAAGAGGAGAATGGCAGCTTTCCCTAACACAGGGGGGGAAGAAGCCAGAGTGAGTATTTTATTTATTTATTTATTTAATTTATACCCCGCCTTTTTTCCTGTAAGGAACCCAAGGCGGCTTACATAATCCTCCTCCACCTCTCCATTTTATCCTCACAACAACCCTGTGAGGTAGGTTAGGCTGAGAGTCAGCAACTGGCCCAAAGTCACCCAGAGTTTCATGGCCGAGTGGGGACTAGAACCCGGATCTCCGGAGTCCCAGTCCAACACTCTCACCACTACGCCACACTGGCGTAGCACAGAGATAGTGACTGGCCCAAGATTACCCAGGTGAGCTTTGTGGATGAATGAGAAACTAAACCTGGGTCCATCTAGTCCTAGTCCACGTCTCTAGCCATTGCAGCACACTGGCTCTCTAGTCATATTTTCACATTGTCTATCAAACAGAACTGTGGTGTGTGTGTGTGTGTGTGTGTGTGTTTAAAAAAGAGTTATCTTGCTGTGGAGTCTTCTGTATCATCAGCTTTCTCAGCTAGATTCTGTTTTCAAGAAAGCTCATGACAGTTTACAGCCTCATCCCTGCCATTGTACTTCTTTCATGATTCCAGGATTTCCCTATGTAGGTATTTTGTTTTGCTGCCATAGGAAGAAACTGGAACCTCTCCCCTGAATGGTAGCTTGCTTTGGCAATTCATTGAGAATGCAGCTCCTGTCTCCGGTTCCTCACTAAGATCCTGAATTAATATAAAGCAGGACATTCTCAGTACCCAAGTCTTAGATAATGACAATATCATTTGTAGCAGATGTCATGCTGTACAGATATCACATTTACTCCATCATGATTACCAAATTATCAAATCTATGGAGTATATCTGACACATGAAAGTACTCTGGGACCCTGAGTGATGCATTTTGCACAGTACTTGAAGGAAATGAATGACTAAAACCAGGATGAGGGGAAGCCTGTGCTAGGAATTCTTTATAGGACTCTACACAAGCACTGGAGATTAATGGACTGAACAACTGGTCAGTGTCATATAATTCTTTTAAGTCATACAGTGAAGGTGCAATGACTATCAAAGTGATGGGGAAGAGGAAGGGAGAAGCAGTGGTTTTCTAAGCCAATTTATCAGAAAGCAGCGGCACCTCTTTGCTCAGGGTGATATATTGCCTCTAAAAATTGTTCTATTTCTGCCAGGTGATAGGAGTGTGAACCGTGTGCATGTCTAGGATGGCTGCGAGGTGTAATTTATGTGTAAATATTGCACACAAATGTGATATTCCAGAAAATAAGCTGCAAAATAAGGTGCAAAGTTACTCAGAACTCTAATCTCAAGTACAAGTCATCCTCCCCGCACTTAGTGATAGAATTCTATGTATTAAAGGAAAATAATAGCCTCCTCCTGACTGTGCATTAAGCGTAACGTGGATATCAATGGGATTTCCCTATTCACTGCAATAGGGTAGGGCTTTTTATCTGTAAATAATTACAAACCCACCACCTGTACACCATTATGCATTCATTATGGCCTAAGCTCTGGTGGACAAGAATCCCCTTCATCAGATGTTGTATCTAAGAGTGGGCTCTAATCCACGAAAGTTTAGGCGATAATAAATTAACTACCCTTTAAGATGCCGCAGGACTCTTCGTTGCTTTTGCTGCAACAGACTAAGCACAGCGACGGGCCACCATTACGCATGTAACTGGAGTCTGACTGTATCGCTAAAGCTGGGGTCGTGTTTTTCAGAGGCCAGGCTGGAGCAGCCAGCGTTTTTGGCTCCTCCTTTCCCTGTCCCAGTTAATATGAAAATCAGGCTTGAAAAGGCTTGCACCTCTTCTGTCACGCTTGTTTCTAAGGCTCACGTTGTTGCTGTTGGTTAAATACATTTCTATCTACACCTGATGGAGGATATCTTCTAATGAAAAGCCCCTAACATTTAAACCACAGCTTCATTTCGACATACTTCTCTCTTACATTTTCAACCCACTGTGCAGTTGATAATATTAATAAAGATAAAGAGGGAGTCGGCTGAGAGCAAACATTCCGCTAACAGACAGCATCGGAGGAGAGGTAGCGAAAAACACTAAACTACAACTCCCACAAGCCCTTGCATCCGGGTCCCTTGTAAAAAAAGAAAAGAATCGGAGGACTGCAATTCTCACAATGCTCTTCCGCCCAATAGTTTGTGGGTGGGGAAGTCGTCTCTTTCTTCCCTATTGCTACCGTGCTCTCCGTTGCTGCCGTGAACAACTCCAGCCGTGGAACCACGTGGGTAGAGAGCTTTCGCCGCCGCATGTTACCTTATAGCCGGGACCGGGCAAGGAGCGGTGTTGGACGCAGCCATGAATAAAGCAATAGCTGCTAAGCTCCGGTCTTTTAATGGACTGTTTGCTGTGTATAAACCCAAAGGGCCCACTTCAGCAGCTGTGCTAAACCTGCTTAGGGCGAAGCTGCTGGCAGGTACTGCTTGAGAGGAGTGGGTGACAATGAATGTCCTGGTAATAGAAAGGGGGCAGGGCCGGGCGAGTCTATTTTTATTTATTTATGTATTTGTTGTATTTCTGTATCGCCCATCAGCCAAAACTGTCTGGGCGGTTTACAAGACAAAGCTTAAAACCATAAAATACGATAATGCAGTAAAACATAATATAAAACCATAAGTTTAAAACAAAATAAAACCAATGTAGCAACCAAGATAAAAGCCAGAAGCATTGCAAAGATCTAAAGATGCACGGACACAATTTTTAAAACGGAAGGGCTAAAAAGCCTGGGAAAATAAAAAGGTATTCACCTGGTGCCCAAAAGATCACAACATAGGTAGGTGTCAGGTGAGCCTCTCTGGGGAGGTCATTCCACAACTGGGGTGCCAACAATGAAAAGGTCTTCTCCTTAGTAGCTACCTGCCTCATTTCATTTGGTGGGGGCACCAGTGGAGAAGGGCCTCTGAGGGTGACGTTAGGGTCTGGGCAGGTATATATGGAAGTCTTGGCAATTGGTAAGTAATGTGAGAATCAAGCAGGGTTTGGTTGATTCTGAAGGGAGTGATGTGCACTAGAAACTGAATGCTACATCTCTCTCCCCCCCCCTTGATTGTTTCCTACAAGAACAGTTCAAAGAACAGATGTCTGCACACTTACGGTAGTTTGATTTCCCGGCATAATCCATGGATGCGGACTTGATGGATTGCAGTTAGGAACATAGGAAGCTGCCTTATGCTGAGTCAGACTATTGGTCTGTCTAGCTCAGTATTGTTGACACTGACTGGCAGAGGCTCTCCAGAGTTTCAGGCAGGATTCTTTGCTAGCCCTACTTGGAGATGCCTGGGATAGTTAAGATGCCAGGTGAGGGGGTCGTACTGCAAATCACCTGGACCAAAATATATGTACAAGTGATTTCCTTCCCTCTGGCATGTCTTTAGAACAGTCTCCCCACAACCAGCCATGCTGGTTGAAAATGATGGGCATTATAGTCCGAACACATCTAGAGGGTACCAGGTCAGGGCAGGCTATGAACATCCTGAGTGCTCTTTTCTGGCGGTATGTTTGTGTAGCTCCATCTTTTATCTTGTCAACATGTCTAACTTTGCTCTTTAGAAGCAAATTGCTGAACCTGGAACCTGGGGCCATTTCTTTAATGGTATTTGTATCTGGGTGTTTCTGTCAAGGGGAAGTGAGACTTTAGATGACACCCAAGTAGGGGAAGATGTAAAAACTTGAATAAGGGAGTGTTTTCTTGAATGAGAATCCAGTGTGTATATGTACATTGCCGCATAATCACACTACCAGCTTTATAATCGCCTTGCTGGAAGGTTCAGGTTACTCCTCTCACCAAGAACAAGGGACCAAAACATTTTAGCAAGATTTAGAAATGTCTAGCTTCTCTGTATTTTGTTGCTGGATGTCTCAGTACTATGTTCCTTGCATCTTTGGATCCTTGGTGGAGGTGTAGTCTGATCAGTCAAGATTGGCCAGATAGAGAAGGGGTAGGCAGACGATAGATCAATCTAATAACAGTCTAATAATAGTAAGAAAAAATGGAAAGCTAATAAATCAATGACAAAAGTGCTGTGGCTGGCCTTGTGCTAATCACTTACCTTTTAGTCTCCAGGTCACAACAAACATTACTTTAGAAAAACAAAAAACAAAGAGAGTAGGTGCAGGGCCCCCAATCCACATTTCCTCTCTAGTGTGTGGGTCACCCCCCCCCCCCACCTAATCTAGAGTAAAAATGAAGGAAACAAAAGATGTAGCTGCTAGATACAGATTTAAAGTAATATCTGTTTTGGCCCTCGGTGTTCCTCATGTGTAAAATATGAGTATGAATAGGTTGCCTTTGACCAGGTCTTTGTGCAGCTCTAGTGACCACTTTGAGAGTTTAGTGTTAGAATTCCTGGTCTTATAGTAACTTAGATGTAGATTTGTATTTTTATATTTATTTATTTAATACATTTTTATACAGCCTAATAGCCAAAGCTCTCTGGGCAGTTTACAACAGTTAAAATCATAAAATACAATATAAAATTTAAAACCACAGATTAAAAACAAACAGCAGAGCTAGCAGCAGCAGTTACAATAACGGAATTAAAAACAATTACAAGATTAAAATGATTAAGATGATTAAAATGATTACAATTATTAAAATGCCTGGGAGAACAGAAAGGTCCTCACCTGGCGCCGGAAAGAATACAAAGTAGGCGCCAGCCACCAGGCGAACCTCTTTGGGGAGCTCATTCCATAACCTGGGTGCCACAGCAGAAAAGGCCCTCCTGGTAGCCAGCTGCCTCACTTCCTTTGGCAGGGGCTCTCGGAGAAGGACCGCTGATGCAGATCTTAGTGTGCGGGCAGGTACATATGGGAGGAGACGATCCTTCAGATACCCTGGCCCCAAGCCGTTTAGGGCTTTAAATGTAAGCACCAGCACTTTGAATCGGGCCCGGAAACAGACTGGCAGCCAGTGCAGATGAGAAAGCACTGGCATAATATGTTCTCGTCGGCCAGTCTCCGTTAACAATCTCGCTGCCCTATTTTGGACCAGCTGAAGTTTCCGGACCGTTTTCAAAGGCAGCCCCACGTATAACGCATTGCACTAATCTAAATGAGAGGATACCAGAGCATGGATAACTGTAGCTAGG
Organism: Shinisaurus crocodilurus; assembly: GCA_021292165.1. Taxonomy (NCBI): domain Eukaryota; kingdom Metazoa; phylum Chordata; class Lepidosauria; order Squamata; family Shinisauridae; genus Shinisaurus; species Shinisaurus crocodilurus. The sequence continues at coordinate 77,795,214 of CM037878.1, forward strand.
CTATCTCCGTCCAGATAAGGATGTAGTTGGTATATCAGCCTAAGCTGATAAAAGGTGCTCTGTGCCACCGAGTTCACCTGTGCCTCGAGTGACAGTTGTGGATCCAAGAGCACCCCCAAACTACGAACCTGATCCTTCAGGGGGAGTGCAACCCCATCCAGAACTGGTTGAATATCACTTAGCCAGGCAGACAAACCACCCACTAACAGTACCTCCGTCTTATCTGGATTGAGTCTCAGTTTATTAGCCCTCATCCAGTCCATTACTGTGTCCAGGCACTGATTCAGAACAGCCACTGCCTCACCTGGATTAGATGAAAAGGAGAGATAGAGCTGGGTGTCATCTGCATATTGATGACACCTCAGCCCACACCTCCGGATAACCTCTCCCATTGGTTTCATGTAGATGTTAAACAGCATGGGGGATAAAATAGAGCCCTGTGGCACCCCATGGCATAACTGCCAAGGGACAGAGCAGTAATCCCCCAGCACCACCTTCTGGAATCGGCCACCCAAGTAGGATCAGAACCACTGGAGCACAATGCCTCCAACTCCCAACCCAGACAACCTATCCAGAAGGATACCATATATATGTTGTGACTCATGGGATGAAGTAGGTAATTTATTCCACTGATCTCCCACCCACCCACCCACCCACCCACGGGGCCTAGTAGTTCTAGTAAAAGTAGATTCCCTAACCCAGAATCTACCCATCCCTGAGATAGAGTGAAATACAATCATGTTAAGCATGTGCTTAACCTAGGTCTGTAGCAAACCCAGAATGGAATAATAACATGTGACATTGCTAGTTAATAATAGTTAATATTGGTTCGATAAAAACTATTCACTATCAAAGCATACAGTAGCCGCCAAGTCCCATTCATCTTCAAATATACAACCCTGTTGAAATGTATTTGTATTGGTTTCATTTGTACCCTGGTCTTCTACCAAGGCTCTCTGAGCAGTATTTTAAACACACAACAGCCCTGTGAGGCAGGTAAAGCAGAGAGAGAGAGAAACAGTGAGCTTCAGACCTGGTTAAGGTTTGTTCTGGAGTTCCGACTTCCACTGTAGTCCAGCTTTCCCCTTCAGGATCCCCTCCAGATATTTTGGACTATAACTCCCAGAATTCCTGAGCATTGGCCATGCTGGCTGGGGCTGATGGGAGTTGAAGTTCAAAACATCTGGAGGGCACCAGGTTGGGGAGAGTTGCTGTAGTCACTACCTCCCCTGGTTTGATTCAGTGATCCAGTGGCTGGCTATTCAAATACAGGCAGGAATTTCTCAGTGTTATCTACACAACAGCTTGCAATCTCATATCTCTTCCTTCCATAACCAGCAAGGGACTTGGTTGTGCGTGTAGTCTGTTGGATCCCAGCCATTATATGTAATTAAATGTGGGAAACATATTGAGGCACTGCTGTGTGCTGTTGACAATATTGGAGAAACTGTGACTGTTGCCAGTTATGGTTTTTATTACTGTAACGAATAAGTAAATGTGATGTTCCTTGTACATTGATGTGGAGAATAATGTACCCCGCCTGCTAAATATTAAAAGAATTAATTATCTGATGGCAACCAATTCTAGAGATGAGAAATTGCTCTTAGGTGAGCTATTTGTTGTACAAAACAGCTATTCCTAGGATCCCAATTCACAATTTCCCTCCCTCCTTGGGATTAAACAGTTTCCATTGAATTAATTATACCACTTTGGTACATTCCAATATGAATGACAGATTTATGCACCTTGTTTATTATTGCTACAAATGTATCTGAAGCTACATTGGGATCCTTTGGGATTTTATTTTTTCAGAAGCCGGTATACTGAAGCCTACTAGGAGGAAAAGGAAACAAATTTTAAAGTTTGGACATGGTGGGATTCTGGATAGCAATGCCACAGGAGTACTAGGTAACTGGCATATTGATATGTGTATTATTTGTCATTTATTTAATTGTGATGTATTTTAGTGAAGTGCTGCACATGTCCCCCAGGGATCTCTGCTCTTTCTCTGCCTCCAAATCCCACCAACATTCAAAGTTCAATATTCCTAGTCCTCTTCAACATGTGGGATAGATGTGGGATAGATCAAGGACATGTGTGCAGTCATGCCTTCAGAGTGTTATGGAGTAAATACAAAGAACCTCAAATCTGTTTTTTAAGTCATAGGAATCTCAATAGGTTTCAGAGCAATTGAGGCTTGCAGAAATAAGGGCATAATCAATCCTATGCATGTTTAGACAGAAACGTTCCTACAACTCCCATTATTTCCCAGCCAGCCAAAAGTTGTAGGACTTTTCCATAGGATTGTGCCTTAAGGCTTTCGAGCTCTTCAAATGCCCCTGAGCCTCATGCATCAGTCATGTTTCCTTACACAATCAGGAATTTTAGGCACTATTAACTTTCCTAGGTGTCTATAAAACTCTGAAGTCTATAAAACTGCAGAGTTTTATAGACAAATTTAGGTCTTTTGAAGGTGTTACTAGTTGCAGTGAAAACCGGAAGCACAAGTAAGTTACACTCCCTGTTTTTGTCTGGCTATCATAACACTTGAAGAACAACTCTGTGGTTCACAGAGTACAAGCTAATATCAGGAATTAGTTTCTATTTCCCTATGCTGTTTGCTTTTTTCTTCTTCTTTTTTTACCATTACAGCAGGCATGAAAATAGAAAACTCAACTCACTTCTGGTTCTTGTTTCCCTTTGGCCAGGGGAATCATACTCTTGATTCCTGTAAATGATTTGGCATGGCTGCTGTCAGTGAGGTATGCCCTAAATATTCTAGAATGCTTTGTTAGGCTACAGTTATACTCTCATAATAACAAGGATAGCATGTGGTTTAAGCCACACAGCTTTGACTCCGTACTACTATTTCGGGTCATTAATGGGTTGTTGTGTGCTTGCCTATGGAACTGTGAATTCCACCGATTCAAGATAATAGTCCTGTTTACCTGGGAGTAAGCCTCATTGATCTAAATGGGATTTGCTTCTGAGTAGATATGTATAGAATAGCACTCGGAACCTCTGATGTGTCCCTTGAACGTGTAAACAGTTCAGAGGTAGGAAATGCAATTATTATCTCAGGTTAATCGGAGAAGGGCGCTCTCTTTTAGATTGAGAGGTTAAGAGAAAAGGCTGGTAACTTTGTAGACATTATCAGATATTCAAGCTAGGCTGAAGTGCACATTGACCTCTAGCTGTGAGGTGATGTTGCTGTGTAAAACTCTCGATTGACCAGCTGAATTATTTAAGCTACACTTCTAATTTGATTTTCTGAATTTGTATGAGTGAATTTGCTTTTCTGAACTTGTATGACATGGACATTCATTGTCTGAATAAACCTTGTATTGTTGTTTTGTAACAGTATGTGCTCCCTAATTTCCTGTAATGTAATGTTGAGTTTTCTAGCAACTTGACATTTCTAGGTGCTTTTTTTCCCCTCTGGAAAGAATCTCAGTTTTTCTTCATGGTCTGTGTGTGGTCTCACACATGGAAAGAAAATGAGGGAAAAAGCTTCTTCCTGCCCTCAAACCAGCCTAAAGTCACAGGGTTTCCCTGCTTGAGGGCAGGGGCAAAAACACTCTCTAAAGCTCTAGAGCAGGGGTGGGCAATGTCCAATGGTCTGGGTGCCATTTCCCACCCCTGGAACCCACCACGGCACGCACCCCCCACCCCTGCTTCCCAAATGGTTGCTGCCAAATTGCTGAAATTAGGGGGTGGTAGCAAATAAGCCACATTTTCATTTTAAAACAAGGCATGTGAGGAGCACGAAGCCCTGGAGCGAAAAAGCAGCTTTTAAAGTGAAACAAGCTTCTTTTTTGCTGCTGCTGTGCCACTGAAATTTGGCATCAATGTGGTGGCGATGACTTGGGGGGCTGCAGGAAAGGCCAGCGGGGCTTCATGCAGGCCACGGCCTGCATGTTGTCCACCTCTGCTCCACAGGCTTCCAAAGCATTGCTCTGTGTAGGTGCAAGAATCCATGACCTTCAAGGAACATCAACTGCAGTTTAAGTAACCTGTGTTTATCTCAGCTAGCTGCTTACTGTGTGGTTGGCTTGAGCAGTGCTTTGATTTCAGTCAGGGAAAAGCACAACAGCTCTTTAACCAGGACCATTTAAACAGCAAATGGTTACAGCTTCCAATTGTGTATACAGTAATACCTTGGATTGCAAGCATAATTCGTTCCGGAACCGTGCTTGTAATCCAAAACACTCTTATATCAAAGCGAGTCTCTGGCGGGCGTGAGCGGGGCTGATTTCAGCCCACTCGAGGCAAGCGGTTACATCCCTACACTTTGTATTGCAAGATGTCGCTTGTTTATCAAGTCAAAATTTATTTTAAAAAATTGCTTGTCTTGCAAAATGCTCTCAGACCAAGTTACTTGCAATCCAAGGTGTTACTGTATTATCTAAGCTGTTCTGTCTTTGCTTGGCATGCCTCCTTTCCTAGGCCACTGGTGCTGGAGGAATGACTGCTTCTTGCTCAGTAACAAAGATGGCAAATTCTTTAAAGCAGCTCAAAAGCCCCCCCCCCCCATGTAGAATTACGGACATTTTAGTAATAAGTTATCTGTATTGCTTTTCTTCCTCAGCTCACTGAAAGATCATATGCACCGGAATAACTTTTTATCTAGAAAGTACCGTTTGGATCAGTTGATTCTGTTAATGGAAGGTGCCAGAAGTGTGTGAAATAGTGCTTCTGACTAGTGTGATGTATTACAGACAGCAATAATAAAAACAGAGATAGCAGGGCCAGTATTTTGAAGTCATGTTTCTGTTTCTTAACAGTGGTTGGCATTGGAAAAGGAACTAAAATGCTGAGCAGCATGTTGGCAGGTTCTAAGGTAAGGATATGGAGCACCTCATGTTTTCCTCAATCCCACCTTCCAAATCATGTGGGCAGCCTACCTGTGTAGAGAAGGCTTCCCACTGCAGAGGTTCAGCCCCCGATGCGTGTAGGGCTGCAGGGATGGTCAACAAGGATGCGACGGAGCAGGTGGGGCAAATGGGGTTCTCCCTACTCTGTCCAACATGCAATTCTTATTGTTTGGGGTGTGTGTGTTGGGGTGAACTTCTGAATAGGGCTATTGCCTTACCCTAATCTTTAAATAGCTTTGACAAGCTCAGCTAAAAGAGAGTCCATCAGGCTTAGCCTACATTTGAATTCTAGTTGTACGCATTCTAAGTAAATGTTCTAACGGCTGTATTCTTTGGCTTGGATCTGACGATGCTCACAGAAGGAACGTTTCCCATCTCTTCCCAACGGTCCTCTGCACCCCATTGCATGTTTTTTGGGGCAGGGGGGCAACCCTCTAGAGAAGCACAGGTGGTTGCAAAGGGGAGGAAGGGATAAAAAATGTTCCTTCTATGAACTTCCTTAACTTAACTGGTCTTAGGATCTAAGCATTTTGTGCCACATATTTAATGGAATGATTACCACTACCTCCCCTGAATCGATAATGTTAACATGTCGTTTTAGTTGCACCTTACTTTCATATGCTTTGGCAACTCAAATTCTGAACGGGACCACATGTGGGTGGGTGGGAATTTGGGGTTCTAACCCCTTATTTCTCTGTAATGCTAATGCAGAGGAGGGGAGATTCTCTGATCCAAGGGAGAATCTGCAGGCAAGGTGGGGCTGCCTAGCTGATTCTCCACCCACTGATTCCCCACTTTAATGGTTTCCCAACAACTATTCTATGTAGCTAGCTAGGCTCTGAAACCAGAAGAAGCTGGCTGTAGGGGAAAACAGCCATAATGAAGATTCCAGACTGATTGAATTAGTCCTTGCTGGGTACTGGAGGTATCAGGTTACACCCTAGGATTCCTAATAGTATTGATTCTGTTCTAACTACACAGGCCAGGCCACTTACACCTGCGTGCACCAAACCTTTACTATTATAGTTGTGGCAATAGTAGCAAGTGTCCGCATCTGACGCTATTGTTTTTCTTGTAAGTTTTCAAAACACTGTAAAACACTTCCTTGGTTTCTCATAAGCCTTGTCTCAAAAGCATCATTTCATAATTGGTGCATCTCCTGGGAAGAATGGTCCGATGTGGGCTTAAATTCAGTTCTGGTTATGATTGCTCAATTGCATTGACCTTCAAAAAGTGGAATAAAATAAATACATACATACATAATTTTAAAAGTGCATCTAGTTTCAGCATGAACTTTGACCTTCAGATTTTCTATCAGATTTTTAATATACTTATTCTTTTTTTTATTTTAATGACTTTATGCTTTTGAATTGAGAGACCACAGTGTGGTCCTAGTTTCAGAAATTAAAGTATCTCACTTCATGGATGTGACTTTCTGCAGCTTCAAATTTCATTACAGGATTATTCTCCTTCATACATTACCAAAAAAAGGTTGCCATTCTTTAGATAGCAGTTGAATCTGTGAGCTGATTCACATCACATCTCCTCTTCTCAGTAATTTTTATATGGTAAACTGGTCCTGTGTTCATTTCCTGCTCCTCTTAAGGCGTAATCCTATGCAAGTTTAGACAGAAAAACGGCCTGGCTGGGGCATGCTGGGAGTTGTAGGCTTTTTTCCTGTCTAAACTTGCATAGGATTGCACCCTTAATCTTTTTTTTAATGGTAGACTTCCCCCCTACCTCTTCTACTCATTCTGCAGGTCATGTTTTGAATCTAATAATAACTTCAGCACTTTTATTCTCCTTTCTCATTGTTGTATCACTACATGCTCTCTTTAACTTGTTTTGGATTCTACTTTGATCCTCTTACTAAACCATTTAGGTTTAGTAACTCCCAATTCTTTTTCTGCTCAGTTATCTTTACTTTCTCCTTGTAGCACCCCCTAGTGAGGCCATTTCCTCAGTGGTGCAGTGATGCCACGGTTCACTGGGGCACAGTGCCGGCACTTCTTTATCAGCAGGGATGCTGATGTCATCTGCTACCATCACCCCTTCAGACATCCCTGATCCCTCTGAACTTAGCTGCAGTCTTCAGAGTAGCTGGGAGCGGGGATGATATATTGTTCCCTGTTATAATGGAAAGTATTTTGGGATGGCTCGGTCTTGAGCTTTACCAAAGTCCTGCTCTTGGTAGAGATGAAAACTGCTAGAACTAGTTTCTTGATATGGATCAACATAACTGCCTGAATTTTTGGACTCTCCTTGGGGGCATAGCTATGGGGACTGTCATGATGAGTGCCTGCACTTCATGCCACTGCACCACTATATTTCACAGCTTAATTCTGTTCTTTCTGCTATTTGTTTTCCTTGCTCCTCTGTTGTTTTCATTCTTCTCTGTCTCAGCCTTGATTTACTTTCTTATTGTTTCCTTTGTTCATTTGGTGGAGATGCTGAATGTTTACAGTAGGAGCCCTGAGCGCACTCTGATTTTCTTCATTATGAATTTATGCTCTTATTTCATCTGCAGCTAAACTATCTTACATCTCAAAAAGGTTTCCTGCAGTATTTTCCCCAGTATCTTGGGGGGGGGTGTCTTTCACCGTTTCTCACCCTCTTTTCATGTTTGTCCTTATGCTGATTGAAATTGTAGCGATGGAGCAGGAGTGCTCCCACTGGCCCCACCCCCTGGGCATTATGGGGAAGGTGAGAACAGGCTCTATATACATACAGCCGTGTGTGCATAGAGCCTATACTTGCAATCAGGAATTCTGGGGGTAACCAGGCAGGGATGGGGACTTGGACTCGAGGACTCGACTCGTGAGTTGGACTGAGTCCCCCCTCTGACTCGAGTCCCAATATTTTTAATGGGACTCGAGACTCGGGACTCGAGACCAAGGACTCGTCAACATCCCTGGGCTGTGCCAGAAGGAGTGGAGAGGAGCGCGATCACTGGTGAAGAGCGCATGGAAGCGAGGCGCGCTGCTGCTCGGCCACTATGGACAGCTACCAGGAGCGCAGCCCCAACAATGTGTTGAGATTTATTTTGATTGATGTGTTATTGTGGGGAGTTAGGGTTAGGGTCAGACATTTTGGGTTTGGCTGCCTCTGCCTGCCTGTTTGGGGTTCCCAGACTCCTCTGCCTGCCTGGTCTCTTCTTAACCAGTTCCACAGTTTGAATTGTCCAAGACAAACGCCTCTGCCTGCCTGCTTTGGGGTTTCCTGCCTCCTCTGCCTGCCTGGTTATTTTGGGTTTGTCTGCCTGGTCTGTTCTTGCCAAAATTAGTTGCAGAGTTTTGAAATAAAAAGGCACACTTGTCCCTAGAATTTATTTAAGCCGCACATCTGAAGTAGCCTTATTTTGTTGGGGGAAAACCCCATTTATTTTAATAGGGACTTGTGGAGTCAGTTTTGGGAGTGACTCGGGACTCGTGAGTCACCATTTTGGACCAAGGACTCAGACTCGGACTCGAGACTCGAGACTCAGGTCCAAAGACTCGTGACTCGACTCGTGACTCGAGACCAAGGACTCTTCAACATCCCTGTAACCAGGGGTTCCAATTGTGCATGCAGTTATATATGCATATTTCCCATTCTCACGTTCTGCTAAATGTGTCGGGGAGTAGGTGGGATTTTGGTCCTTGTTCACATTTTTGGTCTGTGGACAGAATGTGAGAAGGCTCCAGCCGCCTGTCCACTGAACCTGTTTGTGAATCTTCTCTGTCATCTTCTGTTCCTTGCTTTTTCTTAAATAGATTTCCTTCATAGATTTCATAGATCATGGAAGGAGCCTACAAGGCCATCGAGTCCAACCCCCTGCTCAATGCAGGAAACTAGAGGAGGGGTCTCCCATCCAAGTAATAACCAGGCCTGACCCTGCTTAGCTTTCCACACTCAGACAAGCTGAGCCAGCGTGAGCCACAGGCCTGGCTCAGTCTTTAAATCTGCTTAAGTTTCTCCAGCTTAAAAAAAAAAAAACTATTCTTGATCCTTCTTTGGCTGTTGTCCAGTCTTCCATTCTTTAGTTGATTTAATGTATTTTCTCTCTGTGCTTGCATTATCTTGTTCTTGATCATTTATCAGCTTGGTTTCCACGTCTTACCATTCAACTAAAACTACTTTACTTAAATATGTTTTAATCTGTCCAAATAGTAACAAAAGTCTTCTTTTTTCTTCTTCTTGACCTATCTTCTGCTTTTGGTACTGTTGATCATTCTCTGATTCTTATTTGTATGATACTGGGTTTTGTAGATCTCTTCTGTCTTGGTTTTCCTCTACAATTAGATGTTTCCGTTAATAAATCTCTCTCATTTTCATTAGTCTATCCATATTGGTTGTTTATTCTTCATCTTATTCAGTGCTTTGCTATAATATCTATACTACTGGTATTCAATTATTCTTTTCCATCCCCGATTTGTCCTCTTCTTTGTTTGTTAATCTTTCATCTTGGCTTGCTATTTCCTCATAGTCTGCTTACCCTTTGAAGTCAAATCTTTCAAAGACAGAATTTCCTTTTCCTCCAGATTCTTCTTTTCCTAGTCCTGTTGATGATATCATTTCTCCTTTTTCTCATGCTGGTTAGCTTAGTATCATATTTGATCCTTTTCTTTCTTCTCTGATTTTATCATTAGATAAATCCTAAAATTTCCAGTTGTCAACTGTTGCTAAAATTTCTACTTTCCCCCCCCTGTTGTTTCATCTCATACTTTGGTTTGTGCTTTTGCACTAACTTTTCTCATTGATTTTAGTGGGACTAAGGTGTGACACAACCCATTGATTTCTGCTAGCATATGTCTATTTTTTGTCTCCTTTTCCAGTTTTAAGTTTTATTAGTTTATTTTTGGTATTTTCTCTTCACCCAAATTAGATTGTAAACCCATTGATTAGGGCCCGTTTTCTTCTGTGTTTTGAATAGTGCCTACTACTGTATTTTATTTTGTATATACTATTTTATAAATAATATATACAATTCCAGCCCCCCCCCCCCCCCCCCGGTCAAAATGCCTTAGATTAGTACAGTTTTAACCATCTTTTACTAGAGACTTTTTTTTTTACTAGCATTGAGGAACATCTAGAAGCTCTTTTTGTTCTCCAGTCCCTGCTGTAAGTATTAAAAGGCAGATTTAAAAATGACTTGTTTTTAGAGAGAACTACATTAAGAGTCAATAACTTCTAGCATTTTGTGAGCTGTTCCTTATTGCATCATAGCAGGCTTTGGTGCCATGCTTGAGCAGGGGAGACAAGGCAGGGAGTTTGTGGTAAGTAATGTACCTGAGCATGTTCCTGATGGAGACTTCTATCCAGGACAAGGTCTGACTCTACTGGCCACAAGTACCATGGCATTCTTAGCCTCTTTTGAGTATTCCTGACTGCTATTGCTGGTAGAGATTTGGAATTCAGTCATTTGTTCCAATTTGAATTGCCTCCCCAGCTTCTGGCAGGACATTTCAAGCACTGCCGCTAGGATTAGCAGCTAGTTGGTACTATGCATGGGCCCTTGTCCATAATATAAGGATTCTGAGTAGCTGGTGTTAGAATACCTGGTAGCTCGCATGCCCAAGTAATTTCCAGTATAAATAAAAGAGGATTTCCAAGGGGAAGATGCCTTCTGGAGTATATGTAAGATACAGTTCCTGAGTGCACTGTTTTTTGGGGAATTAACTGGAGGAGCAGGGTGTAGTATGGTTGACTGACCCAGATAACATGATACCTTTTTACAGCTGAATAAATTGTAGTCTTGATATGAAAAACCCTAATTTTTAACCCTAGCCTTTTCTCTTCCCAAAAGATCAGGCCCAATGAAAGCTGAAGTGGAGTTCTAATGGAATTCTACTTATTCCCTTATATATAGCCTGTGGTACACACTGACGTTTTATTGTTTTTCAGCTTCATATACACTGTTGGCAGTAACCATAAACTTGCTGGGTATGGAGATAGTACAGTTAATGTGCATAATGTGTTGGGGCGGGAGGAAGCATAACAATTTAATCTGCATGAACATGTTGGACACAGCTGGAGGACATGTTACACTTCCTCTTTGATACGGCTTATGAAATTTCTGGTGTGAGATTAGTAGTGGCAGTTCCTTGGTTGCTTTAGAAATTATCCTTGGTTAATTGAGATCTCAATTTGTACACATTGGTAACTTTTAAATGAGGGTTTAGTCTTCCCAATGCACGAGAAATAAAACAGTACATTTTAATATCTGGCTGTGTAAATACAGCTTCAAAAGTGGATCAAGTAGCAACTCAGCTTGAACTAGAGCATGTCTACACATGTCTACTCAAAAGTAAGCCCCATTGAATTCAGTGGAATTACGCATTGTTTAATCATGAGATTTGAGTGCATCATGTTTAAGGATTAGGTTTTGTCTTTAAAACTGTAACAACTGCATTTATGAAAGTTAAAAATTGTTTCAATTTAAAAAAATCTAATGAGACTTTGCAGGATGAAGGGGAATGCCCCCAAAGTTGAAAGTAGCTCAGCCTTGTATTGGCATCTGCTGTGCAAGAATACTTTGTGAAATTAATGGGGAGTAGAAGTAGGGAATGATGGACTATCAAGCACAAGGCGAGGTTCTAGGCCAGTGATGGCGAACCTATGGCACGGGTGCCACAGCTGGCACACAGGGACCTCTCTGTGGGCACTCGAGCCATTGGTCACCAGATCGCGAAAAGACCGTCCCCTTCTGCAAAACACTAATGATCTTGTTCTTTCTCACAGTGTGGAACAGAATGATTTTATTCTAGAATTCCTGTTACAGAATTCTTTTCTACATTGTTATCACATTTAAAAGATTTTGAAGAATGATGCACAGAGCATGGCTTGGATGTAAAGCCCTAACAGTTGACCTGAGTGCTGCATGTGTTGCTCTCAAACTAACGGAGTATAAGCCAAGGTTTGACAAATTATCAGCATGCATGCAATAGCAAAAACCACATTAATTGTGCAAAAGCATGCCCAATGCAAACTTTTACCTAATGCAGTGTTTGCAGTCCAAGACATAAAGTGTTTAAAATGTGTTAAGCACGTTTAGCTTTCTTGTTTATCTTGCTCATCCCAGTACAGGTTGACTTTTACTTTTACTAATCCGACACCTGTAGAAGCAGGGAAAGGACCCGGAGTAAAGCTTGCCCCATACAATTTCAGTCTGGCATATAATCATATTACAAGTTGAGAATCCCTTATCCAAAAATACATGTGCCTAATTATTTAAAAAGTGTGTATAAATTCCCTTCAGGCTATGTGTACAATGTAGTACTATAATAATTTTTTGAGTTGATTTTTTTCCCAACAAAAAACTGTATCATTGAAAGCTCTGTTATTGTGTTTTTCTTTTAAGACAAAAGATGTTAATTAGTTCGGACAACTGTATGCGTTGTTTTTCTAAAACTAAAACCTCGGTATTCAGGTTTAATTGCAGTGTTGGCACTTTGAAATAAATAAGTTGGTTTTGTGTTGCAGTTTGGGCACTCGGGCTCAAAAAGGTTCGCCATCACTGTTCTAGGCAGAGCTGGATTAACCTTAAAATGTAGTCAACATTTGTATAGCGCAGCTAGGTCAAGTTCATTTGCTCCTCTTTAATTAGGGTGTTCTAGTTCACTTTCCATGAAGCCAAAAGTTAATATGCACTGAAGAGGATGTACAAGAAGCCGTAATGGCTGCTAAAAATGTTAAATAGTCTAAGTTGCCTCCTCCCAAATTTATTGTCCCATGGCACCCGTTTAACTATTTCTGGTATGGCCCTATATCATTCAACAACAGATGTACCTCGTCTCCATCTAAGCTAGCAGTTGTCAGCATTGACTATGTCTGGATAATAGCGAAGCACACTTCTGCTACTGGATACCGTCCATTCAGATTCATCTAACTGTGTTGTACATAATTCTGGTTTTAGTTTCTTCCATGCAGAGGTAGCCCTAGTTCCCTCAAGTAGATCAGACCAGAGTGATTTCAGTTTGCCCTGGAAACGTGTGGGCCCAGTGTGAGTAGTCTGTACTGTGATCTCCATTGCACAAGCTAGTTGAAAACCTGCTGTTCGGAAAATGGTCATAGGCTAACTGGTTTTTATCTGAACCCCAGGAGCTTCACTGACTTGCAGAAGATTAGAATTGACTTGCTTGCATTAATTGCAACTTCTCATTTAAGCTGTAGGTGAACTGAGCATTTGATCTCAAAGGTTGTCATCTCTCTAGAGAGGACTTTTATCGAAATGTCACTTGGATAACATCAAATCCAAGCTCTGAATGGCCTCTGAGGTTAGGGATGAAAAAAGATGAAGGGAACAAGGGAGATGTTATCTTGCCATGGTCTTAAACAACTTACATTCTTTGTAGTTAGCTAAATTCCCGAGGATCCCCAAATGGGCAATGGAAGCCATTTTAATTAGTTGTCTAAAATGGAACTGTACTATGCTACTCTGAGACACAGGCTTGTTGCCAAAGGAATACTTGGAGGGAACTGGCTTACTTTCCTTTAGAGTAAGACTTTTGCCTACTTGTAGATTTCTTGTGGTATCCTTCCCTAGTCAGGTTTCCATGTTTTTAAAGTAACATGCACCTAACTCTAGACTTGCACACCCTTCACACTTGGCGAGGGTGCACATGTATTTTGTACCCAAGTATGCATACCCAAGCACACAGAAAAGTTAGAACCAGTTAAAAGGTCAAAGAGCCATTTCACACAATGCATTAAAACTGGTGATGCAAAGGCAGCTTGGATGCTGCATGGAAGCAGGGACTCCTGGTGAGCAGTGGGGTTTTACTTATTTCCTTGTTCAGTACTGCATTACACTTGGATTGTATATCTAGAACCATGAGAGCCAAAAACTCAAAAGAATGAAAGCCTGATACTCCCGAGATTCCAACAAGTCTATAGCTCTCTTATAAGTGCTTCTGGACATGGACAGCTACAAAGGCCTATTTTATGAAACTGGATTACTGTGGAAGGAGGCACTACTCTGTTGTCACAAATGCATTTCTCTTTTTCAGTGGTGGCATCCCAGTTATGGAATATCCTCCCCAGAGAGGATCACCTGGTGCCTACATTGAGATCATTTTAGTGCCAGATGAAGACCTTTACATTTCCCCAGGCTTTTTAGTCTTTCAGTTTCAAAAGAAAGTGTTAATGCTTTTTAAATTCTTGTACTGCTGTTCAAAGGTGGTGTTAGGGGGCAGCCCACTAGGGCTCGAGCCCCAAATCTTTCATTTGGAGCCCTGGATCTCTGGGAGGCCATCTGCCCCACCACCCTGCTACCCATAGGCACTTGGTGAAATAAAGGTACAGGGGCCTTGATGATCTCTGTGGCATCTGATCCCCCTGGATTAGCTGGCTTTTTGTTCACATGTGTTTCCTCTCCTGCTGCCTCCCTTGAATCTTTCTGCCTGAGATTTTTTTTCCTGAAATCAAATGCTCTCTTCTCCCCTGTCCATACATCCCTTTTTACAAATAGGGGTGTCCTTAGGAGACAGAGTCCTTTAAAGACACACACACACACACACACACACACACTTTAGAGCATATGTAAATTAGCATATGCAAATGTGTGCTTTTTTTTTTTGTCCTATGGGCCTGAGCCCCAGATCTTTTTGGTACCTAGCATTGCCCCTGCTGCTGTTGTCCTTTGCTTTTGGTTTTATTCTGTTTTATCCTATTCTGCTGTTTTAATTTCTTTTAGATTTTATATTATGTTTTCTTGTATTTGTGTATTTTATGGTTTTAAGCTTTATTAGTGAAATGCCCAGATAGATTTGGCTGTTGGGCACTATAGAAATACAGTAAATTGATAAATTATATGTTGTATTGGAGTTAATAAGAGTGAGCAATGTGTTTGATGGCTTTCTCATATGAAGTAATAGATAAACAAAAGTGCCACAAAGCACACAACTGCACAGAAATAAAGTGTATATTCTTGAAAATATTTCACTATTGCCCCTCAGAAAGAAATGTCATACAAGTTGACATACCCTTACAAAGATTAAACAACCATATAAAGTGTAATCAAATACTGACAATAAAAAAACATGTTGTAACAATCAACATAAGATGTGGTAAGTAGTAGATAACAAATTATAATGAAGACACCAGAATGCCGCAAGTAGATACCAGAATATATAATATGAAAATAACAGAGCCAATTAACAAAAGACAAACAAATAATGAATGGTAAAGAAAAGAGACTGGCCAATGACGAACGAAGTGTAATATAATACAGCTTGCTATATTAGCAGTGACAAAGTACCACAATATGGGACAAAAAAAGTACAACAGAAACATGACAAGTAACAGAAATCCAGGCAATGCTAACAATAAAGAAAACAAACAATATAGGCAGGTAAGTAACAGTAGGTAAAACTACTATAAACTTTCTCATGTTGAAGAACACTTTCTACTTTCTCATATGAAGAACAGATTTTTCCCTGTTGCCAGTGTTTGGCACTCTTGTGAATATGCTACATATACAGCAGTATGTGCTTTGGCCAAGCATACTTAGCATGATAAGTTAGTCATTCTAATGGAAATGCTAATTTATGGCAAAGATGTAAATTTTTAGCAAAAAACAGTTTTACTGATGTCTGAGCAAAGCAGTTCTTCCTGGAACCTATTAAACACCTGCAGTGTGCGAGTAATTATTGCAAATAATGATAAACAATTTAAAATTGGGTCTGAGTCCTCGTGAATATATTTAAGTCTGCAGACTAGCTCTGCTGAGCAAATAAAGATTTAAGGCTACTTTATTAGGGTGACTTGCTGCTTTGTTGTCTGTAAAGCTGAATTTGCCATTTTTTTCTATTATACTCAATGTTCTATTTTAAGGTCTATTCAGCTGATGGAGAAGATAAATTTCCCATAAGGAGTAAGATCTGTGGCCATGCTGCCTACTAACAGGCTTTAGAAAGTGACATCAGTTGATCTGAAAGTTGTTTCTGTGGTGTTAGATGGGTGATGACTCATTTGCACATACGAGATCGCCTGATGTTGCAGTCATAAAGTGGTAAACATGCATGTGTGAACAAATCCTGAAAATGCCGTTAGCCATTTGATAGAATCTACAACTCTCAAGAAGAAAGACTGATGCCTTTACTTGGAACAAAAAGCTCTTGGGCTGCAATCCTATGCACACTTTCTTGGTAAGCTTAATTGAAAACTGAGAACTCTGAGTAAACATAGATAGGATTGAGCAGTCTGTCAACTTCTCTCAGTATGAGAATTTCGTTTTTGTTCATAAAACATGCAAGCATGCCCTGTTTGAAGCCCCAAATGCGATGCGAGCACATGTCCGCCGAAAATTTTCACAAATGGTTGAACACGTGCTTGTGTTTGTCTCATTTCTGATTCCTCGCTCAATCTGTGCAAATCTCCTAATTTGTGCAAAATTCTTCTGTAGGAAATCAGCCCCGCTTTAGTCTATGGAGGAAATTTGTGCAAATTTGGGGGGATTTTCGCCAATCTCTCATTCGGTTGCTGCATGATCCCACATTTGCACAAAACAAGCAACAAACACGTACGAATCAGGCACAAGATGAGCAGTGACATGACGTTTGGAGAATCATAGTGATCTCTAACATTGCTCCTTCGTCCCCCCTAATACCAAGTAGCTGGGATAAAGCAAACTGTGATTGCTTCCATGCTACTGACAATGGAGCTAGTTGCAACACAGGGCACAAAGCTGGTTTGTGAGGAATGGTTGAGGGAAACCTGAGATTTCCCATAGCAGATGTAGGCTGACTTCATTCTTGTGAAGAACCCACATGGTCCAATGATGTTTAAAACACAAAATGCAAACACTTAAGGAGCAACTAATCTGCATGAAGTGATCCTGTGTATGCACTCTTGCTTAAAACAAAAAAAGGGGCTAGCTGAATCAGGTCAAGTTCTGCCAAGGCTACTAGTCATGTTGCCAATATATTACTTCCAGTATCAGAAGCAGTACGCCTCTGAATACCAATAACTAGGGAACAGAAACAGGAGGGTGCTGCTGTGCTCATATCCTACTTGTGGAATTCTCATAGGCATCTGGTCAGCCACTGAGAAACAGGCTGTTGGACTAGATAAGCCTTTGGTCTGATCCAGCACAGCTGCTCTTATGTTCTTAGACCAGCATCGTAGTCCACCGTTGGACCACAACCTATCTTCTGCTCTCCTTTTTCTAGAGCAGGGCTCTCCAACCTTGGGTCCCCAGATGTTGCTGGACTACAGCTCAGATGTTGCTGGACTACAGCTCCCAGAATCCCTTGCCATTAGCCATGCTGGCTGGGTATGCTGAGAGCTGTAGGCCAGGGCAGCAACATCTGGGGACCCAAGGTTGGAGAGCCCTGCTCTAGAGTACCAAGGCTTCCATAAATCTCAGGTTCGAAAAGCTGTAGTACACATTTTGGCTGCCACAGAGATGCTGCCCAAGCCAGACTCTTTCCAATAATTGGACTAGACTGTAGCTCAGTGGTTGAGCACATGCTTTGCATGCATGTTCCCAGGTGCAATCCCCGGCATCTCCAGGTAGGGCTAGGAAAGGATCCTGCCTGAAACCCTGGAGAGCCGCTGCTGCAAGTCAGTGTTGACAATACTGGGCTAGATGCACCAGTGGTTGGTATAAGATAGCTTTCTGTGTTCTAATTCATATGTTCTTGCCTAGTCAATAATGTGCAGTGATATGGAAATCAATTAACAGATGTTCATCCACAGGAAGGGTGGTGAAAATTAACTGATCTTCTGATTCCTGAGAGAGAGGCTGCATTCAGATGTTTGTGTACTTCTCCCTTCTTGTACGCATGAAAAAAGTACACTAGAAGTTACCACTTCAGGTTAGCAGCAGCCATCATTTGCCATTGTGTCCAAATGCGACAATCTATAGTTTGCCTGTAAACCAGGATCCCAAACTAAAGTCAAATCCTGGTTTGTATATTGGTATATTGTTGTTTGCTGCATTCGGATGCAATAGCAACTATGGCTTGCTGCTCAGCAGAAGCTTATGATCTCCTCTCCTCACATGGAGAAGGGGAGGAGGGAGCAGACAAGCCCGAGATTCACTTTTACTTACGCACATAATGGAAAACTCTGTTTTGCTGTTAAAACTCAATGCGACAATTGTATCACGAATAAATACAGCAAGGAATAAGCGTATTGGATTGATCCAGGGTCAGTTCTTACACTGTGAAAATAGTGTTGCAATTTCAGCATGCTGTCATAGCGTTAAAATTTGGAAAGAGTGAGTCTTAGAGTGAATAGAATTACTTAACAAGATGTTCTAGTTCTGTGCAGCCTTGCACAGTCACTGTGCCTAAGCTTTCCAATGTTCCATGGGAAATTTAACTCAGTGGAATTCTCCCCTGCAGTCACTCCTTTTAAAATTAAGGTTTTTTACCTTCCTTCCTGAGCGTTAGGTCACCCTATGAGTTAGTCCAGTTCCAAAATAGAAGTTGATGTAAAGGGTCAAACTGTCTGGCTACTTGGAGGGTAAAGATCTGATAGTTCTTCAGCATTGACAGAACAATTACAGCATCTTGCAGTAAAAAAAAGAAAAGGGGGGGGAAGTGCAGTGTTATTACAAAGTCAACTGTTTCTCTCCGGAGAAATATTTTTCTAGAAGAGAGATGTAATGTTGCTCTGTATTGAAACATGTTGACTGCTAAATTTTAATTTGCTCTCTGTATAATCTGCTCTCGGCCTCTGATTTTGCCCTTTGGGTTTAAATTGTTGAACTCTTCTGTTTTTATTATCTGATCTTCATTTTTTGAAATCTTTTGATAGTGTAATTGAGATGGGATAATTCTTATGCTCTCCCTTTTCCTGTCTTATCTATGAACAGAGGAGGCCTTATTTTGCATTAGTACTTTTGCAATATCATGCTTAATCATGACTCTTGGTTAAGAGAGTTGGGGCTGCTCACATGACAAGACAGCCCACCGTGGGTCATTTAACCCATGGCGAGGCTGCAGCACATGCGGCCACCTTTTTGAATATGCAACCCCCACTCGGGGCATGTTGTATCGTGCGAACCTGGCAAGTGTGGGTTATGCAAAAGTTAAACAACCTTCTCATAACCAATGGTCTGTTTTACGGTTATGCAAGAGTTTAACCCTCGCATAACGCATGTTCTCGAGGTTCGCACAACACAACAACCCCCGAGTGGGGGTTCCACATGCAACCTGGTGTCAATGGGCGCCACATGCAACCTGGTGTCTATGGGCGCCACAGCTTGTCATGGGTTAAATAACCCTCAGTGACCCACATGCCTGTTGTCTGCACCCAGTCAGGGAAAACTATTTTAAGGATGAGCAATAATATAACATGCTTATTTATGTAGGAGCTAATGATATTTGCTTTGGGGATAAATAAATCATTTAGAAATCATATTACTTTGTCTTTATCCATAGTCACTTGCCTGCTGAGTATAGATGGAGGAAATGTAAATATGACATCTGACCTCACCTGTGCCTGAGGAGTATACATTATGGGTGCGATCCAGAATCCCATGAGCAAAATTCTGCTTATAGGACGCTGCACTGGAAGAATGGGGGAAGACAATCTTCATTGATTCCCCCTTCCACCCCAGTGCCATGTTCCAAGCTGTTCGTGGGTCCCCCAACCTTCTGGAGCAGCTTTCTGTGGGGAGGGGAGGTCAGAGGGGAAGAGGGAATCAGCCAAAATTACTTCAGCTGGATCCATCCGTTCTGTGATCGACCTGTAATCTAGGAACATAGGAAGCTGCCTTATACTGAGTCAGGCTATGGTTCATCTAAGCCCAGTATTGTTGACACTGACTGGCCGTGGCTCTCCAGGGTTTCCGGCGGTTTTCTAGCGCTACCTGGAGATGCCAGGGATTGAACCTGGGACCGTCTGCATGTAAAGCAAGTATTCTACCACTGAGCAGCATTTTGATCATTAATTAACACGTGCATGAGCAGTGTAGCTATTTCAAAACATGCCTGTAGTGTCTTTCCTTTTTAGTAGATGATGCGATTTGCATGCCCAGCACCAGTTAGGACTATGTTAGCACTTAGCTTTCCTCTTACGGTTTTAAAGTCGGTGATGCTATTTAGTTTTTATCCCTTTTCGTTCCCACCCTTCCCAGATTCAGAACCTGCTTTGTCATGGTAAAATACTCTGAATATATACTCTGAACAACCTTCCCATAATTCCTATAGCCTGGTTGTTCTGCATCACTTGGAAGCACTTACCATGTGGAGTTCTGCCACTTCTTTGACTCTGTGGCCCACATTCCTCATGGCTGCTAGAGAGAGAATGGGCACTGGTAACATGATGGCTGAGCTCCATGGGTTCAGTGCTGGTAAACGTTTTGTTACAAATAATGATATAAAATCATTTTGTGACTATGATCCTAAATGTGTACGATTGCTTTTTTTCTTTTTAACAATGTTGCAAGCAGCACTCAGTTTGACTGAAATCCCTGTGCTTCAGTTTCATTTTAGAGATAATATTATTCCACTTTTCCTTGTCGGAATTGTTGCGTGTACAGTTTTCTTTTCTCTCCCCAGAGATGACAGCATTTATAGAGAGGACTGAAGTCATCTCTCTCTCTCTCTCCTTTTTTTATAATCTGATTTTATAGCTCTGTGCAATCCTTCTTGATGACATGCTCACTGACGTTGATGGAGTGTATTCTCATGTTAAATCCTCTTTTTATTTCACTAAAATATTACAACAATAGTATTTTTTCATGACTGTGACTTTTCATAATTGCCAATTAGCATACTTTGATTTTTATGAGTACTTTAAATCAGGAAGAGGGTGTGCATGTGCAGTAATACATTAGGTATATTCATCCCCAACCTGGCACCCTCCAGATGTGTTGGACTACAGCTCCCATTGTTCCCAGCCAACCTGGAGAATGGTATTCTGGCTGGGGATTATAGGAGCTGTAGTCCAACACATCTGGAGGGCACCAGGTTCGGGAAGGCTGCCCTACACCTATGTTTCCTTTCTCCAGATTGGCCTGGTGGCATAGTAGAACTCAAAACATTGCTGACATTTTTCATTAAACTTCTATGGTTCCCCCACCCCCAATTAAACTAAACTACACACTAATTTTATTTTATTTTCCTCATAGAAATACAGTGCTGTTGGGGAATTGGGAAAGGCCACGGACACGTTTGATTCTGCAGGAAAAGTTACAGAAGAAAAACCGTATGGTAAATAATAACCAAATGTTGACTGCAGTGCGTTGCTCACATCACAGTGAAGACGGTGTCCAAGCTCAGATTCTTAGCTTATTTTTGAAGGAATAATGTTAGTCTAGCATAGGGGTGGGCGGAAGGTAGAACTGGATCTACAGGTAGATCTCTGGGTGACTTGTAGTAGATTGGCAAAGATTTCTGGCTTCCAATTGTCTAATAATATTGAGAACAAAATGACTCCTTCCCCCGCTCCCACCAGAGGTTGGGGAAGGGAAGGCCCACTATGGCCTGGGCTTGGGATCTTTGTTTTATGGCCCTGGGGTTCTGGACCAACCTATCTTGCCGGCCACTGGCACCTTCCTCCCCACCGGACAGGTCCTGTGAGACTTCAAATGAGCTCCCTGCAACCAGGAAAGAAGGTGGCGGCCTGCAAGACAGGCAGGTGGCAAGGGCAGCTACTAATTGTCTTCTCCTGAGAAGAGATTACCTCTCCCCAAATTTCCTGGGCCAGATTGGAAAAAAGCAGGAATCTTGAGGTCAATGAAAGCACCAGAACAACAACATGTGAACGTGGTAAAAAGCAAAACATATTTAAACAGCAGAGAGAGGGAGTGAGGGAGACCAGGTTCTCCCCTTGTGGGTATATTTTGGAGCATAGCCATAGTGTCTTTCTGGGCAACGGAGAAGTCGCATGAACATGGTGTCAAAATGTCACTTAAAAGCTATTTACTTCAACACAATTTATAATTGCCACAGATCTCGATGAGAAACTGGATTTTCTTCCTCTGTTTTAACATGTTTCTCTTTCCCCTCTGTGCAACAGTTTTGTCACTGGTCGTTTTTAGTGTCCCAATATGTTTAAGATTTTATTTTAATTTGTCCTCTCCTTTCAGTTTTCCTAGTCATTTAGAAGCATGTTCAGAATAAGCCATCTTAGGTTTTGCTCTTCACAATCCCCACCCTCCCATTTTCTGTGCTGGTTGGTGGGAGTTGTAGTCCAGAACATGATGTGCCACCCCTGTTTTTAAACCTGCTTGGGTTGGCAATGGTGGTATTTCTTTTCTTTCTTGTTTCCTTTTCCTAAAAATCTGCTTTTCAGGTTGCTTGTAGGATGGATGGATTTTTGATGCAGTCAGAACTTGTGGCCGTGCTTAATTCTGAGTTATCTGTCCTTCTGGCTTCAGAGTAGGCATTTATAAGATGGATTTATTTATTTTCATACTATGTGTACTGCTTGCTGTTGCTTCTGAGGTTTGGGAAGCGGGATGCTTTTGCATCGTAGAGATGTATATTTGAATGCTGAGAAACTGCCAGCCATGCTTACCAGCATTTTGGATGCTTTTGTGTTTGGCGCTGCTGCTGCTGCTACTGATGATGATGATGATTCTCATCATCATCATCATAGCTCGGTGTCCCCTTCTGCAGTGGCCTGCTCCTGGATTCCAAAGACTGCTTCTTTGTGTGGCTCTGAGAATATCATCATCACCATCATCATCATTTTGTGTGGCTGTGTGGATTCTCCCCCACTGTTTTGCATGCATGCTTTCAAAGCGGTGGAGATGCTCATGTCAAGAAGTGGATTTTGGATGCTGTGCAATGGCTTGTTGCTGGTGGAGCAGGGTAATGTGGTTTCAAAGGAATGTTTTCTGGTGTGGTTCTATGGGTCAGCATTTGCCTCTCATGACCCCTTCACCCCACCTCTCATGACCCATCCTCTCCCCCAGGCCTGTGCCCTGGATCTTTTAGGTCTCTAGCACAGCCCCTTCCCCTCACCCTAATGATACTGCTGAATTGAAGGCAATTTGAGTTAACCAGCAGTTGATATTTGTGTGGAAGGATTGTGAAGTTCTTTAAGTTCTGGTACCCAAAGGATATTCCTAAAAGATATTCCTGGGCTCAGAATTCTAATCTAAGTACTTGTCTCTTGCAACTGGCCTTAATTGGTGGGTCTCAGGCTCCCAGTAAAAGATCCTACAAACCTGAAAGTCTGACGACCTGTCTAGCTGAGAAATTAAGCTGTATGCAAAACCTTCTTGGAAATGGTTTTCTATGTCAGTTTTAAAGTTTTGACATCTGGAACTAAACTCACATTTGCAAGGTCATATGAGACCACAAGTCCCTTGCTTACCGAGTCTACCATAATTGATCTTCATAGGTTTACAGATCTAATATAAACATGGCTAGCGTAAATGGCCTTATATTCCATTTCAGTTTGATCCCCTCCCAGACATCACCAGTGGATTGTGGCTGACATTACTTCTGTTTTGGATCACACATGGGAAGGGCCGTAGCTTAGTTGTAAAGTACATGTTTTGCACGCAAAAGGTCCCAGGTTCAATCCTCAGCATCTCAGTTAGGGTCTGAAACTTTGAGAGCCACTACCAGTTAGTGTAGACCACTTGTGGCTCTCAGCAGCCTTCAGTGTGGCCCATACAATTGGCCCAAATTTGGCTCAGGCACACAAAGTACTAGTATGGTGTAACACTGCTCTTCTGAGCTTGTGTTCCGCTACCAAGGGAGTACTATGTATGCTTGGAAAGAAACAAGATAGGAAAAGTCTTTTTCTCATTTGGCTCACAGTAAGGCATGTAGGTAGTGTGGGCACAGAGGAGTAGGGCTTCATGTGCAGTGTAGGGGAAGTCACTTAGAGTTTCTGCTGTGAGTGGCTAAATAATTGTGATGTCTGCTTGTGAAGTGATACTCAAGAAGGGAAGGGGAGGGGGAGGTTTCTTGCTTTGCCAGCATGCACAGGCGCCAGAAGTAATAGCTTACCATACTTAGTCAAACAGTCTATAAATGTTTTCCTTCATTGCATCCACTTAGGAGATGGTACTGCTTGCTGCTTATGAGGTTCATAATGCAAAAGGGAAGTCCGCTGTTCTTACTGCTTCCTCGAAGTAAACCCTTTCTCTGGATCTTTCTATTATCCCTGAATGCTCTTTTAAGTTTCAGACCAACAGCTACACAAACAAATTTATCCAAGGAGGAGAGAGAGAGAGAGAGAGAGAGCACTTTCAATAATTGAAATGGTTGCTAGGCTTCTGCTTTGTTGTTTGAGTTGCTTTTGGTCCTATGCAAAGATGCATCTCCTCTGTGCTTCTGAAAAACTAATATGCCACTAATTGGGGAGTAAACTCGCAACTATTCCCATTAATTCCTTTACAACTTAAATAGAAGAAAGCTATAGATAGCAGTTGCTAGGAGACCAGCCCTCTGTATTTATATTACCCAGTAACAGGTAACTGTGATAAATTATCTTCTGTTGCCTTGTGGTGATAAAGGGGGTTTCTGTGGATATTTCTTTCCTGTTTCCTTGCTTGCACTGTGTTCTCATTTTTGACATGCCTCTTAAAATACAGTTAGTGATTTCAGAGTAGCTGCCTCTCATGTGCTGGGGAAGGGATTTTGCCCTGACTTCCTCTGGTGGACATATGTACCTGGAGAAGGGCCTTGATACAGATCTTACAGGTTTGAATGGTGGTCATTTTGAGCCAGAAAGACCGAGAACTGTAATGTGTTGAATATCAATTAAAGAATAATACATATCTCTGGGTAATATCCAACCATGCCCCAGTGCTAGCACTCAGCTTTCAGCAAGCTTTTTGAAGCATAAGCTAATACTAAATTTTAGTTCCCTATCAGATTGCCACCCGCTAGACAGAAGCTTCCCATCTCGGAAGCTTCCAAGTTCCAAGTACCCTGTGCCCTGCCAGACTGCTGCTGGCAGCATGGGATGAGTGACGGAGGTGATTTTCACTTCTCAATCCTCCTTTTAAACTCTCACCCTCTAGACGAGCCTAGAGGAGGCATGCTGTCTGATTTTTCAGCATTCTGGCTCACATGGAGAGCCTCCATGGATAGAAGAGGCTCTCCTGTTCAGACTATTGCCTTCCATGAGTTGAGGGAGACAAAGGGATGGGGCAGGGCTGGAGCAGTCCTTCCCCTCATGAGTTTGCCTTATTCAATCCGAGAATGCCTGAATAGGAGTTAAAAGTTACCTCATTCTCCTTGTGGTTAAGATGCACAAATCTCCCTTTGCATATTATAGTTGAAGTGCAACAGTTGCAGTTCTACTTTCCATTTGTCATATCTTTGTGAGCCACCAGAGAACTATGATGTTGGATGGCCAGCATAAATACTGAAAGAAAGAAAGAAAGAAAGAAAGACCTGATCTTAGAAAGCAGGGGATATACAGCACTTGGGAGTCTGTCTCCCTTTCCCTATTCCAGTACGTATTCTCTTCCTGCAGCCCTGACTGATTTATGAGCTGCTACAACATCATCATTAATGACACTTCATTTAGACTGCTGCTGGGCACAGGGGCGGCATCTGCCATCCAGGTTCCAAATGTTCTGTTTGTATAAAGTGAGATATTAAAGTTGTTTCCTTCCAATGCAGCATAAGAGATGAGATGTTTTCTTTTCAGAGAATAACCCTCTTATCTGTATCGCGAGAGCCATCTGTTCAGGAAGAGAGCGGCAAGTGCCAAGAAGAAGTAAAGAGCAAGGATTAAAGCATTGGGGGTGGGGTGGGGGGAGCCATTCATGTGGTTTATTCTTCAGCAGGAATCCATTGAGATTCACTGGAGAGAGAGAGAGAGAGAGAGAGAGGGAGGGTGAACACACGGAATATTCCAATTTATTATTTAGAAACAATAGCCAGGCCCAAATTTGACCTTTTGACCAGAATCCAAATGTCAAAAATTTTGTCACATTATTTAAATCAGGGATGGGGGATGTGTGGCCCTCCAGATGATGGACTTCAGTTCCCATCATCCCTCACTATTGTCTATGTCAGCTAGGGCTGATGGGAATTGCAGTCCAACAACATCTGGAGGGCCACACGTTCCTCGCCCCTGATTTTAATGTACGTACCTGAATTCCACATTTTGGTTTTAGCTCCGGGGTCCCCAGAAGTTTTTGGATCTGTGGGCACATTTGGGAATTTGAGAAACTGCTGTGGGCACCACCACAAAATGGCTCCCATGGTGGATGTGCCTAGTCACAGAATGGTTGCCGTGGGGCCTGACTAGTCAATAAGTATGTGTGTGGAGCAGGGAGAGAAACAGTGAGGCTAAAGGCTGGGAAGGGGAAATAGAAAGAGTTGCTTCCTGTCCCACCCAACCTTCTTCCATCCACACATACCTTTCCCCTTTGTACTCTCTCTCAGCCTCTAGCCTTGCTATTTCTCTCCCTTCCCCTTCTTTTGCCACCTTCTTTCTCTCCCTTCCTAGCCCCTAGCTTTGCTCTTTCTGTCCCACTCACCCCTTTACCTTGCTGTTTCTCTCCAGTCCCAGCCTCTAGCCTCACTATTTCTCTCCCCTCTACCCCTTTGCCTTGCTTTCTCTTCAGCGGCAGGTTCAGGAAGAAGGAGAACCTGGCACCCTAACATTTAACTTTTTATGAACGTTTTTTTTGAAAGGGGCAGGGAGTGAAGAGCTGCGCATGCACCATCAGAGGAACCTGCGGGGACTGCACTGGTGACCCCTGCCATAGCTGCTAAATTATGGTGACTTGAATGAGCCACAGCAAGTCACAAGCATGCACTCCTTCTAGTCATGGCATAAAAGAGATAGGAGGACCACGTGAGCCCAGGGCTTGCTACAGCTCATTCCTGCATGCTCATGGCATGCTAAACTATGATTTAGTGCAGGGGTGGGGAATGTGTGGCCCTTCACATGCTGTTGGACTACAGTTCCCATCACCCCTAGCCATCGTAGCCAGTAGTGGAGGGTGATGGGAGTTGCAGTCCAGCAGTATTTGGAGGGCCACACATCTCCCATCCCTGATTCAGCACGTTTGCGAACGTGGCCTGCATAAATAAAGCTATAGGTGACCTGTCTTTGAAACTCAGTTTAAGATGTAATACAAAACACCAGCCAGATATCAGTCCTTGGGAGACTTTTTCTTCAATATGACAGGAATTGTGGTCAGTATGTTTGTGATTCTTTTGAACTGCCTCTTGACAAGGGAGGGTGAGTTACAAAGGCAATATTTGTTTACCAGATTGGATGATGTATGCGAAAAATGAGTGTCATAATGCCCAATAAATCTGGACCTAGACAGCTGGAGCATTCTAATGTGCTATTGAAAGCTTCCCTTTAATCTCCCATCAGGAAGAAAATGTTTTGTTCACTGAGTATTTCATAATATGTCTACTACATTCGCCCCTTCCACACTGCACATCCTAGTTATTCAGAAGTGGCTTAGGGAGACTTGTATTAGCATACATTACAATTCAGTAGAGGAAGTTTTTCATAACATTACATAGCTTATCAGAAAAATGAGCATTCAAATTGGAGTGGAAGCAAAGAAGCAGCCAAATCCTGTATGTAGGAGAGTTTTGTGTTTATGGGGTTATATTGCTTTCTCTGCCTCTGGTATTATTAAGGCTAATATGCACCGAAAATTTGAAATCAAAGTAGGTTTCTGAAGGTTTTTCTTTGGTCCACACACGTGTGCACTCAGGATAATTTGATGCAGATTAGATAGCTCTAATAACCTTTATCTGTTTCTACTTATTTATTTACTGAACTTTTGCCACACTCTTCCTCCATTGAGATAAAGGCAGTATATATAGTTCTCACAACTAAATAATGACTGGCCCCAGGTTATCTACTGAGCTTCATGGCTGGTTAGGAATTGAACCTGCATCTCTACAGTCCTAGTCCAGTGCTCGAAATACTACATTGCATTGACTGTCCAGCATTGGACATGAGCAGCATTGGATGTGGCAGTAATACTGATGGTGGAGAAAATGGAAACTTGTGCCTCTCTATCCTCCCTGAAATACAACTTTCACACACAACATGTTTCCACATTTGACCCTTGTGCATTTCCTGTATGGGAAAGTAGGGAAGCACCAAAGCAGAAAGCACATGCCACTTTAATCTCTTGCTCCCCTACAGTCCTTGTTGCATCTGAAGCTGTTCAGAATCATATTTACAATCAAGATTTAGATCAGGTGTGTTAAGCATCTTTCAGCCCAAGGGCCAAATTCCATTTTGGAGGAGCTCTTGGGGGCTGCATTCCAGTGGGGGGCAAGCCTTAATGCAAAAGGCATGGGGCCATCATACCAGCGTATTAAAGCTTAAAATTCTTAATGCTGGTAACTAAGCCTCAGGAGAGACATTTCAGACTTTTGGAATGGGGAAAAAACTGCACAAAAGCCAAGAAACCGCCCAATGGTCAGGAAAGGGGTGGGGCCAGGGGAAGGGGGCATGGCCATCTGGGGAACCCTAAGAGGCTGGATTTGACCTCTGGGGCCTGAGGTTCTGCACCCCTGATTTAGTTGGATAAATCACATGCACATGTGCACGTGCACACATACACACACACACACACACACACACACACACTTCGTTCAGGAAAAGTCAGGAACTAAGCTGTGAATGACTGGATATGAGATTATGGCATTCAGTTTAAAACAAAGCATGAACAGGTGCTGTTGTTTATATGATGTAAGACGGATTCCTAGCCCTGGAGGAGGAGAGACTAAGCAAAGGGGGAAGATTTTGCACGCATCTGCTGTTCAGTGCTACCTAACATCTTGCGTAATTGCCTAAATCTTTCCAGAGTGAACTAGGGATGATGGATGACCATAGGCACATCTGAAATTTTCCAGGTTGGCTTTGGCTGATCATTTGTAGTCCTCTTTATTCCGCAGCATCTGCAAATGGTGCTAGAGGGTCTGCACCTGAAGATCTGGGTCAATAAGCAGCAGCAGTGTATTAGCTCATCCACCTCCTATGTTCTCACTCTCTCTGCTGCATCCTTTTACTCTCACAGCTGTGTGCATCTCACAGGTTAGTGTCTCTCTCGGAGATGTTTTTTTTCCCTTTGGTATTAACATCAAACCCCCAAAAGGTGTCTTTTTTCTTGTGAAACGCCCAGAGTGCATCAGTTGCTATAAGAATAGCCAATGCTGAAGTGTGTGCATGCATTTGTTTTCCTCTTTTGGCAGACCAGATAACAAAAGAGGATCTTGAGAATGTCCTGCAGAAGTTCACCGGGAACATCATGCAAGTTCCCCCACTGTAAGTGCTTTAAGAGTCAGCCTGCCTGCAAAAGCTCATTTTTCTGGTAGTAGAAAGTGACCTCTGCACAGCAGAAAACTGGCAAAACAAGGCAGCCTTAAAATAATAAATTAAGTTGACAGAATTACAGCCCAGAGTGACATTGACTTGAACAGCACATGCAAATTGCCCCTTGATGCTGACTTTCTGGACTAAATTTCAGGCCTTTGGGTCTTCACTGAGGCTAACTTTTCTCTTGCCTTGGCTATTTCAGACAAAATCAGTTGGTACTGCTTAATAGGCAGTGTTGTTATTCATGAGACTTATGTATTCCGAAAGTAGGGGTGTTCTGAGTGAAGTGTTCCTTGGATGGACGCTTAAGTCAGGCCATCTTACACACTGATTGCACTTTCTATGAAATGCCAAGGAGTATGGAGTGGTACGAACATCATTCGCCCTTCTTGGTAGATGCTCAATCCATTATGGAACCCTGTGTCAGAATGGGTCATGTATGACCAGAAGGTGATAAGGAATATGGTAGGTGTCTTCCATTCGGGTGGGCTTATGTGTTCTCCTTAGCTTGGTGTATTCTCCTGAGGCCTTATTTGATTGCTCTACTCCTTACCTCCATTCCTTTGCTTTGTGCTCGGAAAAGAAGATGGTAGAGATTTGCTGATAAGGGTGGCACTAAGACTGAAATTGTAACACTGGGGAACAAAGGTTCCCAGAATAAGCACATGCTGATATCTCTGTTACTATGAGAGCCAAGCTGATTTCAGGGGAAAGGTCCTTATTTGGATTGTCTGGTATATAGGCCTGAATGCCAGCTTAGCATGCTTACCTAAGATGCCAGTTTGCCAATCTTGACATTAGTCAAGGTCTGTGATGCTAGATTGGTTGCTGAGTTCAGACAAACTAGCAATGCTATAGTAAGATTCAGAATTGCCTCCTAAATCCAGTCTTACAATATGAGTGACACTCTGATTCTCCTAAGTAGAAGAAAAAAGGAAGGAATATCCTAGCTGATACATAGTTCCATTTGAGATGCCGTATTAGTTTCTCCCTTCATAAGCTATAAATTCATGCATAATAATTCTTAGCTTGTTACTATATCAGGATTTTTCTTTGGTCAGTTCAAATTTCAGTGACTCTTAACTGTCCTTCAACATTTTAGTGAGAATATTTGGAAACAACTCAAAAATTAAAATGTGTAAAAAATAATTGAAGAGCACCAATTACTTTTACAGTATTTTAAGTTTGTTTTATTGTGTAATTATTAATATCCTCTTGTATCCTCTCTCCAATCAGCTATTCAGCCCTGAAGAAAGATGGACAGAGGTTGTCAGATCTGGTTAAGAAAGGAGAAGCTGTGGAAGCAAAGCCTGCCAGGGCAGTTACGGTCTACAATCTTGCTCTCAAAAACTTCAAGCCACCCCTCTTCACGCTTGGTAAGGGTCAAAAGCACTAGATGTTAGTCTTGCTTGCTTGATCAGGTACTTCCATTTTTCATCTAGTGTGTCTGTCTCTCTCTGTCCATATATACACGTCCATGCGAGCACGCAACACACACGTGCCTACATGCGTGCGCAACGCGCACTTCTAGTCCTATATCATTATTTATTAATGCCCGTTTCGAAAAAAGAATAGACAACTTTCCATACAGTGTCTATGCTTTAAGAGAAACATAGAACCCAATGACTCCCCTCCCGTCTACAAAATTGCAAATCTCTACCCATTCCTCTCTCTTTTCAGCTAAATCTCTAGTTAATGTTCTACTCATTTCCCACTACTGCAATGCTCATCTCTTTGGCTTTCCTCTTTTGCATCTGAGTTCTCTCTCACACCTCTATAACGTCTTTGTGGAATTCCCTCCCATGAGATGTACATTTGGCTCCCTCTTTATCTGTTCTTAAATGAGCCCTGAAGAACTTGCACTTTTAATCAGTGACGTTGGGCTGGATTTCTAAGCTGCCATGGCTTATTATTTTATATTTTCTTTTCTGTAGATAGCTGGTCTAGTTTGAGTTGCTTTATGCTTCTGTTTTAGTTTTAATATTTTCTGTGTGTATGTTATGTTTTTAAATTGCTTTTGCTTCATTTTTGAAAGCTATCTTTTGAGGTCTTTTGTATACTGAAAGGTGGCATAAAAATATAGGTATATGTAAAGAACCCAGACTCTGCTACCAAAACCATTTGCCTCTCCTATTGCATGGTCCATGTGATGCCCCCTTCCTCAGATGCTTCCACTGTCTTCCAATCTACTTCTATAGCCAGCACTAAACCCTTGCCTGTTCTTTAATGCTCTCCACAGCATTGCCCCACCCTTCCTTTCCATACTGTTGGTTGTCATGCCAATGACCTCTGCTTCTTCAGGTCTCCCATCCTCAGCTGCTCAAAGGCATCTTTCTCTCTGTTGCAACTCTGCCCATTCTCCCTCATTGCACCCTCCATGGACAGTCACATTGTGCTACTTCTCTCTACCTTCTGGAGACTCCTCAAACCCACCTTTTCTTTGGCTTAACCCTTATTTCCATCTGTAACCAAAATGCTGGTAGACATCACTGCATTTGCCCACCTCCGCCTCTTTCATCCCTCCTCCTGTTGTTTCCCCATTGTTTGTCTATTTAAAATATTAGTTCCTGGGGTGGGGGTGGGGCCTGTCTATTTGTGCCCATCTACCTCTGTAAGGTGGAACATACATTTGTGACACTGTATAAAGAATAACTAAAAATGCAGATCTCCAAGGGCGAATCAAAGAACCTTCCTGACACCTCCAATATCAGTAAAATATGAATGACCTTTTCTCAATTGAAAAACTAGAATGAGTGATATGGCCATTATCTTAACGGGGTTAAAAGTACTGGTTTTAACCTTTAAACTGCTAAATAGCTTGGGAGCAGGTTACCCAAAAGATTGCTTTCTCCCATATGAAGATCTTCTTCCAGGGCCCTGATTCAAGTGCCCTGACCAAATGAGATGAGGTGTGTGACAACTACCTTGTCAGTGGTGGCACCCTGATTATGCAACAGACTTCCAGAGGTAGTCTTCAATGCCAAAGCGCCACCCTGGAACATAGGTAATCATAAGAGTCCTGTCGAGCATGTGGTGAGGCAGTAGAACAAACGGTAGCTATGTACATGGCCTTCCATTCTGTAGTAATGGAATATCAATGTGCCTCAACTGAGAATCTCTCTGGACCTTACCCTGTGGTACGATGGTCCTGTGTTTCACAAACAGTCTGTTGAGGGCATTAGTGATATTTGTGCTGAGCCCCATTCCTGATAGTCATACAGGAATAATAGCCATGAAGTTCTGTTCGCTTTTATATCAGGTGTGATGAAAGGGCAATATAGAGCAAGCTGATGGCTGTGAACCCACAAGATCACCGTTGTAAACTCTACCCACACCTGCATGCAGTGAGTGTCCTCCGAAAAGTGTCTGCTGCTTAGCCTTTGTCTTTTACCTTGTAAAATGGGTATTTTGATTACTGGAGTTAGGTAGGCTTTTTTTTTATGGTAATCAAAAGCAGGGGTAAATAGCTTTACACATTTCAGGTATTACAGAAGTACTGGTTAGTAAGGGTAACAGTTTGAGGTTGTGTTTGACTTGCATGTTTAGTGCGCTTCTCTTTTGCATAATGTACAAACCATATTTCCATGTACTGTACTGTATAATTTCAGTGGCTGCCTTTATTGATCAGATGATTTGCACCAGTTTACTATGGGCAGGATGGCGAACGAGAGGCAAATTTTAAAACCTTTTCAGTCTTGCTGCATGTGTGTGTTTCGCCCAGATTTTTAAAGTTCTCTCAGTGCTTTAAAAATGTTCATTGCTGATTTTTGCTAGCACTTTAAAACAACTGTTTTTCATCACCAGTAGGTAAATATGACCTTACGTGACATCTTTTTTCTCTCAAACAAAGTTCTTACTGAAATCCTGCAGCTAGTGGTTATAAGGTGAATGATGATGGAGCTGGTGCGTTTCATTTCTGTTTGCTTTTCTCTCTTCACCGCTTTCACAATCTCACCCACACATATGTTACAGGATGAATAATTTATATTAGAACCCATAAATATTTTAATCACTCTCTTGTTTGCTTAGTGCATTTTTACATTTCTATGTAAAGTAGATTTTTGTACTACACTGGCAATTTACCATGTCACTGTTAACTTTCCAGATGTTGAATGCAGCAGCGGCTTTTATGTCAGAAGCCTGGTCAACGACATTGGCAAAGGTAGGCACAGACAAAGTGCAATCACCTGGGGAGCGAACGTTCCTGTTAATAGAGGACTATTTTTTTGATTTCAGTATCTCTGGCTGCCAGATGTATGTGCTAGGGCTGCTGCACTATTTGCTGTGGGTTTGGCCTCATTAACACAAAGTGAACTTCTCTGAGGGCAGTGATAAAATGGTGGGTAGGCAATGGAATTGGTGGCAGAGAATCAGATCTCTTTTTTCCGGCAAGATAAACAGATTAGAAAGGTAAAGCAAGGAAGTTGTTATCTTTAAAGGTGATAATGACAGACACTGCTTTGAAACCAGAATTCACACAGCTTAGTCCTGAACATGATATAACCATCTCATCTGGAATTTCACTCCTTCTTTATGATCACTTAATCAGCTTTTTCTCGGACCTAAAGTGTGATCCATTTGAGGATTTTTGATGTGGCTATGCTTCATCCAGAGAGTAACATGATCATTGAAAGGTAGACAAGTTACCTGACATCAACCATTAAAAAAAAAAATCTAAGCTACTTTAGCTTCTGTTCAGCACGTACAGAATTTATGCCAATATCTGTCCACCTACAACAGCTGTTGATGCTATACACTCTTGTGGCCGATATCTAATGCAGTAAGTTTATTGCCCAAGTCATCCGCATACATGGCTTGGAGGGTCAACCATGTAATATTACTAGTAGCTCTGTTAGTGGCAGCTATGTGAAGGGGGTAGAAAGTCTCCTGTGGGGGTGCTTTTCATTTTTAAAGAATTCAGGGGAAAGTTGCATGCAACTTCTTATAACCTGTAGTTTGGCCTTACATTTTATGAGAAGATTTCTAATTTATCTGTGCAATAAAGGGAAAGAGGGTGCTTGTTTGCATGCTAAGCCATAGTGTGGTTTATTGATATCTGGCTTTTCGTTGTGCCTGTTAAGCAAACAATCCATGGTTTGTTAGCCACCAACAACGCAGAAAGAGGATCCATGGTTTGTTGTTGAGTTGTGAACACTGGCTTATTTAAACCATGGTTTGTCAAGATGCCTGAACCCAGAACCATGGCTTATCCCTGGCTTGTTTATGCTGCTGTCCACCCTGAAACAGAGTCATCCAGCAAGAGCAGCCTGAAGGCTGACAAAGTGGGTGGGAAAGAAACAAACCAGAAATAGGGAAAGCAAACCAGAAATAGGGAAAAACACACAATCCATGGCTAAAGCAATGAACCATGGCTAATATAAACCATGGCATAGTATTACATGTGAACTCTGCCAATGGGTGTCTTTATCTAGGGCTGTATTTACATGGAATGTGTTCACATGCATTGTCTAGTTTATAATCCTTGCAGCAACCTGTAAAGCAGGGATGGGGAACTTGCGGCTCTCCAGATATTTTGGCCTACAACACACATGATCCCTCGCCATTGGCTATGCTAGCTAGGGCTGATGGGAATTGCCTACCCCTGCTGTAAAGTAAGTCAGTATTATTCTCCTCCTTTCAGGAGAGGGCGAGGAGACTGCGGTTAAAAAAGAATGGCTTCCCTAAGGCCGGCTAGTTTATGGCAAAGGCAAGATTCAAACCAGGGACTTCTGATGCACAGCTCATTCTCTTAGCCACTGTTCTACACAAGCTCTGTCTGCTTAGTATTCTAAGAATACATTATCAAAAATGCACATTTAAGTGGTTTAAAAATAGTATGTACTGCCATAGTGATTACCCTGAGCATAATGTAATTTTACTATCTTTTCCCACTGGGATCCTGATTCAAGACATATAAAATGTTGGTGTGCCCTTTACAGTTTGGTTTTTTGTTTCCTTCTTTTTGATGTTATAGAGCTTTCCTCCTGTGCCACCGTGCAGGAGCTGACCCGAACCAAACAGGGACCGTTTACACTGGAAGAGCATGCTCTTTATGAAGACAAATGGACAATTGATGAAATTGCCCAGTCCCTGGAGTGTTGCATGTCTCTTCTCCAGGCAGAGCCATCTCGTAAAAAATTAAAGACAGAGCTGTCTGAAGAACACGCTGTGAGCTGTGAAGATAAGTGATAAGTCAGGCTAAGGAAAAAGACTGAATGACTGAGACATTTTAAGATTGCTCTGGGATTGTCTTGTCTTAACCTGTAAATTTACAGTCCTGTGCGTGGAGGATGACAAATTACAATGCAATGAAAATGATACCTTTCTATCATTTCTGCTCATGCTGAGACACACAAGAAGATGTCCACCATTTATTTCTTCTCATAATGTCCATGTTGCATTGTAAACGTATTTATCAGGGAAGCAGACTCATTGCTGTACCCTTGAAAGGAGCGTGCAGGGCACTCTCTTTTAGTATTATTGTTGTTATTAGATTTTACTTCCATGTGTTTTTTTTTTATGTTACTTAGGCAATTATGCCCCACTTTTCAAAGCAAAAAGCCTTCACAAAGCAGCTTACAATATTACACTGGTATAAAAAATGATTTAAAACAACAATTTAATATAGCAAATAATACAATAAAAATAGCCACTTGAAAATAGGAGTCCAGTAATACTATTTCCAGAGGGGTAGCCAAATTAATCTGTTGCAGCCAAAACAGATTACAGCCTACGTCATTAGCCTATGTAACACCAGCCTATAGAGTCTTTGGCACCTTTAAAGACTTAACAAATTTATTGTGGCATATGCTTTCATGGACTACGCTTTATGATATGAAATAAATAAATAAATAAAAATAAATGATATGATGAGTAAGAGCCTTGCTAAATCTATTGAGAAATGGTAAACTTTTATTCATAGCTATCACAGTTGATTTGAGAGGATGTGTGGATTCATGCATTGGCATGGAAATATGTTCATACATGTAACGTAAGGACCTGAGAGACTGCTTCACTTTTTCTTCTTGTCAGCCTTGCCACCACCACTTCCCACATCTCCCAGTTTAGAGTCTGACAAATATTCCTGTATATGTGATAGAATAAATGCCGGAGATCTTAATTTGAGTATACATATTAACAGTGAGTGTCCCTTTAAAATACTTGGAAGTGAAACTCTGACCCTTTCTTAACCATCACTTCTCTGTGTGTTGAAGTGGATGAGCAGCATCACCCTTTTTTGGCAGAAGGTTCGGAGCAAGCACAAGGAAGTATCCCTTCATGCTATGCACAGTTAATAGAGGGAATTGGGTACTCCAAAATTTTGAGGTAGCCTTGTTGGCTTAGTTAAAAGGATATGCATTCATTAATTTTATTAGATTTATATCTCGCCTTTCTTATGTGGAATTCAAGGTGGCATACATAGGGATCCCAGGTGGCCTCCTATCAAGGTGCTGGCCAGACCCAAATGTGCTTAACTTCGGCAACATTGCTGCATCCTGTGCCTTCAGACCACACCGTGGTTCAACAAGGGGATAAGTATATATTAGCTGCTTTCACCCTTAGTCAAAGAATGAAACCTCCATGTTCAGTAGCAGTATACCTATGACTGTAAGATAGCAGGGAGACAAATTACTTCACTAGCTGGTCGTTTGGTCTGACCCAGGAAGACTATGTTTCTGTTCAGTTAATAAGATAATAAGACATCAGTTTTTCCCTAGATAGTTCACCAAGTCCCAGTCAGTCAGACATCCTGTACTTACTACCAGGGCAATATCCTACTGTAACATACTGGAAATCCAATATACCATGCCACGCATAAGAAACATTTAGATTACTGATCACAGGAGCTGTAGATATAAATACATTTTTAACAAAGGAAACTTAGACAGATCTATGCCCACATATGTAAGAAGAAATGAACACAACAATGCCCAACGTCTGCTTATGTATAAAAAGAAAAATGAATTGGAATCTTAACAGTTGCTTCCCCATTAAAAAGTGGTAGCCTGTGTGGAATATAAAGACATGAATTTTTATGTGTGTGTTCTTAATTTGGCGTACTTCTGTTAGAAATCTTGATAGAGTAGCTGTGCTGATCTTTAGAATTCCAATAAGATTTGGTGCTAGTGTTTGATTCATGGATCACTTGTTTGCCTAGGTAGTAAATAGTCTTCCACCTTTTCAGACCTGGGGCTTACCTTTAACCCAAACATGCGTTTGGGTACCATTTATTTTTTCAAAAAAATTTTTACCATGTGTTTGTATAGTGGCAGTACTACTGTTCTAACCAAATGGTGCATCCTGACACACCTGTTGAAGACCAATGGTCTAGAAGACCATGATTACATAGATCCAATAAGGCACTAAAACTACCACATTGAGTATCAGTGATTAGGGAACCTAATCAGGTGTGCCTCTAGATTTATCTGATAAAGATCCATAGAGATGTTTTACAGTGTGTTTCCTTTTCAAAGAATTGACATGTGCAATGCTACACTATGGCTAGTTCTATAGCTAACAGTTTTTTTTCTTCCCTAGGCCAAATCTGTTCCAAATTCTCAATGCATCGAGCCAATGTGGCATAGTGGTTAGGGCGTTGAACTGGGACTCGGGAGATCCGGGTTCTAGTCCCCGCTCGGCCATGAAACTCACTGGGTGATTTTGGGCCAGTCACTGACTCTCAGCCTAACCTACCTCACAGGGTTGTTGTGAGGATAAAATGGAGAGGAGGAGAAGGATTATGTAAGCCGCCTTGGGTTCCTTTCTGGAAAAAAGGCGGGGTATAAATATAATAAATAAATAAATAATGATCATAAATGCTTCGAGAGAATCTTACTGTATACTGTATGCATTAGCTGTCCTCTGTGTTTTAGTCTGTTCCAAAAATAGGTATTAATGCATTGTTAATCTTGTCTGGATCAATGTTTTCAAATACTTTTTTGGGGGGTGGGGATTTCTTTAAAACTGCTCAAGTTGAGAGATTCTTGGCGCGGATGACATTGGCAGAGTTCTGTCTCCTCCAGGTGAAAATGCTGTTGGCATATCGAATTAAAGTGTTTAGAAAGGACTCTAGGCAACAGTCAATACCTGAAAATCAACAACAAAGCTGGATTTAGGAGCATACCTAAACTGCACACCTGGTCCTCCAGGGAGAGTGTGGTCCTATTGAGGATGGTCAGCTCCACCTTCCTCAGATCAAGCACAGTACTCTCCTCCAGATGCCCGCCGCTTTCTGAGGTTAGACAGGTGGCAACTATGGAAAGGGCCTTTTCATCTATGGAATGCTCTCAGCACTCCCTGAAGCCTACTTTGATGTCCTTTTGGTGCCAGGCAAAGACCCCTTTTATTCTTCCAGACCCTTTAAACAATTACTGAATTGTTTTCTCTGCTCTATCTAATTTTCTGCTGTATTCTTATTATTGTATGAGATTTTAGTTTGGTATTGTTTTATCTTTGTTTGAGCTGCCCTGGAAACACTTGCGTGTTGATAGGTGGGATACAAATTTCTATAATAAGCCATTATACTCCTGCTTGTCTCTAAAAGTTTGTCTTGGACCCCAGTTCTGCATGTTGTTTAGGAATGTTTCAAGTAACTATAGGTTGGATGCACTTCCACATGCAGAAATCTTCCTCTCACGGAAGGGGTGTTCCTATGCTATGTGCTAGGGCATTGTGCCAGAAAAATGAACCTAAATCCATAGAAGTTCTTCCACTTGCATAAGAGCTTGTGCTGCTACTTATGTCAGTGGAAGTATAAGAATTATTACAGCACCTACTGATTATAACAATATACAAACCCTTGGGCAAGCATTTATTGTTGAGCAGGGCTAGCTGCTATTTTTCATCCAGCTGACAATTCTTCAGATTCAGCTGTGTGGCTGCAATAATACTTTAAAGCATGTGTATATAGCCTCTCCACATGTTGCCTCAGTGCATATATGTTGAAAAAGAAAAGATGTTAACATTGAAGGTGTTGTGACACAACCCTGAAGGCACACAAGCCTCCTGGAAAAGCAGAGCGCTTCACTTGTGTGAGATGGAAGATTTAAAATCCTGCTCCTGTGTGCAAACGCCCATAAATCTACACACAGAAGTTCAGACCTGTCTCTCCCACTCCACGCAGCATTCCAAGCGTATCAGATGTCAGCCAACTCAGCCTCCTCCTTGCAGATCCCAGTAATAAGGAAATAACTCTGTAGACTCCACAGGTTATTGTTCTACCTGTTTATTACTATAGCAAGT
Source organism: Shinisaurus crocodilurus (assembly GCA_021292165.1). Classification (NCBI taxonomy): domain Eukaryota; kingdom Metazoa; phylum Chordata; class Lepidosauria; order Squamata; family Shinisauridae; genus Shinisaurus; species Shinisaurus crocodilurus. The sequence continues at coordinate 77,834,546 of CM037878.1, forward strand.
ATATCCTACAGAGTATACATCTCCTAGTTACAGTCCATGTGCAGAGAACAATGCATAGCAAGCATTAATCCAGTGGAGCAAGTTGTTTATCACTCCACCTCAGCTTAAGACGTTACATGATTGCATTAAGTCCAGCAAGCACCTAGTCAGAAGACCAGAGAGAAGAAGAAGCAAGCAATTCCACCTCTCTCCAAAATGGCTACAGAACAGAAAGCTAACAAATCAGTACGTCACCAGAAAGTACAAACCATGTGACCAGTTCGTATTTCTTTCACACCTACTTTTCCCATGAGAAACAGGCAGGAAGTAGAAGACTAAACATGACTTGTTTACCAGCCACTCTGTACCTTACATATGTCAACAATGTGCCACAGCTGGTGTTTGTGCTACATGTCACAACAAACATAATCATGTCCAATAAGCACCTACTTACGAGAGCGATCCTATGGCCTCTAGACTGCGTCTAGGGGGCCATTGGATACTTCAGATTCCTAGGTCTAAGGTTGGAAATAGAGCTCCGATATTGGAGCTGGGGATCCAGGTGCCGATCCCCCTACCCCCCCCCCCCTTTCAGCCTTTGTGGAAAGAACCGCGGCGGCTGCTTCTCTGAGGTCTGGAAATTGAACTTGTAAAGGGGGTGGGGAGGGGAGGAGACTGGGGCTACCAGGATGTGAAGTATCCTGACTGTGCTCCAGCCTCCTTTCCCCCCCCTCCGAAGTGCCGTCTAGCTGACTTACAGAGTGGGAGGAGCGAGGAGGTGGAGATTGCCTCCAATGCGCCTCCCGCTCTGCACTGGATGCTTCTAAGCCTCTGAGTTCAGAGGCTTATGAGCATCGAGGGCGCAACCCACTGGATTGCGCCCTTATACAGTTACCTCACTTGTTACAGGGTGGAAATGGATACTACACTGTTAACATATGTCTGCTTTAGCTGTAACATGTGAAATAGCTTTTTCCTCCATGCAATTACCTTTAATTGGAGACATGAATAGAAATGAGTGCTGCAGTGAAGGAGTAAGTGTATATTTTTCCAAAGAAATATTATGCAGTGCACATCATAGGAATACTAATTATCTGATGGGACATGAACTCTTTTCTTGGGGAAAAAGAAGGCTTAGCCTGAAATAGATATTGTTGGGCCAATCAAGTCTGTATTTCAAAGAAGTGTATTTGGGAGTTATGCAGACTAGCAACACACATTAATGTTTTGGAGAAACTAATTATAGATTTCATAGATCATAGAGTTGGAAGGAGCCTACAAGGCCATCGAGTCCAACCCCCTGCTCAATGCAGGAAACTAGAGGAGGGGGTCTCCCATCCAAGTAATAACCAGGCCTGACCCTGCTTAGCTTTCCACACTCAGACAAGCTGAGCCAGCGTAAGCCACAGGCTTGTATATGTGGCTACATTATTGATAGAAGTAGCATACTTTATAATACTGGGCTGTCCTTGGATTGTCTTAAAATTAACTGATCATGTAATGTTTCCGGGTCCAAAACAGGCTAAAGGCATGTAAAGTATAAACTCTATCATTATGGATCAGTTTTTCTTTTTATTATTTTAGCAACAGGTAAAATAATACCTACTTTTCTTTACCAAAATAAACTTAAAGCAGCTTACATCATAAAAACATCATACAATTAATACATAAAACACAACCAGTATAAAATTACAAAAATCAAAGCTAACAATAACGTAACAAAAATTGGTCACAGAGGGAGCACCACTAAAAAAATCCCTGAATGTAGAAAGCGAATTGGCTAAAGGCTTTCTAAGACAGCTATGTTTGGGCCAGATACCTGAAAGAGTCAAGTGTCAGCCTTTGCTAGGGAGGACATTCCACTGAGTAGGCTCAGGGAAAAGATGCACGGTGCTGTTTTGTGTTTAAGCCGTAGAAATATTTTAAGTAGTTAGACTGGTGGTATCATTTTGAATCACTATTTAGTTAATGAGTCACTTGCATGATTATTTAAATACACTCTGGAATAAATGTGAATGTGCACTACATAAGACATGGGGTATGCAAATAGCTCTTGCTTTGGTTCATTGAAGGGGTGGTTAGATGTATCTTCACACAGAACTTCTGCGTGCTTTACATCTGACTTTGATGGATCTTTTTTTAAAAATTATATTTATATCCTGCCTTTCTTCCTACAAGGAACCCAAGGCGTCTTACATAATCCTCCTCTCCATTTTATCCTCACAACAACCTTGTGAGGTAGGTTAGGCTGAGAGTCAGTGATTGGACCAAAGTCACCCAATGAGCTTCATGGCCGAGTGGGGACTAGAACCCGGATCTCCCGAGTCCCAGTCCAACACTCTAACAACTATGCCACACTGGCTCTCACCTACCCACACAAACCACCTAAATCCTGAATTGTTATGCCAATGTCAGGCTTTCTAGGGGCAAGCAGGACTGTGTTCCCTTGATAATTAATTTCTGAATTGTGGATTTGAGACAGGCTGTCATGGTCCTGTTGTGTATGGTTCACATGTCATGACAACAAAGGGATTTTTAAAACCCTGGGTAATCGTGAGAGCGAATAAGCATACTGACTTCTGGCCACCTGATCACTGCAGCTGCAAATGGAAGAAGCTGAACAATCCAGGGATTCTCTGTCCCTGAGTTGTTTTATCATGATATCCAAATGCTGAACTCTGGGTTCTTGTGGGGGGAGACATCCCAGAGATTGGAAATAACATAGAGATTCCTCTTTCTCCCCAGGTCAGGTGGTGGGGCTTGGGAAGGGGGAGGGGCCTGCAGAGGGTGTTCAACTCTCTCTGGGCCAGTTTTGATAATCCCACCCAAATCATGTTCTCTTCAATAGAAATACTCAGTTCTAAGGACTCCAGCCCTGCTGAAATATAATGTCTTGGTGTCTTTCTGTTTTTGAAGGCTCTGCTTCAACCAAGAATTCAGAAATATAAACCCCCAATAAAGACTTGAATACCCTACCACATGAATCTATAGAACTGCCATGGTTGATGTAGCAGAACCTGTGGTTTGTGCTGAGGCCAGCTTGATTGGTATCTTATACTCTGTAAAGAGGACTGGACTTTTCACCTCTGCCCTGCTATGACAGAGCAGATAGCTCAGTGTTAGAGCACATTCTTTGTATGCATAAGATCAATCTATGACATCTCTAGTTAAACAGCACTGCGGAATAAAGCCGCTGCTGGAAACCATGAAATGCTGCTGCTGGCAAAGTAAATGACATGGACCAATGACCTGACTGCTATATTCACTGCAATAAAAGCTTTTTATATTGGTGGAGAATGCTAGAACTGGTTTGAGCTAATATGATTTTTGCTGAGCGAGCACCATTGGGGATGTTGTAGACATGACAACGGCTTGCTTAAATATTTCAGTGAGAACAGCTAGCTTGACCTTTGCCTTGTAATTGCCACCCAATGACACCCTCATTAGGCACTATTATCATGAAGGGCTGATTTGAATAGAGGGGACCTTAAGCTTAATTTTAAAACCATCTGGCAATGGCTGGGAGGAGAGCTTTCTGTGTAGTGGTGTCCTGGAATAGTTTTCACCCAGATATAAGTCATGTGCCAACGCTGTTATAATTTTGCCGCATGCTGAAGACCTTTTCATTTACCTTGGCATTTGGTGGCTTTTAATGGTTTTAAGTTGTTAATCACTAAGTATGTTGGAGAGGCTTGAATGTTATTATATTTGTATATTATATTGGAAGTTGTATATACAGTATATATATTTACTCTTATTCTTGTACACCACCTGGAAATGGTAACATGAAAGGTGGTATCTAAATAGTGGAAACAATTACATAATTCACAGATGCCTCAAGTCTGTGTGCATTTTAACTGGTTAGGAACATAAGAGCCATGCTAGATCAAACCAAAGGTCCATTTAGTCCAGCATCCTGTTTCCCATAGTGGCCAACCAGATGCTCTTGGGAAGCCCGCAGCAGGACATGGACAATAGTTTTTGCCTGCTATTGTCCGCCTGCCCCAACTGGCATTCAGTGCCACATTGCCTTTGCATCTGAAGGGTCTGCTTAGCTATGCCTGTGGCTCATGCTGGCTCAGCTTGTCTGAGTGTGGAAAGCTAAGCAGGGTCAAGCCTGGTTATTACTTGGATGGGAGACCCCTCCTCTAGTTTCCTGCATTGAGCAGGGGGTTGGACTCGATAGCCTTGTAGGCTCCTTCCAACTCTATGATCTATGAAATCTATGAATTGAATAATTTACTTTTAAAGCTATCTAAGGTAGTGGCCATCACTACAAGCTGGTTTAGACCAGAGGTCTTCAACCCATGGGTCACGACCCTAAGGTGGGTCGCGAGGCCATATCAGATGGGTCGCAACAAAGCAGTCTCTTCATGTCCAACCCAAAATCTAATCTGTACTCTCTCATACACCACAGAGCCAGCCTGACATGGGTGAATGGGGCAATGACCTGCCTCTCCTGCACAGTCATAGATGGAGCTGGCATATATTTCTCAGGAGAGAATTCCATAAGGTCAGGGCTACCATTGAGAAGGCTCTATCTCTAGTGCCTGCCAACCTTGCTGATCTTAGTAGTGGGCCAATAGTAGGGCCTTTGACGATGATCCTAAAACATGGACAGGTTCATACAGGTGCAGGTGTTCCTTCAAATAACCTGGACCCAACTCATTTAGGACTTTGAAAATAAAAAATTAGCATTTATTTATTATATTTATACCCTGCCTTTTTTCCTGCAAGGAACCCAAGATGGCTTACATAATCCTCCTCCTCTCCATTTTATGCTCACAACAACCCTGTGAGGTAGGTTAGGCTGAGAGTCAGTGACTGACCCAAAGTCACCCAGTGAGTTTCATGGCCGAGTGGGGACTAGAATCCGGATCTCCTGAGTCCCAGTCCAACACTTTCACCACTACGCTACACTGGCTCCTTTAAATTTGGCCTGGAACAAAAGTCCCTTTTGCCATTCTTGAATCTTCTGCCTGCCAATCAGTTTCATTGGGTGCTTCAAACTTAAAGCGACTGCAGTAATAAATAAATACACAGTATTGATTTGCAGTTAGAGCTTTTATACGACCAAGGAGTATCATCTCAAACCTTTGCTTCACCCCACCCTGCCGGAAGAAACACACCGCTCCAGCTGACAGTTCCCTGGGGCGGCAGACTGGCCTCATCCATCAGTCAGAGAACCAAGGGCCACTGGGAGGCTGCAACCCATGCCTCTCAGGAGTAACATCATGGCAAGGGGAGACCAGCCTGGCCCCATACATCTGCCAAAGAGGGAGCAGCTGCAGGGAGCTTGTTTTGCCGTTCCCTGCCAGAAAAAATAATAATCTAAAAGGACCTTGTAACTAAGAACTGGTGCCTGAGTTTTGCTTTCTTCCTCCTCCCTCCCAATCCCTTTTCCTTTTGTGTCATGTCTTTTAGATTGTAAGCCTGAGGGCAGGGACTGTCTAATATTAATCTCTGTAAGCCACCCTGGGAGCCTTTTCTGGCTGAAGAGCGGGGTAAAAATGCTGTTGATAATAAAAAATAATAAGGCTAAGGTTATTTGGAAGCAAGTCCCATTGCTTATGAGCAAACATGAATCTTCCAAAAGCAAGGCCTGGTTGTTCCTTGCCAAAATGGTTTTTCTTATGAGATCATGGGGTTGTCCATGCTATTTGAAAAGTGAAAAAAAAAGTCAGAGCTCAGAAAGTTGGATGGCATAAAAATAGGAGTACAAGGTTAGCTCTATGGGTTCCATTGATAATTCTGGTGAAGTACAGGATCCCATCCCTTGGGTCCTACTGCCTGTGATTACTTGCTCGACCCTGGGTCCTTGTAGGAACCCCACAATAATATATACAATAGGATACTGCGCTTGCTTTGGCAGCATATATAAGAACATAAGAGCCATGCTGGATCATATCAAGGCCCATCTAGTCCAGCATTCTGTTCACACAGTGGCCAACCAGCTGCCCACGGGGAAACCCACTAGTGGGATATGAGTGCAACAGCACTTTGAAGGATACAGAGAAGATTAGCATGGGCATGGCTCTTGGATAAGGATGACATTTGTGAAGCGTTACAATGGGCGGCGGTGGGGGGGGGGAGAGAAGGACCCTAGCTCTGTAGTAACACACGTTTCACATGGAGTAGGTCCCAGGTTCAATCCCCAGCATCTGCAGTTAACAGGTTCAGGTAGCAGGCAATGTGAAAGATTTCTGCTTGACACCCGAGATCCACTGACCATTAGAATAGTTCTCCTATTCTAATGGGCAAATAGTGTGACCTGGTGTAAGGCAACTTGCTAAGTTCATAGGACAGTTTATATTTCTATTTCCAGTTGTTTTTGTGAAGGACCATAGCTCGGTCACAGAACACATGTTCTGCATACAGAATATCCAAGTTCCAAACATTTAATCCCTGGCATCTCCAGGAAGAGCTGGGACAGTGGACCCCCGTTTGAAATCCTCAAGAGCTGCTGCCAGAATAGACAGTCCTGAGCTAGATGGCTCAATGGTGTGACTTGGTAGAAGGCAACTTCCTATGACTTACTGACTGGGTTCACTCAATACAATAAGCCATGGTGGCTTATAAGCCATGTTTCTTCAGCAGGGACTGAGAAACTGGTCAGGATTGAGGGCAAGATGGATGGAGCCAAATACAGGGCAATTGTTATCCCGGGGGGGGGGGGGGGCTTCAGTCTTATAGCACATTTCTTTTAACCTCTATCTACATCAGTTAACAGGAACTTGAAGATTATTTTGGCAGGGAAGTCATGTTGCAAAAACCTCCAGATAAGCTTTTGTGAGACAAAGTTGGGAAGAAGAAGCTGCATTTAGGGAATGGCCTGTCAAGAATCCTTGGGTATTATTTTGATCTTGTAGAAAACTGAACTATAGCCATTAGACATTTGCTGTCCTTATTTAACCAGGAACCCTATAGTGAGGTGGTCGATTTTTCAGTCAAAACTGATAGTAGCTTTTCTATAAATTACTTCTTCTGTGCTGGGAATAGCAGTAGCTTGCCCTACTTCTCTCCAGCAATTACCTGCAAGAAACCAACACTGAAATTCAAATTTGGTTTTACTAAATGCTATCAGTGTGCCTTGTACACTTTTTTTAGGGGTCACTTTTATTGCTAGTGTGCTAAAGCAGTGTGAAAGAGCAGGAGTGAATCGGATCGGAAAAGAAATGACAGCAGCATTTTCTCTTTATTGAGCCTTTAAGGGGGGAAAGTGCCCTATAGGTACACACCAGGCTAAATACTAGCTGCAGCTTGGAAATGGTGGTCTGTGCTTTACACATTTTCATGTAGCCCTTATTGCTTGAGGTAGTTAGTATCCAGAACAAAATTCCCCGATTCCAACTTGAGTGATTCATTGAAACTTCCCGGATTGCTAAGAAGCAACTGATGTGTCTTTCAGACTATACATTTTTTTCCAGGGTTTAGGCCCGGAAGCTGTGTTTAATTGTGGGACTTAGGCCCAGAACATGCAAAATGATGATGATAAATGTGTGTTATTTCTGAAAGAGGAAAGAAATGTCAAGTAAGGACATTTCAAAATGCAATAATCAGAATTGTGTGTATGATGTGCAAAAAATAGAATTTAAAAATGGAATCCCACACCTATGCAATTCTGCATCAAGCAGATATGATGAGCTCTGCAGCCTGTTGAAAAAAAAAGAAGCAAACTGAGTAAACTTGCTGAAAGGAAAGAAAGCTAAGATTCTCAAGAAGCTGAACAGAACAGTACATTCTGTGCTACCTTTCTGCATTCCTGAAGGATTTTAGCATCTACTCAACTCTCCTAAGATCACAAGTTCCCAAAGCGTCTTGGAGAGAAAGTACTCAATTTTTATGCAACATAGCAGTCTTCCTCAAACTGGTGCCCTTCAGGTGTTTTGGATCACAGCTCCCAGCATTCCTGACTATTGGCCATGTTGACTGGAGCTGATGGGCAATGTAGTCCAAACAGGACCGGTGCAAGGCAGTTTGGTGCCCTAGGCAAGATCAGATATTTAGCACTCCCCCTTCCCACTTGAGAGCGCTGCATTTTTTTTCAAGGCGTTTCTGGCGCCCCCTTTAGCCCTGTGCCCTAGGCAGCTGCCTAGTTGGCCTAATGGTAGCACCGGCCCTGAGTCCAAAATATCTGCACAGTACCAGGTTGGGGAGGGCTGCCATAGAGGGACAATGGGTAGTAGTATCCTCCCAGGAGCCCTATGTTTATATAAACAGGGACTCCACACACCCTCCTAGTCATAATGGCCAATATTTCACTAGTCATATAAACCCATTCTGTCACTGGTTGTTACCTTGCCTTCTTCCACATGTTGACTGAATGCATGGAGGGGTTGTTGTTGTGCCTCCTGCCCTGACATCATGTTGAGTAGAAGGTGAGAGTAGGGCTCCACATCTGATCAGGAATCCAGTTTCATACACATCAATCCATTCTCACCTTTGACCTAATGTGTGGAGGTTGGAGTCAGGTTTGGGGTAGTAGTGACCCCATTTCCCTCCCCATGTTCAGTCAACACATGGAACAAAAGGTGAGAACAGAGCTACTCTTATGGCATGATCAGTAAATAGAAGCCAAGACAGCTGTTTGATTTTGTGTGTGTGTGTGTGCGTGTGTGATAAAGAGAGCTTCAAGTCAGCTCCATACCATGTACCAAATAGTGTAAACAGGCATCTTCCTAGGTGAGCAGTGTTGGACAAGAATCTATTTTCTAAATGCACTGAGCTCCACTGCACTCCATTGAACAGTAGTTGCCTGGGTCTGATTATTTGCAGTGCTGTGTGGCAAGCACACCAAACACATAGCAGTGTATTATGTAAAAGCGAGCTCTTGCTGAACATCTGCTGCTTAATCTTGAAAAGAGAAAGGGAGATTGCCAATGTATTGGTGTGTAGGGGAGGGCATGTATTATAATGTGTATCATTCAGATAGGATTTTGGGAAATGAATGTGTGTGTGTGTGTGTGTGTGTGTGTGTGTGTGTTTCCTGGGCTAAACGTTTCATTTTCTTCTGATGAGCAAAGTCGACAAAGCTGCTTAGGCTTTTGCCAACAGCTAATTGGGTAAGTGTGGACATTCTGGGTGAATCTGAAACCACAGCTCTATTTGTTGTACTTGTCTCATTAAGGGTTTTATTGTTTGTATTCTTTGAGCTGGGGATTCTCCAGCTGGGGCCAAAGCTTTGATAAATTGCCATTGCACATGCTTGCAAAACTAACTTTGAATTTTGAAATATACCAGATTGCATTTGGCATCTTTTAATTGCTGCTTTAAACATTCACATGACTTGCCATTTTAGAAGGGTCCCTGTTTTGCTCTTAGGCCCATTAGCACAGCATCTTTTCCCCAGTGAGATTAGGGCTTTGGGAAGGTGCCATTATTTTGGATTATAGGGTACAAATTCTGAAGCTGTAACAGTTTGCTGAATAATTGTGGATTTCGGCCTTCTCTTTGTATTTTTCACATAGAGTGGGGTTATATGGTCATAAAGAATAATCTCCTCCCCTACCAACCTGCTCACTGCCTAAGGTCTGGTGGAGAGGCTTTCCTCTGTGTCCTGCCAAGGATGGAAGTGCAGTTGACTTTGACAAGAGTTCGGGCTTTCTCAGTGGCTGCACCCAAACCATGGAATACCTTGCACCATGAAGTTTGGATGGTCCTCTCTTTAACCATTTTCTGGCAGCTAGTAATACTGCATCATCATCATCATTATTATTATTATTATTATTATTATTATTATTATTCAAGCAGGCTTTTGTCCTGCTGGGCAGACAATGTTTTATTTGAAGTTTATCTGCTCTGCCTGCCTCCACTGTATTTTGCTTGATAATGTGGTTTCAATATGGGTGGGGTAGAAATGGGTGGGGTAGAAATGACTGAATAAATAAATGGGCAAGATGGCCATCTTATATACTAATACATTAAACAGACTGTGTTTTGCATACAGAGATTATGTAGTTTATTTATGTCTATAGAACTTCATAGCATAATCATAGTCATTCTTTTTTTCCTTACTCTGTCTACTACTTCATACAAGCTAATTAGCTACCAACCGCCTTTACACTGCAATCTATACACACAGTACACTGCAAGCTTAGCTGCAATTTTGCCCATGGCCCCTTTAAGAGCAGGTTAAAGAAGCTTGCAGTTGCAGAGGCAGGGAAATTTGGGACTCTGCATGACAAAATGAGAAGCCGTGATGGGCTTAAGGGTTTTCGTGATGGCTTAAGGGTTTTCTTGATGGTCCCCAGCATTTTCAGGGCAATTGGAGACTATGCACACTTACCTGGGAAAAAGCCCCACTGAACTTAATAGGGCTTACTTTTGAGTAGACATGCATAGGTTTGCACTGTTAATGTACCTTTAACCTTTCTCCTCTCATTTCCCCCTTTAAAAAACAGCTTTAAATGGATTTTGAATGTTTTATAGTATTATGTAAAGCAGAGGTAGGCAACATGATATATGCAGGCACCAGTGTGCCCCCAGACACACCTGCCTTGGTGCCTACTGAGACACCCTACTCCTCCCAATTTTTATTTTAAAAATATTTTTATATTTTCTTACTGGCAGCTGGGATTGCTTCCAAGCAAAGTGGGAGCCTCTAGCTGCTGCCATCTTGATTTCCCATGAATGCCTCTGGGACGGTTACTTGTCCTTCATGACTAGCCATGCCCGCCCAGGACAGCCATTTCATGGTTGTGCCCAGGACAGTTTCTCAAATTTTCAAATGAGCTCAGAGGCCCAAAAGTTTGCTTACTCCTTGTAAAGCACCTGAAGCAACAGCTGGAGTTGGGGGAGAGGGCAGCACTATAGACTTGCTATTATTGGTCTTGTTCACCAGTGGGTTTTGCTGTTTGGAGCAAATCAAAACTATGAACCAGTCTCATAAAATGTTTTTTTTTAAAAAGGTGAACAAAAATATGAGGCTTGAAAATAGCCTGTTTGGCACTAGATTTTCCATCTACGGTAGTTTTTGGAATTGTCCGCTTGCTGGAATTTGTCGTCTTTGCAGCTCAATGAGAGCTAAAATGGTACCTTTCCAAATAGAAAGAAATAGAAAGAGCCCTAGGATCTAACAAGCGCCTGCAGGCTAATATGTAAATGTCCCAGAGGTGGGGGTGGGATTTTGTAAGGTCTGCTAGCAATGCGGCCCACTCCTTCATTAAAGGAATCTGAAATAGTCATTTGAAAAGTCAAATTGCTGCAGATGTATTCATGTGACTTCCTAGCCCTGGAGAAATGAATATGATAATAGTTTCTTTTTTGGGAAGAAGGAAGAGTTCTAATGGTGTTCATTGGTACTTTCATCGTTAAGAAATATTTAACATTTGTACAGTAACGGTGAAACCTTACACAGTGAAAGAACAGTAGGAATAATTCCAAGTAAATGGCAAAATGTTTTGGTGTCTTACCCTGTTCCTTTCTATTAGCCTTCCCTTTCTTTCTCCCCCCCCCCCCCTTAACTGCTTTGAAGTGATTCATCCCCTTGGGCCTGATTTTATTTGTATAAAACACACCATCATTTCTCATGAATTGAGACTTTGTACTATTTTTCATATTAACTTTTCAGCGGGAAGAAATGGGCATGAACCATAAATCCAGATTTCTAATTTATCTGCCGAATGTGTATATGACATCCATGTGAAGGAGATGTCCGTTCATAGGACTCCTCCCACATGAGGGGGAATCTTGGGCCATAGGAGTGCTCATCACATGAAGGAGCCCTAGAGACAAATGTTGATGAATGTGCGGCAGGTGGGTATTATGGGGGTAAGACTAGGCAACATGACTCTGCAAACCCCAAACATGCGTTCAGTGCATGAGGGGTTCATCTAACCCGCTCTAAAGTCCTAAGGACAAGCTGGGATATCATCAGTCACTTCTCTCCCTCACTTTTTATTATTTATTTTATTACAATATTTCTTGGCCCCCTTTCAGGGCAAGCACCCTCCTAAGATGGCATACAACAATAAAACTCACATAATAAAAACCAATATGGTAATAAAAACGGTTAAAAAAAATCCTAACAGCAACATACACCAGCATAAAAACAAAACCTACCATATAGAACTGCAGCTACAACCCAGTCCAGTAACACATAATCAGGGGAAGGCCAGAGGTAAAGTAGTAGGTTTGCAAGGCCTTCCTAAAGGCCTGCGATGATGGGACCTGGTGGACCCTTGATGGCAACTTATTCCAGAGGTGTGGGACTACTGCAGAAAAGTCTGTATCGTGGTCGCCCACCTAACTGCCCTCACAGGTGGGCAGATGAGAAGGGCCTCTCTTGCTGATCTTAAATTGTGGGCAGGCTGATATGGGTGAAGGTGGTCCTTCAAGTAATTTGGTCCCAAACCATTTAAGGCTTTAAAGGTCAAAACCAGCACTTTAAATTGGGCTCAGAAATCCTGGTAACCAGTGCTGCTGGCGCAGTATAGGCGTTATATGATTGGATCACCTCACCCCCACCAACAGTCAGGCAGCCACATTCTGCACCAGCTGGAGTTTCTGGACTGTCTTCAAAGGCAGCCCCATGTACCATGCAGGTACCCAGCCCAAGTCTGGCCAATTTCACAAGCCAGGATGGACAAGGATCTGAAGAGCAAGTAGTAGGCCTCAGTCCTCCAAGCAGTTTATCCACATCCACAACTTGCATAAGGTGAAAGGTATCCATAACATGACTAGATGGTGCACAAGCCCCGTCCATCTCAGACTCTGTCAAAATAATGGCATCCTAGTTGGCATGAATACAAGCAGCTTTTATCTGCAAAATGTCTTAACAAATTGCTCACAGAAGGCCTTTGAGGGTTTGAGTTGTGTTCTAGAGTCTACTCCCAAGAGGCCTTTGACCACCTGAAAAAGCTCCACTGGACACCACTGAGCAGATGCAATGGTTGCGAAGTAAGACTTCTTTGCCACCATCACTGCCAGAATAAGATCACAAATGAATCCTTACCCTGTGTTCAATCATATTTGTCAAGTGTCTTCCGCCATTTGCACTTTAATCATCGACACAATTGTTTCATCACCTTCAGCAGTTCAGAACATCAAGGAGTTGACACAGTTCTACAGCTAGGTTGAGGATGTTTGGGAGCAATCATATCAATCATTTATGCAACTAAAAGGACAAGAGCTGCTGTTACATGACCCCTGGTCCTTCGCACCGTTTTGTTTCAGAACTCTGTTCTTAGAAACAAGCTCCTTATATCCTGTTTGGGTTTTGTTTTTGTTTTTTGTTTTTTTTAAGACAATGGAATGTTTGAGTCCCATGGAAAGGGAGCAAAGACTCCTTGTCCCAACCTTCCTTTTGCTGAGGAGATGCCCTTACTGTCTTTATTTATTTATTTATTTATTTATTATATTTATACCCTGCCTTTTTTTCTGCAAGGAACCCAAGGCGGCTTACATAATCCTCCTCCACCTCCTCCTCTCAATTTTATCCTCACAACAACCCTGTGAGGTAGGTTAGGCTGAGAATCAGTGACTGGCCCAAAGTCACCCAGTGAGTTTCATGGCCGAGCGGGGACTAGAACCTGGATCTCCCGAGTCCCAGTCCAACACTCTAACCACTACACCACACTGGCTCTCATTTGTTTGTTTTTTGTTTGTTTGTTTTTAAACTAATCCTAAGTGGAATGTCACGCTCCCTGTCCTAAGTAGTAGTAACACTGCCTTTCAGCTTTGGGACCTATAAAACAGAGTGCTCTATGTACATGGAAATCTTGATGGGGACCCCCTCCCCTTCTCACTTAAGGCCATTTCTAACATACCATGTAAATGTCTACTTTGCTCATGCACCACTTCAATGCCCAGCCTGTTCTGGCCCACACTTTCTATTGCTGTTTGGCTTCCCGGTGGCAAAGTTCCATGTCTTTCTCCCCCAGTTGGAAGCTGAGGCAAGTCTTTCTTGAACAGATTCTTTAAGGTTCATTATGCATCTCCCCTAATAGAAGGAGAAAGTCCATAATAATCTCCTTATGTTGTGGGAGTGGGGATAGGGATGAAGTCTTGGTGGCTTTTATTGGGCTCTCCGTTTGCTGTACATAGCTGCTCCAGCCACCTGGCTCCAAGTGGATGTCTTGGTTTTCAGTTCTTGTATGAAAAGTTATTTCCATTGTTTGAGTATTTGGAAGGATTGTATGTATTAAGTTGTCCTGGGGGTTTGGGGGGGATGAGTGTATGGAAGAAAGAGCCATATGCCGTCTCATTCAGATGTGCAGCTTATTAGATTTGTCAGTGCAATTATGCATGAATAATCTACAATATAAATTGGCACTGAAACATAAAAAGCAACCCTACCCATAACATAACCTTGTTTTAAGTAAATGCATTGCTCTGGAGTGATGATCTTTAAACAAATACAATTGCACAAGGCCAAATTCATATCATGCTCTCTAAGCTATGCATTAACTCATGGGCATCTGGTTTCTACACCCACCTGCTGAAGAAACATAACATGTAAGAAATATGCTACTGAGAACCAATAGAACTCTATTTTGTAGATAATTGGACACATTTGCTTTATCAGTTCCAGAACAGCTGCACAATGAAGAATGGAACAATTTCTCTTATAAAGGATTTTCAGGATCAGTACATTCTAGAATTGGCAACAGTGAGGGGTTACAAGTGGGTCTGGCAACAAAATGTTGCAGTGTAGAGTGCTCCTGTCCAGGGTTCCAGCCAGCCAGCCCCTTTTCCAGGATATTCCATTCCATTTTTGCCCCAATTTTCCATTCAACCCCGTCCAACAGTCACCTAGCATTTTGTGCCCACTGACCATACTCAGTTTTCACTTTGGGGTTCCCCCTACCCTTAGGCTTTTTTTCTAAATATTTTTGGACTTCTTCAGATGTTGGGGTTCTCCTGAGTCTGCTGACACCTCCCTCATGTGTGTGCATGCCGTTGCTTTGTCTACATAAGGATCCACACTCAAAGAATGAATTCACTATTAGGATAAAAAAAATGAAATGTGGTTTGCCAAACCCAAACACCTGGCCTTCCAACTACCCCATATATACAAATGCCCCAAATTTCCCACTATCTGGCATGTGTCTCGTGCATGTTAAATAAAACCTTTTCAATTATCCTGTTGAGCTTGTGTACTTCTCCTGACATCAGTGATGATCTCTGAGTAATCAGAATTGGCCCTCAGTGGAATTCCCTGTTGAGATTTGTTTAGGTAAATGGGTGCAAACTCCTGTGATGACATGCTTCATTTGTTTTATGGCTGAAAACAGACCTGACATAATTTGCAGGAATCTGCAGAAAATTCAACAATGGTATATGCTCTCTTAGTAGTAGTAGCACCGAGTGTAAAATCCAGTCATAACATACCATCTGTTTGTTTCTTCCCAAGTTAGCAGAAACATTCCAAACTGCAAAATAAAATACAAAAGTATCCGGAGCAAATTTTCAATTAGCTGCTTGTTGTTAATGAGTATGTGTGGCAAAACACATTTCAGTCTCGATTGTCATCACACGGTGCAAATCTGTAGGGTCCTTGGTCAAAGCAGCAGGCAGGCTTAGCAGTGCAGGAATCTCCTTGGGCATATCTGCTGAACACATGAGCTTGGTGGTCAGTTCTGGCAATGCTCACCACCACGTGAGGGTCAGAAAAAGAGATGGGGAGGCTATATCTAGTTCTTGCCTTCACTTTGGGGTCAGAGTTTATTAAATTTATATCCCACCTTCCTTCCAAGGAGCCCAAGGTGGTATACTTGCTCCTTCTCCTCCTCCTCTCCATTTTATCCTCACAACAACCCTGTGAGGCAGGTTAGGCTGAGAGTCAGTGACTGGCCCAAAGTCACCCAAGTGAGCTTCATGGCCGAGAGGGGACTAGAACCCAGGTTTCTGAGCCCCAGTCCAGCATTCTAACCACTACATCACACTGGCTCTTAAGAGTTGCTGCTGACCACGTGAGCCATCTGCACAGTGTGTGTCTGTATATACAGCCACACATCCACCCATAAGGCCTAGTTTATTATTGGGCAGGGGAAGGAGACCCCCCCCATCTGGCAGAAGACGTATCATTAAAGCAGGGTGGGACAACCAGCAGCCTAATTTCAAAAGCCCTCTGCATGTGATCTGTTCAGACCTCTGGCAAGAGCTACCTGTCCCTTACTTGGTCGCCCCCGGGCAGCGAGGAAGAAGGAGAGAGAGAAAGGGGGATGGCAAAAAGAGAGGGAAAAGAAGGCAGCAGAAAGAGGAAAGTGGTGACCAACCTACCTTTGGCTTTGGCACTGCCCACTGTTGGCTTCAGCCCTGTGCACTGCTGACATGTGGCCTCTGACAGACTGCCTGCTGCAAGGTAATGCGGCCCTTGACAGAAAAAGAAGGTTGCCCACCCTTGCATTAAAGGGTAGCAAAACATCAAGTCTTTCATCTGTTATTTTACTACCATGAGATGGGGGTGGGGTTGGCTTCATTTGGATTTTCAGTCTCCTAAACCAAGATGTTTTGGGCTTGTTTTTTCCCTGCCTGATTGCAATCATAGATTCTGGATTTTCATTGTATGCATCAGGCTTTTGTACACATGGAGCACATCCACCAAGGTGGTTCAAGAACCAATCACTTCAGGTAAATCAGAGGTGTACCTTAATTTTTTTTTTTACAATCAATCAAGACTAATTGTGACTTTCTCCAGAATTACTTGTGATGTGTCTTTTGGGGGAGATAATTATAATTCCATTGTACAATATCTATCTATTATACACAACAGACATAATTTGCATTACTGGTGTTAGCTATATCAAAAATATTTAGGGGGGCAGAAACTTGTATTAAGAGTGTGCATTGCTCTGCTCTAGCTATGGGAATCCTGGGGCATGATTGTGAAGCAAATGTTAATGAAGTGTAATATAGATATTTGTTGTTATTTCCTGGGAGTGGATGGAAGTTATTTTTTTTTCTTTGACTGCTAAAGTAGTAATAGTGAGAAAATATGAGCATTTAATATGCCTCCAACAACTGTAAGCTGTGTTCTTGACAATGGTGGGACAACATGAAGGTTAAATAAGGTTAGTGCACTATTTGATGGCTCTGGTTTGCAATTTGCCATTTCAGGCATTTTCTTTATTCTGATGAATCCCTTTTCTCTCGGAATGCAAAAGTTCTGGCTCAAACCTGTCAACACTGTGTAAATGAAATATCAATATTGTTGCAGTGAAATACATTTTAAACCTATGACATAACGCATTGACACAAAAGAGAAAAAGACCACTTCCCCTCCCAGTATAAGTAGAGAATTAAAAAGTGGACTTCCTAAAACAGTATCGATTTCCTTTAAGTGAATAAAGAGGAAATTCGTACCACAAAAAGGCTGCTGACAAAAATCCATCAGTAATAACGGAAGATTAGAAGACCACGAGAGATAAAATAGAATTACATGTGTTTCTTTGTTGTTTACTTTGAACAGTCTCTTTAGAGACATCTAGAAGGAAAAGGAATTGGGGGAGAAAATTTCTTTTGTCTTGCATTTCATTGTTGCTGTTTCTGCCATGGAACCAGTGCTGTTGAACTGATTTTGTTTTTTTAAGGAAGGGTGCCAAATGGGATATTTAACTAGGATCCATGAAAATGGGGCTTAAAAAATTTCCTAGGTTTTGAGTGAGTAGTGTGTGATCACCTATATTGCTCAGTAAGCAGAAAATAAGATCAGGAGAGCTGCTGTTGCATGCTAGTTCTGAGCTGTGAATCAGGAAACCGCCAATTTAAAGCTCAACTCTGTCATGAAAGGGAAAGGGTGCAGAAGGGAAGCAAACTCTGGCTTCTGCCATTAGCCAGGGGACCAAGGGCCACTGGGAGGCTGCACCCCCTGCTTCCCAGGAATAACATCAAGCCAAGGGGAGACCAACCTCAACCTGGCCCATCCATCAGCCAGACAAGGAGCAGTTGCAGGGAACTTGCTTCCCCTTCCCTGCCAGAAACACTCCACTCCAGCTGGCAGTTACTCTAGGACTGCAGAAGTCAAGGGAAAGAACTCTCAGTCCCCACCCCCAGCCTAAGGATCGGGAACCTCATGCAAGAAAGAACACCAGCAAGTGAAGATCAGCCTGGCCCAAAGTGCATTTAAATGCCCACTTATAGCTCACCCCTTTCTTCTGGCCTTGAAAAACAGATCTCCCTCCACTTCTTTTCCCCTCCACTCCCCTTCCCTTGGTGTCTTGTCATTTTAGTTTGTAAGCCTCATGGCAGGGCCTATCTTCTTTCTCTTTTATTGATGTGAGCTGCTTTGGGAGATGATAATTGTATAAGCTGGATAAGCATGCAACAAATAAAGAACTAGGTGGCCTCAGACAAGCTGTTGAAATCCACCTATAATAGAGAAGAAGACCTTTTCAATGGTGGCCCCTTATTCATAGAACTCTTTCCCCAGGCACCTACACTACTGTCTTTTAGGTGCCAGGCTTTTTAGTTTTCCAGGCATTTAACCTTGGATATATTTTTTTTTGTTTCATTTCTGCTATATTTGTTTTTAGCACTGTCTTTTACTGTATTTTGTATTTTTGTTTTTAATTGGCTATTGTGAACTACCCTGGACAATTTGAATTGAAGGGTGGTATAGAAATGTTTTCAATAACCAACATAGGAACAATAGTACTGGTGGCCACGTTACAGGCCAGTACTACTGCAAGGATGATAGTATATAGCCTTCCCCAACCTGATGCCTTCTAGGTGTGTTAGATTACAATTCTTATCATCTCTAGCCAGCATGGTTGTGGGTGATGGGACCTGTAGTCCAACACATCTTAAGGGTGCTAGGTTGGGATAAGCTGGTGTAAGTGAAGCACTTTGAGTATTTAGACTGCTTTCCAAATGCCATTAGGTACATAGTCTGTTCTGGATGGGGTGACACTCCAACTGAAGGAGCAGGTTTGTGGTCTGGGGATTGTTCTGGATCCATCTTGCTCCTAGATATAGGTATCAGCTGTGACCAGAAGCTGCCTTTGCACATGCCAGGTAACACTGGTAAGTTGAGGCTCTGTAGTGCATGTTAGGGACGGTGCTGAATTTCCCCCTGGCTGGCAGCCTTTCTTTTGCAGTGGGTTCTGGACCCATTCCAGAAATAACCAGAGACCTCTCTAACCAACCCCCTACCATCCTAGAGATCTCAAGGAAATCCTTGAAGTGTACACTTGTAGGAAAAATTTCTACAAGATCTTTGTGTTTTATGGGTGCTTTTGCACAGTAAGTCAAACTGGTCTGAAAGCACTGGAAGACCTATTTATGCTCGTATCGCTCATTTTCTTCAATGAAACATAAAATTATTTGCAGTCAGCCTGATCCTGCCATTATAATCCATATGCGGCACCATGTTTTCATGGATCCAAATCCAGCCACACATATGATCCTGTCTAGGATAAAAAGAGCCACAATGAGGATTGCACATCCCATAGTCCTGCTTAGTACATGGCAGCACCAATCCAGTGACTGGCACTGTTTGCTCAAACATTGCTGATTACCTTGGAAGTGGGGGGTGGGGAGAGCAGAATTTAATACAGGTATTCCCTTTCCACCACAGGTGATGAGCACAATGATAGCACCAACTGTCTGCTTCATAAAGCACATGCTATGCAATGGATCGTGCACAGATGGCATCTAATTCATCTCACTCTCCATCATCCTTCACTTCTGCTAAACGCTGGAAGATGAGAAAACCAAGTAGACTCTGTTGTGCCTGTGGGCAAGAAGCCATGCTGAGCTGAGCCTAGTCTTTGGTACTAGGCCCTGTTCTAGTGAAATACAAATACATCAGTAGCCATTGCTTAACAATGGGGGAAATTATCAGGACCCCAAACAGAAGAAGCATCTCTCTTCCAAACTGAAGGAAGAATTTAGGTAGATGCTATGAAAGCATTAAAACTGAAGTTGATCCACATTTGCTCATGTGCCCATTACATCCTAAAAATAACCAATTTGACACAGTTCCTTTCTAGGTCACGTAGTGGCTAATTTTCTTCCACTGTCCTTGGTACATTTTATTGTATTTGCTTCTTCATAATCATGTGTCCTTCTGCTGCTTATGCAGTAACACAATGCAGACACTGTATTCTGTAACAATGCAGCTTTTTTACCCTCCAGAGGACAAAGATGCCATTATTTAGTGCTGTAGTAGGAAGAAGGAGAATTCTGTGGGGATGACTAAAAAAGAAGCAAAGTCAACTGAAGGAAAGCGTACACACGTCAGTTATTTTGAGCCATGCCTATCCTTCCTGTAACTTGCAGGGTTCATGTGACTTGCAAATGACAGTAAAATCATGTCATATAACAGTACTATGTTGGGGTCTATATTACCCTTGTGTCTGCAGCCAAGATCCAAGGAACCACACAAATAATTCTGCATGCCCAGCAGAGTTGGATGTTGTTCCTTGAATTCATTTTGAATGCCAAACAACATTTGAAATTAACTGGAGTTTCAAAGGTAGGCTGTAATTAAAAAAGAAAAGAAAAAAGGATGAGGAATCTCCTGTTCAAGAGAGAGAGAGAGAGAGAGAGAGAGAAATCAAAGCCCTACTGGGTGTTCCTGAAATATCTGTTTGTATCTAGCCTGTGCCTTTGCTGATGTGCAAAGAAATAGGTACAATACATTATTATTATTCCAACTGTTATATGTGAGTATATATATCTTTAAGAAGCCTGCAAATGTTAGTTTCTCTTTCTTTTCTGGAGACCTGAGCAAAGCCTCTCTTTTCCCCTCTTAGTGCAGGCCTTGGCGCTGAGGCAGTCTGGTGTGTGGCTCCTCAGGAGTTAGTCTTCCCTCATGAATATAAAATAATAATAATAATAATAATAATAATAATAATAATAATAATAATAATAAAAAATTAAAAAAAACGCTGTTCTGAGAGTTCCCGGATCTGAAGTGTGGTGCCTGGAATGCAGCTAGGGGTGGATTGCAAATTGAGCAGCTATGCTCACCCCCACATCAGCCATGCCCAAGGGCCATGACAAAAGCACAGGACAGTCTGATAAGGGCACATCAATGTGGCAGTTGCCCACTCCTAGTCCAGAGTGGGAGGTGTGGCTGGAAAAGTCATGCTTTATTTTGCTGGACACCTCCGAACCAATACTATGAAGTCTGCTATGCTGACTGTGCTGGGCCTGCCTTCACCAGTAATGGCCAATGCTGGTGTACAAGCTTAGAGTGAAATTACAGGTGAAAAAAGACTGCAGTGATTGGGTGCACAAGTCACTTTGCCTAATCCTCAAAATAACTGACGTGTGTACACATGTCCTGTGACAGAGGAAAAGGAAGAACAAACAAATGATGAAAATCTACCTGCTAGACATAGGTCAGAATATCTCAGCAAGCTGTCATCTATTGATGTGGCAGCTTTTTGTCCCTAGGAAGAGCAGTTGAAATGGGGCCAGCCTGCTATCCTGGCTGGCACCAATGACTGCTTTGATTGCAATTATTACTAGCAAGGTTATACATTCAGTTGAATGAACTGAGGGCAAGAAATGTAATTACTTATTAATAACCCTGCAGACTCCAAGCATCAGGATGCTTGAACATTTGCTTGCATCTGCATTTTACTTGTTAGGCTTTGCCGTCTAGTAGCACAGCTGAACCCATATTATTTGCAATGCATTCTGATTATCTCAATATCCTCTCTTCACAATGTGTAGAACTCAATGCTAGTTCTGTATAAACAGATTTTCTCATTAATGGCTGCTATTTTGTGTTTCCGTATGCCACGCATGTAACCCAAACCATTTGGCTAAATTAATTTCCACTGTACAATCAACAAAACAAGCACTCAGATTTCTAAAAAAAACAAACAACAACCCCTCAGCACTGCTACTTCCACCAAGATTGGCTCTGCATAGTTTTTAACAAATATAAAGGGCTCTAGAGTATTTGCAAGGTTGTACTTACACATGAATGAATTCCAAGAGCACAAAATGGAATGACTTACTAATATCCCTGCAAAATCCATGCATGTTTGAAGATTTGATGACATGTGCATTTCCTCTGTTAATTTATAATGGTTTGCAATTCTGAGAGTCGTCTTCATTAACATTTTATTATAAAGCCAGAATGTTGTTCTCTACTTGCATGGATCAGACATCAAAATACTGCATTGCTTTCAACAATAACACATGCAGAGAGATGCAATGAAAGTGAGAGATGGTATTTCATAATTAAAAAGTAAAATCTTCTGTTGTATTTATCCATCACCCATAGTTTATTGTATTAGCTATGGGCCGCTACTGTCAATGGAGAGGAAACTGTTTAACTCTTGGGTTTAAAGAAGAAATTATGTAAGTTTCAAAACGAAAAAGGGTTTTGAAAAGCAAATATCCAGATCATTTTATTCCCACTCCTTTTATTGATAAGGCAAGTGCCCCTATCCAGCAGGGAAGTCTGCAAATGGAAGCAGACTCAAATTCTTCTTCTAATTTGCCACCCTGTCTTTTCTATGGCCTTGGTGTATGTCGTGTGCTTCCTGGTGTCCATCTACTGTATAACTTTTGTTTATTTATTGTATTGGGCTTGGTCAGATTCAGCAGAACACTCTGTGCCGTGTCTTTCCAGCTTGACCCATCCCCATCCTGGCTTCTAACAGCTTTCTGGGACAGAAGGTAATTTAATGCCTCTTTGAGGGAGGGAAGGTTTTCACTGACATTGAAAAAGACTTGTAAGATCCTCATTTTTAGGAAATATTCTCTGGGCTCTTTTGATTTAAGAAATTATAGTTTTGTAACAAATGCGATGGCAGTTTCAGGGTTTCCTGGACTTGGGGCCAGCACAAGATATTTTGCTGCCTGAAGCAGAACAGCAAATGGTATTCTTCCACCCACCCAGGGTGCAGAGTATCCAAGGCTGGTCATATTATTTTGGCACCTGAGGCAGAAAATCCCACAAGCACCTTCCCCCTACACCCCAGCAGTAAAAAATACAGTAATAATAAAGAACTAGCCATTTGAAGCCCTCTCATGACACCAAGATCAGCTGCCTGGGGTGGCCCCTCCCTCTACATTGTTGTTGTTGTTGATGTTGTTGTTAACATTTATCTACACCTTTCTTTAAAAAGACTCAAAACATCTTAACAGGGTTTAAAACATACAAAAAATTTAAAACAGTTAAAATAGCTAAAAGCAATTAACAACAAAATACTAGGATCTGATAGAACAACTAAACTAAGAAGCCCAATCATATACCATCAAATGCCCGGGAGTAGAGGAAAGTTTAACCTGGTGCCAAAAAGTTGACAATGTTGGCACCAGGTGGACCTCACTGGGGAAATGGAAGGACCAGCCCTGCCTGGATTAAAGGGATTTTCAGTTCTATTTCAATCTGGAGGCAAGGGGCAGAATCCAATGTGACATGAGTGCTAATGTAAATTATGTTATGCTAGTGTAGGCGACTGGAATCCCCAGAAAACCTGTTGTGGCAGCTAACGCTATTGACATTGCACTGGAGGTCCCTTATACTAGCACAATGTGATTTATGTTAGCATTAGTGTCCATTAGGTGATCTTCCATTAGGAACACTGCATTCTTGGTGTGGCCTCTATTTTACAGAACTTTCTCCTGATGAAAACACTCCAGATGGGCACTAGAGCACTGAGATGTTGCTGTTCTATCAGACATTTCACTCAGTGGTTTTTATCTGCTGCTGTGGGTTCCTTTCTGTTCACTTGCTCATTTTTTTCTTTTTAAAAACCCTTTCATTGTACAATGCTTGCAAAGTTCAAAGGTGATATTTAAATCGAGATAATAAATGCATGCCACATCATCCTTTGGGGATTGAATTCACTGAATCTCCAGTGAACTTGTCTATGGCCAAAAGAGACCATCTTCAAATTTAGAATTTATACTGGCAAAATCTTGTGGTGCAGCATTTATATACTGCCCAAGAACAAAAGTTCTCTGTGTCTTATAATAAAGGTTTACTGCAAGACAAAGCCATAAAATTAATGTAGCATAAAACCAGCAACAGGGGGGAATCAATATAGCAGAATTCACAACAGCCCTAAATTTTGGAGATTTGAAACACCCCCACAATCCAAAATATCTAAAAATTATTAAAAGATTTCAAGATTAAAAAGCCTGAGAAAATAAAAACATATTTCAATGTAGGTGCCACAGAAGCCACTCTGGGAGGGCATCCCACATTGGGGTGCCACCACTGAAAAGTCCCTCTCTCCAGAAGCCATCCACCACACCTTATTTGGCAGGGGCACTTAGGGAAAGGCCTCAGTAGATGATCTTAAGGTTCAGGTAAGTACATATAGCACTTCATCCCCATGTTGTGGGCACCACACAAAGCCACTGGGCTGGTGCTTGGAAGAGAGGCCCCAAATAGTTGCAATTAGTTGTGGGGGGGTGCAGGAAGGAAATAAGGGAAACAGTTGAAAATGTTTTTCCTTTCTTTTCTTGCACAGCACTACAGTAGTAGAAGAAATCTCCTTAAGTGGTTGAGGTAGGTAGATGCTAATGTGTGGAATCAGGTGAACAGCCTTAAAATATGGGCTGCTTGGGGGGATCACTTCTCTTTCTTTGGCAGTAAAATGCAGCAGACACTGTCGGCACTGCTGTAATAATCTCCAGGTCTCTCTACTGACTTTCAGCGTGCCTTCTTGGTCAAGAGCCCAGAAGCTGCATCTGCATCTGAAAAATGACTGCAGTTTCTGGCAGCATAACAAAATGCTACCCCAAAGCTTGACAACTAGGGACACATGGAACAACAACAACCTAACTTATTTCCAAGATGCTTGGTCCCATTTCTTACCATTTTATCCTTTTTAATGACAGAACCTTAATATGGAATCTGTGGGTTGTATCCAACAGTGTCTGTTTGTCAGCAGAACAGACACCACTAGCAGAATGCGTTCCCCCTCCCCCCTGCAGCCCTCCATGCACCTCCCAAATTAGGGGACCATCCAAAGCAGATTTGGGGAAAGGGTTGAAGGGGGAAGAGGGGAAGGGGAAGCCCTGTCAAGCAAGCAGAAGTCTGCTTGTGTGGCATTGGATGGAACCTTATGAAATCATTTCCAAAGGAGACTAAAAAAACCACTAAAATCAATGTTTAGGGAGGGGAAAAAAGATATAATAAACAAAATTTTCCACAGGTCTAGGGAAATTTTTAGCAACAGAAAATAAGAAGGAGAGGGGACCATGGTATATGAATAGTAAGGGGAGGGACCGTAGTTGCACTCAGAAGTTGCTAGGTGCAGTCCCTGGCACCTCTGCTTAAAGGATCTCTGGCAGTTTCCTGCTCACATGATTGGTTGCTGGTAACCTTTTCTCAACATTTCTCTTTTCTGAGAGCCAGTGTGGCGTAGTGGTTTGAGTGCTGGACTGGGACTCTGGAGATCCGGGTTTTAGTCCCCGCTCGGCCATGAAACTCACTGGGTGACTTTGGGCCAGTCACTGACTCTCAGCCTAACCTACCCCACAGGGTTGTTGTGAGGATAAAATGGAGAGGAGGATTATGTAAGCCGCCTTGGGTTCCTTGCAGGAAAAAAGGCAGGGTATAAATATAATAAATAAATATAATAAATAAACATAAAGATTCTAGGCCAGGCCTTAGGCATTTGTCTTAATCAGCAGTTCAGTTTGCTCTGTACTCATGGCTTGACACTTGCTCTTTGGTCCTTGACCTTCAGATACCTGAGACTAGCACAATGCTGTCCTACATTCCCTGAGTTATATCCACTTTTTCTACACATGCATCATTTTATACACTGCTATCATGTCCCTCTTACCTGCTTATGTCTAAGCTAAAAGGTCCCAGACATTGTAAGTTTTCCTGATAGGGGATTTGCTTCGGTCCCTTGTTAATTTGGTTGCCCTTTTCTACATCTTTTGCAGTTCAACAGTATACTTTTTGAGATGCAGTGACCAGAGCTGTACACAGTATTCTAAGTGTGGTTGCACCATAGACTTGCAGAAGGGTGTTATTTATTTATTTTAGTTACAGAATTTGTATACCGCTTCATATCTAGACAGATTCTGGAGCAGTGAACAATAAAAGATAAAATAGATAAAAGAATAAAAACAAAATTACATTAAAACCATGACTGGTCAGCAAGGAAGGTTTCCCAAAAGAAAGATGTCTTCAGCAGGTGCCAGAAACACACCAGAGGCAGGGAGTTCCATAGAAATAGAGCCACCACACTGAAGGTTCTTCTCCTGGTGGACTCCAATCAGGTCATAGGTCCATGTGGAACCACCAGGAGAATGTTCTCCAATAACCTCATTTTCTATTCCTTTCCTAATGATCTCCAAAATGAAATTTGCCTTTTTCACAGCTACCACACACTGGATCAATATTTTCATTGACCTGGCCACCACAACCCCAAGATCCCTTTTCTGGTCAGTTACTGCCAGCTCAGACCCCATCAGTGCATATGTGGAGTTAGGAGTTTTTTACCCAGTATATATCACTTTACACTTGCTTTCATTGACATAGCTCTCTGGGGCATAATGTGTGTATCAGTAGGTATGTAGAACAATAATGGCAGTCTCTAAGTAGAAAACATCATGCTGTTGAATTAATTTCATCATGCACGTGACATCCTTCCATGTATATCATGAGTTTACCAAATGTATACAGCACAGAATGACTACTCTAGCAATGTGTTGAGCAGATCTAAGGCTAAAGTTGAGAGTGCAATCCAGCAGGAACTACACCCACTCCACTTAAATGAATGGGAATGGGATTGGTGCAAGATAACAGATTGCTGTATGTTATGAAACGTACCCACTGAAGATGTGATCCCTAAGCACTATGCAGCTTAAGTGTTTGGGGCATTCCAATAAGAAAAGAAGGTTGTGATTTGATGTTTCACAAAATGTATTATTTCAATGTATATACAGTCATGCCTTGGATTGAGAGCATAATTCGTTCCGGAAACATGCTTGTAATCCAAAACGAAATCCCCCCCAAAAAAATTTGTACAGAGATTTTTAATTTAAGCCGTACTACAGTACTTGTATTGCAAGACGATGCTTGTATATCAAGTAAAAAATAAATATATAAATATTTAAATAATTGCTTGTCTTGCAAAACGCTCTCAAACCAAGTTACTTGTAATCCAAGGTATTACTGTATAGTACTCATCTAATAATTGATCAGAACCCTGTTATCACTCCTTTGTTTCCTTCTTTCCCACAGCCCACCTATATGGCACCAATAACATTTTGCAAGATGAGGTCCCATGAGGTTAATGGGAATCTGTACAGAATTATATGTTCTACCCTTCTTTTACCCAGTTCTAGAGTCGATCTCTATTTATAGACACTGTTCTTTTGGTGTTTTTCCTTCCATTCATTCTACTGGCAAAGGAATTGTCAAGCCTTCTTAATGATGAAACGTTGAGTTCTACGTTGAGTGCTTGTTAAAATTACATTGCCACTTGCACTTGCCGATAGCCTGCTTGATAGCTTCCCTTCAGTCAGTTAATGTATTCAGAGACATATAACTAATTCTGGGAGTGATGAAAACATGTCATCTTTCTGACATGTGTTCGTAACGGAGAGGCTTTTACTTGTCTCCTACAAGTACAATAGACAGCCTGCAATATCTCTACCTCAGCTGCGATTTTTATGGCCTAGACTGCAAAGCATTTTATGCATATTACAGAGCACTCACTCTCACAGGAAAGCTCTATTGGACCCACAGAAGCAATTTGGCTGTAAGAACCAGGGCTTTTTTTCTGGTGGAACTCACAGGAACTGAGTTCCAGCACCTTTTCTTCTATTAATTGCATTACAATTTAATCGCCATCTACTCCCGAGGAAATGTAATCCAAGAGTTCCGGTACCTTTTTCTCCAGAAAAAAAGCACTGGTAAGAACTCAAATGAACAAAAGGTCAGAGTGCTCCCCCAGAATGTTATGATTTAATCTAAATAAATTGCGAAGGATTTTTTTTTTTAAAGGAAAGAAAACCAATGCAGCTTGGTTGTGCAAATATTGGTGCCTTACACAATTCAGTTCACTAAAGGGAGTTGCCACTGACACCAAGGGATATGATTTTTACCCGATATTAATTGGAAACAGCACTTGTTTCCAATCAATATTCTTTAGCATTTCTTTAGCAAATCTGTTTATCCAGGGATGTAAGCTGGTAAAAACCAAAAATACCGTATAGTTAGAAAGAAGATGTTGAGGACAAAAACAATTTGGACAGCTTTGCAATATAGTAATTTTTACTGAAATACCTCCACTGCAGGAATGATCACTGCAGGCTCACAATTATTAGTATTCAGAGTAGCAAAACCATAAAAAGCCATTGATAGCATGCTTCTGACAGGTAGTGGGCTGTGAACAGGTGTTGTTTATAAACTTAGGTGCCTTTCATCGGTGACAAATGCTGATGTGCCTACCTATCTGCATCTCCTTGTCCTCATATTATTCAGGAGATGAAACTTGGGAAATGGTTTTGTCTAATGTACACATTTCTTTACTGGTGGTGTTGCAGGCAGTTTTGACAAAGCAAGGCCACAATCCAGCTTAAGTGTTAGCCCACTTAACCCCATTGATTTCAATAAGCTTGAGCATACTTAATTGTCTGTTGGACTGTAGCTTATCTGTAATGTGCATTATCTGTTGATAAAACAATGACTTGCCAGAGAAAAACAGTAAATAATAAACTTTCATTTGTTTCAAAAGCTCTCAGTGCAATGCTGCTCACATATAAGTCACATATAAGGCCTTATTCTCAAGTAGGTGGGTACAGGATTGCATCCTGAATGCATTGCCACATGCACTCAGATGGGGAAAGAAAGAAAGAAAGAAAGAAAGAAAGGTAACAGTTAGGCTATATTGTTATATACCATTCATTGTTTTCTATAATGAGTCCTGTTCAATGGCTTGATGTTTCTGCTGGGGGAAATGTGAGCTGATTTCTACTTATAATGGTGAAGCAGGCAGGCATTGTCTGAAGCTTTGCTTTGAGGGTGGGACCGTGGTTGTCACAGGTAGAGATTCTTGCAGATGATGATCCGTCTCTGGTGCCTCTAGAAGGAGCATATATCCAATTATTTTTAGGAAGAGCTGACGTTACAGTAAACACAGCCCTTTTAATAGTGACAGACTTGCTGGAAGAAAAGAGAATCATAAATCTTGCTCTCTAAAAGGGAGCTGGTCAAACCTACTGAGAAATGGAAGCCATCCTGGTGTGAGTGACGTTTGCATCCTAGTACAATGAAGTTTGGTGACATCAAGAGAAAACTGTGCTTTGTTGTTGTTTTTCTTCTGCTGCTTTAATTGCTCATTGATACTTAACACTGATACTTCACATTTATTGGGCTTTTTAAGTACAGTAATACCTTGGATTGTAAGCATAATTCGTTCCGGAACCGTGCTTGTAATCCAAAACACTCTTATATCAAAGTGAGTCTCTGGTGGGCGTGAGCAGGGCCGATTTCAACCCGCTATGCCCTCTCGAGGCGAGCGGTTACATCCCTACGTGACTTGTGTTGCAAGACGTCGCTTGTTTATCAAGTCAAAATTTATTTTTTAAAAATTGCTTGTCTTGCAAAATGCTCTCAGACCAAGTTACTTGCAATCCAAGGTATTACTGTATTTAAAAAGTACACAGAAATTAACTAATATTCAGTGGAATAGGTATGTTTGGTGCTGCTTCTCAATTTATCAAACAAGGCATGACAACCCTAAAAGTATAGCAATTTTATTATTCAAAATTTATTCACTGCCATTCCAAACAAATATTGTTCTGGGCAGCTTGTGATAACAGCACAACATAGACTCCAAAATATATAAACATACCTTAAATAAAGAGGGCCAGCCCTACCATTAGGCAGAGTGAGGCTACAGGTGGTAGATGCTGGTCAGGGGAAAATGGCAGCAGTCTCCCCAGCCATTACTCCTGAGCCCTGGCCATTCTCCTCTGTTGGAGAACCACAACCCCTGTCCTGCCACAACCCCTGTCCTGCATCCTCTAAGCCAGGGCTCTCCAACCTTGGGTCCCCAGATGTTGCTGGGCTACAGATCTCAGAATCCCTTGCCATTAGCTATCCTGCTGTCTTCAGGTGTGCTGGAGGACAGTGTCACTTGACTTCGCCAGTGTTGAAGCAAAATTCAGCTGCCAGTCCACTTTGCTTCTGCATGTGGAGTGTGTGTGTGTGTGTGTGTGTGTGTGTGTGTGTTCCATCTTGACCTTTGCCTCTTGGCTCAATCCTGTCAATAAAGTTATTACCGTATTTTTCCATGTATAAGACGCCACGATGTATAAAACACCCCCCACATTTCTGACCCAAAATTCAGAAATCAATATTTTAAACATTAAACAGAACACGTTTTTTGAAATCAATATTTTTTAAAAAATAACAGAACACATTTTTATTTAGTGATTAGGCAACATTTACATACCAGTACTATGATATTACGGTATGCATCACAAGGGAACAATGGGCCGCTTCCTCAGTCCAAGCCCCTCTTCAGCCTGAGCTGAGCTTGAAGGGAGAAAGCGAGACAAGACTCGCCTTAGCGTCGCCGGCCTTTTCCTTCCACCCCCTCCCCGTCACCCTTTGACTCTCCGAGGTGCGCTGGGGGGCGGAGGCTGGAAGAGACGCTGCCCGGGCAGCACCGGGAGGGGCGGGAGCGGCAACGTGGTCCGGGCCGGCTTCTTGGTTCTCTTCCTTTGCACCCCACCATGGTTGCCGCTCTCCTTCCCGGGGCCTCCTCTCATGCCGCCTGCCTGGCTCTGCTGCTTGGCTCCCTGGTCTTACGTGGGGGAAGAGGCGGCAGCAGGAGACGGAAGAGGCAGCGGTGGCGGCACCAGGCGCCGAGACGGACCCTCACGCGCGGCACCTCTACAAAGCCGATATGCTTCGCCATGGCGCCCAGAGCGCACCACGTCCCATGGTGAGCAGCAGCCTGTAAAGGGACAAGGGGTGCGCCAGGCTCTCCTCTGCTTCTCCCCCTGACGTGGCAGCCAGAGGGAGACCCGGTGAGGGAGGCTGGGAAGGGGCCCGGACCAGAGGCGAAGTCAAGGGAGAGGGGCTCACTGTTACACATGTTCCCCTCCTCCGTTTATTACCCCCCCCATCCATACACCCGAGGCCGTACACGCGAATTGTCCTCATTTTAAAGGAGTTTAGGGCACAGTCCTGTGCATGTTTGTTTTTTTAAAGCCCTACAATTCTCAGCATTCCCCAGGGATGCTGGGAGTTGCAGGACTTGTTCCTGATTCTCTCCTCAGCTTACCGTAGTTCCATGTATAAGACGACCCTCAATTTTTAGGCTAACGATTTTAGGGAAAAGTATCGTCTTATACACGGAAAAATACGGTCCAGCCACAGACTGAAACCCATAATTTGAATTGGAGCTCAGATATTTGAGCATGATTCACAAAGAGCCGTTTGTGACATTAGGCAGGTTCACACGTCACGACTGTTGTGACATGTATCACATTCACCAGCTGTGGCACATTGTTTACACATGGAAGGAACAGAATGGCTGGTAAACAAGTTTGTTATGTCTTTCTATGAATCTCGTGCTTTCGCAGGGGTTACTAGAGTGTATGGGAAACAGTATGAGCCTGTCACATGGTTTGTATGTTCTGGTGACGTACTGACTTGTTGTTTTTCTGTCTGAAGCCATTTTAGAGAGATGCTGAACTTCTCTCTTTCTCTCTTGTCTTCTGACTAGTGCTTGCTGGACTAATGCAATCATGTAACGTCTTTGTTGAGTGGAGTAAATCTCAACTTGCTCCACTGGATTAAATGCTTGCTATGCATTGTACTCTGCACATGGACTGTAACTAGGAAATGTATACTCTGTAGCATATACTTTGCTATTCAAATAAACAGGTAGCTAAATAGACCTGTGGAGTTTACAGAGTTATTTCCTTGCTACTTGAAGTAATCTGCAAACGGAGGAAGCTGGGCTGGTGTCAGATTACAGGGAGCTGGCTGACAACTGAAACGCTAGAAAGCTGCGCAGGGAGAGGGGGAGAAGGATCTGAACTTCTGTGTGTGGATTTATGGGCGTCTGCACACAGGAATAGGATTTTAAATCTTCCATCTCACACACGCAAGGCACTCTGCTTTTCCTCACGCCCTTTCAACGACAACCCATCGTGGCAATTTGCCATGGTGGATTGGTTGTTCTGTGAAGTGCCCATGTAGACAAAATGGAAAGGGTTGAAAGGAGGGCAACGAAGATGATAAAGGGACTAGAAAGAAGGCCCTATGAGGAGAGACTGAAGGAACTGGGCATGTTTAGCCTTCAGAAGAGAAGACTGAGGGGAGATATGATAGTGCTCTTCAAGTACTTGAAAGGTTGTCACACAGAGGAGGGCCAGGATCGCTTCTCAATCACCCCAGATTGCAGGACACGGAATAATGAGCTCAAGTTACAGGAAGCCAGATTCCGCCTGGACGTCAGGAAAAATTTCCTGACTGTTAGAGCAATACGACAATGGAACCAACTACCTTGGGAGGTCGTGGGCTCTCCCACACTGGAGGCATTCAAGATGCAGCTGGCCAGCCATCTGGCAGGGATGCTTTGACTTGGATTCCTGCGTTGAGCAGGGGCTGGACTTGATGGCCTTAGAGGCCCCTTCCAACTCTACTATTCTATGATTCTATGATTTCTATGAGCCCGACAGACGATCAGGGTCATCATGGGTCCTTCACTTCCTCCCTCCACCTCCTTCCCCCTTTTTCCTCCAGGCAGTATCCCAGGGGACACTGCAGGAGCAACAAGTCCCCTCTCCCTCCCCGCCATGATGCCAAGCGGTTTTTGGCTTGCTGTGGTTGTTTTGTCCCTTAAATATTTTTATGGAGATCACGAAAGCCAGCTTGATGACCAGCTTTCCCAATCTGCATTCGGGCAGCCATGAGTTGCCCCTTCAAAGTATTGCAGTGGCACCTTGGAGGGGCTCCCCATGGCTGCCCAGTATATATTTTTTAATTGTGCACAGAGCTGTGCGCAAAAATAATAATTAAATTATTTTTTAATCCATTTGCACTAAAGCACTAGTTCGCTTAAGCGCAAATGGGTTGGGTTTTGAGCCTGGGCTTGGGAAATGTCCAGAGGGGTGCCCACTGCCAAGGGGCAGCAGGTACCCATGTGGACATTGCCCTAGCTGAGGTTTCAAAACCATGCCCCCCCCCCCCCGCTTCCCCCATGGGCACTAAAGGGGGGAAGAGAAAAGATGAGGATCTTGATGTGACAGGGAGTAATTCTCAAAAACACACACCCCGTTTTCCCACAGAAGGCTCATAGGCATGAGTGATCTTTCTGTGCAGAAATCGGGTTCTTTTTAGATTTAAGCCCGCTTCTCATCAAGATCCTCATATCTTCCCATTCTCCCCCTTTTGTGCCCATGGGGGAGCCACTTTTACACTACCCTCTAGGGGAAAGGCTAAAAGTGCATCCCCCCCATTTTTAAAGGTAAACTGAGTTTGACAGTTGACTGTCAAACTCAGGGTCCCTTTAAAATGGTTTTTTTGAGGGGGATCTTGGGGATTTGGACTGGGACATACTCAGAGGTATCTCTCAGTACAAATCCACCCAATTCCCAATCCCTTGCGCCTTGAGTTTCTCTTGACAGATTGGCTTCTCTGACCTGTCAAGAGAAACCCAGGGCAGGAAGGAGGGGAAATGGTTGTCAAGCCTGGGGCAGTGTCCATGATAGGTACCTGCTGTCCCTTGGCAGTGGGGCACCTCCCTGGACATTACCCCAGCCCAGGCTTGGAACCCACCCATTCTTGCTTAAGCGAACTAGCACTTTAGTGCAAATGGGATTAAAAATTAATTATAAATTTAATTTTTTTGCACACAGCTCTGTGCACAATTAAAAAAAATATACTGGGCAGCCACGGGGAGCCCCTCCAAGGTGCCGCTGGGGCACTTTGAATGGGCAACTCATGGCTGCCCAAACGGGGATCAGGCAAGCTGGCTGTCAAGCCAGTTTTCATGATCTCCTCCCCCCCCCATTTTTTTTAAAGGACCAAAAAGCCACGGTGAGCCAAAAATGGCTCCGCATCACAATGGGAGGGGGGAAGCCAGTGCCAGCCACCACCAAGTGCTCCTTAGTCCTTGGGCACTTGTGGGGTGACTGACCCTGGCAGTGGCCAGGGCTAGCTTGGGAAGAGGAGCAAGGTGTTTCTTGCCACCCTTGCCAGGCCAGTTGCTGGCCGTGGGTCTTTACCCATGGTGGGATCGGTTGCCTGGGATCAGACAACATGACAATCCACCATGGGTAAAATAAACCCAAGAACAGTCCATGGGTTATCATTATGGGTAATTTGAAAAAAACTACCCACTGTGGGTAAACCGGGCTGGGTTCCCACGACACGACAACCAACTGTTGACATCGTTGGTTGGTTGTCATGTCATGCAAACCAGGTCATTGGTTCTTACCTCTAAAGAGCTGACTGTGGTGTACCTTCTCAACATATGTTAAGCAAGCATAGGCAGGGTTGAGACCAGTGGGCATCATCTCGCACCATTCCTACAACTATCTTATGTGTACATAGCTCTGTGTGTGCTACCTTGGAGGCTTGATGCAAACGTCTGGGTTTGTGTGTGTTTTTACTTTAAAATCCTGGATCATGCTGTTTCTGTTACTTAATAATTGGTGCCAACAAGATATATTGGTATTACTTCCTTGAAATAATTGTACAGGATTTTCTGTCTTTTCGGCTGATCAAATGGATTTGTCAGCTTTAGTAATGTATCTGTCTGCTCAAAGAAATAGCTGCTGCTGCTGCTTTCTTGAGCTGTGTATGCTTAGAAACATGCATAGCTCAACAAAATGCTATACCAAAGGGAGTGGTTGATTATTCTGAAGTCAAATAATTTACGTGCGAATTAATTTAACACTGGGAGGGAATGATCCTATGGCTGCTAGACATTGTTTGAGGGGCCATTGGATAGTTCATATTCCAAGCTCCAAGGTTGGAGACAGCGCTCCGACGTTGGGGCTGGGAATCAGAGCTTTGCTCCTCCTCCCCCTTGCAGCTGGTGTGGAAAAAACTGAACCGGACTGCTCTCCAAGGTTGGGAAAGCGTAACCTGAAGCTGCTCCAGCCTCCTTCTCTCCCCTTTTGAAATGCTCTTGCTAGATGGCCAAATATGGCCATCTAGCAAAAAATGCGGAGTGGGAGGAGCAGGGAGGTGAAGATTGCCTCTGCCACTTCTCCAACTCTTCATTGGATAAGTGTGGGCCTTCGAGTTTGGAGGTGTATGCTCATCTCCATAGGATTTCATGCTAAACTTCATCAAGAGTAAGAGCCATGGCATCTTCTGCTTACTGGTGTTCTTGTAAATTGCAGCTACATGCTTTATAGAAATGAAATCTGTTTCACCATGTGCTTGCTGAGAGGCAATGCAATGTGCACATATGCTCTTGCCTCGTGTTAGATAGGCCATCAAAACTTGTACTGATCTACATGATATAACAGTTGAAACATGGAGGCCCACTAAGATCATGATAGCTCTATAGATTTTAAGTGTGGAAGATCTTGATTTCTAGTGATGTGTTTGATACTGTGTGGACATGATACATTCCCCATTGAAATTATTTCCCACCATACCTTCTACTAGGGTTGTCAGAGAAATCCGTAATGGTTTCAAAGGAGTTCAGCATTCTCTGGATCTGACTTGTGGATTCCACAGCTTGGCTTTTTCGGAGTCACGCGGATTCTGTGGACTTGCGGACCAGTTTTTCACTTGGGGGGGATTTGCGCTAATTTGTATGTGTGCATTAGCACTAATGCATACTTGCACAAATGCGCTAATCTGCATTAGCATTATTGTGGATTAGATTAGCGCAAGTGCAGATTAGCGCAAGTGCACATTCGCACTAATGTGCATTAATACTAATGCGAATTAGCACTAAAATGAAATTCTGGTAAAAACAACAACGATTCCATTAATGAGGGGATAAGGGAACTGAAGACACCTGAGAAAATTGAGAATCCATGAAACACGGATGGAATAGATTTAACCAAATTTGTACATCCCTACACTAGTCTACACTTCCTCCAAATTGAAGAGGGTTGGCAAGATTAAGAAAACCCCTGCCTCAGGCCAGACCTCATTGCACCTCACCATCTTCACTCTAGGCCAGGGGTGGGTGACATGTGGTCCACATGTGGCCCAGCCCCTGCCACACTGCCAAAATTTGGTTGAGCGGTGGTGGCAACAGAAAAGCACACCAAAAAAACCCTTGCCGCCGGCACTGGTCTTTCTGTGACGGCTGCGTCTCCGAGGTCGCAAATGCAACCTTGGAGACAAGGTTTTGTGGGTGTTCCAGGGGGTGGGGAGGGGAGGGGAGGGGACTGGTGCCACCAAGATACGAGGTATCCTGGCGGGGCCTTAGCCTCCTTCCCTCCCACTCCAAGGCGCCTCAGCTAGACAGCCAGAATCACGAATGGAAGGGACAACGTATGAACACATATGAAAGTTAATTTTATTGATGTGGTTTCTCTGCCTTGTTTTTATGACATGTCCCTTTCCAGCAGCAGAGCACAGCAAGCGCAGCAACTGGAACATCAGAGGAGCAGGTGAGATCTTTAACTGACCCCTGACTCCCTGCTCCTAATAAGCTGGTTATTGTTTTAACTGCGGTGTCCTTGATTTGCTGGTTGGGGGCCTCTCTTGTTTTACTGGTAGTTTGATATGTGCCTGGGAGGTTTGTTAGTTAACCTGGGGAGGTATATGGGTGCCCCTATTACTGTGGTCATGGGTAGGGGGAAGTATGGCACTGGAGGAATAAGCCCAGCAGGACTTTGGATGCTTTGGAAGCTTTGAGGTCAGAGCTCTCCACAACTAACAATAGGATTATTCTGTTAGTCTTAGATGAAAATGTTTGGGGGGCGGAGCCAGCCACCATGGCGGACTAGACGTTCGTTAGAATCCTCCCAAGGTGTTTGAACTATAAGTAATGATTTCATCCAGCAAATGATTTAACTTTGGTAAGAGTTTTTTTACTTATCATTTGGAATGTATTCTGCTGTCCTCCGGTGAGAGTTGTAGATGGATTTACGGCGCTGAAAGCGATTTGCAGAGCGTGGGAGGTGATAAGCCTCGCAGCACTAAACTTGTTGCTTCCCAGACTAGAACAAACAGAAAGCCGGAGGCTTGCAAAAAGACAATTTTAATAAGGAGAGAGAGTGTGTAATCCTTCTGATTAAGGTTTTAAATGCGGAGTGGACGGGAAAAAGGCAAAAAACAACAACCAAGCGTTCCTCTTTGGAATCGTCCTGAAAGCGCTCACCCTTCTGACCACAGCCTCTCTAGGCTTCAAAGAGTCGAGAGAGGTGAACTGGAGGAGGGAAGCGGAGCTAGAAAAGGAACGGAATTAAAAAAACACAGGGTTTCGTCTCTGCGGTAGTAGAGATAAATTAATTATGGCTGAGAGAAAAGACGCCAGATCGGGTGCTAAGATGGTGGATGCTAAAGAGAAAGCAACTCCGTCTTCTCCGAAAAAAAATCCCTCAGATGTGCAGACCACAGAAATGGAGGCAATTCTCTCTCGTTTTGCAGACAAAATTAGTGGGGAAATATCTCAACTTAAAAGAGAAGTTCTACAGGTTCAGCAGGGTTTAAAGGCAGGATTCCAGAAAGTTGAAGAGGATTTTAAGCAATTGAAACAGGAAGTCAAGATCTTGGATGACAAAGTGGAGGATGTACAGCAGGAATTTCAAAGTAAAAGTCAGCAACAAGATTTAAGATTTGATGCACTGGAGTTACAAATGATTACGTAATATCCAAGACAGAGCGAGGCGGTCTAATATTCGTATACGCCTTTTCCCACATGTTCGTGTGGAGGATGGGAAAAATTTGAGAGGAATAATTTTGAAATGGTTTTGTGAGATTGCCCCAGAATTGGAATGGACTGAGCAAGACTTGGAAAGGGTCCATAGAGTTTCAAGAAGAAGGGGGGGGGGGGCTTACCCCCAGTGACATTGTTGTGTGTTTTGCCAGTTTTTATAAAAAAGAATTGTTTACCCAAATTTTGAAGAAACATCCAGAACAACTGCAATATCAAAGTACTCCAGTCCAAATCTTTAATGATTTGTGTCAGCAAACAATTGATTGGAGACGCAGTGTGAAGCCATGTACTGCTGTCTTGTCCAAGAATGGAATTAGATATAACTGGGGCTATCCTGTGATGTGTTTTTTTATGATCAAAAACAAGAGATACAAGATAACATCCTGTATACAAGGAATGGATCTTGTGGAAGAACTGGGATTGACGGCAGGAACCTCGAGTAATGCGGAGGTGCAGCTGTTGGAAGGAGCAGCTAAGTAAGAGAAATATGGAAGGAAAAAGTTTATGTGGTGGTGAGGAGAAGAGCAGAAGAGAAGGTGATCATGCAAATAACTGGAAGGAACTGAAAGAGGAGTTTCTCTTAATGGAGTTGTGATGTCCCCCCCCCCTTTAAAAGAAGAAAAGAAAAGAAAAAAGAAAGAAAAAGAAAAAGAAAAAAAAATTTGTGTGTGCTTTTAATATTTTTTTAATATTAGTCTCTATTTTCTCTCTCTTTTTTCTTTCTCGGTTTTTTCCTTTATATTTTGCTTTTTGTTTTCATTTTAATAAGTATATATAATGATTAATAATGTTATTGTTTTACTTTAAGTTTTTTTTTTTTTTTTTTTTTTAAGGGTATTAACCTGGATGAATAAGGATAAAAGATTAATTGGGGGGGATCTACGGGTCAGTTGCTTGGTGGGTGGGTTTGTCTCCCCCCCCTTTTGTTGGCGTGGCAGGCCGGGGTCATGAAGACTTTCTTCAAGGCTGGTAAGGGGGGGAATGCTTATATATGTAGGGAATGGGGTAATAGGGTGTGGGGTAGGGTGTGTGCTGTTGTGTTTTATTTCACTAATAGGGACCAGCAATTTAAGATGGACAAAGACTTGAGATGGTTTCAAATTTGAGAATTTCTACTTTAAATGTTAAAGGCCTGGGTTCCATGTTGAAACGAAGACGGATTGAAGCACTCCTCAACAAGGATAAGGCGGATATTATATGTTTACAAGAAACTCACCAATCAAAGGAGGGGGTAAATGAATTAAAACTGCGATGGTTTATGACATATGAGAGAGCTTATGGTTCATCCAAGTCACGAGGGGTGGCAATTATTATTTCAAAGAAATGTGGTTTTAAGGTGACTAAGGTAAAGAAGGATGATAAGGGAAGAATTATTATAATATTTGGATTATTGGGAGGTGAAGAATATATATTGGTTAATATGTATGCACCAAATGAAAATCAAGAAGAATTTTATCAAAAAGTGATTAAGGAAATGGGGGAGCCACAAAAGGGTTTGGTAATTATGGCTGGGGATTTTAATATGGTGATGGACAAAAATATTGATAAATCAAATCCGACAGGACAAGAGAAGAGAAATAATATTAAGGTATTAAATAAAATAATTAATAAGGAAGGACTGGTTGATGTTTGGAGAGGGGTAAAGGGATTGGAAAGAGGGTATATGTATTATTCACCAGCCACGAAGAACTTTTCTAGGATAGATTATATTTTTGTTTCCAAGTCCCTGATGTCAAGAGTGAGGAGTTCAGAAATGGGTGTTATAAAAGTTTCGGATCATGCTATAGTTAATATGGATATTAAAATAAAGAAGGATTATAGAGAAGCAAGGAGTTGGAGATTGAATTGTAAGATTTTACAGCATAAATATATTATAGCAAAGATAGAAAAGGAAATGCGAGAGATTTGGTTGCTTAATGATTCGGGAGTTTGTACTGAAGCTGTTGTTTGGGACACAATGAAGGCAGTGATGAGAGGGATAAGTATCAGGGAGGGTATGATACTAAGGAAAAAGCAAGAACAGTTTACTAAAAAGTTAGAAGGGGAGATTAGGGATTTGGAAATGAAGTTTTTGAAGGAAAGGGAGAACAAGGTCTTTGCTGAACTACAAGCTAAAAGGAAAGAGCTGGAAAAGAAAGATTTGGAAAAAGTTCAGAGAAACTTGATTTATTTGAAAAGAGAGTTTTTTGAAAATAGTAATAAGAATTTGAAAATATTAGCAAGATCCACACAAAAAAAGAAAGAAAAAAGTATAGTTGGGGCAATTAAAGATAAAAAAGAGAAAGGACATAATTTAATGCAGGATAAATTAAAAATATTTCATGAATTTTATTCAGAATTGTATAAGGCTGGAGACTGTACGGAAGAGAGGATTAATGAGTATATAGGAAAGCATTTTAAAATTAGACTAGTGGATGAAGATAAGAGAAATTATGGAACAACCTTTTTCAGAATTGGAAATAGAATATGCAATAAATAAACTGAAAGAGGGTAAGACCCCTGGACTAGATGGTTTAGGGGCTGAATACTACAAGGTTTTAAAGAAAATGTTGGTTCCAAGACTAAAAAGGTTATTTAATGATATTTTTTTGGAGGGGGGAGAGATCCTCTCTTCATGGAAGCAATCTAAGATTATTCTAATCCCGAAGCCAGAGAAGGACTTAACGGAGCCAGGTTCCTATAGACCCATTTCCTTAATAAATCAAGATGCAAAATTGATGACAGCAATATTAGCAAGAAGG
This sequence comes from Shinisaurus crocodilurus, assembly GCA_021292165.1. Classification (NCBI taxonomy): domain Eukaryota; kingdom Metazoa; phylum Chordata; class Lepidosauria; order Squamata; family Shinisauridae; genus Shinisaurus; species Shinisaurus crocodilurus. The sequence goes on from CM037878.1 coordinate 77,875,026, forward strand.
ATTACCAAGTTTATTACTAAATATGTTGGGATAGATCAATGTGGTTTTATGCAAGGAAGACAAATGGCAGATTTAACAAGAAGAGTTTTAAATATAATATATTTAATAAAGAAAAATAAATTGAGAGCAGGGGTAATAGCATTAGATATTTTCAAAGCCTTTGATTGTGTGGAATGGCCAGCATTAAAAAGTTTAATTAAAATTATGGGGTTTGGAGAAAGATTTAGAGGAGTAGTTAATCAATTGTATTCAAAAAATGTTTTCATCAGTTGTAGTAAATGATGGTTTAACAGAGCAAATTTACCTAGGTCGAGGAACTAGACAAGGATGTCCTCTTTCGGTTATTTTGTTTGCATTGGTAATGGAGATTTTAGCAAATGTATTTAGAGAAGATAGAAATATAGGTGGGATAGGGATTAGGGAGAAGATAAATATAAATCTTTTTGCAGATGATACTCTTTTGACAATCGAAAACCCTATGGAAAATATGGATAGAGTGGAGAATCATTTAAAGGAGTTCGGGGAAGTAATGGGGCTACAGATTAATTGGGATAAATCTAAATTTTTGTTGTTTAACTATAGTAAAAGAGAAGAGATTGAAATGTGTAAAAAAAAAGTAATTATAAGATTAATAATGTAATTAAATATTTAGGAATTGTAATTCCAAAAGATATAGATAAATTGGAAGATCAGAATGATAGGAAATTAAAGAATGAGGTAAAGAATAAAATAGAGGAGTATAAAAAAATTGGACTTTCCTGGTTTGGTAGAATTGCTTTGATTAAAATGAAGATTTTGCCAAAGATAAATTTTTTATTTCAGATGATACCAAGTGCGATATCAGATAAGGAACTTAAAGATTGGCAATCAATTATTAATACATATTGTAATGGAGGGAAAAAATCTAGGATTACTAAAACAAGATGGTATAAAGCACAAAAAGTAGGGGGTTTGGGTTTGCTGAATTTAAAATGGTATTATATAGCGAATCAATTAAGACATATAGTGGATATTATAGCACGCCCTAAAGAAATAATGTGGTTGGAGTTAGAAACATGTGAATTACATAGTACTTTGGGGAATTTTTTTTTTCAAAAAAATAATAATAAATTGATAAAAAATATAGACAACCCTTTTCTAAGAAATTTGTTAATGATTTGGGGTACTATGAAGAGCATATTTATACCAGGGATATCTCCATTAACTCCGGTGGTAGCTCTTAAGGATTTCCCCGAAAACTTAAGATCAGAGCTAGAGGGTAAACTAAGAGAAGAAAGGGTTATTAGATTGTCCGATTGAGTGGAAAAGATGGGGACTAGAAATCAAATAATGGAAATTGTTGGGAGAAGAAGATTATCATGGTTAAATTTATTACAGTTAGAACAGTGGTCGAAGAAATGGAAAAGGAAAACTGAGTACGAGAGAGATTTAACTAATTTTGAAAGATGGTCATGTCTAGACACGGCCTACCAGGTAATGCATCAACAAGAGGTATAACAAGGGATTTATATAGATTGATCCAAAAAGCAAAAGAACAAGAGTATCAGCTTAAGGCAGTATGGAATAATGAATTTGAAGAGGTGACCTCGAAGGTGGGGTGGAACAATATATGGGATAGACGGATTGTGAAAATGATGTCAATTAGGATAAAGGAAAATTTTTATAAACTAATTTGGAGATGGTATTTAACTCCAGTAAGATTAAATAGAATAGATAATAATTGTTCTGCATTATGTTGGAGAGGATGTCAGGAAAAAGGGACATATGCTCATATGTTGTGGAGTTGTAAAAATGTATTGGTGTTTTGGCGAGAGGTTTTTACAGAAAATTATTGGTACTAATTTAGAGGTCTGTCCAAAATTAGCATTGTTATCAATAACTGAGAACCTTATTTGTGATCAAAATACGAAGGAGTTAATTGTAAACTTGTTAACTGCGGCCAGGCTAATGATAGCGAGAAATTGGAAAGTACAACATGTTTTCCTAATAACAGACTGGTATAAGGAAGTTTGGGACATAGCCCTAAATGATAAACTAACTAGTAGTATCAAATGCAAAAAAGGATTGCTAAAGAAGAATAATTTTATGGAGATATGGAATCAATTACTAGATTATGTATTAATAAAGGGGAAGGGTAACATGCCTTGTCAGGATATGTTATATTTTTGGAATTTAGAATTTATTTGATCAAGAGGATAGAAGTATATTAATTGGTCCCTTGGAGGGTGGGGGGGAACACTTCACAATTTATTGTATGTTGATTATGTTATATTTGTGTGATAATCTTGTATTTTGTTATATATATTTTTTGTTATAATTTGTTTTGAAAAATAAATAAAATAATTTAAAAAAAAGAAAATGTTTTTGCATGATTAATACCAATAGCAGATAAACTCAGAAGTATGTAACTTCAAAGAATGTCATCCTACTTTGCCTGATAGTACTACAGTCATGTGTAAAAGAAGTACATTTGAGGATAAGATAAGAGCTCTTATTTTTCAAAGCTAACCAGGATTGTCAATTAGATCAATCGACATGATAACTTGGGGCCTGCTTGTACAAAGCCTTATCCACCCTGGTGCCTTCCAGATGTGTTGGACTGCAACTCCCACAATTTCCCACCAGCATGGCTGTTGGCCATGTTGGCAGGGAATTGTGGGAGCTGCAGTCCAACACATCTGGAAGGCACAAAGCTGAGGAAGCCTGCTATATTTCATGAACTGTATTATCCCATGAACTGTAAGTAGTACAGTTAAAAGTGGTACGTCTTGATTCTCATTCTTTTCTCTCTCATAGGCATTACAATTTGCTGGCTCTTGTTCCAAAAACAACCTGGTACATATTAGTTTTTGAGCCCAAGTTGCATTATTTATTTTCTTTTATTTTTTATTATTTATTTGTTTATGTATTTGGAAATTGATATCCCACCTCTCCTCCAAGGAGCCAAGGTGGCATACATGATCCTCCTCTTCTCTATTTTATCCTCACAACCACCCTGTGAGGTAGGTTAGGCTGAGGCTCAGTAACTGGCCCAAAGTCACCCAGTGAGCTTCATGGCTGAATGGGGACTAGAACCCAAGTTTCCCAAGTCCCAGTCCAACTCTTTAACCACTACGCCATGCTGACATTACAAAAAATATGCATGATTAGGAATTATTCTCAAAAACATCTGGGGTTATAAAGCCACAGTAACTTTTTTAGTATAGTAATGGCTTTACTCTGTATTTATAAGTACAGCTTTGTTCCTTCTTCATCTCCATTTGTATTGTCAGCTTCACTGCACTGTGGGACTGCATCCCATGATGCAGCACAGTGTAAGGAGACATAGGAGACCTCAAATAATGACAATATTATTTTCCCTGGAAATCACCTATGAAGGACAGAAGCCCATATTAAAGGCCAAAAAACTCAATTGATTTCCCCCAAAGGGGCTCCTTTTCCCTTGTTGAGAAGCAATTAAATTAAGGGGAGTTGCTATTTATCTTATCTTCATCTTATAGCTTTGCATGCCTGGGCAACTGACTGGGTAACAACATCAGGGCTGATGGCCTTCAAGAGTTCAAGGCTATCAGCTCTGAGTTGTTTTTATCTTTACCGTTTGTAACTGCTTCTTAATCTAATGTCTGGATTGCTGTTATCTTACCCCTCCTTTCATAAAGCAAATGGATCACTATTTTGCAATAGAAATTGCAGGCCACCCCCCACCCCCCAAATCTGTTTCTGGCTCATAGCAGTGGATAAAGAGTTACAGCCCCCTGCACCTACTCTAGAGTAAAAATGAACAAAAAGACATAGCTATGTCTTTATATTAATATCTGATTTGTCCTTAGGACCACATCTTTGCCTGCTTCCTACTATCATTTTGGCTCAGAATTCAACCTTCAACCATACTTCCCCCTTTCCTCCTGTCTTCTGTGTTCTATACTGTTTAAAAGAACATATTTAGAAAGGTTTTTGGAGTTTTCTTTTTGCTGCTATAATCCTCAGAAAATTTTCCATCATGGGATGAGTCATGTAAAAGTGGAACGCTGAGCAAAGCATATGACTTCGCTCTTCACCCAAAACATTTTCTTGACTGACTTTGGAAATGTGGCTGTTATTGGTAGTGAAATAGTCCAATAGTTTATCACCGTGAGCAGATAACATCTCCAATTATTTATTTAAAATTGGGACTTTGCTTACCTGACACACAGTCCTGTTATAACTTTGGATTTCATACGCAAATTATTAGAACATTATACTTGAGAATGGACTTTTCTTTTTCATTGGAAGATTATATGATTATAACCATCAGTTTTCTTTGTTGGGCAAGTACTATTGTGTCATGTATTGCCTATAGTTCTAAAACGTCTTTTCAACCTTTGATATTTGAAAAGAAATACTAGGAAATTTAAAAAAGTAGAGCAAGTAAATCAGTGTTATACAAAACTTGAAGAAACAACGGGAAAGCTAAATCTCTCACTCCACAGATGAGATGGCTGTTTGACATATTATTTTCTGTTAGGAACTGGACTGAGACCAAGAAGGACAGATGTTTAACTAAGGCTGAGAAAGAAACACATTCTTCATATCTCTCAGGTCTTATTTTATGTAGAATTGCTGTCATCTACGCCTTGGGGAAAACATAAGAAGTGGCTGTAGTCAGATTATGAACATACATCAAAACTGCTTAAATTAAGAATCCTGGAGAAATATAAACCAGTTGTATATTTACATAAATCTTTTTACATCCTTGATTTTACATATTAAATCTGTGCCACAGCTTGAAGACATTTTGAAAGGTTCATGTAGCCACACATCTTCCCATTACCATGGCTACATATCTGATGAGATCCAGATGAATAAATTATCTTATCAAAGGTCAGTTGTGTAACAGCATAGATACTTCATATTGAGTCTATATTCATCTAGGGAAAGGGGACCCTTGTTTAGTCTCTCTCTCATAATAAACAGCATTTATTATGATTAAAGCCATCTTAATGCTTGTGGCCATTAAAGGAGCATATTGCCTGGAAGTAACAACTTTTGTTTTAAATGTACTAATATCTTCCCTTGGTCTGATGGCAACTTGTTTAGCATCTCTCAATGTTTAAATCAGAATTTAATTAAGCTACTGTGCCATATTTAATGTTCACTTTCTTATATTTTATTACTTTATTGCATTTTTCTCCTGCCCTTCTTCTGAGAGCCTAAGGGCAGCTCTCCCCCATCCATCTTACCCTCACAAGAACCCTGCGATATAGGTTAGACTGAGAAATAATTATTAGCCCAAGGTCACCCAGTAAACTTCATGGCTGAGTGGGGAATTGACTCTGGGGACTCCCTGGTCAGAGTCCGACTACAAAATACACACACACACACAGGTTTACAAAAGAAATGAAAGCTGCAAACCTAGATACACTTATCTGAGCGTAAGTCATGTTGGACTCAATAGAGTTTATGTCTAAGTAGGCATCATCACAATATTTCTATGCCGCTTCTCATTTGAACAAATCCCAATGTGGTTTACAAAATAATACAATAAATATAATGTAATAAATAGTACCATATTAGAGACTGATTCAAAGACAACTCAGGGCTGGGGAATAGCCAAAGTGAAAAGATATGTTTTCAAGAAATGCCTGAAACATGCCTCTACTGAGGCCTGGCATACCACAGAGGGGAGATCATTCCACAGAGCAGAAGCCACTGCAGGGAAGGCCTGTCTCTGTGTCATCACCAAGCAGAAATCTGTAGGATTTGCATGTGTACATATACAGGATTGCACTGTTTTTATCTTTCAGCTACACATCACCCATGAATCTCACTGGGTGACTTTGGGCCAGTCACTGCCTCTCAGCCTAACCTACCTCACAGGGTTGTTGTTTGGATAAAATGGAGAGGAGGAGAAGGACTATGTAAGCCGCCTTGGGTTCCTTGCAGGAAGAAAGGCGGGGTATAAATATAATAAATAAATAAATAATCTTCTTATTGGTTAAGTATTTCTGATTTTGTGCTGGGATTATTCTACAATATTGTGTCCTGCCAGTATATGGTGTGGAAATTACAATGTGTATTATGGTTGCCTATGGGAATGGACTGAGAAGTTGGAAAGCAATGGAATTTATTCCTGCTCCTGATACTGTTATGTCCGGCCTAGGCCTGACCCTGGAGACTACCTCCTCTGATGATGACTCAGGTATTGCAATGTCTGAAGACCCCCTGGGACAGGTGAGGCCCCACCAGTTCCAGCACCACTCTGGCCAACCCCAGCATTTCAGAAGAGGCCACACTGAGCCTTTCTGCAGAGGAGGACCTAGATAGATCTGTGGGAGGGGTCCCTAACTTCCCTCTAGATGATGTCTCCACTGTGGAGTCAAAGGGAGAGGTTGAGGCACTCCCAAGCCCCAGAAAGTGCTGACACCAGAAAGTGCAGGCACAGGCAAAGCCCATGCTTCAAGGCCCAAAGCAACCAGGCTCCTCATGAGTAAAGGACTCCTCTGGAGTAGGGAGGCCTTGAAGACAGGATGCTGTGCAGCTGGGCCTGGCTGTGGTCTGGGAAGGCAGGCTACATATGCTCTCAGAAGAGAGTTGCTGCTTGATGGAACACCTTCATTGGAGCTCCTGGACTACTATAACCTAGTTTTCCTGACCCTGCTTCTGATTGTCTGTGCTGCTGACCCTGCTTCTTGGACTGTGCTTGTTTTGGGCTGCTCACCTGTGCTTGACCTTGGCTTTGCTCTGCTTTTGGACTGTTCTTCTTCCCGACTGGTAATACTGAGTTTCTGACCTCTGCCTGCTTTTACTTTGGAGTAGAGAATTGCCCCATAGACTGAGCTTGACCTAGCCTTAGTAGGACTGATATTCTGGTTCATTATTTATTTATTATATTTATACCCTGCCTTTTTTCCTTCAAGGAACCCAGGAATTTTACCTACTTGGTTATAAATATGGGGTGACATGGCCTGGATTCCCCAACAGATATTTGGTCAACTTATAAGTGCTAATGTAACCCCATGACAGACTTGCTACATGGGAAGATAGTTGCCTACAATGGGCAGGGAGGAGGCAGTGTCTGAGGTAAGAGAAGTCCAAAGCTACTTGGGTTTTCTGGGTAAAAACCAGTACCTTTAGCTGTTCCCAGAAGGTAACAGAGAACAAATGCAGACATTGGGATACTGGTATAATATACTCTCAGAGGCCAAATTCCATCCCCCCCACTTGTGTGTGTATATATGTATATTTATATGTGGGTTGGTGGGTATAACACTTGCTCACCAGTGGCTTTGAATTCAGTATGTGAGGAGGAGAAAATGACTTGTATTGATAATATCAAACATATTAATTGGCTTTGGAAAGTTTTTACAAGTAACCATACTGAAGAATAATTACTTGTAAACAACCATTCTAAATAGACAACAGGTATTTGAATTGAATTATTTAGCTTTCCTCCTTTTAAAGTTTTCCATACAGGAGACAAAGCCTGTTGATTTGTTACTATGTTATTAGGCCACTGATAAAGACTTTGTGCCAAAACATGTGTGGCGTATGTTATATATGTTATGGTACTAAGCCTATTAGGGTTTTTATTATTTGTGTTATGTGTTACTACTAGATTTTGTAATAAAGGATCCTGTACAGTGTTCATATAGGGTTTTTTCCCCTCCTGGTGTGCTGTGTTTTTTATATAGGTTGTTAGGCATCCTAGGCTTTTTTGTGAGGATGGGCAGGATAGAAATCAAATAAATAAATAAACCACTGAGGTAAAGATTGTTGAGCAAGGCCACAAATACACTCTCAGTGCCTTACCCAGGCTAAACACTAAACTTGAGATTAGAAAGCTGCTAGTATCCATGTGTCTCTGGAGCTGCCAGACGTCTGTTCACTAAATGGGAGGTTGAAAGCAGTTTTGTTGGCTGAGGAATCTGTATCCAGGTTCGTTGCTTTGAACAGGGTCCAAACAACTGCAACGCTGGGGCCATCTGGCCTCCTGCCTTTCTTAATGATGCATTAATAACCACAGCCAGCAAAGGACGCAGCTTTTCCCAGCTACCTTTCACTAGTCAGGATTGGCATCGGTCCAGCTCACAAGTGGTTGTCCTCCAAGCACAGTCTTTGCATCAACAAGTGAGACGGATCAAAGCCAAATGGTAAAAAAGTGCTGATAGCTCAAACCATGACTCTGCCTTTAAAGTAGCAGCCCCAAGTCAAGCAAAATCTGTGTGATTTTCTCTAGAAAGTAATTGGGCATAAGAAGGTCCAGCCTTTGGGCAAATAATGCCTTGATTTTCCAAACTGCTCACCACACAGGATAGTGGTGCAAAGTGTCCTGCAGTGGAGAATGTAACTCCTAGCAACTGCCACCTCTTGCTTATTAAAAAGCAGGTTCAAAGCTCCCAGGATCTGCACCTCTTCCAATTAATGAATTATTATCCTGTCAATCACAGATTAACCTTCCTGCTCAAGGGTGGCCCAATAGCCCACCAAATTGTCGTCATCATCATCAGGCGACCACACGTGACCGAGTAAGATTGTCTTCCAGGATGAAAATTTACAAAAAGGAGATTTTAAAAGGAGGAAATTCTAAAGAAAATTGTGTAGACTCTAGCGATGGGTCCGTAGGTGACTGTGGAGGCCAATTCTAGATCCACACAGCTTCCCACAGTGACGACACGGGTTGCCAGATGGAAGATGGTCCTGTAAAGGATTCATTTGACGTGCTTTTCGCTTAGCACGTTTCTCCCTTTCACCTTGCACTCGGGCTTCTTCAAAGTCCATAGAACCTTTGTGAAAGGCCAACCTCCAGTTAGATTGTTCATGGGCCAGAGCTTCCCAGTTTTCGATGTTTATATTGCATTTTTTTAGATTAGCCTTATGAACATCTTTAAACCTCTTATACTGACCACCGATATTCCGCTTCCCATCCTTGAGTTGGGAATAAAGTAGCTGCTTTGGGAGACGGCAGTCAGACATTCGAACAACATGACCGGTCCACTGAAGTTGGCGTTGAAGGATCATTTTTTCAACGCTAGTAGTCTTTGCTTCTTCCAGTACACTGACATTTGTTCGCCTATCTTCCCAAGTAATTCTCAGGATTTTCCGGAGGCAACATTGATGAAATCTTTCAAGGAGGTGGAAGTGACGTTTATAGATAGTCCATGTTTCGCAGGCATACAATAAAGTTGGTAATACAATGGCTTCATAAACCAGTGTTTTGGTCTTCTTACAAATATCCCGATCCTCGAACACTCTATGTTTCATTCGAGAAAATGTGGCACTTGCAGAGCTCAAACGATGCTGGATTTCACTGTCGATGTTAGCTGTAACAGAAACATCAACATAATGTCAACATAAGCCCTCTTTGCATGTCCCATGTGTGTAGGAGGTGAGTGAGATGGCAGTGGCATTCACATACGCTTGTACGTGCAGTTCATTCATTAATTATGCATTCATATGCTTGTACGTGCAGTTGGTGACTCTGTGTTTGATCCGATGCTGGTCATCTGCTAGTGGAAAGGAAATCACTAGCAACTGATTCTCTTCCCCCCCCCCCATTGTGCAGCCCCACAAATATGCTCTGGAGGATTTGGGGGTGCTGCAGAATAGATCTAGGGTGCATATGCGGGGTCTTTGGTGGGGAGGAGAGGATGGGGAGGTCCCATTGTATGAGCAGGCTTCTGCCCATGTGACTGTTGCATCCAGTCCTCTGCTTTTTATAGAGTCCCTGACCACATGAATAAACCTGTATTTACGCACATAGGCACACTGTGGGCGTGCAAATAAATGTATATACAACAGAGGATAAGGCTTGCCAGCATGTTTACATTTCCCTCTACATATATTGGGTAATGAGAAGAAGGCTATCGCATCCATCAAGGTGAGCAGAAACCTCCCCCGGAGAGCTCAGGAACCCTATTGGTGGACCAATCTTAGTAGACCAGTCAGAGATCGGTATCTTCAAAAGGTCTATGCTACTACTGTACTTTTGAAACCTCCAGTTACTGGAACATGTATTTCTAGGTCAGTGCCAAACATTAAGTCGAAAGCCCATTACATCCAATTTGAAATTAATGAGGGTCAGGGGAGGTTAACAATGGTTGAATGACTTAGTCAAAGCATTGGAAGCAGAAGTCCTGCGTTTATTTTTATAAGCAGTTCATATCATGGTTTTACCCCAACATATCAATGAAATGCCTATGGGTGGGAAGTATGAGTAGCTTGACGGCACTGTGTAAGGTGATACTGCTTCCTGTGCAGCAGATCTTTGCTGAATTAGTGAACTCAGCAATTGCTAGTCAGGGGTCTGCCACCTTTAAGACAAAAAGAGCCACTTGGACCCGTTTCCGAAGAAAAAAAAAACTGGGAGCCGCAAAACCATCAGAGGGCCCCATAGCAAAATTTGCAAAATAATCTGCCCCCCTCACATAAAGTAATAATGCCCCATCCTGTGCCCCACATATAAAATGTAATAATTTCCCCTACCTATGCACCCAACATAATCCACCAGCAAGAGCTGGTGGATTATGTTGGGTGCATAGGTAGGGGAAATTATCAGCTGACGGATGATGGGGGTGTTGCTGGTGGATAATGGGATGCCACCAGCAACATCCCCCCCCCAAGCAGTAGCATCCCGTCATCAGCACCATCCAGCAGTAGCACCCTCATCATCCACCAGAAACACCCTCCATGTGGTAATAGCACCCCTCATCATCCATCAGCAGGATTTGCTGGTGGATGATGGGGGTGCTACTGCTGGGGGGAGGGTGTTGCTGGTGGATGATGAGGGTGCTACTCAGGCCTGTCTTTAATGTGGGGCAAAAGGGGCAGCTGCAACAGCTGGAGGCACCCTGATTGGGAAACAGAGCACTTCCCCCTACCCTGGGGCTCTTTAGCTGTTGCACAACTACAACTCCCAGCATGCCCGGATAGCCATGTCCGGGCATGCTGGGAGTTGTAGTTTTGCAACAGCTGGAGGCACTCTGATTGTAATCCCCCCCAGCCAATTTAATTCTCCCCTGATCCATTTGTGCCCTGATTAGAGGGGGGGGGAAGAATCTCAATGAAAATACCACAAGGGGATCAGGGGGGTTCAATCCTGGGCCGGCCATACATTTACCAAATTACCCCCGGTGGCTCCCCCGCCCACAGCCACTCATGAAAATCTCTCCCCCCGAGTCCCCCGGCCCCTCATGATACCCCGGTCCCGACCCACTCCTTCATTTTGGCACCAGCTCCCATCCCCGCAGCGATATTGTAATTTGTGTTTTATTCTTCTTTATAACCTGTTTTGGATTGTTTTTAAGAAATGCAGGGTTAAAAAAGCAGTTAATAAATAAATAAATTTATGGAGATATTATTTTGTTCTATTGCTATTAGTTTTCCAATAATTTGTACATGAATCTTTTCCCCCTTGTTTTCTGATAACTATTACTGCTTTCACGCAGGCCTACCTGCCTCCTCGCCTGCTTGTGCTCTCCGCGGCGAGCCGGCCGCGCTGGTCCCTCGACATGCTGGACCCCGCGCTATGTTTTTGGCGGGGGGGGGAACTTTGGCGCGTGCAGGAGCCCTCCTCTCTTCTGCCGCTCACCCGCTCGCGTCCCTGCTGCCCGGGGGGGGTGCTGCCGCCACGCCAAAGTTCCCCCGCCCCGCCAAAGTTCCCCCGCCAAAATCATAGCGCGGGGGTCCAGCGCGCCGAAGCAGCTGGATGTGACGCGGCGGCGGCGGCTTCAGCGGCTCCGGCATTGACTCCAGTGGCGGCGGCGGCGGCAGCTAGAGCGGCGCGGAGAATGCTCCGCGCCGCTCAGAAGAGCGAAATCGGGCTCCCCCCGCCAACAGAATCAGGCCATATGTGAGGCGGCGGCAAAGTTTTTTGCGGAGCAGGCAGCCTTGTCCTGCTCTCCTCTCTTCCGCTGCCTGCCTGCTCGAGTCCCTGCTTCCGGGGGGGGGGGTGCCGCTGCCGCTGCCAAGTTTTTTTCCCTGCAGGACCCCTCCTCCTGTCTTCCACTGGACCGGTTGGAGGCACGCAGAGGAAGGTAGGGGGAAAAATATTTGGTTTTTTTTCCCAGCATTCCAGCGGAGTCTCAGACCGGAGCGGAGCCGCGGCAAAGGTTTGAAAGAGCCGCATGCGGCTCCGGAGCCGCGGGTTGCAGACCCCTGTGCTAGGTGATCGCAATATGTGTGTTGATGTGCCTATGAATCAGGGTTGCTGCTGCTGGTGGTGGTATGTGAGTGTGTGGAAGGCTATGCAAGTGTGAGAGATTTCAAGCGGTAAATCTGTTATTTAAGGATGGATTTAGATCAGAATATCTGAGTGATAGAAGATGGCTCGCCCTGGCTCATGAGAGAATGATGGTGGTACAGAGATGGGTACAAGAGAATGAAGGCATGCAGTGTCTTCAACTCAAAGTTCTTATTGTTTCATTTGCATAAATATTGACACCTTTCAAATCCAGTTTGTTATAGATTCTAATTTAAGATCTGCCTGCAGTACCTATTAATGGTTGGGAAGAATATTGAATGGGTTGCTAGGGTGTTTGTAGTAGGCATTGGGGAAAGTGTGGTTCTGTGGCTATTAGAGAGAGCTCCTTCCAGGTCAATATTGTGACTCATGGACATGTATGAACAGACAAATACCACACTGCTTGCTTTAGAAACTTCCCACTGGAAGCCATTATCTTAGGGGACTACTGAGCAGACACAGGAAGGCAAGGTTAAAAAGGTAAATTACTTCTGCAGTTTTAAAGCATTCTTTGTGTGCCATTTGCTTTCACTCCTTCCTATCCATATTTTTCATTGTTGTGCAATGATTGTCTTGATAAAGTTAGAAGTGCATCCACTCAAGTGTATCCATCCATCCATCCAAAGACATACCTAGTGGATATTTTTCAAACCATATGGTCCTCTAAAGGTCAAAGTGTATACCTGGGAGGGGGAGGTTGTAGTACTTTGTTCAATGAATCTATGGATTTAAAGCAATTCCCTGCCCCCCTCCAAATACATGTGTGTTATAAAACATAGAGATCAGCTACTCATTGGGAATATCGGAACAAAAGGTAAATTAAGGGCATACTTTCACCCTTGTTACAAAGTAAACATCTTGTACACAAGTGTCACCCTGCCTGTAAAAAACAGAACAAAGGTAATATAGAAGTAAGCAAGCCTTCAAGCAATTCTTGCATGCTCTTGTATTACACTTGAGAATGCATTTTACCACTTTTTCCTGTTAGTTCATATATTTACAGCTTAAGAACTGTATAATATGGTATTAGTACATGAATCTGCAAGAACCCCTTTATTTTCACTTTACTAAATAAAAAAGGAGAATCTACTGGAATTGGAAGTTTTTTCTCTCAGTCTGTCTACAGTATTGCACAAGGGCTTCCCTTTTTCCTTTTGTCTTTCTTTCCCTTTAAAATGAATTTCTCCTTTAAGGGAAACACATTTACATGTAAAGAAAAGAAAACTCGGTTTGGCACAATGATGATATTCTACTCAGAAAGACAATCAGGACTAAAACAGCAGGGGATATTGCCAGTCAAGAAATTAGCTAAATTAGAATTGTTCTATGAATATGCCTGTGAAATGTCTGATCATATAGGCTTCGCCAATGTCTGTTGGCACCAAGCAACTGTGCAGTGTAGACACACTGAACAAGAACTTTCAGTGTAATTGCATATTAATCTGTTAAAATGTTTCCAAAGAGTAGAGATGCTCCACATCCCTGGACAAATATTAATGCACATCTACACATAATGTTGATGTTTGGATCTGATCAAGTATGATGCATAGGAAACAGGAGGGGAGTAACCATGAACTTCCCTTTGAATATTCATTCATCACCTTCAGTGTGATAATAATTCGTATATCCTCCGTTAACATTCCCTGTACATATAGGGGGATAATAGTAATGTGATAGATGCATATTGAGTCCAGACAGACAGAAAACCAAACTACATTGGACTCTCTCACTCCAGCCTATTAAGTGCCAAACAGGGCTTTTACTACGTTCCAGAGGCAGACGTGTGGCAGAATGTCCATTTGCATTTGCCCAGAGTCTTGCACTGAACACTGATTACATTTGGACGAAATATATTTTCAAAATTATTTATTTAGTGAAGCTTGTGATTATCCATTGAAAACAAGCAGCCAATGGCTTAGGGTGCTTCCAACATGACTGCGCAATTGCCCTGCTACAAACATGGAATTTTACAGGGGAGGCAGTCCAGGTGTCATCTTCCACTCATAATCCTCCCATGTTTTCCCACCACCACTTCCATCTTTTTTTTTTCTTACCACAGAAATCTGTTAAAAAGAGAAAGATGGTATAGCTGTACAATGCCATTCCATTGGCAGTGCTGTCTGGAAGTACCCTAAGATCCCAAGAACCACAAGCAGAAAGAAGCTCGCAGTTGGGGACTTTCCTTGCAGCCCGCGCCAGACCCGAACCAATAGTACTGCTTTTAACTTAGAAAATGCTTTCATATTTGGGTCCAGCAAATATCACTCATCCCCATTTTCCTACATCTGAGAACAGACACCCTTTTGGTTGGTGTTCCTACATGGGAGCTAGGAGCAAGGCTTCTCTACGCTTCCTCTAGTCTTTAGACCTCCTCCCATTCTTTGATATTAACCTTCTGGAAGGCAGTTAAGGGTGCAATCCTATGCATGTTTAGACAGAAAAAAGGCATACCACTCCCAGCATGCCCTAGCCAGCCATGTTTTAATTGTTCTTTTTATTTGGCTTTTTAGCTCTCTCTCTCTATATATTTTACAATACTTGTTAGTATTTGTAAGCTGCATTGGTTTTAATCCCCCAAAAGAGAAGCTAAAAATCCATGGAATATATCATAAGTAAGAGAATGTTGCTTTTTCACTGGATACTGAAGGCTTTTGGGTAGGTATTTTAGCCTCCCTGTGACATAATGTCCTTAATCTGCCCATTGATTTGGCCTATGAAATATATGCGCCAGGGCTGGCTCCAGGCTTGAGGAGGCCCTTGGCATAGTACCCACCAGCAGACTTCACAGCAGGCTTACCCAGTGGTGGCACTTCTCTGATTGGTGTCGGGTTGCTGAAATTTTAATTTCCCACCATACCCTGGAGCATTAGGAGCAATCTATCAGGAGATTGTATGCTAGAGCTGGCAGGACCAGAGCCAAAGGTGGGTGGGGCTACCCCTTCTCTTTTTCTTTGCTACCTTCTCTCTCTCTCTGCTACCCCTTTCTCTCTCTCTGCTATCCCTTTTCTTTGTGTTTCTCTTGGACACCCCTTTTCTCTCTCCTCTCTCTCAGGTTAATTTCAGGGTAGGCCCAGGCTTCCCACCACTTTTCCAAAGTAGACCCCAGCCCTCCCATCACTTTCATCAGCACTGTCCCCTCCCATTGAGAAATGAAAAGATAGATCATAGGATCATATTTATTTTATTTATTATATTTATACCCCTCCTTTTTTCCTGCAAGGAACCCAAGGCGGCTTACATAATCCTCCTCCTCCTCCTCCTCCTCCTCTCCATTTTATCCTCACAACAACCCTGTGAGGTAGGTTAGGCTGAGAGGCAGTGACTGGCCCAAAGTCACCCAGTGAGTTTCATGGCTGAGCGGGGACTAGAACCCGGATCTCCCGAGTCCCAGTCCAGCACTCTCACCACTACGCCACACTGGCTCTCATAAAGCTGGAAAGGGCCTACAAGGCCATCGAGTCCAACCCACTGTTCAATGCAGGAAACTTGAGGAGGGGTCTCCCATCCAAGTAATAACCATGCCTGACCCTGCTTAGCTTTCCACACTCAGACAAGCTGAGCCAGCATGAGCCACAGGCCTATAATTAGTATTGAAATAAGAAACCTGGCAGTTTCAATCCACCACCTTGTGTATCTCTCTCTCCCCGTCTCTCCCCAAGGGGCCATAGGATTTCAGAATTGGAGATGCTGTGGATTGAGCCTGGGACCTTTACATACAAAGCACCTGCTCTACTGCTGAGATACACCCCTTTCCAAAAAATGTCTTGGTGGTGGGGGAACCCTGCGTAATGAGGCTGTTAGACACTATTAGGAAGATACTGTGGACAAGACACAAGGAAAGGAATTTTAATGTGTGCAGTGCAGGGCTTTTTTTCTGGCGGAACGCACTGGAACGGCGTTCTGCCACCTATTTTCAGACAATAGCCCTGGGAAAATATCTCCCTTTCACTGGCTCACTAATCACTTCAAGCATCTCGATCCTCTTCTCTCCTGTCCATTACAAATTCGGACCCAAGTGAGTCACAAACAGCAAGATCTTTTGTGTTTGCTTTTGTGTTTCTTAATTGACTTAATTACTAACTCTGTCTGAGGAAAACCCCCACTGTACTTATGCTAATTGCTAAATACCTTGCTAAATTCCTAAGGGCAGGAATATTTGTTTTGTAATGCTGATGATTTGCAGCAACACAACAGCATCTCTGGCTGGCTATACATTCTTCAATCTACATTCCTACTAGAAAAAGTATTTTGTTATGTGGCAATTGCAATTCTTTGCTGTGCATACCTTTTTATACCTTTTTTTTTTACAGAGCAATTTTTTATAAATGTAGGTGGTATAATTTATGATTTTAAGGTAACCTTTCTAACACTGACTGTGAGAGGAAAGCCTGCCATATGCATTGCTAACTAAGTTGGCTCTTTCTTTGTCCTTGGCTCCAGCCAGACTGCTGTTGTTTTTTGCATTTCAATAAGCCATCTCAAATTCAATATGCATAGCCAGACTGCTTCTCAAAGGTAAAACCTGTTTAACAGCTCTGGCTCACAGGTCTCTGTATGGGTGACGAATTACTTTTAAGTTCACAATAATCGTTAATGGGGGATTACGAACTGCTGTTAACATCACAAGAATTTAATTATGCTGAGTGATAAAGTGAGCAGCGCTTTCTACTAAGACATGTCATTGATTTTACTGGGTCGCTAAGGCCCCCAAATATATTTGCTTAGGCAATGTGTAATTGGTCCCCTGTTATCCCCCCCTTTCTTTTCATGTATTCACTTTACTAAACTGTGATTAATATGTGTAACTGCAAAACTTATAAATAAACACCTTTCAAAAAGGAAATGTCTCTGAGCTTACTTTTGGTAAGTATTCCAATTTTTTTGCACATTTTACTGCATTGCTTTTTATTTAATTCCATACATTTACTTTTATAGCCCCCCCAAATTTTACTTGCATCCCTGTTCTCTAAAGGGGCGGTTTTAGGGGGCGGTCCTAGGGGTGGGTAGGGGCGTGGCCAGGGGAGGGGGGTGAGTTCCACCACCTTTTCTCTGAGAA
Source organism: Shinisaurus crocodilurus (assembly GCA_021292165.1). Taxonomy (NCBI): domain Eukaryota; kingdom Metazoa; phylum Chordata; class Lepidosauria; order Squamata; family Shinisauridae; genus Shinisaurus; species Shinisaurus crocodilurus. The sequence continues at coordinate 77,892,299 of CM037878.1, forward strand.
AAAAAGCCCTGGTGCAGTGCCTGAAAGAGCTGCATTTTGCATTTTCTAGTGAAGCCAGGATAGACAGACTGACATGGCTTATTGTTACATGAACAAGACTGGGGCTTTGCTCTCACCCCTTTTGTTCTCTTCCTCTGGTGCCATGAGGTGACTGGAAGCCTTCATTTTATTTTCAATTAACCACAGTTTAGCCTTGTGTCTGACCCCCAAAGTGTTATTAAATTTATCTTTGATTTATTGAAACAAGCAAGCTTCATAAACCATGGTTTGAAGTTGGATTGTTTCTCTAAACCATAGTAAAAATGAATCACCATTTGTTCAGGTTCAGACATAATGCTAAACTAGTTAGTCAAAAAGTAGTAATGAAAGCTTCTGATTTCCTTACAGCCATGCTGGAGGAGGAGAAGGGGAGAACATGACCCCAGGGCTTGCCCAGGCTCATTCACATAACTGTCATGATGGCCAAATGCAGCCAGTTTCTCTTATTAAAGGCTTGCTTTGGAAAGCTGGGTTGGATGACAAAGAATGTTCAACTAGGTATTTTTCCTCTATGTCCTTCCTGTTAGGTTTTGGTATGGTGTGCAGAACGAGAATGTCTCCTGACATGGAGTGCAAAAAGTCTCTTGACAGTTCCAAGGTGTCTATGAGTCAGTCATGTGACAGTTTGAGAACAACATGTTATGTCGTCGTCATCATCATCATCATCATCATCATCATCATCATCATCAGGCGATCACTCGTGACCGAGTAAGGTTGTCTTCCAGGATAAAAGGAGGAAATTCTAGAGAAGATTGTGTAGACTCTAGCGATGGGTCCGTAAGTGACTGTGGAGGCCAATTCTAGATCCGCACAGCTTCCCACAGTGAGGACACAGGTTACCAGATGGAAGATGGTCCTGTAAAGGATTCATTTGATGTGTTTTTCGCTTAGCACGTTTCTCCCTTTCACCTTGCACTTGGGCTTCTTCAAAGTCCATGGATCCTTTGTGAAAGGCCAACCTCCATTTAGATCGTTCATGGGCCAGAGCTTCCCAGTTTTCGATGTTTATATTGCATTTTTTTAGATTAGCCTTATGAACATCTTTAAACCTCTTATATTGACCACCGATATTCCGCTTTCCATCCTTGAGTTGGGAATAAAGTAACTGCTTTGGGAGACGGCAGTCAGGCATTTGAACAACATGACTGGTCCACTGAAGTTGGCGTTGAAGGATCATTTTTTCAACGCTAGTAGTCTTTGCTTCTTCCAGTACACTGACATTTGTTCGCCTATCTTCCCAAGTAATTCTCAGGATTTTCCGGAGGCAACGTTGATGAAATCTTTCAAGGAGGTGGAAGTGACGTTTATAGATAGTCCATGTTTCGCAGGCATACAATAAAGTTGGTAATACAATGGCTTCATAAACCAGTGTTTTGGTTTTCTTACAAATATCCCGATCCTTGAATACTTTATGTTTCATTCGAGAAAACGCGGCACTTGCGGAGCTCAGACGATGCTGGATTTCACTGTCGATGTTAGCTGTAACAGAAAGATAGCTGCCAAGATAGAGAAAATGATCGACATTTTCCAGTATTGTCCCGCCAAGCTGGATAGATGGCATCGCCAAAGGGTTAGCTTGCACTTGCTGATGAAGCACTTTGGTTTTTTTGATGTTAAGTGAGAGACCAAGTTTTTCGTATGCTTCTGCAAAAGCATTTAGGATAGTTTGGAGATCATCCTCTGAATGTGCGGAGACCACATTATCATCTTGTGCGACTATCCTATTTATAGGCACAGGGTTTTACTATAAAGGTACAGACTCACTTAGGACTAGACCTTCATTCTCACTTGTAGTTGGGACTTGGGCTTGAGACCTGACTTGGATCTGACCTGATCTTCTTAACTGGACAACTTTGCCTCTGCAATGATGTAGTGAGACAGAATCATCTCTTCTGTGTAAGAGATGCCTGCATTGCTTGCCTTAATCCCATGTATTTGGGTCCTACAAATAAACTCCTTAATCTTTATAACTGCTACTCTCTCCTCTTTCCGTTTGTGGTACTGAGAGTCTATTGCTGGACTAGCTTCGATCCTCAGTTGATCTTACACTTCCTGGAAACTTTGCAATAAAATTCACTAGCAGGTACTGTACAAATATAATTGCTATATGAACCGTGCATTGTCACTGTATAAAACAGAACAAGCACAATTCTACTTTGAAGGTATCACAAGCTGATGTTACAGATGGATTCTATTGTTGGCTAATAATAATTATAAGATAGCTAAATAATAGACGTGGGAACTACCCAGAGAAGAAAATCAATAGCCAATCGTGCCTGACAAGTATGTGTAATTGTGTGTTAGTACAAATGTGTACATGAAAAATCATAGAGATCACATTACTCCACATGTGACTTACAAAATATTAAGTTATTGGCACCCCAAACCTGTCTAAATGTAAGCCCTGAATACATTTTAGAGTCTGATCTTATGCTCTACTGTGAGTGCTGTGCTGAGCTTGGGATCAGGCTTTCATCTCGGAACAGCATTCTGCCCATATTTATTAAACCAAACTGAAAACAGAACAATACAGGTCACATTCCAGAAACACACACACACTCAAAATAATAACAATATTTATTAATCAGGAGTGGAGCAAAATGAGCAGTAGCTATGGAGGCAAGCAGGATAACAGGAATTATAAACCATTTCCTATATTTCTCCCTTTGCTTGTTCTTTCATATCCTACAATAGACAACATCTTCAATTGTGATCAATATAACAAGCTGCTGCTGTACATCACTCCTTGTGGCCTCCCTTCACATTTGCAGCTCATCCAGACTCCGTAAAATGGTAATTTGAATTTTGATCCAAATCTGAAATGTATTTTGCTTGAGTCTGACTTCTCCCGTAGAATTCTACTGAGAGCCAAACGATACATTACGGTAATCGTGTAGCATGTAGCTGTAGCATTTTATTTACTTTAGTGTAAGCATATATGGCCCCCCATTTGGATCAAGACCACCATGCAATGGGGGGGAAGGATTAAACCTCCCCTCCCTGTTTTCCCCCTGAAATTCTTCCCCATCCCCCCTGGGGGGGGGGATAATTTTAAAAAAAGCTTTCTCTGATGCCAGTGGAGACTTTTCCTCTTTTTTTAACCCACTATGTGGGGTGGGAATTCTTGGGGGAAATTGGTGTGGTAGGGGAAGGTTTAACCCTTTCTTCCAGTTGCACAGTTGTCCTGATCTGAATGGGGGCTGTGTACTCTTACACCGGAGTAAATAAAATAACCCTCTGCTACATGCTATGCAATTAGCGTAAGGTGTAATTTGGTTCTGATGTACAGAATGGAAGTGGACAGTAGCGGAGCAGGAACATATTCAAAGTGCTCTTCTGGAAATTGCTCTTGTAAAATTAATTTTACTATAGAATAAGATTATTTACATATATGAAATTTAAATGTTCAAAACAAAATGGGAGTGACCCTGCTATTCATTGTTCATGGATAAACCTCATCAACTTCCTTGGGGTGTTTGCGTTCATGACTAGGCATACAATTGCAATATTTCAATAGTTCCACGTTGTTGTTTTTCCTCACCATTTTTTAGTCCTTGAAAATAAGTGGCAAAATTAATAGAAAACAAACTTCCAAGTTGTACTATGTACCACACAAGAGAATGAGGTAGCTCCTCCCACCCACCCCCACGCTACTATGCCTGTATTAATGGTATAATAGAAGTACTTTCTCTCTCCATAGACCATTTCATAAAGTTTATAGAGGACTGATTTTGCATTCAAACACAAATTACCTATGCATATTACAAGGGTGTTCCAATAACAAGATTTTAGATTTTTTTCTATTACTGTAATGAGGAGGAAAAGTTCTATCATAAATGGGTTATGTGGACTTTTATATTTGTTGTCCACTATCTGCCTCCCCCCCTTTTTTTTTGCAAAATTGTCAGCAGGTATGCTAATCATTTGACTCAGTACCGCAAACTCCTCATATGTGGATGTACAATACGTCAAATTTGTAATGTAATAATGGATGTGGGTTACTTTCTGAGTATGATTATTCTGTTGTATTCATCACATCTGTATCACATGGTTTTACTATGGAGCTCAGAATAGCCTATACTATGAGTTATATGATCTTCACAACAGCCCTGTGAGGCAGATCAGGCTGAAAAATTGATTGGCTCAAGCTCATTCTAGGTACCTGAAAATGATTGCAAGTACCAATCCCCTTGTTAGAAGTCCAGTATTCTATTAACAAATGTGCTTCTGCAACAAAGCCCAGATGAATTCTCCCAATTTCTGTGTTCTGAAGCCCCTCCATCCCATCGAATGCTATTCCTGAGTGGGTCCCTTGACATTCAGAAGCAACTTTTAGAGTGGGTGCAGACAGCTGTAATTGGAGGAGAGTCAGGAAAGCCCTGTTGTGTGAGTGGAGTTTTCCTTATCCATCTCTTGATTTGCCTACTGTAAACTGAAGGGCTCCTGGCCACAGAAGGCTTTTGATCCAGTCGAGGGATTCTGCTGATAGAAATGTGGAGAGGTGATTCCCCCTTCCCCTTGGAGCCACCAGTGCCATCTCCCACACTGCTCCAGAGGGTCCCCTAACCCACCAGGGCAGATTTTTGGCAGGTACAAGGGGCTGCACAGGGAAGGGAGAATTGTCAAATGTTGCCTCTCTTTCCACTGGCAGCATCCCATGAGTGGAACTCCACTTCAGGGAATGTTCCTTCCCACGGGAGCAAGATCTGCCTCCAAGCCTATGTGTTTAGAGATAATTTGTAAACATGTATCCATGTCCCTTTTCTTTGAGAATATTTCACTTTTTTCTCATATTTTATTTCAGAATTGTGAAATACTCCCTTTTCAATAAACTTACCTTTAAAAAGTTATGGGAGGGCCAAATTGTGTTGTATGTCATGCTTTTATTGTTGAAAAGTATGTATTTCCCAATTGCTTCAATATTTGCTGTACTGGCCCTAAGCATTGATGGTGAAACAATTCCTCCCTTCCTAGAAATGAGCTATCATTCCCCAGGTCACTTTCTTCTCTAGCTGGAGATCTTCTCTAGCATAAATATGTTCTTGCGTATATTCTGCATCGCTTATCTACTATGGAAGAGTGTTTTATGTATTTTAAAATACATTAACACTTGATTGAGCATTGGATGGGAGCCAAACAAATCCTGGATTTGAAAGAATGTGCTGCCTCAGCTTCTTGAAGAGTATAATGGATAGGCAACTTCTCCAAGCGCTCATTAAAAGGGCTTCTGGTAAGTGATGTCTAGCAAAATTAGATGAGAAATAAATCACTAAATGACCAGGCATATATCTGAACAACATACAGAACACTTTACTCTATAGAACCAGGACTGAAGTGAAATGTACACATACCTCAGGGGTGTTGCAATGTTTAATGTAGTAATTACAGTGTCAATTTAGAATTATATGTATATTCCTGAGTGATATGTATATTATTGGGGGTGATGTTCTAAAGCTACTCCTGGAGACTAGATGAAAATGCTCACAGAATAATGATATATAGCAGGGGTTGGAAGAAGGTAGATCTGGATATACTTGTAGATATCTGGATGATTTGCCTATATCAGCAAGGATTTCTGACTGCCTATTTATTATTTTACAATAGCAGCAACAACAAAAAAGAGCTCTCCCCTTCCTGGTTTGTTTATTTGGTTGTGCGAGGAGTATACAGGCTGTGTAGAGCAACATGCAGCTTATTTACATTGTGGTTTATTTAGCCAGGATTCCTGGCTTATCATTATGTGTGCACATGCTCCCACTGCAAATCTTGTGTGGGAAAGAGAGGAGGAAGTTATATAAATGTTTCTTTTACCCCAAGTTAAAACCCTTCACTTGGAAACATAGCAATTTGAGTCAAGCTGGAAGTATGTTGGCCTTTCTGTGAATCTGTGGGAAAATTAATGTCTGCTCAGACAGGATATTTCTTAATTTTAATCTACCTTTAGTGGCTAGACACCACTGTCACTCTTCCTTCCTCCATATTCATTTCATCACCTTTGCTTTCCTGCTTACACTGGAGGCCAGATGTCTACAATAAGAATAGTAGCTAGAGTTGAATTATGTGTTCCTTTGCTTCGGACCCACATATTAGTTGTAATTTCTTGCCAAGCAACAAAACCCACCCTTGACACAGAAAGATTACGTGGCAGTTTAATTTTCATTTCTTGGTAGCTTTAAAACCCCTAAAGTCTATTCTTTATTGTTCTGTGTGGGCAGCCTAATCATTTTGCTTGTCCCAGCTGCTGCAGTACAAGCTCGCTTTTTTATCGGGCACGTGGGGGAGATTCGACTAAGCGATAGCTTGTCTCTCTCTGTGGCGGGAAGTGCGGGATTAGGCAGTACGGCTTAGGGTTATGGTGTTCATCCAGTGGCACCTTTTAAGGTGACTGACGTTTACCCAAGGCTGCCCTCGCTAATGCCGAGGCTTGGCAGGAGGGAGATCGGGACACCTTTGGGGTTTTGCCTTTCTCGCCTACATTGGGTGCCTGGAGGCATCAAAGTAAGGCGACGATGGTAAGGCCCTCCAGCTCCACATGGAGGGCAACTGGCCGGGGGCAGACCAACCCGCCTCCGGTGTGGTTAGGATGTATTTGCCAAATATTGTTTTTTTCCCGGCCAATGGCCAGGCTAAGTTAGTACCGCACTTCGCCCTTCACAGATCTTCAATTCAATAAATGTGGCCCTGATTTGAAACCATATACTCTGTGTCTGACTCTTCTTTATCTCACCCATACACGCGCAAAAGCAGAGGCTGGTTTAATAGAACATCGCACTTAATACCAGCAGGGTAGGGCTGGACAGCTCCACCTACCTAGTCCCTGAAAGCAATTGGGAATCGATACAGTTCCTAACTGCCATAAGGCTGACCTGCTATTAGGAGCTGTGGGCTCAGTTCTCAGAATGGTGAGCAAAGAGTAAGTGAAGGCCTTATCCCCAGCTGCCCTCTTTCCAGCTTTATAAAGCTCATTGTGTTACACGTCTGCACCACATAAGGGCTGAATATAGCTCTGTGTGTGTTGGTGGTGGGGGGGGGGATGGTGCAGTGGTTGTAAGATACTGATCCACACTAGCACCAACTGTATTTTAGGATACTATTTTCCTCCTTTCTATCTTAAGGAACTGCATCTCAGAGAGGCTGAATTGCGATTGTAGTCATTTATGAGATTTTAAACCATTTATTATATCCATCTCCAGTATTTTCATAGTTTTTATCCTGATAGTTCAGACTCCTCTGCCACAAGCCTAAAGGGTACAGTGAGTTATAAGTCTAAATAAATATATAATCAAGGGGGGGGGGGAATAGGGTTCACAAAGGAGCCTTCTTTCTAGTTTAAACTGGCATGTTGATGTTTAGTGGTCTAGCTGGAATCCTAAAATATATGATCTAGGAACATAACCTTTCTCCTGTCAAGAGTGAATAAAATATTTCACATCTGCATAGAAATGTGTGTATCAAATTAAGCTTTGTTACTGAACTCAGACATCAAATATACTTGACTGACAGCGTTCATGTCTACTCAGCAGTAAGACCCATTTAGTTAAATGGGGCTTTACCCCAGTTAAGTGTGTATAGGATAGGGATGTCGGAGGAATCTGCAACAAACTCAAATGAGTTTGAATTTCTATGAATCCGACCTGCAGATTCTGCAGTGTACCACCTTTTCCTGGGCTGTGTGGATTCCATGTCTTTGTAGACCAATTTTTAATTTCTGTAACTTTACACAAATTTAGTCATAGAGGAATCCTAATAATAATAATAATAATAAACAACCGCTGACCAAAAATATGCATTTCCCCCATAGGCTAAAGCATGAAAACATGCATTTTCCAGGGGTTTGCGCATTTTTGCGCAAGTGTGAATTTGTGCAAATTCGTACCAATGCATTTGCGCAAAATCAGATTCCATCAATGAGTGGATGACGGAACAAAAGGTGGCTGGCAGTCCATGAAACACTGACAGAATGGATTTTACAACATCTGTACATCCCTAGTATAGGACTGCAGCCTAAACTGGCTCTATTCAGTCATCTTTCATCTTACATAAGGAATATATAGTCCTTGAGTGAATATTCTATACTTTTGTGCTTCTGAAAACTGATTTGTAGCTATATCCAACCACAGCCTGGAAGGGTTTATGTAATTTAATTTTCTAATATTTTCACCTAAGTGTATAAAATGTTATCTCCAATTTTAAAAAAGTCTTTCTTCTCCCCCTGCAACCATAACACTTTTGGTCTTTGAATAAAGCTATTCACACTTAGTGTGGCTTCTGCAGAAAATTATATTAATGATGTGAGCTACTTTGAAAAATGCAAGTGATTTCCATGTTTGATATCTTGAGAAAGGAAGTCATCATCATCAGGCGATCACTCGTGACCGAGTAAGATTGTCTTCCGGGATAAAAGGAGGAAATTCTAAAGAAGATTGTGTAGACTCTAGCGATGGGTCCGTAAGTGACTGTGGAGGCCAATTCTAGATCCACACAGCTTCCCACAGTGAGGACACAGGTTACCAGATAGAAGATGGTCCTGTAAAGGATTCATTTGACGTGCTTTTCGCTTAGCACGTTTCTCCCTTTCACCTTGCACTCGGGCTTCTTCAAAGTCCATGGAACCTTTGTGAAAGGCCAACCTCCAGTTAGATCGTTCATGGGCCAGAGCTTCCCAGTTTTCGATGTTTATATTGCATTTTTTTAGATTAGCCTTATGAACATCTTTAAACCTCTTATATTGACCACCGATATTCCGCTTTCCATCCTTGAGTTGGGAGTAAAGTAACTGCTTTGGGAGACGGCAGTCAGGCATTCGAACAACATGACCGGCCCACTGAAGTTGGCGTTGAAGGATCATTTTTTCAATGCTAGTAGTCTTTGCTTCTTCCAGTACACTGACATTTGTTCGCCTATCTTCCCAAGTAATTTGCAGGATTTTCCGGAGGCAACGTTGATGAAACCTTTCAAGGAGGTGGAAGTGACGTTTATAGATAGTCCATGTTTCGCAGGCATACAATAAAGTTGGTAATACAATGGCTTCATAAACCAGTGTTTTGGTCTTCTTACAAATATCCCGATCCTCGAACACTCTATGTTTCATTCGAGAAAATGCGGCACTTGCGGAGCTCAGACGATGCTGGGTTTCACTGTCGATGTTAGCTGTAACAGAAACATAGCTGCCAAGATAGAGAAAATGATCGACATTTTCCAGTATTGTCCCGCCAAGCTGGATAGATGGCATCACCAAAGGATTGGCTTGCACTTGCTGATGAAGCACTTTGGTTTTTTTGATGTTAAGTGAGAGACCAAGTTTTTCGTATGCTTCTGCAAAAGCATTTAGGATAGTTTGGAGATCATCCTCTGAATGTGCGGAGACCACATTATCATCAGCATACTGAAGTTCCACAACGGAGGTTGTAATTACCTTACTTTTTGCTTTCAGCCTGCTGAGATTAAAAAGCTTTCCATCTGTTCGATATATAATTCCCACACCGGTGGGAAGTTTCCCCTTGACAAGATGTAAAACCATGGCGATGAAAATGGCAAATAATGTTGGGGCGATAACACATCCCTGTTTAACACCTGATCCCACTTTAAATGGAGCACCATGAGAGCCGTTGTTGTCCAAAACCGTTGCCGTCATGTTGTCATGGAGAAGTCGCAAGATATTCACAAATTTTTTGGGGCATCCAATTTTCATAAGGATAGTCCAGAGAGCTGTACGGTCTACAGTATCAAAGGCCTTAGCCAAATCGATAAATGCCATATAAAGGGGTTGATTTTGCTCCCGGCATTTTTCTTGGAGCTGACGTGCAGTAAAAATCATGTCTACTGTCCCTCTAGAGGGGCGGAAACCATATTGAGTTTCAGGGAGGATCTCTTCTGAAAATGCAAGTGATTTCCATGTTTGATATCTTGAGAAAGGAAGTATTCGGAATGTGAAATATTACATCCAAGGAAAAAGGTCACTTAACAGTTCTCAAAGTAACTATAACAGATTGATAGATTTGCCTTGCCTTCACTCAATCCTCCCAGATAACTGCATCTTATGGAAAAATGTATCACTAAATTAACATACTTAAATCACATTAGTAATTACAAATCACCCACAACCCAGGATTCTGATATCTCTAATGATTTTTTGCAACACACAACAGTAAAAAAAAAAAAAAAGCTTAATTTTCCTTCATTTGCATTAATATGTTGCATTGATTTCAGCTTCACAATGTATATAAATATACATAAAAAGGGAAGTATAATGATAAAAATATAATTTCAATAAAATACCCTAGTTATCTCAATATAATTATAGTTACAGCTCTATTCATTTATTGAATGACTATAACATAATATATGCAAGAGATGCAGAATGAATACATAACAGAAGTTACTGTTTCTTCATTTGCATTATCATTCTATTATTATAAAGCAAAACATCCGGTGTTTATATACAGGTTCTTCAGGCTTTCACAGAAGCTCCAATCATGATTTAAAACATAAACTGACACAGTTGCTCATAAGTAGGTAGGATCAAATAGAAACAAATGAAGCTAGATTGGCTTAAGGCACAATCCTATGCATTTTTAGACAGAAAAAAAGGCCTACAATTCGCAGCATGGCTGGCTGAGGTATGCTGGGAGTTGTAGGCCTTTCCCGCCCCCTGTCTAAACATGCATAGGATTGTGCCCTTAATAGGCATGCATGTTAGCTTTAGATCTTTGAAACTTATTGAAGCTTGCAGTTGTTTTAGGTCATGAATTATGACTGTTCTATTAAATTGGAAGGATTTTGATTCTTGATCTCTTCTATACAGTAATACCTTGGATTGCAAGTAACTTGGTTTGAGAGCATTTTGTAAGACAAGCAAATTTTTAAATATTTTTTTTTTTTTTTTTACTTGATATACAAGCGACATCTTGCAATACAAGTACCGTAGTACGGCTTAAATTAAAAATCTCTGTTCAAATTTTTTGGAGGGGATTTTGTTTTGATATAAGAGTGTTTTGGATTACAAGCACGTTTCCGGAACGAATTATGCTCTCAGTCCAAGGCATGACTGTATTTTATTTCTCTTTGTTTCCCTAAATAGCTATCTAAAAATCCCCCCCGCCCCAGCCTTCAAGTATGAACTCCCACACATGCTGCTCGATCTGTGCCATGGTTTGCTCTATGATGAGTGTTGGCCACTGTTATTAGACAGCCTACAGGTGCAAGGATTCAAAGCAGGAAAAAACTATTCCTATTTTTTTTAGTAATTAGTGTGTATTGAATTACACATGTACAAAATGCAGCCATTTGCAGCTATGAAATCTGTATATATCCCTGTCAAAATACTGTTTAGGCCTGTCAAAAAACAGTTTTAAAAGAAACCCTTACTTCCCATAAATGTGGTGGACTGCACTTTTCCACTTTCCTGAGCGCCTAGAGGCTCAGGAAAGGGTGGAAAAGGTGGAGGACACTAAGAACTGTCGGGTCCAGCCTTAAAACCTAGAGGATCTTGCTGTGAAGGGGGTGATGTAGTCACCATCCCCTTTCGCAAGGAAAGATCTGCTTGTGGCTTGGCTTTGCGCTTGAGCATTCACCATTTGACAGCAGTCAAATGAAATCAAAGTAATGCATTTGAAGCCTGGCTTTGTTAATGTCCATGGATGTTGCCTGCTTTGACAGCAGGCATGTACCAGGACACTGACCAGGCAAGGCTTCAAGTTTCGGTTAGCTGGAGTTGTGCACTTGCACAACTCCAAACTACGGTACTGACCAAATTTAAAAAGAAAAAAAATACTGAAAACATTTGCACACATTTCTGACACAAAAAATAAAAAAAATAGGTGGTGAACCAGCGACAACCATTCCAATGTGCTGCTTAAGCACTTTGGAGGGGCTGTCACTTTGGAGTTTGCGAAAAGTGAGCTCCAAAAGGGTGGAAGGGAAAGCCACAGCGACTGCAAAAGGGGTCAGAATCAGAGTGGGCCAGTGACAGTCATTTGAAAATGCCATTTGGGCAGTTGGTGGAGCAGCTGTCACTGCTGGTGGCCCAAGCAAGTTTGGCAAGGGTGGCAAAGAGGTTTTCTTGCTGAGCAGTTTGCCCACTGCTTCCCTGGGCCCATGATGGGATTGGTATGTTGGGTTCGGAGAAGACACCCCAACCCATCATGAGTCTAACAACCCCTAGAACAGGTTATGAGTTGTCAAGGTAGCTTGTTACCCCCAAACAAGCCACTCCTGTGGAAAGCGGTCTGGGTTTGCATGACACGACAACCCACCGTGGCTAGTTACCCACAATGGTTTGACGAGTCATGCAAACCCAGTCATGGCTGCAGCAATGCTAAATAGCACTGTTCATTTTAAACACACACACACACACACACACACCTGTAATGTTGAGTATGGTCTGAAATTTCCCTCCTTGGCTTGAGCACAGATTGCTTAATGTGGTATGAAATGAAAAACTGGAGTTGAGCTCATTTGTATCTCTCAATACATAATCTTAAATTAATGGAGTCACTGGCTGCACATCACTCTTTAACAGTAGATAGATATTCAGTGGACTCAATCACATTTTATTTGGAACAATTAACAAACTACTCAGCAGTGCAGGATTGAAGAATTCCCCCCAAACCCTGCAGGATGTATAAGCCAGAACATCATTTGCAAACTCTGCAATTCACTGCAAAATAATGTTTTATATATAGAACTATTAGTTAGTAGGGGTCTGAATTACCAGGACTATGTGCTGAGACATTTTTAGGGACACTACAAATGCAAAACTGGAACTAAAGTTGTGAAGTCTCCATCTCCCTCTGGGTGGGCAACTTTTTCACCCAATTAAAGAAATCTTACACTGCAATCTTAAGCATGTCTACACAGAGGTAAGTCCCACTGAATTCAATTGAGCTCACTCCAAGGTATGTGGGTATAGGATTGCAGCCTTGGGCAAATGTAAGGAAACCTTACAGCACAATCCTATAAATATCTACGCAGAAGGAAGTCCTGTTGAGTTCAATGAGACTTATTCCCAAGTAAGTGTGTATAGAATAACAATTTAACCAAACAAATTTTTTAATACACAGATTTCATCAATTATTCAGATGGGGAAAACACTTCATTTTTTAAAGATGATGAATAGGAATGTCACAGTTGGCTCCATCTTTAAAGAGAAATTCATTTCATTCATAAATTTAGGGCACAATCCAAGGGGGATGCCTGTAACCCTCCAAACTTGAAGGATTACTGGCATCCTATGCAGGGTAGTAGGAGACTGGAGGCAATCTTTGCCTCTGTGCTCCTCCCTCCCCAAAAGTCAGCTAGATGGCACTTCAGATGGGGGTGTGTGTGAGGGTGGAGTGCTGCCAGGATACATTGTATCCTGATGGCCCCCCTCTCATCTCTTCTCCCCACCCCCTTTTCCCTTCTCCCTTCTCCAAGATCTTTCTTTTGATCTCTGAGAAGCAGCCTGCATGGTTCTTTCCACACCAGCTGCAGGGGGGTGGCTCCCCCAGATCTGAGGTCGGAGCTTTTTTCCAAACTTGGATCTGAGAATCTAAAAAATCCTACAGCCCCCTATGTCTAGGGGCCATAGGATTACTCTGCCCACTTCTATACTGCCAAAACTCTCTGGGTGGTTCACAAAAATCACAAAATAAAAACATTATTTAAAGAACTTTAACATATAAAATTTAAGGAGAATTTTAAACAGCTAAAAAACAGTTAAAATAAGATACTGGGACCTGTTAAAAAAAACAACACCCTGACATTAAAACCCCTTCATATCCCATCAAATGCCTGGGAGTAGAGGATATCTGAGAAGAATACCTTTTCTAAAAATGGCATTTGCTTTCCCACCATTTCAAAAGTATGTCACACCCTAAATTTTAAGACCTTTTTGAAGATTAACATAATTACCTTTCAAATTCACTCACATGTATTAATAAAATTCCATAATTTATTTCCCACCTATTAACCATTACCGGTAATTCTAGATGGGACAAATTCTAATTACAATCTTCTTATCCATCCTTCCCAACTTTGTTACACATTCCAACATAAAATTTACATATCCATCCCTCATTTTAAGAACATTCTCTTTAAAAGTAAAACATAACTTAAAATTTCAAGCCTTTTAGTCACACAATTTCCCACTATTTCATTAAAACAACATATCCCCATTTATTAAATCCCTTCTATCTGTATTCCATCACATATTCTCCCCCAATCTCAAATAATCCAGTACACAGGAAGTATAACTATATTTTCTTTAATCCATAACCTACCGGGTCTAGAATTTTCCAGGTGTTCTTCCATCCTAATTAAGTCCTTCATCTGCTCTTCCTCTGTCAAACAATTTTAATCTGTTCCAGCTTTATAATACTAAAGGCACAATCCCTCCACCTGCTGATCAAAACGACCAAAACTTTGTCCTCCAGCCTCACGCCCACAAAAAACCCCCACCTTGCTGAAAGGATTGTTTTGTATCTGCTTCATCCAAACCCATTGCAATAGAGAAGTACTGCTGATGAACTTGATCCACTGTATTCTCACTGACAGAGCAAGCCAACAAATCTCCCAAATCTTCCAAGCCCAAGACAACTCCAGATCCACTAACCAAAGTGTCTTTCTCCTCAGGCATAAATTCTGTGTAGCTATCCAATATTTTAACATCTTGTAGGGCATCCATCTTATTTCCAGAATCCTCCATCTTAATAATTTCCTTCACTTTGGCTTCTTGAGTCATTTCCATTCCAAACCTCTCATCCAATCTTTTTTCAAGAGCATCAATCCTGTCTTCAAATTTTTTAGCAATCTGTTCCAGTAAGTTGTAAATCGAGTCGAGTGTAGCCATTCTGTCTCCTTTAATCCTCAATACAATCCAGCAGTCCCAATCTGTACTTTGTTCTGTTACCTTTTATTTATGTGCATTCCTCCCTGCTAGTTTCCCAAGCACACTTTCTCTAAGAGTAAAAATAAGAAAATCAGAGAACCTCTTATCTATTTCAAAACTTTATCGTTAATCTTCACTTGTGAGACCAAATTTCTTAAATTCCAATATTTCCCCCCTTTAGTTCCAAAAAGATCCTTAATCTTTATAACTACAAGAAAAAATGCTTCTTACCCTACTAAGCTTCAGCTTCATTGTAAAAGAAAAACCCTTTGTTCCGAAATAGATATAACTCATCAAATGAGGAATGAGGGGGTGACAGACTTTAGTGTTCTTAATGAACTACAAACACGGCTGTGAGATTCTAAGTGATTCAGTTCACTCAGCACAAACCAGCTGGGGGGGGGAACCCTTTCGCAGCCAGGCTCCCAACAAAGCAATCTAGAAGGAACACATGGAGTTATCTCTCGATCTGCCCTTTAATTCTGGGCAACTTAATGGTTATAAATAGCCGAATCCTATGCCGTGTTGCACCTCCACAAACACAGAGCGTCAGCACGTCACCATTACCCCCACTGGAAGTCCAGCATGTGGTTAAAAGAGTTGACATTTATATTAAGTTTTAGTTTTAAAGAGAATGTTTATAAGATGCCTGGATATAAATTTAATTTTTAATCTTAATAGATTGCAAAGATTAACATATAATTGAAATTAGAATTTGTTTATTTTGATAATTAGGTGGTAAGAAGTTATGGATTTATCAATATATGAGTAGAGAGTCAATATCTATGTTTATGCTTGAATGGAAACCTCTAATAGGCTTATTGTAATTAGAAGGATAATGATTTGTGTATTTGTGAGTCTGATGAATAAGAAGAAAAATGCTGGACATTAGAAAAAAAGAGAAATTTCTTTGTAATTATAAAGTGAGTACCTATCATTACTTATCTTCACTGTGGAGAGTGTTTGTGTGTTGTTGTTTTTAAATAAAATATAAAATGATTTAATTTTTTTTTTAAATGGCACTTGCTACACCTGGTTTTTGTATGCATTTGCATTTGAAATTGTGAAGAAAAAAGTGTCAGTTTCCTGCAACACACACACACACACACACACACACACATCTCCACACGCGTAAACAAGATAATCCCGGCTGGGGGCTGGGAACGTCATGCAAAATGTACATAGTTCCTCTGATGGCTCCTGATGCCTCAGAGTCTCCCATGTCTTTGATGTCCCAGTATTTGCATGCAAATGTGGCCCAAGCATTCTATTCATGACCAAGGAGCCACCTCTTCTGCTTGGCCCAGATGAAGTTCATCCTGATTGGCTAAAGACAGCTGGGCTACTGAAAGTAGGGGTGGGGGGAAGAATCTATACTGCTGCTGTGGCTTCTGGTTTGGGTTGTTGTCTGCATGCTTTCACAGGAGTGGGGCTTTTTTGCTGAGGCAAGCCCTGAAGAGGACCAACCCCTAGACAAAGGGAGTATTTGTCTGGGTATTTATATAGTAAGGGACTAGTTTTGTTGTTTTGTAGCTCTACTGTGTATACCAAAGTGTCTCCCCATCTTTCTCCCTTTCCCCTCATTCCCCACCTTTTATTGTAATCTGTTTACCTTAAATAAACTTTCCTGGTTTTACCCCACATGGTGTGTGTGGTTCCTCTGTGGTTCAGTGCTAAATCCAGTGTATAGACCAAGGGCAAGGCCCTGAGAGAATCAAGTCAAGACGGCAGAGCAGGCGGCAGTTTTGCACCTTTGATCTCTGGTTTTGAGTAAAGGACCGGTTGGCAGTCCTTCACAGAAATAATTAACAATTTTGCTGCTCTATTAATCAGGGGCACCTTTTAAAGAAGGGATTCAGAACCTCCAGCCCACATGTGTAATTTGGCCTGTGGAGGTTCCACATCTGGCCCATGGAGCCTCCTTGGGTTACTCCAGAATCAAGGGGATCATGTAGAAAAACAACCCAGATCTCACCTGGGCCTCCCCCTCCTTTTACCAGGAGTGTAGCTCAAAAGCCACACTCCTTCACTGGCCTCTCACTCCTGTGAAATACTGGGCCAGAGCACCTTTCCCTATTTCACACCTAGAGGAGTACGGTCTTAAACTGCAAAGGGTATGGGTGCCCCCGTCTGAAGAGCTGGATCTGCATCTGCTTTTATGCTCCCTGCCCCAAGGAGATGGAGAGTCCAACTCACCACTCAGCCTCTGGCCTTGCAGCCCATGCAGCACATACTGCCCAATAGAGGCAGCAGCTGCTTGTGAGTAGGAGGGCAAATGACGTTAATCACCTCTCTCCCACTCCTGCTGTCCTGTTGCCCTGTTGCCTGCTGCTACTGCTGCTCCATGCCAGGGAGTAGAGTGGGAAAATCTCTCTCCTTGGTGGCCGGGCTCTCCTACAAGGCAGGTAGCTTCCAAGGCTATTGAAGCATGGGTGCCGGTGAGGGACATTTCCCTGCTCTTCCCCAAGCCCAGGAAGAAAGCAGAAAAGGTTCCCTTGCAGGATGTCAGGTTCAAACAGTCACAGGGCTGGCAAACGTGTGTTAGGGAGAAGCTGTCCCACACACCCTACCTACACTGACTAAAAGCAAACTTCCTCTATCTGCTCACTCACTGGCTGGCTATGGTCAGGGCCCCTGCTCACTGAGCTGCTAGGGAAACCTCCTCTCTGGCTCTTCTTCAGGTCACCTGCCTTGTGACAGGAGCAGGTGGAAAGGATGACCAGGACTGTGCAGATGCCTTGCCTCAAGCACAGAGCAGAGTGAAGGCTTGCATGTGAGCTCTCTACTCACGTAGACAGGAGTCCACAGCAACACAAGTGCAATATGCATGCACAGTCTTTCCTCTACTTTTTGTGGAGCGACATTGTTCACCCTCTGAGGGGTAATCTTTTGTACTTGTGCACACCTTGGAGTTCTCAGGCTTGGAGCAACTACCTCCTTGTTGATGGCTTTTTTTTTGCCTTCAAAGCAACTGGCACAGGACTGCCTGACATCAGTATTAGAGGGTATTATGTATATTCAGAGTTTTAGTCCCAGGAAGGGATGGGGAAAGAGTATACTCTAGCTGCACAAACTCAGTCTCTATTTAATCTCTCTGAAAACAAGATGGTAGAGGAGCAGCCTTTGTCCTTATGAGGCAGTTGTTTGGTGCTGGAAATCAAAAGGAGCTATCCTTTGGAGATAGGCCCAGAAGAGCTTGGCTCAAGGTGGTAAACAAAGCAAAGGAAGAAACCATTTTCTATATTTTCAGGCAATTTCTATTCTATAGACTTTTTTTGTTTCATAAACTTCAGTTAGAGACCTAGAAGATAAGGAGTTTAACTCTTGTTCTGAAGAGGAAAGCTACATAGAACTGGAATAATTCGGACCAAGATTGAAATGAGATAACTTTTTCTTGTAATTAATTTTCATTACTATGATTTGGATTACAGAGAACTTTTTCTTGTAATTATATGTAATTAATTTTCATTACTGTGATTTGGATTACAGAAATGGTTGAACAAAGTTTTGAGCTGCTATGTGTCCACATTGGTAGACTGTAGGGTAGTCTAACCACTACTAGTGTAGTGTAGTGGTTACAGTGTTGGACTGGGACTTTGGAGATCTGGGTTCTAGTCCTTGCTCCGCCATGAAACTCACTGGGTGACTTTGGGCCAGTCACTGACTCCCAGCCTAACCTACCTCACAGGGTTGTTGTGAGGATAAAATGGAGAGGAGGAGGAGGATTATGTAAGCTGCCTTGGGTTCCTTGAAGGAAAAAAGGTGGGATATAAATGTAATAATAAATAAATAAAAATGCACTACTAAAAGGTGGAAAAGCCACACAATTAGCAGCTACTTGTCTGTTACAGTGGAAATTCTACTACACACTCTCGCCAAAATACCATGCTTCTGACTGCTGTCCTCATATCCTATTCCATCAATTCACACTGAATTCTGCTGCTGCTGCTGCTACTGCCCCTTCCTTGATACTTGCTCCAACAAAGTTCTATGTCTTCTGGTTTGATCTTGGGGAATCCTGGCTAGGCCTAAAGATCTGCTCATATGCTTCCAGCACTTCTGCCTCTATAGATTCATGTCCTCTCTTGTGTCCTCTGCAGTCATGTGACAAGGATTCCTGATGACTAGCATGAGAGAGACATTCCTTCCCTCCTGAATCAGCCTTCATCAATCCAGCAGTCTCAATACAGGCTACTCTGGGGCAAGTCAGTGATGACTTTAGATCAGGGGTACTAGTTTTTATACTGATCACATCAAGGCAGCATGCTCTTGCGATTAATGCTTCTGGAAACAGGCACAGAGAGGTCCTATTTGCAATCTCCATCTACAGCAGGGGCACACAGCCCCCCCTTTTTTTTGGCCCCAGAGGATCACATGTGATGCTAGGTGGTGTGTCAGAGGCTGCACACATGCACCCAACACACACCTCTCCCCCTGCTCAAGATCAGTGGGATGGGGAAAAGGCTGCTTCTGGGTCACTGGGTGGGCAAGAGGCTAAAGCCTCCCTGCCAGTGACACCAACTGGGATTGCTGCTTCCCTGCCACCTAAAGCCTTCTCTTCTCCTTAGCAAGCAACCCGACTGGGATCACTGCCTCAGAGCTTCTAATAGCATTGCTGGAACAGCGGTCTCTTGCCCCAATCAGCTGGTTCACATGCAGCCAGGAAATCCTCCTCAACTGAAGATCTTGGGGGAAGGGTGAGGAAGGAAGACAGAGAAAAGATGGGAAGTTGCTTGAAAGCAAACACTTGCCTGCTGTTACGCAGAATTTTGAAGTGTTGATAGAAATCCATGAAACAACTTTTAGAATGGTGGTTAAAAAGTGCTCGATACATCAGTATGGAATGAGTGTCAGAACTGAATGTGTAAAAAGTTCTCCACTGTCGGTGTTTGTTGTGAATGTATTCTACAAACTGCAAATAAGCAGAATGCTTAGTTAGTGGTGTTCAAAAGTATGTAGCTCGTGGAAGTATTGTACCTGTTTCCTTGTACAACATACTAGAAGAATAATGGCAATGTCCCTAGGCTTGCCAATTTTGTGTGTGGAAGAGGTGTTGCACCTTTAAAATCTTCATGATAGAGAGGCATTACAAAACTGAAGCCATCCCTAGGATGAGGCTGTAGTAATTGGGAAAGCATAAGCAGTACTTGTGCTTTTAACAGCTGCATTCAACAAGAGCCAAGCCAGGAAAAAAAGGTGGCTGCTGTAAAGGAGAGACACAAGTCATCAAAACAATGCTGCTGCTGTTTTTCCTCCTGCTTAGTTTTAAATTTTGTTTCAGTGAGTCACAGGCAGCGCTTGCAAAATATTTCAGGAAAAGTGCCCAGTCTTGGCTTTGTTTTTGTGTGTTTTGTTTTGTTTAAGAAGTTCAGGAACTTTGCTTTCCTCTCTTGTGGAAAAGATGGCAAGCCCTTTCGCCATTCTGTGCGTTTTCCTAGCAGACCAAATGCCTTTGCTTTGCTCTCCCCCCCCCCCCCCCCGCTTGGGATCATGTCACGCTAAAAGTGATGCAATGGAGCAATGCGCTGCGCCTTTAAGGGGGCTTCTCCGCTGCTGCACATGCTCAGCTCTTCTTTGTGTGGTAGTTTCTCTCTAGAGCTCCCCTGCAAATCTATAGAGGAGGCTGAAGCAGCAGCAAGCAAAAAAGCAAGCACAACGTTGCAGTGCTGCTAGTCCCCTTTTCTCCTTCCTTTCAAAAGGCGGGAGGCAGATATTCCTGTTGATCTCGAGGCCGTCCGTGATCAAGGACCCGTTCGGGGGCGGCTGGGGCAGGAACTTTCCAGGGGTCGGCGGGCGGGCGGGAAACAACCCTTGCCTCTGCGCGCCTGCCCTTTCCTTCCAGCTGCGGCCAGAGGTGGCAGGGGGCCCTAGTCTGCATCCTCCTCAGTGGCAGTGCAGTTGCTCCAGCAACGAGTATCCTGAAGTGGCGATTGAGTCGTTTGCGTCTTCCTGGCCGCGGGGAAACCGTCAAAGAGAGGAGGAGGCGCCGCCGCCGCCGCCGTTCACGCTGGCTGAGGCGGGGCCTGCCTGGCAGTAAAATATATAAAAAAAAAAAGGGGGGGGGAGAAGGATCGAAATAGACCCGGCGGAGCGGGCGGGAGAAGGAAGGGGAGGGATTCGGCCCCAACCAGCCGCCCGCCTCTGAAAGCAGATTACAATTAGCCTTTTAAAAATGGCTGCTTCCAAACTGTCAGCTGGGACAGAAGAGGGCTTTTAACTCTCGACCTCCCCCCCCCTCCCCGTTTGGTGGACGGGCAGGGGAGAGGAGTCGCCTTCTCCCCCCGCCCCCCCCCCCCCCCCCCGGTTTGGGATGCTGAAAAGGCTCTGAGGAGATTCGGAAGCCTCTCTCTCTCTCTCTCTCTCTCAGCCCGCCTGCCTGTTTTAAAGAAGAAGCATCACCTCCGCTGCCGTCCTTGCCCCGCTGTTGCTGCTTAAAGAGAACGAGCTATTCAAAAAAGAAAAGGCGGAGGGAGGTATTGGGGGCGGCGAAGAGGAGGAACGGAGGAGGGGTGGTTTGTTGTGAGGGGGAGCGGCAAGGTCAGGAGATAGCCCCGCTGTTCATGGAAGACGGGGGCAATGAGCCCTGAGGACGAAGAGGAAGAGGAGGCGGGAAGGCTGCCGCTGGCGTTCTACCTGAGGGATAAACAGGAGGTGTTGTGAGAAGCTTGGGAAGGAGAGAAAAGCAGAATCTGGCGGGGCTTGCCTTATTTTGCCCTCCCTCCAACCTTAATCTTTTCAGGACACAGCTCAGCCTGTGTGTTTCTGGGAAGACCTGTTCTGTTTCTTCATCATCGCTAAACTCGCCCTCGTCTCTTCCCTGATGTGCGCCGAGTGGCGGGGATTGCTTTTATCCTTGTTAGATCTGCACAAGGAACTGGGCTAATCTCTCTTCTCACCCCTATCCCGCCTCTTCGGAGAGCCGGTTGCGGATGTGCTCTGTGGCCAAGATGTTGGATCCTTTAGGGAAAGTCTTGCGCAGGATGGGAGGCCCTCCCGTGATCCTTGGAGCCTGGAGACCCTTTTCATGTTCCTCCTGCTGCTTTTCTACCTTCTTGGATATGAATAACTGGCTGCTCTTCTATGGATTATTGTACCTGGTGCTGTATGCTCAAGTCTCCCAGTCTAAGCCTTGTGAAAGAACCTCCTGCTTCTCCGGTCGATGTGTCAATTCCACCTGCCTCTGTGACCAAGGCTGGGTAGGAGATCAGTGCCAGCACTGCCAAGGCAGGTTCAAGTAAGTCTCCCAGCTTCTGATGCTGCTCTTTTTTCCTCCTCTTTTTGCTTTTGTACCCAAAGTGTTCATAGAAGTTGGAGCCCCATAAAAAAATAAAACTAACAAGAATCCCTAGATCACAGTGTGCTTGACTTTAATGAGAAGACCCAGAAGAATCAAATAGGATCTCATTGCTGTGGTTCCCTCTGGGTTGACCATGACAGTGACAGTTTTATATTCTTGATATTATTCCTCTGAACAAAAATATCTTAATTGCTTTGAAGGAAAGACCTTCAAAGCAATAGGTTTGATTTTCTTTTATGCTCCACTTGTACAGCCCTCTTCATCCAAGTCCTCTGACAAGGTGGACACTATTAACCTATACCGGCCTTCCCCAACCTGGTGTCCTCCGGATATGTTGGACTACAATTCCCATCATCTGTTACTGACCATGCTGCCTGGGATTGATATGCATTGTAGTCAAACACATCTGGAGGGCAGTAAGTTGGGGAAGACTGATCTATATCTGCCTATACCTATAAATGTATTTTCACTCATTATCCTAACTGTAATTGTTAGCTTCTCTAAGAAGTGGTTAGTAATCTCTACCAGTAATTTGAGAAATCTGTCTCCTAAAACTGAATGGGTGAGTCATAGATAATAGCAAAAGAGGATTGAGGACAGTGGCAGGGATGACAGTGGGTGCATATTGATTTTGCCCTGAGGATATATAGGTGTATGGTGTAGCATTTTGTTTGTTCATACTAAACATGCTTACAAAGAAACCTGTATGGTTTAGTGGCTAGAGTTATGGAATCAAGGTTAGGAATGTAGGGATTTGCTCCCAGTTCTGCTAGCGATCTGAAGTGTGACCTTGTACAGGATAACTTGCTCCATGCTTCCTTGTTTAGGAACGTGTAAAGAGGGGAAATAATATGTACCTTTGCAAACTGAATTGCGATCTAAAATTTAAGTGAGTATAACAGCTAGGTGTTAATAAGATAGCAACACTATACAATCTCCAGCTACTTCCGGGCAGCTGGGGAAAAGACATTAAAGGATGATTTTTGGTTTGATAAGAGAACTGGATAGAAGCCATATTTTACAGAAGTAGGCTTTCTGTACAATGCTCGTTTTTATTGATCCCATTCCTACGAAGCGGTGACCCACTTGTTTTCTTGGGGAAAGGAATGAAAAGGTTTTTCTGCAGAAAATGAAAATTTTGCTTGACAACTTTAATGGTGCATGTGGGAAAGAAAGTGATGACTTAGCAATCATGTTTTTGCTCATCTCATAACAATGCACTAAATGAATTCTCCTTACTGTGTACCACTTGGAAGATCTGCCTGTGGATTGTAATATGATTCCTTGAAGACTGTTATTTTATCTGATTCTCAGTTGCATCCTACTCTCTACCTTGGTATCACTTCAATAATTTCCTGTTACAGCACATATAATCTTCAGATAATAGTGTATACCATAGCATGTAGTTAATGACTACAATAATCAATATCTCCTTTGATGACACTAGAATACTACTATGCATCTCTTAGAGGGATTTTCTTGATTATTTAGTATTAAAGGATTTATTCTTTGCCATACACACCATTTGCATGAGTAAGGTGAAACTGACAGAGGGAATATTACATTACCTTTACTTGTAGAACAAATGTTAGTGTCTTCCCTCCCCTAACCAGGTGTTACAAAGATTAGGCTGCATGTTAAAGATACAATTCTCCATTAGCAGAACTGTTTTGACAAAGGGAATTTTGGGGCTTCTGGTAAAGTAAAAAAAAACAAAAAAAACGCTTGCCATTAGTTGCTTTACCCTTTATTGAATATCTTTTAAAAGTGTCACCAATGTCATTATAATTTTAAATTTGAGAAATTGGTTTGGAGTTCTTCTATAATAGTCTTTCTGTAAGGATATTCAGATGGGGCACAGCAAAGTTTATCTGAAGTGTTCTAATTCACATTTATTATAGTATTTTGTTGTTACTACTTCTAAACACATCTGTCTCTGTATTTGAACTATGCTAGAGTAAACCTCATTCCTGATGAAGGAGCTTGACTTGATCTTCAATTATATGCCTGAATATCAAGAGGGTTAATTTAATATAAAATAACTGAATAAGTGCTGAGCAGTTGATTTAACTCAAGGAGTTTATGATTTATGGAAGAGTTGTAATGGAAATAGCTTGTCTTAACTCTACAGTAGAAGCATGCAGGCCATGGCTGGTTTTTGTAGCAGTGACAAGCTTGTTTGTGACCATGCCAGCAACTGATACTGTTGTCATTGAGAACTACAGTAGCAGATGCTTTAGAACATCACAAGCATCTCCATTAATCTATTGAACTAATTTAAATGCAGTTTATGAACATAATATAAATATTATTTTGTTGATATACATTGTGTGTGTGTGTACTTCATATGACTGGTATCCTGATGTGTAACCTATTTAAGCCAAAGGCCTTACATTTCACCTAACTGTAGTCCCACTGAGGTACTGAGAGTGAGACTCATCCCCCCCAGTGCCAAGTGTCTGACAGGGTGAGTTGACTTAAATAATGAGGGGGCAAAGATCAAATTTGAAAGATGATTTAAATTGTACTTCAGGAGTTCCACAAATTGATCCACATGATTTAAGCAACATGTTATTAAAAGTGTAGGGTGCAATCCCATGCATGTTTAGGCAGAAAAAAGTCCCATGACTCTCAGCATTCCCTGGCATCCTGGCTGGGGAATGGTGGGAGCTGTGGGACTCTTTTTCTGTCTGAACGTAGTATTGCAGCCTATGCCTGTTGTGAAATGAGTGATTGGCATTAGCAAACACTAGTGGCACTGATACTAGGAAAGTATCAGTCTAGGGAATTTGGTTGTTATTAATTCTCCTGTGAATTTTTTTCATTAGCTGAAAAAAACTAACTTAGTAGACAGGCATCAGAAATGAATGATCAATCATGTGTCAAAGTTAATTGACTGATTCCATGGTAACCTAGTATTTCATCTATAGGGAATTTGTTAAAATGGTAAGTTTATTCTTTAATGTTGCTCTGGGATGGATTAAAGATAAACAGTAAGGAAGAAACAATTGGGGTTCAAGGCAGTACGAGCTTTTCGACTTGTTTCTTCTGTACAATTCAGCACACTTTTATTAAAATATTATGCTTCCAGACACTCCATCTTACTCTCAAATATCAAACAGAGAGGACTTTTCCAGAACTGAATGAAAAGATTAGAATACATCACAAACTGGAATAAGAAAAGGAAAAAGCTCTCACGGCATGGATTTGAAGTATACAGGAGACATATGCATGCACATGCACCCCACATCTGAGCAGTGACAAGTTTCAGGGGGTTCCAGTGCTAACCCAGCATTCTGTTTCCTTAGAGGGAGGTCACAGGAGACTTTCAGTGTTTTTGTGATATGAGATTTATTTACACATATATACAGGCTGAGCATAAGATGGGGGTTCATAGCATTTGCTCATCAACAGATTCCTACTGTCCCTGTTTGCATGTAACAACAACGATTCAGTTCAAAAAACCCCGATGGGTTGTTGTGCCTCTTCCCCTTTTACCCTACAGCCCACAATCAGCTCCTGTGGAGCATGATGTACATACCCAGACTGCTGAGTTGTTAACCCAACAACAAACTATGGGTTAACCGCCAGTGTGGCATAGTGGTGAGAGTGTTGGACTGGGACTCGGGAGATCTGGGTACTAGTCCCCGCTTGGCCATGAAACCCACTGGATGACTTTGGGCCAGTCACTGACTCTCAGCCTAACCTACCTCACAGGGTTGTTGTGAGGATCCAATGGAGAGGAGGGATTATGTAAGCCGCCTTGGGTTCCTTGCAGGAAAAAAGGCGGGGTATAAATGTAATAAATAAATAAACCGCTGGGTTGTTTAGCCCCTAAACAACCCAGCAGTTCGGGTTCACATCACGCACCACAACCTATGAAGGAACAGATTGTAGGTTGTGGGGTAAAAGCGGAAGAGGCAATGCACCCATTTGTACACAACAACCCATTGGTTTTTAAACTGATAGGTTGTCATGTGCAAACCAGGTCAATGTCCATCAGGCAGGTAAGGGAAGCCTTAGTGCCATGGGATTTCCTGCCGTGAGCAAAGTCAATTCTCTGCCTCCTTTGCAGACCCAGTTCCAGCACAGACTGACTGTTACACACATACACAGACATAGCTTAAGTTGTTCTCATTCAAGACTCGACTAGCACATTCTTTAGGGAGTGGAGAGAGAAAGGTAAGCCTCCTTCCACTCATCTCCACCCATCACCTGTGCCTTCTTGGCCCATCCCAGCTCCCACTGAAGCATATCAGTAGAATGTTACCTGCTATCATCTGTCTATTGTCAGGTCTTTGAGAGGTATTGCTTCCAGGCATCTACACTGATACCTCTACTTACTAAAATCTTAGGATCAAGAGTTGCAGAGTTGGAAGGGATCCTGAATCTGTCTGCAGTCAGAGGCACTGGACTGTAAGGGACCCAATAAATGTCATTCAGACCAACCCCAAATGCATAACAATATATATATATATATATATATATATGTGTGTGTTGATATATTATTTGATTTATATCCCACCCTTGTTCACAAGGAGCAGAGGGTAGCCAACAGCCTATATAAAACAATATAGCACATAAAATACCATATATACCATTAAAATCATAATACTAAAATCACAAATACATAATAAAACAATAAATACAAACACAAAAAAACCTGCCATGCAGACGGGGCACTTGGACAAATAAAAATGTCCAAAAGCTTGGACAAATAAAAATGTCTTTAACTGGTGCCTAAATGACAGCAGCATGGGAGACAGTTGAATCTCCACTGTAAAGGAGTTCCATGGGTGGGGTGTGACACCACCAAGAAAGCCCTGCCATGTGTGGTAGCCTCATGGGACACGTTCCTCAAGGACCCCGCAACCAAAGCCTCCCCAGCCAATCTGAAATCCCAGGCTGGGGAAGGCAGTCTTTCAAGTACCAGGGTCCTGAGCCACTTAAGGCTTTGTACACTAGTACTAACACCTTAAATTAGGCCTGATAGCTTGCTGACAGCCAATGCAGAGATTTCAAAGCTGGTATAATATGCTCACATCTCACTGCCCCAATCAACCCATGGACAGCTTTCTACACAAGCTGCAGCTTCTGGACAGTCTTCAGGGGAATCCCTATGTAGAGAGCATTGCAATAGTCCATCAGGAAGCTACTGTTGCCATACTGTGTGTATTTTTAAAACATGCATGTGCCCTCCCTGTTTTTGTTGAATTATCCAGACTTTCTGATATTAAGTAATATTACAGTTATCTCCTTTTTATTGTTGATATCAATGGCTCTCCCTGTGTGAAACAAGGAGACGCCTGACAGCATGAGTAGTGGTCAGGGTGGAATCACCTGCTTCACCCATCCCAGAGAACCTTGAGCTTAGAAATTGAATATAAATTATAAACACATGCCTT
The DNA here is from genome assembly GCA_021292165.1 of Shinisaurus crocodilurus. Lineage (NCBI taxonomy): Eukaryota > Metazoa > Chordata > Lepidosauria > Squamata > Shinisauridae > Shinisaurus > Shinisaurus crocodilurus. The sequence continues at coordinate 77,919,909 of CM037878.1, forward strand.
TCCTGTCAGTTCAGTACAAGATGCTCTGTGTCCAGTATGTGGAAATCTGGTGCCAGGCAACATTTTTGTTCTTGTTTCCCTGTTTGCTTCCTTAGGCACTCTGCCCAGGGCCCATGTGGCTCTCTTTCCCTTTTCTATTATCAGCTTGCCCCCAAGACATTGCTATTCAAATACTGGTGAAGATGCAAGAATTTTAGGAGACAAGTTATTTCAAATTTCAAATCCTTGAAGAATAGCCATATTAGCAGCATGAAAACAAATGCTGTGTAGAATCCCAAGAGACTAACAGCTTGTTTTATCTATTTAAAATATTGCTTAACATCCCTTCATTGAAAAGATTCTAGGGTAGTATTGAAAGTGTTAATAAAACTATATAAAATGTATGGTAGAATGATTTTTTTTGGTAACAGCTTTCTCGTCAAATGCATCAAGTGAACTGAGAACATGGTGAAGATAGGTATAATGGAAGCTAAACCAAATTAACACAATGAAAACTAGAGATTTTGGAGAACACCCTGATTGCATGGCAGTACTGAGGTATAGGTTTTCATTGTAACACATTCTTAATTTATCAGACCCACTATGTGAGGGTGACTAACTTTATTTCTTTAAAGTATAAAATGAGGAATAGGAAATTATCTATACTGTCTCATTTGTCTATATTCAAAATGAAACATTGACTTTTAAAAAAGAACATATAAGTCCCCAAGATTCTATTTCTTTGGCTTTGTTCAGAAATTTACTAGGTCAGTGGGAATCTTTGCATAATGGAACACATGGATGCATTACCCTTATTCCTGCTACCCCACAGATAATTTATATGGGATATGAGCACTCCATGTAGATAATTAAATTTAAGTAATTTCCCCTTCTCTTTTAAGGTGAAAGAAATGCATAAACTGGGCATCCACATGAAGTGACTACATGGTGCATAATGATAGTTGCATGGACAAGCCTTCTCTTCCATCATGCAAAAAGACTTTAGCTGCCCAAATATGTGTTTACCCAGCCATTCTTCTTCAACCTTCCATCCTTTAAGCCATGACTGTGATTGGAGAAAGGAAGGATAGGGTTAGGTTTCTTCGCTGAGGCTAGTGATATGGGGTTTCAGAAAAAAAATTGAATTGGAAAATTTTGCTATGCAAACTGTGGTAATTTGCATCAGAATTTTTTTTTGTTTGCATCTGAAAGTTTTCTGATGCCTTGGCCTAGAGTGATCTAATTTAGTATGTTTATTTTACTTGAATTTAGTAAACAACAAAGCTTTAAAAACCTTTTAAAATTTTTTTGTCCCAATACACCACAAGTATTTGACCTGAAATATTTGAGGGGGGAAATTAAAGCATACTTAATGTGATTTACATGTTATATTATGTAGAATTTTTTTTAGGATTGTACTTGTAAAAATTTAAAGACAATAGCATGTATTTCCCTTACATTGTTTAAATTTAAGAAACCCACCCCCCCGCCAATGTACTGAAAACTGTTGATGCATTAACACAGTGTTCTCCAACCCTGGGTCCCCAGATGTTTTTGGCCTACAACTCCCAGCATGCCCCAGCCAGCGTAGCTGGCTGGGGCATGCTGGGAGTTGTAGGCCAAAAACATCTGGGGACCCAAGGTTGGAGGACACTGCACTAACACATTTAGCAACCCAAAATGATATGCTGATAACCACTCATCTACGACTTTGGAACTGCCAAGCTTGCCTAATATTGTATTTGAAATTGGCATCCATTCATGGTTACTAATGAACATATGGAATGGAAATTTTTCAGTAGAAAAATAAAGCTCTGTGGAAATGTTTCCTGTGGAAAGTTTATCATTCCACATCACTGATGGAGGCCTATGCTACATTTGCCAGCATAAGAAATTGTATTAGGGAGTGGGGTAGAAGTTGAGTGGGGAGGTGGGACAGGTGGATAAATTGGTTCAAGGATGAAGCAAAGATGACTGGGAAAGGGGGAAATGGTTGGAAAGCTCTAGACCTCAGCTATGTGATTGTATGGGCTTTTAACTGCTGATACATATAAAGCAGGGGTTCTCAACCAGGGGGGAGAATTTTAGGGTTTCCGGGGGGAATTGGGGCCACAGACTCAAACTGTTGGAATACCGATCTTTCTACAAATTGCAGTTCTACAGATTATACATAATCTTCAGGACCTCACACCTTATTGTATGGCACAAATTAAATTAAAAATAAAGTTAGATATTTCACTTGTTATCTGTGGACATATTCCATTTATATTATATTACGGTATATATTATATGCATATTATTTGTGTGGAGAGAAAGCCTGAGCACACTGCTGAACCCTGACATAGTGAACCCTGACATGTTTTCCCCTTTTTTCCGCTGTCACCCCTCTGTCTGCATAATCCCCAGCCGGGGCGCAGGAGACACAATTCTGGGCAGACCGGTTACACACAAGTCACACCTGCCACATCTGCATACCTTCAATGGGACACATTTACACTTTCCTCAAGGAAGCATATAACCTTCCGGAGGTGGAGGGGCGCAGTCTCAAATAGCTGCAAAGTACCCCAAAGTACCCAGGAGATGTCAGCACCCGAAAGGCGCCACCACCCCGTGGGGCGGAACCAGTCCACCTGACCATCAAGGGCGGGGAGGGGGTGAGGAAAGGTAGAAAAGATACGTGCCAAAGGGCAAGTGATTGTTGGGAACAAGGTGCAGGCTTGCACAGGTCAGGTCGCTAGCTCCGGCTAGGACCAAGCAACTTCCAACCCCGGGCAGGACGCCCGGCGATCGGCAAAGGAACCCGCTATGTTAGAACCTAGAATCAGAGTCTCTGGTGTCAGGTAATATTCTGCATTCGAGCAAAGCCTCCCAGAAAGCAAATTGAATACTTCTGTTTCCAATCTGAATTGACTGTTCTGTTTATACTGTGAAATTCCTGTAGTCTATTAGTTCTGCTCCATTAAACTCTTTTGTGACTGACTAGCTTGTGGCTTCCCTGTGTTTCTAAGGGGATTCCTTGTCAATTTCACTCACGGCTGAAAGTAAAGGTTTTGACAGCCATGTACAGGGCACGACTTCGGTGCTGGTTAACCCTTAAGGTGCTGAACCCGTGCAACGGACCGGGTTCTGTCTGCCACAATTTGGAATACAACTTTTGAGTCAGACAATCTTGGAACGGGGGGGGGGGAGTGACATTCTGACATATTGTGAAAAGGGTGCATGAGGCAAAAAAGGTTGAGAGCCACTGATATAAAGGTTATTATGGCTTCTGTCTCTAGCACTGTTCACATCTTCAACCATGTGAATGCATGATGGGGGAGAGGGTCAACATTGGCCCTGCCCTCCACATATTCATCTGGACCTGTGAACAGAACCTGTGCAGATACAAGTTGTAAACATGTAGGTGTTGCATGAACAATCGGGGACCCTGCAAAGTGCACTTTTATGCAGATTAACAGCCCTTCTCACTGAGAAACCACTTTTGTCAATGTTTCTCTGGACCTTCACCTTGCATGGTAAAGAAAGGATTGGGAGTATGGATACTGAATAGCATTTGTTAGCCTATTCATTGGGAAATTTCTCAGAATCTAATGTTATAAAAGAACATTATTGCGTGGCATAGTCCTTTTGTACAATATTCAAAATTTTAATTCAAAAAGTATTCAAACATTCGAGTTAGACAGGTGATCTAGTTTTTATTTTTTTTAATATCAAGATGTCTTAATATTTATTGATGGGCGTGAAGATCTTCTAGAAAGCGCTGTAGTGATATATGGGCACTATGGCTCCAAGCAATTTTGTAAAGAAAGTGTAAGCTTCTATCAAAGTAGGCTAATGTTGCATATTGCATTATTGTACAGATCTGTTGCTTGAGCCTTCCTAGAAAGTTTGGCAAGTAGATATCACATAGTAAGCTGTTATCAAATTATCGTAACTGATGGGTACTTGTCTTAGTTTACATAGCATATTGCTCTGATGATGTTGGGCCAGGTCAGCCTGAACTGAACTGTAGCATGTTTACTTTTATACACAGGAATGGAGAGTAAAGCTGTACTTAAAAGTTCATAAGTATGAAAAGCTAAAAACATAAAGGCAGAAAGTAAAAAAATCAAGTTTCCAACAAGAAATCCAATAAGACTTTTTTGTGACAACATAACTACTGCACTATTTTTAGATATAGTTGTAATAGCTTTAATCAATGTTTGTTTAAAGTATTTTATGAATAGTTCAACAGCTTAATTAATGCTTTTGGTGTAAACTTTTTTTTTATCTGTTGGCACAGTAAAACTAGTAATTTACATCTGGGATTGCATCGCATTCAGCCAATCCCTGAGCTGAATCCGGCTTGTTCAGACCATTTCTGGTGCTTCCCAAGGCAAAATGAGCTTCCCTCTGAAGCAACCAGAACAGAAGCTGGACCCTGCACATAGATTTATTGGAAAGGCAGAGAGTGTGTCTCCAAAAATAGCAGCTTTTTGCTTTTGTTTCTCTAAACAATGGAGGGAGTGGGGTTCAGTGACTGACAGTCCACCTTCTAATCATAAAGCATGTTTTACTAGGGGCTTTCTAATCACTGTGCTTTGGGGGAGGCCAAGGATTTTTCATAGATCATAGAGTTGGAAGGAGCCTACAAGGCTATCGAGTTCAACCCCCTGCTCAATGCAGGAAACTAGAGGAGGGGTCTCCCATCCAAGTAACAACCAGGCTTGCTTAGCTTTCCACACTCAGACAAGCTGAGCCAGCGTAAGCCACAGGCCTGTACGGACTGCAAGAGACCATTCTTCCAATGCCATCAGGCTTCACTATGAAGAAAGCCTTAAACTGCTTTTTAATCATCATTTTTATTGTATTTATTTATTATATTTTTCAATTCCCCATCTGGCCGGCCACAATCATTAAAATACAATAAAACACAATAAAACACAATTAAAACTACATTAAAACATAATTAAAACACAATTAAAAAATTAAGTTTTTTTTTTAAAAAACCTAACCCACCCCATATTCCTGCCTGAAAAGCCATGTTTTTAAAGCCCGGCAGAAGTTCATCAGGGATCAAGGATAACACCCTAGCCCATGCATCTATCCATCTGAAAATTTCCAGGAACCTTGTGTGAAAACACCTGGGAAGTATATGCTGTAGGTTTCAAGGCAGAGTCCTTCCCCAACCTGGTGCCCTCTAGATGTTTTGGACTTCAACTGCCATCAGCCCTAGCCAACAGTTAGGAATATTTGGAGTTGTGGTCCACAACATCTGGGGGGCACCAGGTTTGGGAAAGATGGCGTAGAGGGAAGCTGAAGTTTGTTGTTTCTTTATTCCTGGCATGCTCTTCCTTTCACAAATATATTTTAAAATGTTTTAATTATAACTCTGGAATATTCCTCTACTTCAATTAATGCACATTACCACTGTTCATGAGCCATGCATTGCCTGGTTAAAAAATTGCCACACCTCCCTCCAGCTACGGAAGGAGAAGACACACTCTCACTTGCTTTACCTGATGGAATTGCCCTGAGATTAGGCCTCAATGCAATCCTACAGCTAGATCACCGCACCCCCCATGTGACACTGACAATATTGGAGAAAGTGTTGTCAATTTCGTTCTTAAAAAAAAATTGTGCACATGAGTGCTCCCTCCCTTTTAGAGGGAGAAAACATTCTATCACCTTCTCAGAGCAGCAGAGGTAATGGTGGCAGGAAAAAGGGATGGCCAGGTGAAGTTTCTTAGGTATCTGTGAATTGTCAAGACTTTCCTCTGACTTTCTGAATAGGGAAGCAAATCTTTTTCCATAAGACTGAGAAGGATTCCACATGTACTTCTGTACAGGGAGCAGAGGTTAGAAAGTGTGGTGTGGGGATTGTGAGAGAGCTGGTTGCTTTCAGCTTTCCTTATTGTTTGTATATGACAGTAAGTAATGGTTACCCAAGATCCTAAATCATGAAGGTATATGCTGGTTTTGGGATGTGATGTACTGATCCTTTTTTGACCTTGAGTTTCTAAAATGAAAGGTGCTGGGGCTGAACCTTGCTTGCAAATCTTGCTCTCTCTGCCTTCAAAAACCTGTCAATTCCAGAGCTATAGTTACTAAGTGGTAAGGAAAAACATCCCAGAAAGTATAGCACTACTTCACATGTTTCAAGGCTGGGTCCTAGCACTGAAAACACTCAGCTTAGTCTTGGTTGAAATAAACCCTGTTCCATGGTGGCAAGGATGATGCCTGTTCAGCTTCGCCTTTGTAGAAAGTGCTTACCGGTAATTACTAAAATGAAAGGTGCTGGGGCCTAACCCTGTTTGGAAATGATGCACCCTTTGAAGCCCTTCTTCTTATTCCAAATCCATGGTCATTACTAGTGATGATGGGGGGAAAACTCACCTGATGGCTGCTAGTGGTGAGGATGGCACTATATAATCAGCTGTGTGTGTGTCTCTCTGTGGCTAGGATCTGGCATTGTTGTATGTGGGCTTTGGCATGATTTTAAAATTAAATTCAGAATGCTGTTTGTCTTGCTGAGAATCACTCATTTGTGAGGATGCTACTGGTCAGCTGCCTTGCTGGCTTTTGGGGAGCAGGAGAGGGGTACTGAAAATTGTTCTTTATACTGTTTGGGAGGTGCTTAATTGCTTTAAATCAAAAGGGCTGGTATCTGATTATACTTCCCAAACCAAAATTCATGGCTGGAAAATTCTCAGGTGCCTGGTTGATTAGTCAGCTAAAATTTAAAATAACTTGCTCCCTTGTATAAGTGAGGTGGTTGGTGTGACTGAGGGCTGGCTGTGTGGTTCATATGTGCACAGTGTGTATCTTATGTATTTGGCAAAGGTATCATGAGTAGGTATGTTTGAGCCAAGTCCTGTTCAATTAAATGGGACTAAAACCTTAAAAAGTGAGGTCAGGTTTGCACTTTCAATTTGTGGGAGGTGAAGAGAATAGAAAGATAATACAGGCCTGTGGCTCACGCTGGCTCAGCTTGTCTGAGCATGGAAAGCTAAGCAGGGTCAGGCCTAGTTATTACTTGGATGGGAGACCCCTCCTCTAGTTTCCTGCATTGAGCAGGTCGATAGCCTTGTAGACCCTTTCCAACTCTATGATCTATGAAATCTATGAAATAGACTTCTCACAGAATCAAACCAAGAACACAGAGTGAAGCCAGACAGGTGGGATCAGCCCTCTCTCTCTGACACAAATCCTGGGCAGAAGTGGAAGAGAGGGGACAAGATACCAATTCACATGTCACAGCAGCGCCATGCATGAACCACTTCACTTCTTGTAAACAACCTCCAATCGATGTGATCAGAGGTTGTCAGTGTGATGTCTGAACCCAGACTGCTGGGTTGTTTAGGGCAAAAAACCCTCAGTGGTTAACAAGAAACCCTGGGTTAGCCGCTAGGTTGTTTAGCCTTAAACAATCCAGCGGACCAGGTTCAGATGTCATGCTCACAACCTCCAGTTGCACTGAAAATAGTGAAAACTATTTTCTTGCTTTGTAACATTTTCTGTCTGCTCTACTTGTCAGCCAGGCAAGACTGCTGGTGAGTGAGAAAGAAGCTTTGTGGTTGCTGGGTTAAAATCAAAGATCTGGAAGTTGCTTGAAACTACACTGAAATCAGTTCTGTGCAGCCTCATCTATGCATGTGTACTTGAAAGCAAGTTTCACTGTGTTCACTGGGGCTTACTCCCTGGTAAGTATGAATAGGTTTGCAGCAGGCTGTTTAATTACTTGTTCACTTTTATCGCAATTACACAACTGCAATTAATACAATAAAATAAACAAGTAATTAAAGAGCTTGCCCACCAGGGAACAGGAAATTACTAATTAAATATATGATTTCAGTAATTCTAGAGCTGAAGGCATTACAAGTCATGATATAAAGGGGATGGTGAGGAGAGCTACCAATTTATTGCTGAACTAGATCCCCTCAACTGTGGGTGCTTTGTCTCTAAGTCAAGTCTAGAACTATCCCTCTCTCCCTGCAGAGCTTAGTTATGGTTGGACTCCATTCATTCACTTCCAAACAAATATCAGTATGCTTTGCCAATCTACACTGCAAAGGCTGTGGCTGCAATTTGTTGCAGAAAGGAGGGAGGGAGGGAGAAAGAAGCAAGCAAAAAAGCCACAAATTAGGTTCCAAAATGAAAATAATAATGGGAAGACCACACAGAAAACACTGGAATGTAATGATCCGGCAATTATGCCTTGATTTTCTCAGTGATAAAACAGGGTGCACAAGGGGCCAAATTCTGGGGGCGCAAATGACTCCCTGAAGATGGCGACACTGGTTCCAGCCATGTGGTGGTGGCAGCTAGTGGCAGCACTCCAGGTCCTCCTAGCCAGTGGTGGGAGCCACAGCCACATGCCCCTCTGCTGCCAGGAGAAAAGTGCATGAATTGGCAGACTAATGCCTAGCTTTGAGGGGTGCCCAGTGCACCAGAGAGCCACACCAAGCGCTCTCATGCTGGAGGGTGCCTGGCACAACTCCTCAGAGTGCCACCAGCCTGATGCCTAACTCTGAGAACCCCTCAGCTAACCACAGGGTGGGGTAGGCTCTCTGGAAAGCCTTGCAGGCAGCTTCCCCACTACAGCAAATTCTGTAGCAGAAAAGCAGCTGGTGAGGGTCTCCAGGGAGCCCATCCGGCAGTGGCCCAAACACCTTGCTATGTGGGGTCCTTATTTATAGCAAGGCATTCTGGGTGTGATGGGCTTGGAGATACTTGTGCTGCCATAGCACAGTCCATCTCCTGGGCCACCTCATCCAGAATGCCTTGGTTGGTAGGACCCTTCACAGCCAGCGAGGCAGTCAGGTGGTGGCGGCGGCCAGTGGGGAAGACAGAAGGATGAAGGATGGTGGTGACCAGGGGGGATGGGGAGAAGGAAAACAGAAGAGAGGAGGAGGAGATGGCGGCGGGCACAGGTGATGCATGGGAAAGGGAAAGAGAAGAGGAGGCAAGGAGCAGGTGGATGGCGGTGGCAGCCAGAGTGGATGGGGAAGGGAGAGAGTAGAGAAGGAAGAAGAGGAGAAGGAGGCAGCATTGCTGCTAGGAGAGAGGGAGGTGGGTGGTGGTGGTGGGTAGGTGGATGGGTGGGTGCAGAGAAGGTGAGGAGGGTGGAAGTGGCAGCAGCCACCACCATGGCAGGCAAGTGAGAAGAGAGGTTGGCAGAGGGTCTGCTTGTGAGGCACCAAATATCACCTTGTCTAGGGTGCCAAAATAGGTTGAGATGGTCTTTGTGTAAAAAGTGAATAAACAAAAGGATGGCAATTCTAGAGGAAAGGACTGTTTGAAAGTAATTCTTTTATCAGAGAGGGCAAACTGAAAGCAATAGATAAAATGATCTATCTATAAGAAGTCAGAGGAAAAATATACAAGTAAGATTTGTATTATACTATACTTACAACAAACTATATATTAAAATCAACTCTGTGTGTGTGTGTATGTGTATGTGTGTGTATGTACAGTAATACCTTGGATTGCAAGTAACTTGGTTTGAGAGCGTTTTGCAAGACAAGCAAATTTTTAAATATTTATTTAATTTTTTTTTACTTGATATACAAGCGACGTCTTGCAATACAAGTACTGTAGTACGGCTTAAATTAAAAATCTCTGTACAAATTTTTTTGGGGGGATTTCGTTTTGATATAAGAGTGTTTTGGATTACAAGCACGTTTCCGGAACGAATTATGCTCTCAATCCAAGGCATGACTGATATGCATGGGATTGTATCCAGCAATGTCTGTCCACCAGCAGCATGAGCACAGCTGGTGGAATGGATTCTTTCTCCTCCCTGCAGCCCCTGCGTGCCTTCCAGATCTGCTCCAGAGCATTCCCCAAGCCTCCAGAGCAGATTTGAGGGCCTTAGCGGGAGGGCTGCAGGGTGAAAGGAAGGAAGGAAAAGTCCCATTGCACAGCCTGTGTGTGTGTATTTATACTAGCCTTATTTGGGTGCTACTAAAGCTATTTACCTGAACTCAGTGTATTTTATTTATTTATTTATTTATTTATTATATTTATACCCTGCCTTTTTTCCTGCAAGGAACCCAAGGCGGCTTACATACCGTATTTTTCCGTCTATAAGACGCCCCCATGTATAAGACGACCCCCACTGGGCAGTTTCGCAACCGCGTGGTTCTCTCCTTGGCTTACTTCCGTGTATAAGACGACCCTCGATTTTTAGTCTAACAATTTTAGGAAAAAGTATAGTCTTATACATGGAAAAATACTGTAGTCCTCCTCCTCTCCATTTTATCCTCACAACAACCCTGTGAGGTAGGCTAGGCTGAGAGTCAGTGACTGGCCCAAAGTCACCCAGTGAGTTTCATGGCTGAGCGGGGACTAGAACCCAGATCTCCCGAGTCCCAGTCCAACACTCTAACCACTATGCCACACACATACCCTTTTCAGACATCCATGCTATATGTACAGACTCCCGGTGGGTTGAGGGGCTGACATGCTATGCCATACACAATATTGGGAGGGGCTATATAGAATGGCCCCACTGCCCAATCAGATATTCAGGTAAGTAATTTTACTAATACCTGAATATGGCGAACACCTTCCATTAATGCCAAAAGTATAATTTTAGATCCAGTTTCTAAATTAAATCCATCATTGAAATCATATCATCTCTTTCAATTTTTTATTTATTTGTTATATTTATATCCTGCCTTTCTTCCCAGGAACTCAAGGTGGTATACATGATCCTCCTCCATTTTGTCCTCACAACAACCCTGTGAGGTAGTTAGGTTGAGAGTCAGTGACTGGCCCAAAGTTATCCAGTGAGCTTCATGGCTGAGTGGGAACTAGAACCCAGGTCTCCCCAGTCCTAGTCCAGTACTTTAACCACTAGAATTCTATACTCACTTACCTGGGACTAAGAACTATTGAACACAACTGGGGCTTACTTCTGAGTCGAGATGTATAGGATTGCACTGTAACATAGTTAAATAAATTTAAATACCTTTCTTATAATATGTAATATAATATAATATGTTGTTTTATCCATTAATATCCTGTGTCATATATTTCTTTTCTGTTTCTCTATTGTTGAGTCAATATGTCTTTCCAATTTTGAGATACCAACAAATGGGCTGCAATAAACATACTACCATACCAGTTATTTTATGGCTTTTAACTGGGGTTACACTATCAAACTTACTGAAGAGAAGAACAGTAGAGTCAATTTTCACCTTGTAATTTTGTTTATACTATTAGCTACATTTGTACACATATTTTCTTACAGTACCACCAGATATGTCTGAAATTGGCTCAGTTCAGTTTATACCTCTAGCACAAATTCATAGGAAACTAATACTTTTTCTTTTGCACTCTATACTTCTCTATGTCAGTTGTTATTTTTGTAATTAAATTATGTGGTGACTTCTGCTATTATTTATGGAGTCATATTATAACACAGAAAATTATTGGCCTTTAAAAACCCTTTAAAAGGCTTGAAACTGGATACTGACACATGCCTCAGTAACGCTATGTTAAAGTGTGCCTTCACTTTGAATTGTAGAAGAAACTTTATTGATGTTTTAGGGAATATACTACTATCTTCCAGATTTTAGAATGCCTTTTATTTTCAAATGACTGCAAATCACTGAAGCAAAGAGAGTAGACAATTGACCTGTCATGCTTATTATATGAAGATTCCAGTCATGCTGTTATAACTGCTATAATGCTCAAGTGAGCTTAAAATTAATCAAATATTTATGCCCTAGTTCAGTTCTAGACACATGTAATTATGCATGACTAGTTGCACCAGGATGGAGATACACATTCAGATATGCCTCTGAGAGCCAAACCACACGTTTCTTTAAAGACATAGCTAGCAGCTACATCTTGGCTCAGCTTGTCTGAGCATGGAAAGCTAAGCAGGGTCAAGCCTGGTTATTACTTGGATGGGAGACCCCTCCTCTAGTTTCCTGCATTGAGCAGGGGGTTGGACTCGATAGCCTTGTAGGCTCCTTCCAACTCTATGATCTATGAAATCTATGAAATCTTCCACCACCTGCTTTTTCTATTCAGAAATAAGTGCCGGGGACCTGATCCAGATCAGGACCATGGTATGGGGGTTAAGGGGGATTTGGCCATTTACCCCATGGTCTGGTCTGGATCAGGGCTCCTGCGCCTGTAAATTACATTCCCCCCCCCCCCAAATGATCCATTGAAACAAATGGATTACTTTTTGGCAATTTAAATGGCAGGCACAGGGCCCCTGACCAAGACCACAGCAGGAGGCAAAGGGTCAAAGCCATCTTAATCTCCATACTGTGGTCCCAATCCAGACTATGACCCCTGCACTTTTGAGTAAAAAAGAAAAATGCATTAGCTGCTAACTATGTCTTTAAAGTAATGTGTAGTTTGACCCTAAAGAAACTGTAGTTTGAAAGTAATGCAGTATATGGGTGGGCAACAGTTGCATGTGTGTATTGCGTCATTTGTGTATTGCACCTTCAGTTTCAGATCCAGCAAATAATGGGCATACAAAAGCCGGCTTCCACAAGTGGATCTCTGAATCTGGTTTGGAGTGTTCAGCTTCTTAGCTAAATTAGGTGTAATGTGAAAGAATGGCAGTGATTTGTATTGGCAATAATACTTATAGTTTTGGCAGTAATACAGGCAGTCCCTGGGTTATGAACGTCCCTACTTACGAACAACTCATACTTAAGAACGGACCGTCATATATATAAAAATCTGAGTTAAATACAATGGTTCGTACTTACAAATGCACGTACTATACTTTGTGACATTTTGCAACACTTTGAAAACATTGCACAGCTTCTGTTCCAGCTTACGTACACATTCGACTTAAAGACAGATTTATGAATGGATCTCGTTCATAACCTGGGGACTGCCTGTACTTAAATATTAGTGTTTGCAAAAGCTTTGTCAAATCCATACTTTCCTGAACTGTTTAGGGTTCAGATTTGGATCCCTGAAACAACTTATTAAAAATACTCTGATACTTACCTGAGGAGAGTAATTATACTTTATACTGCTGTCTGGTTAGTACCGTAATTTTTCTTGTAGAAGTGTTGGGAACAGACTTCCACTGGCCCCTCACTTGGGGACAGGGAGAAGATTTGCGAGTGGGGGAGGAGAGAGGAGTCAGGTAACAGGTCAGGTTGGTCACAGGTAAAAAGGCGGGGACACAGGAAAGGGCTTATTTAGGCACCTGGGTTCCCGCCCACGGCCTCTACGCGTAGCAGATCACACTATAATGTTCTGCATTCATTTTCAGCATGCTTAAAAGAAATAGAAGCCACCATTAGTGCCATGGTCCTACCAAAGCCCAGCACCAGCCGATTTTTTAGGGAGCATGCAGTTGAATCACCTTCACTGCCTTGGGACCAGGAATTTGTTGAAATAGTGCACGCTTAGATTTTCTTGGCTCTGTGACCAGGCATATGCGGATACATCCAACAATGCGGGCAGTTCCCCAGAGAGTGGTGAGTACTACCCACACAATAACATGCCAGCATGGCCATTCACACAAACAGGCTCACCATTGAGGGTTAAAAAGACACTTTGGTTCCTACACAGTAGAGCTACAACATAACAAAGCTGGTTCCTTGACTACATAATGACTCACTCTTTGCCTAGGCGTTACTGGGTCTTCTCCAGGGCTTGCCTCGGCAGGTAGCCCTGGCCCGCGCTTCTTCACGTGCAAACCCAACAACAACAGAAACCAGAAGCCACAGCAGCAGTGTGGATTCTTCCCCCCCCTTCTTCCAGTGGCCAGTCATGATGAACTTCGCTTAGCCCAGGCAGACGAGAGGGGTGGCTCATGGCTATGCTTGCATTTGCATTGTAATTTCATACGAATCGCTGGGGCACGTAGACATCAAGATGGGGAGCCTCTGAGGTGCAGTTTGAGTTCTGAACATTTCGCATTTACAGGCCCCCAGGGTGTGTGTGTGTGTGTGTAGTGCGAGAGACACTGAAGTCCCCCCCCCCCCATATCTCATCTCCCATTAGGGGTGGCTTGTGCTGAGTGTCCATACAGGCCAGCACCCACCTCCTAAAGGGCCCCAGCCCAGTTAATTTGCCAAGGCTGGTAATTGAGGCAGAGTACATAGTCCAATCTGAAATTGATAAAGAAGTGGCAGCGGGAAGGGTTTGGGCCCATTTCCTCATGGCCCATCCCCTCCCTGCGCATATCGCCTTTGGGAATAGTTCCCAAAGAAGGCCATGGGTGAGTTTCGCATGATCCATTCCTGTGGTCCCGGGGTCTTGATGGAAGAATGCCATATTAAACCAGCATTTAAGATGCTGCCTGTCCACTCAGAGGATTTTGACCTTCTTGGGTTCTGTTTCTGGGGCAAAAAATTTATCATTCAATTGGCCTGACGGAAGGGGACGGGCCTCGAACAGGTTGTCCACTATTAGATGATTTGTTCGAAGGCCTTTTTGTGAATTGGCGTTCGATTTGGTGGTACCATTGCCTGTTTCTACACTCAATTTTTTCCTATATGGAGTTGGTACCATGGCCTGTTTCTACACTCGGTTTTTTCCTATATAGAGTTGGGATTCAGTGCAGCAGTATTCCCACCTCTTTAGCGAAAAATAGTAGACCTAATTAGGCGTATTTCTACGCCAATTACAAGGCCTGGCTGGCCATCTCAAATTGTGCTGGCAGGGTTATTGCCCCTGGTTGTGCACTATTGGCAGACCTCTTGGCTGACTCGGTTGTCCAATTTTGTGACAATCAGGCTACAGTGCAGATACTGAACACTATGTCCTCTAAGAACTCCAGAGTTATGTCCTTGTCTGGGCGCTTACGTTGCACACTTTAAAGCACAATATTCTGCTCAGAGCCTGGGGGCAGATGCAGAGAGGTCGGGCCCTGCCCCGTGGGCCTACAGTTTGCCATTCTCCTTGCCAGACGGTCTTATTTCATGACCAGTTGGGTGGAGGGTCTATCATCCTGTTACATGCGGGATCAATAACCGAGCTATGTCATGGCAGGGCTCTACACCTATTCATGGTGGGATGTGGACTTGCTGAAGGCAGTCTGTTTTGTCAGCACGATGCCTTGCCCCTTTGCACACATTTGTGGCTGGCCGTGGACTCGCTGAGGGTAGGCTGTTTTGTCGTCAAGACGGCTAGCCATTGACTAAGTCGCTTTGGTTCGGTGACGAGGTCTGCTCTTGCGGACTTGGGCCTGGCACATTTGGGTTTCTGAGCCCACTCCATGGCCTGGCACATTTGGGTTACTGAGCCCACTCCATACAGATTGGTGTTGCATCCACTGTGGGCAAACTGGGGTTTTTCTGAGGTCCCAGTCATACTGGTCCTAGGTGCGAAAATTTCCTTAATGGTACGTCAAAAATTGCCTTGATGGTACTGCCGTGTGCTGTGTTTCTCTTCCAGGTCACCGGGGTGGAGGCAGGACTGTCCGTGTGTTGATCTGTGGGCACAGTATGATTTACTGGGCGGCAGGACGAACTGCCATGTCGGGTTTCCTGGCTGTTGAGCCTTCAGCGGACGTCCAGTGGATGGGTCGCTGGAGCATGAGCTGGCAGAACCTCCTCCACACTTTGTTCCGGACTGACCAGTGTTCTTCCCCCCAGATAGCCTGGTACCCATTTTGGGGGAAGTATTGGGCTTGTCGAAAGGCAAGGCCCTGATTTTGCAGGTGTCATGCAATATGGCATACATACGGCTGGGAGTTCCTGGAGGTTGAGCCTTTGGTGGACGTCCAATGGATGGGTCGCCGCGGCATGAGATGGCAGAACCTCCTCCACACTTTGTTCCGGACTGACCAGTGTTCTTCCCCCCAGATAGCCTGGTACCCATTTTGGGGGAAGTATTGGGCTTGTCGAAAGGCAAGGCCCTGATTTTGCAGGTGTCATGCAATATGGCATACATACGGCTGGGAGTTCCTGGAGGTTGAGCCTTTGGCGGACGTCCAGTGGATGGGTCGCCGCGGCATGAGATGGCAGAACCTCCTCCACACTTTGTTCTGGATTGACCAGTGTTCTTCCCCTCCAGATGTCCTGGTCCCCATTTGGGGGGGAATGATTTGGGCTTGTCAAAGGCAAGGCCCTGATTTTGCAGGTGTCATGTGATATGGCATACATACGGCAACGATGGCTGGGAGTCCTGATCCTTGGTTGTTCATGATACCGTGTTTCAGTTGGCCCAAGGCCTTGAACAGAGCGGTTAGAAAAGTGAACGGCGAGATTTGGGGCCGTAGGAGGGATTGGGTTTTGTATTCCCCATCCCACAATATCCTTGGCCCGGAGGGAGCTGTATCGCCCAGATGGGGTTCGCCTGGATGGGGTTCACCTATCCGGTGTAGATAATGAGAATAATATTGGAGATCTGCGAAGGACCCTGCTCGCTTGTTTATCGGGCAGGTGGGGGAGATTCGACTAAGCGATAGCTTGTCTCTCTCTGTGGCGGGAAGTGCGGGATTAGGCAGTATGGCTTAAGTTTATGGTGATCATCCAGTGGCACCTTTCAAGGTGACTGACGTTTACCCAAGGCTGCCCTCGCTAATGCCCTGAGGCTTGCCAGGAGGGAGATTGGGACGTCTTTGGGGTTTTGCCTTTCTCGCCTACATTGGGTGCCTGGAGGCGT
Organism: Shinisaurus crocodilurus; assembly: GCA_021292165.1. NCBI lineage: Eukaryota > Metazoa > Chordata > Lepidosauria > Squamata > Shinisauridae > Shinisaurus > Shinisaurus crocodilurus. The sequence continues at coordinate 77,936,472 of CM037878.1, forward strand.
CAAAGTAAGGCGACGATGGTAAAGCCCTCCAGCTCCACATGGAGGGCAACTGGCTGGGGGCGGACCAACCCGCCTCCGGTGCGGTTAGGATGTATTTGTCCAAATATTGGTTTTTCCCGGCCAATGGCTGGGCTAGGTTAGTACCGCACTTCGCCCTTCACAGATCTTCAATTCAATAAATGTGGCCCTGATTTGAAACCATATACTCTGTGTCTGACTCTTCTTTATCTCACCCATACACTCGCAATTGATATTCCTCTGTTGCTCCAAATCTCTGACTGCCAAAATGACTATGGAGATGTGTATATTTTAAGGGTTTAATAAGATTGGTAGTGCTTATGAGGGATGATAGTATTTACTAAGTGGTTCAATAATTTTATCTCTGTGTGCAGTATTTATCTAGCTGTCATTTTAATTTGGTAATAGCCTTTTAAATTTCCAAATGCATATTTACATGTGATTTATACAATACATTATGATTTTATTATAAAACTAAAATTGAGAATACTGGGAAGGTCATGGAGAACATTAATAAAACTTGCAACCTTTGTGAGTGACTTGTTTAAATTTTGACCTAATTCTGAAGAAGTATGCAGTGACCTACTTCTACTCTTACTGCAAACACCAGTAAAGTATGTGTCAAGTACACTTATGCTAGATGTTGATTCTTTGTGACATGGTGAACAAACAAGAAAAAGTTGGAAAACATTCCAATTTAAAAGTTCTACTACTTTTAAATAAACAGTCTATGGGACAGGTCTAGATATTCTGGCTAACAGAAGGCGAATATCCTATTAGATTACTTACTAAAATTAACCTAAACATCATCATGGGTAGTATCCAGTGGTGGCACAGTGCTAGCTCTAATGACATTGCACTAGAATAAACCAACATTAGCTCAACATATGTATTGTGCTGCTTCAATTTCACGATATGCTTATTATCACAAATATGGTTGCCTAGAGTCCATATTTTCATTGCCTGGGTTGATATAATACTTTAAATATTAAGAGTGATTTTTTATGTTCTGTTTTATGCATTTCTTTCCATTGGTTTCTTTTTACATTGGTGTTTGAAAAAAAATGTCTCCAAGCTATGTGTATGATACAAATTCTAGTCACAGAAGTTCTTGGAATAACTTAATTATAGATTTCATAGATCATAGAGTTGGAAGGAGCCTACAAGGCTATCGAGTCCAACCCCCTGCACAATGCAGGAAACTAGAGGAGGGGTCTCCCATCCAAGTAATAACCAGGCCTGACCCTGCTTAGCTTTCCACGCTCAGACAAGCTGAGCCAGCATAGTCTCTTTTATCCCTGTAGTACTATAATTTTGAGGAAGTGCAAAGAGGCAAGTGATCAGCTAGGATGATTCAGTACTCTGCTTTTAAAGTACCGCTATATATAAAAATACAACACAACAATTGTGAACTGCAGTAATACCTTGGATTGCAAGCATAATTTGTTCCGGAACTGTGCTTGTAATCCCAAACACTCTTATATCAAAGCGAGTCTCTGGCGGGCGTGAGCAGGGCTGATTTCAGCCCGCTACGCCCGCTCGAGGCGAGCGGTTACATCCCTACCTTGTATTGCAAGACATCGCTTGTTTATCAAGTCAAAATTTATTTTAAAAATTTGCTTGTCTTGCAAAATGCTCTCAGACCAAGTTACTTGCAATCCAAGGTATTACTGTAGTGCTTGGTGATGCTTTTGACACTTTTTGATTCTCAAGTTTAATGGATTTATTTGCAGGATGGAATGACCAGAGGAGAAGCATACAAGCAGATATCACCTTATGTCAACACATATTCAAATGCAAGATTTGACTCCCTGGCCTTTGCAGTCTTGAGCAGGTGCTGAGTTCAGTCATTCCAGTGTGTGGTGCTGGGGACAACCTTTTTGTAATCTCCTGTATTTGGAGGAGTTAAATGCAACATACTTATGTGAGAGGGGAAGGATTTCTCTTTGGCCCCAAACTATGGTAACTATTAGTCAGATATGTTTTAAGTTACAGCTTGAAAATCTGGGCAGAGGGAGATAAATATATTATAAGCTTTAGTGCCCTAAAATACTTCGTGGTCTTAGGATGGATGTGCTCTGTAAACAAGTCTTTTGGAGGGATCCTAAGGCTGACCTAAGGAATTTTGCTGCCTGAGGGACAAGAACAAGATGCTGCCCCAGACGCCCCCCCTCCATTCTACATATAGAAGATGACTGGAGTGGCAGTTGAATATTACTTCAACATTTATTTATTATTTATTTATTCTATTTATACCCCGCCTTTTTTCCTGCAAGGAACCCAAGGCGGCTTGCATAATCCTCCTCCTCCTCCTCCTCCTCCTCCTCCTCTCCATTTTATCCACACAACAACCCTGTGAGGTAGGTTAGGCTGAGAGTCAGTGACTGGCCCAAAGTCACCCAGTGAGTTTCATGGCCGAGCGGGTACTAGAGCCCGGATCTCCCAAGTCCCAGTCCAACACTCATCCAACATTGGTGAGGGGAAAGCATCCTCACCACACCTGAGGGCAGCAGGCATAGCTCTGTCTTTCAACACCACACTGCTATTCTTGCTTTCCCCATGTCTGCTGTCTGAGCTGGCTCTCTCACTCTGCCTAATAGTAGGGCTGGCCCTCCATGATGGAGAGATACAAAGAACCTCAACAAGAGTGTGTAAGGTGTGGAACCTGTCTTGTTTGGTGGGGTTGGCTGTGTAATATATATTCAAATCCTAAGCATTTTCCTCATCCTTTCTAGAATGCACATATTCTAGGCAGGCAGAATATAAAGGGTCATTTGGGGTTCACAGATTGAACTGTACCCTGCGCCTGAACATTATGGTGTCATTAACCCAAACATCACTTTCCCGGCTGGGAATTATACTTCTGATCTCTGTATATATTGAATGCTTACTCACAGCTTCTGGTACCCCCTCTGTGTCTTTCTGTCACTAAACTAAAAGTCCTGCACACAGCATTCCTAACCTAAAATACCAAGCTGAAACAGTTGAACAGTTCAGGGGAGGAAAATAGGTCAGTTAGCATTCCTGAAATAACATCTCATATCATACTTCATACAGTAGAAACATAGATGACATTAATGTGATATTTGGGCCATGGGTATCAGAACTATATTTCTATTTTGTCTTAAATGCCAATACCTAATGGGAAAACCAGTGACTCGAAGGTTTATTTATGCATGTCCCCCCCCTTAATTTACAGAAAAGCAAAAAAGAATGGAGTTGAAATTGAATACACGTGAAACTGACATGGACCAGAAATAGACTGATATGTCCATCTATAGAACCTGATATGATTCACATTGACCTGGTACACACGACATGATAAGCCACACTGGGTTGTCACCATGGTTTGTTTCAGGGTAGCCTGTCGTGACTCCTGAGCCCATCACAGCGACTTCATTGTGGTTTGTCGGGAATGGCTAGGGAGCTGCCCAGCAAGAGCAGGAAAAACCACTGCCGCTCTTCAATATCTCGCTAGTGCTGCCGCCATCCTCTCTCATCTCTTGTCAGTACCCTCCACCCTGTGCTCCTAAAAATTGAGCAGAACGGACACCGGAAAGTGTCTTCAACATGTTCATAACCTTTAAACAAATTTATTTTTCAGTCTTGCGCAAGCCTGTACATTTGAAAGTCTGCAGCTATGAAATTTGCATAATTCCCCCCTCCCTGCTTTACTCCTTTGCCATGAAATGTGTGTATATTTACCAATCCCACTCACTGCTCCGCCTTGAAATTTGCATATATTTACCAATCCACCTCACTTGTCTGCCTTGAAATTTGTGTATCTTTACCGATCCCTATCACTGCTCTGCATTGAAATTTGTGTATCTTTACCAATCCACCTCACTGCTCTGCCTTGAAATATGCACATCTTTACAGATCCCCATCACTTCTCTGTAACCCATATGTATATCGGACAGCTAACGGAGACCAGTTGATGGAACAAGCATGAAGGTGGGGAGGAGGAGCCAAAAGTGGCTGGTAGCTGCAGGAGGAGCTTTTTGGGCAGGTCTACTTACTTTGATAGTACGTGAAGTAGCCTTTAAAAACAAAAAAGGTGTTTGCTAGCAAGGCAAGCGCCAAAGTGCAGGATGAAATTGACAATGATGTTGACAAGAGGGGGATATCGGTATGCTGGGCTAAATAGTGGACAGGAGGTCATACGTTCCTGCACACTTACTTACTTACTTTACTTTATTACAGTAATATGACCCAAATACTACAAGTTATTATATTATACAGCACAAATTGCACCAAGGAAATTACATGAGTACAGATAAAACAATAATTATCTTCCATGATAAAACATGCTTTGAACAAAACCATTTTCACTTATTCCCTACCATAAAAACTCTCCTTTTCATAGCAGCTAAGAAGAAGTTTGTTACTACAGAGGTGACAGTTTGGTTTTGGTCATTTAGGCAGAAAGTGACCAGCCAATCTTGAGGCATACCAGAAAACCTCCTTGGGAAAGGCAAAGTTGCTCCTGCACACTTGTGCAAGACCTCACATAATAATAAAAAGTTTGCAAATGCTATACTACGTTCATAAGGACTCAGAATATTATATGCATTTGGTGATCTGATGCAGGATGGGGGGAGTTCCCTCATGAACCAGCAACCCAGAGGACAAATTGCAGAAAGGCTGCTGATGTAGGGAATGAGGAAACAAGGATTTCTGTTGCAAAGGTGCCTGGGATATGTGCCAAGAGCAGATGGGAGGACTAGGGGGCATGCAAGCAAGCAAGCGAGCGGTGAGAGATCTTCCCCACCCTACCTGTTGGACCAGCCTCCTTCCCCCTGGCTGGCTGGCTGGCTGGCTGCAGCTGTGTTCTGCAGAGGCGTGGCCCAGCCAGCTATTTCAACAACCAGAGGACCAAAGCAGTGGCCTTGGGCAGCGGCTGAAGGGCGCTACCAAAGGGCATCGCCCGTTTGGTGCTCGTTAGGTGCCTGTTTGGGGTCTGTTATGCAGGTTGGGCTAATCCTTGTGCCAATAATTGGGGGTGAGGTGTGGACTTCAAGGTTCGGTTTAAGAAAGAGTGGTGGGAGAACACATTGAACTGAGATTTGTTGCTTGAATCAGTCTGTCTCAGCCTGCAATGGTCTTAACAGATGTTTATCTGATTTTATTGTTATAATCTTTTTATTGTCATAAATATTTTAGGTATTAGTTTTATGGATATCAGTGTTAATGATGTCTCACTCGTATTTCCAAGCTCTGATTTATCATGACATAAATCAAAGTTCTCAATACATGATTATCCCCTCTTGCACCAATTCTTTTCTTTCTCTGTTTAATACTATCTATGTTCACCTTTTCCCCACCAGAAGTGGTGATATAAGACCACATTGAGTTATTTGTTGCATTTTTGTTTGGTTTTACTCTCCTCTTACTCTTTCCCAGATGAATACTCTCACTCCTAGTAGTGACCATAACTAGTAATTAACACTACTAGTTGATACTGCCATGCAATAACACTAATGTCACCAAAAACTTAGTTAATTCCCTTAATTATCATTAACACTGATATCCATAAAACTAATACCTAAAATATTTATGACAATAAAAAAATTATAGCAATAAAATCAGATAAACATCAGTTAAGACCGTTGCAGGCTGAGACAGACTGATTCAAGCAACAAGTCTCAGTTCATTTCATTCTCCCACCACTCTTTCTTAAACCGAACCTTGAAGTTCACACCTCACCCCCAATTATTGACACAAGGATTAGCCCACCCTGCATAACAGACCCCAAACAGGCACCTAACGGGCGATGCCCTTTGGCCGCTGCCCAAGGCCGCTGCCTTGGTCCACTGGTTGTTGAAATAGCTGGCTGGGTCACGCCTCTGCAGAGCTCAGCTGCAGCCTGCCAGGGGAAGGAGGCTGGTCCAACAGGTAGGGTGGGGAAGATCTCTCACCTAGGTTTGTAAAATCGAGCCTCGCCGGGCAAAACGAGGCCGAAATTGGCCCCGCTCACGCCCGGCGAGTCCTTACCTTTTTCTTTGGGGCGGCCTGCCCTCTCCGCGGCGAGCCACTCGCGTGGCCCGTTCCGTCCCGTCGCATCACTTCCGGGACCGGAAATGATGTGACGGAACCCTGCGCAGGCGCGATGAACCCCTGTGGCGCGTTCTGCGCCTGCGCAGGGTCCTGTCGCGTCTTTTCCAGTCTTGGAAGTGACGGACGGGGCCGGAGAAGCCCGATCGAGCGGCGCGGAGAACCTCTCCGCACCGCTCAGAAAATCGAGTCGGGTCGGCACCCCCACGGAAGATCGGGTTGGAGGCGTGACCCGGCCTTGGATCCACCGCTACTCTCACCGCTTGCTTGCTTGCTTGTGTGCCCCCGACTGGAATAATTAAAGCCTATCACTTGTTCAGAAGTAAAGAGACTGTATTTTGTCCATACACATCTCTTGACAACTGAGGAAGCCAATAATTTCTTAGGAAATATGTGTACATGTCACCCTGATCCAGCATAGATCTCTGATCACAGCTCAGGTGCTGAATGAAGGGGTGGGGAGTTTTTGTTTTACACAATCCTAAGATTTTAGTAAGACATTTTTTCCCAAAAGTGAAAAACTCCTTATTTTAACTAACTGCAAATTTAATTTTGCCTTTTTAGCAAGATGTACTTGCTCCATAAGTCAGTGAAGTTTTGATTTATTTTGCTTTACAATGAAGCCAAGTATCTGGCAGAATCAAAGGCTTTAATTTAGGTACCGTGAAATTACAGATGTAAATTGTAACTATAAATTACCATACCAAAAAGAGAATTAAATATAGACTTATTTCACAACAGATACAATGTTAATTTGTTATTTGTGACTTCTACTGCCAAGTCTAGTAATGTGTTAGGAAAACTCAAAACAGGAGTAAACATAAAAAGGAACACAGTTTGGGGATACATTTTCTTACACTTACAGACTTTTATACAAATGGAAACAGCAGAAAAACCATTTGTTTTATTTGCATGAAGCATATAATTATTTCTATATGTTGCAAAGCCAGCATTATAAATCCATTCAAATAGTATAATACTGGCATGAACAGTGAATTTACTTCAGTGAGAGTGAGCAAAGTTTCCAAGTCATTTACCATATTATTGCAAATTGCAATAGCGAATAGAATTTAATAAATACATACTCATCTTTTTTGTTCCTCTTTCCCAGCACGGAACTCAATGATACCATCATTATTACGATTTTTCTGTGCCTCAGAACAGAGCGACAGGTAAAATGCTTTTAGATGTAAGAGAATACATAAATAGACTTCAGTTAAAACTGTAACTGATGCATTGTGCCATACCACCAGATATTCAGGGAAGGAAAGCTGAAGCAGAAAACCAGTACTTGAATTACAGGGAAGGGACTGAGAAGTCACAACCCGCTTACCTTTTATGATGGCCTCCTTAGCTACTGGTTTGTTTTTTAATGCTACAGGGAGGCATGATTTGGCTAAAATTAGTGGGAGTCTGGGGATAATTCTTGTGGTTTTCATAAAGGCCCCCCTAATGTTCTCCCCATAATCTGAGGACTGCAGACAACTGGTCAAAGACAGGAAAGCATATTTGACCATAATAAGCACCTTGTTGGCTAAGTTATTGATTATTTCAGCAACAGTCACTGCTACCCAAAGAGGCTATTACATGGCAAACTAATATCATAACAATAGTGAGGGAAAACATCATCAAGCTCACCAGGAACTAATACCAACCATAGGTGGAATGTGTGTGTATAAAATCCTAGATGGTCAAAGCAATTAGCCACTCTGGCAAAGCCCTCAGTTCAAACTGTGGCATCTTCAACAGCAATTGTTTATACAACTATAAAACTAACATGATTACCTCTTCATAGAGGCAAAGATTGTTGAAATAGATCATATGGGAAATGCTGAAGCCAATAAATTATTTATCTGGTTCATTAACCTACAGCAGAATCAATTATAGATTCAATTTTTCTATCAAAAGCAAAATGCAAACATAATTCTTCCTTTCATTTCCCCACCTCATTTTTGGTATTAACTAATCAGCAAAACTATTTATTTTTTATACTTCAGAATTTAATAGAGAGTAGCTAGATTTGGGAAAGTATGCCAGTGTTCTACTTGTGAAATAAAGATTGGTTTCATAGCAACAGACCCCATGTGAAACCCAGGTTCATAACTTCATTATGTATTCAAGCAACAACAAGCCTGTTAGAGGAAAAATCCTACAATAGCAAACAAAAAACAAACAAACAAAAAACCCATCAGCAATCCCTTGGTCCCAATATTTCAGAGATTGTAAAAATGTTCTCTCCATAAAATAAAGTCTGGTGAATGGTAGTCACATTAAGTTCACTGCAAGTTTACTGGCAATCCATCCATTGTTTGCTATCACAAACAAATTTAAATCAATCAATCAATTCTTTATTGCAGTCAATAGACCATTCACACAATATAATACATACATACAATACAACTAGTTAATTGAACACATGAGAGTGAGAAATCAAATATAATCTAGTGGAGATAGCCTGGTTCAGAAATTTGGCCACTTGTTCAGTGACCAACTTATCAGAGCTGCTAAGTAATAAAGTTATTAAAAATTCCGTAGGGTGCCCAGGGAAAGACCGTAAAATGGGATAAATCAGATCATTCCTGGCCCTGTGGTAAAAGCTACAAAACAATAAGACATGCTGTATAGATTCCACCTCAGAGTCGTTACATGGGCAGCATCTTTCAGAAAGTGGGATTCTGCTATATCTACCATCCAGCAGTTTAGAAGGGAGAGCATTAAATCTAGCTAATGAAAATGCTCTCCTAAATTTAGGGATCGTCAACCATCGAAAATAAGGCAGCCCCTCCTTGCTAAAAACAGCTGGTAGACCCAAGGATAGAGGAGAACAGGGCCCCTGGTGGCTCCCTGTAATTCTTGTAAATCGATGTCCAACAGCCTCTGTTTTACAATTGATTTAGCGCTAACTAATCCTCTAGATAGTAACATATCTGGGGAAAGCCCTACCGAGATGATTTTGTTCATCACGGCCTTTGACCAGGGAGAATCGAAAGAATCCGACCAGATTGTATAAACCAGGGAGTCTGTCGGGAGAGCCAGTGAAGCCAAAAGTGAATGATTGGGTCCAGGCTAGGCAATTTATCAAATGCAGTCCAGCTTCTAATTTTATTGCAGCTCCAGATACACATCTGGGGACACCAAATAATACCCTCAGGAAAAGCGATTGAATGCTCTCAAGTGGGCATTTAGAGCCCGGGAACCACAGCGGGCCCCCATATAGTATCTGTGAGATAATTTTTGCCTTAAAAACTTGGACAGCTGCTGGAAGGAATTTCCCACCCCTGGAGAAAAAAAAGCGGGTTATTGCACCCACGTTTGATTCTGCTTTAGACTTGGCGCACTTCCCCTGCACGTTCCATGAAATAGTTTCATGGAACCATATGCCCAAATATTTGAAGGTGTTCACTTGCTCAATTCTAGAGCCTCCCATAAACCATGGTAGTCTGACCTTACGCTTAGAAAAGACCAACACTTTGGACTTCCTGTGGTTAATTGTGAGGAGATTTTCAGTACAATAAGCAGAAAAACCACACAACAATCTCTTGAGGCCCAGCCTGGTCTGTGAAATCAAAACAAATTTAAATCATTTTCCATGCTAATCTGAACCCAGATTTAGGTTGATTCCAGTCTCAAGAACTCAATTAGGCACACAGAGGAGGTTGCACATGTCCAGTGGGACTTCCAAGACTCCTATCATAACAGCAGCAAAAGGTGGGGAAGGAGGGAAGGGATGTGTGTGTGAGGGGATGTGTGTGTGAGGGGTGAGGGATCTCTGGCTCATGATCTTAGACAACATTGAGAGACTAGCCTTTCATATTTTACCTACGTTTCATATATTGCAAAGTTATCAATTGGGAATTAGAAACAACTGGAGCAGAGGCAATAAAACTGCTTTTTTATATATAAAACCCCCCTCTTTAATATGTATAATAAAACTTTGCAGAAAACCTATAAAATAACAAACACCTTGATGTAGCAAACATATATTACATCAATACTATGTAGAAGAGAATCTACCTCTCAACAAGCTTCATACCAATACAATGATCTCTAAAATTAAAGAAAAATTAAATTAAAATCTTGAGGATTCAATGCTTGAGCTAACAGGTACTAACTTATAAATTTCCAAACAAATCATAGTTGGGGTATGCTGTGCAACAAAACTGGCTAGATATTTTGGACTTGGTCTGGTAATCTGGATATACAACGTTCTGCAGATTTGCCTTAATCAGAGGTTTGGATTTTCTTGAGTGTTATTGCTAAATTACGAACTCATCAACCCCCACTAATTGATCCAAGGTAAAAATCGACTTATCTGCCCAAGTCGGCCGCAAAAACATTTTCTTACCAAAACGGAATTCAATTTTTGAAAATATTTTCCAGGTATATGTAGAGGAATTCCACGTATATCATAGACAATATGAGGTATAATAGTCATCTTAAGTGTACTAACCTTACCCCACAAACTCAACTTTAGCAATGCCCTTCTATGTATATTCTGCGAGATCTCATTAATTAATTCATTCAAGTTTAGCTTAATCATTAGAGTTATATCTCTGGGAATGAGTATTCCTAAATAAGTAATAACATCTGAGCACCATCGAAATTGGCAATTAGCTAATACACTATGTGATATATTGTGCCCAATTGGTAGCAATTCAGACTTTCACCAGTTACTAAAATAGCCAGACAAATCACCAAAAGTATTAAACACCTGCATTAGAGCTGGAATAGACACATGGAGTTGCAAAATCTGCATAAGGAATTTTATCCACATAAAGATAATCTGTATAAAGAATGTTAAATTCTAAACAGTCATGCACAAAGCCGTGAATACTACTAATCTGTCTAATCTGTCTAATGGCACACACCAGGGGTTCCAAACATAAATCAAACATCAATGGAGAAAGTGGACATCCCTGTCTGTTACTCCTCCCAAGTAAAAAGAAAGCTGAAAAAAGACCGTTAGTCATAACTCTAGCTCTAGCAGTTGAATATAAAAATTTAAATCATTTAAAAAATTCAGCAGGAAAGCCAAAATTACTCAGTATAGCAAAAAAATAAATTAAAAAATCTGTCCTGAATCTCCCACCACTTAGCTCCATGGAATGACCCCAGGTTCTAGTATTATGTGAGAGTTTATGTGAAGTTTTTCTCCCTATCAACTTTGTCCACAGCATGAATAATTGTATACACCTCTACCATGTCCCCCTTACTTGCCATTTTTCTATGTCCCAAAGATTGTGACCTTTCTGTTTAGAGGAGTTATTCCAGCCCCTTGATAATGTTGGTTGCCTTTCTCTGCACCTTGAGGTGTGTTGACCAGAACCACTCACAGTATTGAGTGGTCACACTACAGATTTGTATATGGGCATTTTGATATTAGAAGTTTTTGATTTCTTTCCTAATGAGTGTGTGAGGCATCCAAGAAAATATTGAGGCTAAACTGTAGATCATGATGTTTATGCAAGCTTATTTTCCTATATCTATATGGAATAGCCAAATATTTTAAATCTGAAATTTGCTGGAGCCATTAGAGAAACAGTGTTAGGACACAATTAACATTTGAATAGTGAACTTCTGTCCCAGGCCCTTCTCTAGAACAGAGAAGAGGGGAAAAAGGTTATTTGCCTTCTTTGTGCAGTGGTGTAGAGGTAAATTTTGAAGTGCAGGCGCGCATCATAACTGTCCCCATAGCCACGCCCCCGAGTATTGTCCAAAAATGCAGGCAGCTGTGTTGATCCTAGGGATGTCAGAGAAATCCACAAAGGATTCAAATGAGTTCAGATTTCTATGAATCCAACCTGCAGATTCTGAAGCAGACCACCTTTTTCTGAATTACATGGATTCTGTGGACTTGCAGACACATTTTTCACTTTCGGGGGGGGGGGGATTTGTGCTAATCCTTTGTGCTAATACCCATTAACACTAATTCACATTAACTAAGGTGCATTAGTGCTAATCAGCATTAACGAATGTGGATTGGCACATTTGAGCAGGTGTGCATTGGTACAAATGCACACTGGCACTAATGCACACTTGTGCTAATGTGAATTAGCACAAGTAGAATGAAATTCTGGTAAAAAAAATATATGATTCTGTCAATGTGCGGATGATGGAATGAAAAATGCCTGACAATCCCCGAAACACAGAGAATGGATTAAACAAAATCTGTACATCCCTAGAACCAGTTCTAGTAATTTTCATGAAGAACAGGTGTTTCATAAAGCTGTTGGGTCTTAACCGCCCATTCAATATAGGCCTCTGCAACGTTGAGGCTCACAACTATATATTGCTGTTGAGAAAATTCATCCCGTCCCCCACCCAGCTACTGTGAGGATTTCAGCTAAGATCAGAGGAAATTGGGAATTTTGAGGTGGGTGGCAATTGATGTCAGCATCTCTGCTAATCAATCATTGCTGGGGCTGCTCCACTATACCATTGCCTTTGTGACATGCTCTCTCAAGAACTGTGAGGGTGTGTGCGTGTGCGTGCGCGCATGCACTCTACCTGCTGAAAAGCTGCAGCCACTGGCCTGGACTGAGGAAGAGGTTAATGAGGGAATTTATCACATGTTTCCTATCTTATATTGCCAAAGATTTTATTTCCTAACAGAGCTGACTCTGTGCCTCTAACACAGTGTTCTCCAACCTTGGGTCCCCAGATGTTTTTGGCCTACAACTCCCAGCATGCCCCAGCCAGGAGAACACTGCTCTAACAGGTGAGATACAGTGTCAGAAGGAAATGCAAGAAACTTCCCCTTCTCTCTGAAGCTCCATATTTGGGAGTGTGGGGTGGGTGGGTAAGCTTCACCTGTTGAATTTGTGCCAATCCTGACCATTTTAAAACAAAAAGATTGCCCTGCAAGCACTGATCCCCCCTCCCCCCGAAAAACACCAGATATCAACAATTAAGGGTTTAAGTAAGGTTAAAAAAATATTACAAAAGCCACAAAATATTATAAAATAATATATAATGTAATAATTATAATATATAAGATATTATATAATTCTAGAAAAGTCATCCTAGCTCTGGTGCTGCTGCTGCTACCTCTTCTTCTAGCAAGCAGCAGCATTTCACAATTCTTCTTCGTGGTCTCTGTGCATCACACATATGGGCTCTGCGCCTGCGCTGAGCTAGCCTTGGAAGATTCTTTAGCTGAGGCGGAATGGGCGGGAACCCCTCCCCCACGGTGCTCGCTCCTAGCACGGTTCCCGCCCATTCCCTCAGTTCCTTTTCGACCGCTATTGCGACCGGCAGCTCTTGAAAGGTTCTCCAGGAGTTTACTCCTCTAGCGAACGGCTGAGTAGATTACTATTTTCCTTGTTCACCTGTCTCCCCCCCTTCATTCTTCACTCTCTTATAAAAAAATATTTTTTAAAAAAATTATACCTCTTAGTTAATCTTCCTTCTGACTTTCCCCCCTGGAACGATGGCCCTTAAGGCCCCGTTCAGAAAGTGCATCGACTGTGGCGCAAAGCTACCCCCAGCGGATGGGCATGACTTGTGCCTCTTATGCCTGGGGCAAGAACACATCGTAGAGACTTGCCGCCATTGTAAAAAGTTCACAAAAGTGACTAGGAAACAGCGGGCATTAAAACTCAAAACCTCGTTGTGGCAGCAAACCCTCTCGGCGGCTGGCCCTTCTCTCCCGCACGCCACAACTTCGAAGAAACCTTCTCCCTCGACTGTAAAAGTCACCGGGCAAGAGGACGACCAAACTCAAAAGAAAAACTCTCACAAGGGTCCCAAAGGGGAAAAACCCAAAAAGAAACCAAAAACCCTATCACCGATTGGGTCGGTAACATCAAAAAAACAGGAGACCACCAAAACCGTCCCCGTCTTCAGCTAAATGCTCGACATCGATACATAAAGAGTTATCGACACCGAGGATCATCGAACTGGACACAGCGATAGATCGGGCAGAGTCTATCTCAGACGGAGAAATTTTAGACTCCCTGACAAAGACGGCTCAATCGCAACACTCCACCTCACCTAAGAGGGGAGAGGAGCCTCAGTCGAAATCTCCGGAACAACGCAGTCGGTCTGGATCGCAGACGTCCAAGAGACACTCTATACGATCCAAAGACGACTTCACCTACCGGGCGCGAGAGGACAGTGCGGCACGACGTCGATCGCCTCGACATCGATCGCCTCGATGCCGAAGAGACCACAGGTCTCACAGTACTCGTCCAGATAGCTCATCCGGAGATGAGACTACTCAACGTAGTAGACAGCACGCTGGAGCGGAAAAACCGGCAGCTGCCAGCAGCCCAGGACGCCGAGTTGCTCCCAACATCGAAAATCCCCGCCATCGACACTCATCAGTCGACACCGAGGGCTCTCGCCGTCGGAACCTAAAGCACGACGTCGAGTACCGCCGTCGCCGCAGCCCCTCCCTCGATGTCGAACGACGCTACCGCAGTCCTTCCTATGGTGCCGAACGTCGCCGCCGAAGGGCTTCGGCCGACACCGAGCGCAGTCCTTCCTATGGTGCCGAACGTCGCCACCGAAGGACTTCGGCCGACACCGAATACCGCACTCGCCCGGCCCTTTCGCCCGACATTGACCGACGTCGCCATCGAAGACGCTCACTCGATGCCGACCACCGCCCCCGCAGATCGCGAAGCCACTCAACCGACGCCGACAAACATCGCCGTCGAAATGTTAAATACCAACAGAAGGTGTCACCGCGCACCATCGACCGACGGCGCCGAAGCGCCTCCTCTGACAGTGTACATCGACATGGAGTCTCTCACCAAGGGGATCGCCATCGATGTCGAACACCACCCATCGATGCCGAACGGCGCCACGACTCCCCCTATATCGATCGCCCTCGGCGTCGAAGCTCATCTCCCGATGTCGACCGGCACAAACGCAGAGGTACGACACGTAGTAGGAGTCCCCTTGAGCGATACTACCACACCGCTCAAACTGTATGAGGCACTAGCCCACGAAAGGGAAAACATGCTGTGAGTTCAAAAAATCACCATTCTACAACTCAAGCATCCCCAAGGAAGGCCTTATGTAAAAAGAAGCACCTGGAAAAACCAGCTCCATCAAAAGACATAGACCCAGAGTCTTCGTTGGATTTACCGTACTCAGACTCAGACTCCGCATTGTCAGGCCCCCTCGAGTCGTCTCCAGGTCGAATCGAGGGCGGCAGTATCACCTTCAGAAGACCTTGGGACTTTTGCTGACCACGTGCTGAGAATGACAGCATCCCTGGGGATAGAAACTGTCATTGAGTCACCTGACGATGACGACCCAGTGTACAACATGATGCAATCGACGCAAACATCGCCAGCACTGGTACCTTACCTACCGGCACTACTGAAAGTCGTCAAGAATACCTGGAACAAACCAGCAATAATTCCTCCAACGGGCAAGAGACTGGAATTGCTTTATCGTGTGCGTAAAGAGGATGCCCAATTTCTCTTCACCCATCCAGCTCCGAATTCTATTATAGTGGAGTCTGCCCAATCCACCTCGAGTAAAATACACACCACACCGGTGGATCAGGAGGGCAAAAAGCTGGACGCCTGCGCCAGACGCGTATATTCATCCAGCGCCTTAGGACTCCGAGTCTCAAATTACCAGGCAATAATGGCAAGGTACCAGCATTTCCTGACGGAAAAGCTGGGCAACCTATGCGAAGACCTATCGGAAGAAAAAAGACAGCTGGCACGGGTGCTGCAGGCGGAGGCCCTGAGCATGGCAACACTCCAAATGAACAACGCTAGACACCAAACGGACTGCCACGCGAGGGCACTTATCAGCTCGGTGGCACTCCGCAGACACACTTGGCTCCGCTCAACACTACTGAACACGGAAGCGAGAGCACGTATAGAGAACCTACCGTTCGACGGTGAGGGACTCTTTAACACCAAAACTGATGACTCCCTCGATGCGGCGCAGAAAGCGAAGGTCACAGCACAAAAGATGGGGCTTAATGTAGCGCCAAGACAGAGATACAAAACTAAACAGTGGACAAAGTTCCAGCCAGCAACGCCGTTCTGGCCGCGCTTCCCACAAAAAAGTCAAGACTTGCGGGTACGAGACCGCCAGCCCTCTGGATCAAGGAGGCCTTTCCAACCCAAGTACCAAGGCCCAAGGAAGGGCAACTCTTTCGGCAAGCGGCGTCTTTGACTTAGCACGAACTGAGACATACTTACTGGACATGACTCAAACACCGGACAGGACAAAACCACCGATTGTGACAACCCCACAAGATCCATCAAAAATGTCGGATACAATTACCCTATTTATGGACAGACTAGCCACTTACCTTCCATTGTGGCACTCTATTACGACGGACCGCTGGGTCCTCAACATCATCCAACACGGGTACCAGATTGAATTCGATGTCCTCCCCCCCTTTCTCGGCATCACTACCACACAGCCCACTCCACCATTACTGGAGGAGGTGGACTCTCTGTTGCAGAAGGGCGCCATCCAGCCTGTCCACCCACACCACCTCCAGGAGGGGCTCTATTCTCGGTACTTCACAGTGTCGAAAAAGGGAGGAGGACTTTGCCCGATCTTGGACCTCCGACTTGTCAACTTCTTCATAACAGCAAAGAAGTTCAGAATGGTCACCATCCAGTCGATACTGCCTTTACTTCGCGAGACGGATTGGTTTGCGTCAATAGACCTGCAAGACGCATACTTCCACATCGCCATTCACCAAGACAGTCGGAAGTACCTGCGGTTCAAGATAGGGGACGAGGCCTATCAATTCGTAGTCCTCCCCTTCGGCCTCTCCACTGCACCGAGAGTATTACTTCATGCATTCATAGTATCTGCTTCTTCTCATTCTGCCCCTGCTTTTCTTTCCGTTCTGCAAGCGCACCTTCCCATTCTGCAAGTTATACTGCCTGCTTCTCTTGCACCTTCCTGGACTGCCTTTTGGAAGGACTTCAGCTTGCCTTTCTGTCCTACAAAGGCCTGTCTTTGTCAGACACCTCTGCCCCACCAGTTCATTGCAGGAAAAAAAAAGCCAGCCTTATTAAGATCCAGATCCTCCTCCCACTCCGAAAGAGACTGAAGATGGAGTGGGACATAGAATCCCCTCAGTGTGCTACAGCCATCTTTCTCATATACAGCTAGGAAATACTGCTGTGTTTCAACTGCAGGTTTCCCTTAGTGATACATATTTTATTACAATATCCAGACAATTCTAAGAATTACTTTTATTTGATGTATTACCATAATGTCTTATCATTGTAGATGTATTTGATGTGTTACAGATGTTGTGACATGTATCACATTCACCAGCTGTGGCACATTGTTTACACATGGAAGGAACAGAATGGCTGGTAAACAAGTTTGTTATGTCTTTCTATGAATCTCGTGCTTTCGCAGGGGTTACTAGAGTGTACCATACACTCATTCCCATACTCTCTATGGGAAACAGTATGAGCCTGTCACATGGTTTGTATGTTCTGGTAACGTACTGACTTGTTGTTTTTCTGTCTGAAGCCATTTTAGAGAGATGCTGAACTTCTCTCTTTCTCTCTTGTCTTCTGACTAGTGCTTGCTGGACTAATGCAATCATGTAACGTCTTTGTTCAGTGGAGTAAACCTCAACTTGCTCCACTGGATTAAATGCTTGCTATGCATTGTACTCTGCACATGGACTGTAACTAGGAAATGTATACCCTGTAGCATATACTTTGCTATTCAAATAAACAGGTAGCTAAATAGACCTGTGGAGTTTACAGAGTTATTTCCTTGCTACTTGAAGTAATCCGCAAACGGAGGAAGCTGGGCTGGTGTCAGATTACAGGGAGCTGGCTGACAACCGAAACGCTGGAAAAAATATGGTCTGGTTCCCCTTTAAAGCTAGGAGATAGGTAAAATGTAATTTTCACTGATGTATACCCACAAACCTTGAAACAAAGAAGAGAACTGAGTTTTTTGGCATTGTGTTTAAGAAAAAGAAAAATTAGATACAGGTGAATTCTTTTTAGTTTGAATGGGTTTATACATAAAGACTGGGTTGCAGTTCAAAATATTGAAGAGGCAAGGCAACTACTTCAAATATTGTGGTAAATTTAAAGAGAAGCAGATAAATCAGAATAGAATGTGAAATAGGCAATCCCATCTCTTTATCCTCATCTTTTAAAATATAGTTTGGATTTTAATTGTTTGGGGAAATGGATTCCATAAAGTTTTTTTTCCCCTCCTGTGAACGTATGAGGCATAAGGGGGAAAAAACTATTTGCCAAGTAGAATGCAGGGTATGTTATCAGTCTGAATTCTCATTCTTGGAGTTGGCCAAGTTGAATAGGCAGCCTTCTCCTCTGCTGCCTCCATCCTCCTCTCCTACAATATAACATATATCCTACACCCAGCTCCCCCAGCCTGGTGCCCTCCACATGTGTTGGGCTACAGATCCCATCAATGCCATGCTGGCTGGGAATGATGGGAACTGTTGTCCAACACATTTGAAAAGCATCAGATTGGGAAAGGGTGCCATACAATCTTCTTTAAAATAAAACCATGGGAGAGAAGAACAACATGGATGTCCCTCTGGAGCAAGTCTATTCTTTTCTCTCCACCCCACCTTTCCATGTTTCCCCCTCTTCCATCTACCGTATGTGAGCAGGATAACAAGCAAAGTAGAGAGTGCACTATAACTGACTTGAAACAATACTGAACAATGAATAAAATCTGGTGGGGATATGTATTGATCAATCTAGAAAGCTTCATTTTCCCTTGAATAGTTTGCCCTTTCACAACAATCTTGCAATACATTTAAGGAATCTCTTCTGAACCATTGTTTACACAATTTAAAATACTCCTATGGGATGAGAACAAAGCAATCCAGAATAATTAAAAATGAGACACTGAGTTTTATTCTCTAATTCAATCTCCATCCCTCTCCCAATTGTTGTATATTGAAATACATTCCATAGTTACTGTATGGATTTTCCCCTTGCAATCTATACATTTTTTATTTTATTTATTTATTATATTTCTACCCCGCCTTTTTTCCTGCAAGGAACCCAAGGCGGCTTACACAATCCTCCTCCTCCTCTCCATTTGTAACAAAACAGATTTATCCAAGACAGATGTTTGTTGACCTGAACTTTTTACCAAAGACAGACAGCTTATTCCAAATAAAAAACAATGTCATTCAATCTGTATTCCAGGCTATGTTTCAGCATAAAATGACATCCAATTGAATTTGGCTATTGGTCTATTTAGGTACGCACCCTATGGCTGTGTCTGCAGCCTCCAGCTGTTGTCACTCAGAAGTGGCAAGCAGGAAGCACCTCAAGAATTACCTTACCACTGAGAGCAGAAACTGAAATCATGCCACACGTGAGATTCAGTAATGATCACACCAGCAATTACTGTTCTAAACCACATTGTGGGAGACCTTTTTAGATCCAAAAGACAATATAGAGGCTTTAAAAAATAATAATAAATTAAAACAAGCACAACTTACTTGTTGCTCTCAGTGTGTGCAAACAACTTTCAGAATGATTTCTCTGCAATCAAGGGGAAATTCTACCATTGCTTTTAATGTGGCAAGCCACAGTACAGTAAATTGTGATCTACAAATAAATAGAACATGAACATGAGATGCAAATAAAGCACTTGAAATCAGCCCAAATCTCTTTAATGAGTCATTGTGCCGAGACAGCGGGTGCTTCCAGACAGAGGGCTTTAGCACTGCCAATTAAAAGGCATTGCACAGCTGTTCTGTCTTTCCCTCCTGAACAGTTTTTGTAGGAAGAAACTAGAGAAAAGCAGCAGTGGGAAAACATGGGCAGGTTACAAATTGAAGACCACGATGTCTGAACCCCTTGAAAAATTCTGTGAATGAGGTACAGCGATTGCACAACAGAAGTCTCATCTGGAAGCACCCCAGAAGCTCATAGGTGTAATTAAGTTAGCACAAATGTAAGGGAAGTTGCCTGCTCATCTTGACAGTTGAACCGAACCCCATCTATAGCACAGGAGCTGCCAGTACTACTGGACATGAACTTTGCATATCATATGCTGATTTGAGTGGGTAAATGAGTGTTTTTCCCATGCATTGATTAAACTCAAGACTTTAGATAACACATATTGACCTGATTCGCACATCACGCTAAGCCATGGTGGGTTATTACCATGGGTGGCTGCAGGTGGCTTAGTGTGACGTCTGAACCGGGAGTAGTTTCTCTGTCATGGGTTGTTTTTTTTGCAAACAAGCCACCCTGAGAACCCATGGCTTTTAGTAGGGTTGTTCAAGGTGGCTTGTTCTCAGGATGGCTTTTTGTCATGTCCAAATATGTGCTTGCAGTGGCTGGAAGGGCTAAGAGGGACTAATGGTTAGAGAGCCGGATGGCAAGAGCAGCGAAAACCCGTTGCTCCTCGCAATCTTGCTAGTGCTGCTATTCTACCTCATCCCTTCTCAGTGCCCTCTGCCCCATGCTTCTTAAAATTGACAAGAAAGGATACTGGAGAGTGTCCCAAACACATTGGCATTTTTTTCTGGTCCTGCGCAAGTACGCAGGAGTGAATATCTACTGCTAGGAAATTTGCACAATGCTCCCCTTATTTTTATTCCTCTGCCTTGAAATTTGCACAATTTCCCCCTCTGTTTTACTGCTGTGCCATGACATTTGCATATGTTTAGCAATCCTACTTGCTGCTCTGTTACCCATATATATATATATATATGTGACAGCAAGCAATGGAAATCAGTGGAGGGAAGTGACAAGCACGAAGGGCAGGGGGAGCCAAAAGCAGCTGGCTACTACAGGAGAGAATGAGATTTAGGGGAGGGTGTTCTTGCTTCAGTGAAGCAGCCTTTTAAAAAAGGTGTTCATTAGCTAAAGTGCTGAAGTGGAGGATGAAATTGACAAGGATATTGAGAAGAGGGGGACATCAGTATACTGGGCTCAATGGTGGACAGGCAGTCTTGCACACTTGTGCAAGATCCCAGGAAAAAAAATGTGAATGCGTTCCCGTGTTCATAAGGGTTCAGAAATTCCTTTGTCAATCTGATGCTGGAGGGGGGCAACCCCAGTGAACCAATTGCAGAAAGGATGCTGATGAAAGGGAAAAGGAAACAATGGACTTGTAGCCATTGATAGCTTTATCCTCCATGAATTTGTCCAATCCCCTTTTAAAGCCATCCAGGTTGACAGCCATCACTACATCTTGCGGAAGTGAATTCCATAGTTTATGTGATGTGTGAAGAAGTACTTCCCCTTTATCTGTCCTGAATTTCCTACCATTCAGCTCCTTTGGATGACCCCGAGTTCTAATATTATGTGATGGGGAAAAATGTCTACCAATGCATTTTCTCCATACCATGCATTTTCTTTTTACACCTCTGTCATGCAGTGGTGGTTGGTGCCCATTGGGACTGGTGGAGCAGAAGGTGGGCAGCTAACCATAGGCTGAACAAAGAGATACGCTCCACAAAGGGCAAACTGAGGCATGCAAGTTAACTTCAAGAGGATGAGTTCAAAGCAAAGGGTTGCTGGTGGTGTTTCTGACTCATTCAGCAACAAAATAAAGCATTCCTTTAAACTCATATTTTTCTGCTCCATCAGCAACCCATCACACATGGTTTGTTGTTGGATTAACTCTAGGTTGTTTAACCCGTAAACAACCTAAAGTTTTGGGTTTGGACATCATGATAAGTCAGGAATGGGGCATTCTTGGGTTGCTGATTAAAAGCAAAAGCAATGAGCATGCAGGAGGCAGTGCACTCACTTACTGCTGCTTGATCCAGACAATTTCTGAGTTAAACAACCCAGGAATTATCATGACATGCAAACCGGGTCCTAGTGTTGTCTTGAAGATGGAGATTGTAGGGTATTATATTATAGTGGTTCTAAGAGAATCTGGGAAATATACTCCCCGCCCCGCTCTTGCTAAGTGTCCATTATTTTGAAAGATTTTCCTTATTCTAGAACCTTAGACCTACTCAATCTGGTGAGTGTTTTCTAAATCAGATATCATAGCTCTCAGATGTCTTTTATTTTTGAAATGTTGACTAGATTACCCCAGATATTTAAACTTTCCTTTGGAGCAATTCATTTGCTAGTTCTCATCATTCTATTCCCATCTCCTGTCATTTAGATTGGCACTATTTAAGGCACCATCTGTGATGCAGCAGACAGCAGTACAAAATTCCTTGAAAAACAGAGTACAATGCAAGATGATCTGTGCTCTCATTTCTCCTGAAACCATGCAGCTGGACTGTTTAAACAATGGCGGTAGTGAAGATTCTTTGGTCATTTTCATGCAACCAGTGTCTTACAAAACAAATGCGTGGCAGGTCCATGGGATGGGTCAGAAGGACCATTCATCAGACAGAAGGAGGGAATCTTTGGATCAAACCCTAGTATGGGCACAATTTACGAGGGACATCTGGTTAGGAAGTTGCAGAAAGGCACAAGCCAGTTCTTCTTCGTGGTCTCTGTGCATCACACATATGGGATCTGCTCGTGCGCGGAGGCCGCTTCGGGAAGATTCTAAAGCTGAGGTAAATTTTGGGCAGGAACCCCTCCCCCCTTGCATCTCCTTTACGCGGGTTCCCGCCCTCTCCCTCAGTTCCTCTTCGACCGCCATCGCGTGTGGCTGTTTCTTCGATTCTACTATAGAATCCAACTACAAACTGAGATTTCTTCAGATCTTTCCCCCCCGTTTCGTCGTGGGATCTTTCAATATCGCCGATTATGGCTCCAAAAGCCCTCTTCCGCAAATGCGTAAGGTGCGGGACAAAGCTTCCTCCGGCGGACGGGCACTCACTTTGTCTTTCCTGCCTTGGAGAAGGCCATAACGTGGACGCTTGTCATCATTGCCAAGCGTTCACAAAACAAGCGAGGAAGCACAGGGCGGACAAATTGACGGCGATTCTTTACAAGAGGGTCCTCCAACCGCCCGCGGAAAAGCCTATCCCTTTGGCAAGGCCTAGTACGCTGCCTTCACACACGGTCTCCTCAGCGGACGCTCAGGAGGCCTACATGGCCACAATTATATCAAAAAGCAAGGCCAAGAAGGCTCGCAGAGAGAAAGAGGAGGCAAAAAGAAAGAGCAAGGAACGGAAGGAAAAAGCGAGGAGACTAGCAAAAAAATTGGCCTCGTCGCTCTCGGGATCGAGATCGACGCTAGCTCCGGATTCGACGGATGTCGAGACCGCTGAACGCCCGGCTGGGCTCAGATCTCCTCCTGCTACGGCTCCCTCGGGCTCGAGGGACCCACTGCCTTGCTCCACGCCGAAAGCTCCTTCGGGCTCGAAGGAAGCTGGCCAAGCCCTCTCGTTCTCGGATGGTGAGATCATGGACTCGCCTTCGGATTCGAGGCCCCTGGCACAGACCTCTGCTCTGCTGGCCCTCGCCTCTCCGGTTCGTGAAGTACGGGCTCGTACCCCACGGACTCGGTCCAGATCACTCGAGATCGAGGAGGTGTTGATCACCCGGGACCGGGCATCATCCAGATCTTCCGCCTCACATAGATCGCGAGACCCCCCACGATACAGGGAGAGGTCTCACGATTCGAGGGACTCGAGATACTCTTTGGCATCCCGCGACAGCTACCGTCGTGGACGCTCCCCTGTGTCTGAATACAGATACCAGACAAGGGTTTACCGGTCCCGAGAAAGGTCGCCACTCTGGAGTCGGACCCCACCAAGGCGGGAGAGGGCACGTTCGAGCCCCAGGAGATCCCCTCCGACTCGACTCTTGGCCCTCCCATCACAAGGTGGAGGAAGAGAGGACCAGCTAACAACATTTTCGTTGGAAGCTGTATCCCGCTCCCGTAGGTCATCGACTCCGGGGTCTCCCCTAACGAACTCGGACTCGATCGTTTCTCTCTCACCGTCTTCCACGTCTCCAGACCAGAATGTCTCCACTCAGGCCGCGGTATCCCCTTCTGAGGATATGGGCACCTTCCAGGAACAAATCTTTCGGATGGCCCAGGCCCTCGGTCTAGAGACGACGGTTGAGGAGAAGAAAGCAGTCAACCCCCTCTTTGATGCTGTTTCGAAATCTCCTTCGGGTCCGACATTGCTGCCAATCACTCCGACGATGCTGGAGACAGTACAGGGATCATGGAGCTCCCCATCCACAGCTCCCGCTGCGGCAAAGCGCCTTGATGCACTCTACAAAATCAGGCCAGACACAGCCAAGTTTCTCTTCTCTCACCCAACCCCGAATTCAATGATAGTGGAGTCAGCACAGTCCAGGTCGGGCAAGCAACACTCCACTCCGTCAGACCCCGAAGGAAAAAGGTTAGACAACTTCGGACGAAGAGTCTACACCTCGAGCGCCCTGGGGATCCGGGTCGCCGGGTACCAAGCTACGATGGCTAGGTACCTGTTTTTCCTTTGGGAGAAAATGAGCGGGCTGATAGACTATCTACCGGATGAGAAGAGAGACTTGGCCAGGGTTTTCCAGGCCGAAGCGACAAACACCTCCAGGCAGCAGATTCACACTGCCAGACATCAAGGGGACTGTCATGGGAGATCCCTGGTGAGTGCAGTTGCCCTATGCCGGCACGCTTGGCTACGGTCCTCAACATTGACAACAGAGGCTAAGGCCAAAATCGAGAACCTGCCCTTCAACGGAGTTGGCCTCTTTAACGACAAAACAGACGACTCCCTCGATGCGGTTCAGAAAGCCCGGGTGAATGCAAGAAAGATGGGCCTCCTTCCGCTACCATCTTCTAAACCATTCAGACGCCGTAGGTGGGCACCATATCCGCCCCCAATAGCTCCGGCCCAGCAAGGACAGCAACAACAGCAGTGGCAGGACAGTCGTTCTCGTCCACAGCAGTCCCGGGCACCGAACCGTCAGTACCAGCAGCAACGGTACCGGGGCTCCCGTAAAGGAGGCGACTTTCAAAGGCGACGGGTTTGATGCGACCCAAGGCACGACCGACACCTCGACTCCCATCCTTCCGACTCCGATCCTTCCGGCTCGACCTCAGTTTGGAACTCGACTATCCCTCTTCCTACCATCATGGAAGAAAATTACCACCAATCATTAGGTTCTGAGCATTATCCAGCATGGCTACAGGATCGAGTTCGACTCTCTCCCACCTTTTCTTGGCATCCGCACCACGCAGCCGTCCCTGGCGCTGCGGGAGGAGGTCGATTCCTTGTTGCTCAAAAGGGCCATCGAGATGGTTCCTTCACACCTTGCACAGGATGGCCTTTACTCCAGATATTTCACGATGTCAAAGAAGGACGGAGGACTCCGACCGATCCTGGACCTTCGTTCAGTGAACTTCTACATTCCACCCAAGAAGTTCAGGATGGTCACTCTCCAGTCGATCTTGCCTCTCCTCCACAAGACCGACTGGTTTGCATCCATCGATCTCCAGGATGCCTACTTCCACATAGGGATCCATCGAGACAGCCAAAAATACCTGAGGTTCAAGATCGGATCCGATACCTACCAGTTCAAGGTACTCCCATTCGGACTCTCGACGGCACCGAGGGTTTTTACCAAGTGTATGACAGTGGTTTGCGCTGCGCTTCGAACTCAAGGGGTGACACTCTACCCTTACCTGGACGATAGGCTCATCGTAGCACCCTCTGCTCAGGAGCTTCGGAGCGCTGTCTGCCTGACCACCGACACTTTGAACACTCTCGGACTCTGCCTCAACACAAAGAAGTCCACACTCTTTCCAACTCAAAGGATCCAATTCATCGGAGCATTCTTAGACGCTACTGTCGGTTGCGCCTTTCTACCGAAAGACAGAACTCTAAAAATACTTACCCTCGCCTCGAAATTACACAAGGCGACCTCGTGCACAGCCTATTCGATTCAACAGCTCCTCGGCCTCATGGCCTCG
Source organism: Shinisaurus crocodilurus (assembly GCA_021292165.1). NCBI lineage: Eukaryota > Metazoa > Chordata > Lepidosauria > Squamata > Shinisauridae > Shinisaurus > Shinisaurus crocodilurus. The sequence goes on from CM037878.1 coordinate 77,962,353, forward strand.
GCCATATCGGTCGTTCCTCTCGCTCGACTTCACATGCTCCAGCTCCAAAACTGGTTCATAAGGTCGTTCGATTCCGAGATGAATGCACATCGAGCCCGACTGTCGATTCCGGCCACCATAAAGCGATCGCTTCTTTGGTGGACGACGCGACACAACCTGACGAAAGGACTACCGTTCCAACCCGTCACGCCTTCACTCACGCTAACGACAGATGCTTCTCTCCTGGGCTGGGGAGCTCATTGCGGGGACCACACGGCGCAAGGCCAGTCGGGCCCACAAGATCGAGGGAACCACATCAACGTTCTCGAGTTCAAAGCTGTGTGGAACTCGATGAAATCCCTCGAATCTATACTTGCTGCGAGACACCTACAGGTGGTCACGGACAATACCACCATTGTAGCCTATCTGAACAAGGAAGGAGGCACCCACTCGATACGACTAACGAACCTAACCCTCCGTATATTCAGCTGGATGATTCCTCACCATATCTCCGTGAAAGCCATCCACATCGCTGGGAAGGACAATATTCTTGCGGATGCCCTCAGCAGGATGTCTCTCGACTCTCACGAGTGGCAACTTGAGGACCGAATTCGACAGTCCCTTTTTCGACAGTGGGGGACTCCGATGGTGGATTTATTCGCCACTGCAGCCAACACAGCGTGCCACATTTTCTGCAGCAGAGCGGGGCACGACAGCTCATCGATCGGAGATGCGTTCCTGATAACTTGGTTGGGGACTCTGTTTTACATATTCCCTCTGATCCCGTTACTGACCAAAGTCATTTCAAAGATCCAGTCCGAAGGCACGAACTGCATACTTGTGACCCCGTGGTGGCCAAGACAGGCCTGGTTTGCACCACTCCTCAGGTTGTCCAGGGGAGAGTATCGTCGCCTACCGAACTCGACAACGATCCTCTCTCAAGCTCAAGGCTCGCTGCTTCATCCGAATCCATCCATTCTGAAGCTTACAGCCTGGCGAATCTAATACCGAGCTCCCTCCCATCAGAAATCAAACTCGTGTTGCGGGAAGCCTGGAAACCGTCCACTAGAGCCTCCTATGCAAGAAAATGGAAAGCCTTCTGCGAGTACCTTGGGGACATCGAGGTACCCTACCCTAAGGCGCCTATCCATCATGTGCTGCAATTCTTACTCCATCTGCAACACAAAGGGCTTAAGACGAGCTCGTTGAAAGTCTACTTAGCTGCCTTATCAGCCTTCCATGATGGCCAAGACGGATATACATTGTTTTCGAACCCGTTGGTCAAGCGTTTCATGAGAGGACTAAAGAATATGAACTCCTCATTTAAACCAGTCACTCCCATTTGGGACCTACAGTTGGTTCTGCAGGTACTCATGGCTAAGCCGTTTGAACCAATGGCGACATCAAACCTTCGCTTACTAACCTTTAAGACTGTATTTCTTGTCGCCATCACCTCTGCTCGCAGAGCATTGGAGCTGACAGCTCTAAGAGTGGACCCACCATACCTTAGTTTCCATAGGGATAAGGCAGTGTTGCGTCCAGACTTGGCCTTCCTTCCTAAGGTCTTGTCTTCTTTCCATCTTAACCAAGACATTGTATTGCCAGCATTCTTTCAAAGTCCGTCGACTCCATTGGAGCATCAGCTTCACGTGTTGGACGTACGAAGGGCTCTATTATTCTACAAGTCCCGTACTGAGTCCATCAGGAAGTCTCCCCGTCTCTTTGTTTGTTACGGTGGCCGCTCCAAAGGCTTGCCAGTCTCGACCCAACGTCTATCCTCGTGGATTGTAGACTGTATCGAGCTAGCATACGAACTCAAACGACAACTGCTGCCGAGCTCGGTACGAGCTCACCCTACCAGAGCCGTATCAACCTCGACGGCTTTAGCAAGGGGAGTCTCGTTGACGGATGTTTGCAAGGCGGCTACATGGTCCACGCCTTCGACGTTCGTAACGCACTACCAAGTCGATGTTCGATCCCGGAGGGACAATGCATTTGGCAGAGCTGTCCTTTCCTCGGTCCTACAATGATGATGACACCGACCCTCCACCGGTAAGTCAGCTTGCTACTCTGCCCATATGTGTGATGCACAGAGACCACGAAGAAGAAGGACAGGTTTCTTACCTGTAACTGTGGTTCTTCGAGTGGTCATCTGTGCAGTCACACAACCCGCCCATCCATCCCCGCTACGGTGTCACTATCGAGTTCGATGGTGTACTGAACCGGGACCCTTGGGCGCACTATAATCGATACCGTGTAATACCATCGAATTCAACTTTCGGTATTGGTATCAAGAAATTGGGAAAACTTCTTCCTATGTTCTCCCTTAGCACTGGGATCGCGATGGCGGTCTCAGGGGAACTGAGGGAGAGGGCGGGAACCCGCGTAAAGGAGACGCAAGGGGGGAGGGGTTCCCGCCCAAAATTTACCTCAGCTTTAGAATCTTCCCGAAGCGGCCTCCGCGCACGTGCAGAGCCCATATGTGTGACTGCACAGATGACCACTCGAAGAACCACAGTTACAGGTAAGCAACCTGTCCTTTTTCAAATCAAAATGCTTCCAATGGAAGATTAAACCTTCAAGTCTTGTGTTGTTAGAATTGATCAGACACATCTTGGTGGCCTGCTAGTGATTAGTGATTTCCTTGGTTTCTCCTAATTCTATCTCATATGAAACTTCAGCCTATTCTGGTAGATGTGAGAGATGCTACCACATACCATTGTATCCTGATGGAGACATGAAGGGGTGCTCATCTTTCTTATTCTTTACTTTAATCTGCTATTCACAATATCTTTTTAGAAAGTACTTCTGCACACATGTGCACACGCACACACACACGTCCCTCCAGAAAAAGTGAAGCAACTATGCCTGCAAGAGCATCTGTCTTTTCATTACAATTTGAGATTTCCCTGATGCTGTCGCAGGTCATTCGTCTGAATGACAAGCAGCTATCTGACTTAGAATTTCCCTAGGGCTTTTTTGTGCTGTGATTTTCTTATAAACAGAAGGAAATTAGTTTGGGGACAATGTGACAGACGAAGGACAATGGGAATTTTTGTAAACAGGAGAACAGCAAGGACTACAGGGTAGTAGTCAGATATAGCCAATTATTTTACATTTAAAATTATATTAGTTTAAGAGGTTTGTTAGAGACGGAGTACTATGAGGAACATATTTATACCAGGGATTTCTCCATTAACTCCGGTGGTGGCTCTAAATGATTTCCCTGAAAATTTAAGACTGGGTTTGGAGGGTATACTAAGAGAAGAAAGCATTATTAGATTATCCGATTGGGTGGAAAAGATGGGGACTAGAGACCAAATATTGGAAATTGTTGGGAGAAGAAGAGTGTCGTGGTTAAATTTATTACAGTTAGAACAGTGGTCGAAGAAGTGGAAAAAGAAAACTGAGTATGAGAGTTTTAACTAAATTTGAAAAGATGGTTATGTCTAGAGATGGCCTACAAGGCAATGCGTCAACAAGAGGTATAACAAGGGATTTATATAGATTGATTCAAAAAGCAGAAGAACAAGATGACTATCTAAAGACAGTATGGGATAATGAATTTGAAGAGGTGGGTTGGAACAACATATGGGATAGACGGATTGTGAAAATTATGTCAACTAGGATAAAGGAGAATTTCTATAAACTAATTTGGAGATGGTACTTAACTCCAGTAAGATTAAATAGAATAGATAATAATTGCTCTGCATTTTGTTGGAGAGGATGTCAGGAAAAAGGGACATATGCTCATATGTGGTGGAGTTGTAAAAATGTACTGGCTTTTTGGCGAGAGGTTTTTACAGAAATATTGGAAATTATTGGTATTAACTTAGAAGTCTGTTCAAAACTAGCATTGTTATCAATAACGGAGAAACTTATTTGCGACCAAAATGCGAAGGAGTTAATTGTAAACTTGTTAACTGCAGCTAGGCTAAGATAGCGAGAAAATGGAAAGTACAACATGTTTTCCTAATAACTGATTGGCATAAGGAAGTTTGGGATATAGCCCTAAATGATAAACTAACTTGTAGTATCAAATGCAAAAAAGGACAGTTAAAGAAGAATAATTTTATGGATATATGGAATCAATTATTAGACTATGTATTAATAAAGGGGAAGGGGAGTATGCCTTGTCAGGATATGTTATATTTTTGGAATTTGGAATTTATTTGATCAAGGGGATGGAAGCATATAAATTGGTCCCTAGGAGGGTGTGTGGGGGGGTGCACTTTATGATTTATTGTATGTAATTTAAGTTAAATTTTTGTGTTATTGTATTTTGTTATATTTTGTTTTAATTTTTGTTTTAATTTAATTTTGTTGAAAATTAAATAATTTTTTTTAAAAAGAGAGAGAATTGGTCAAAATTATATTAGATCTAATTTTTGCCCTCTGAACAAGAATGTAGGAGCCCAGGGTGTCCTGCATAGTGGTACAGCAGTCAAAGAAATGTTTCTGCCAACCTAAAGGATTATTTTTCATCTACCTGGAGAAGATGCATAATTTTAAAGGTGTGTGTTACTTTTTAACAACAATTTTGTTTGCTTAAGTTGCCAGTTCATTCAGCTATTCTTCAGAAACCTCATTGATTTATGCTGGAAATGTATATGCTTTCATTTATGTGGCATTTCTGGAGAGTGTTGGACTGGGGACTCAGGAGATCCGGGTTCTAGTCCCCGCTCGGCCATGAAGCTCACTGGGTGACTTTGGGCCAGTCACTGACTCTCAACCTAACCTACCTCACAGGGTTGTTGTGAGGATCAAATGGAGAGGAGGAGGAGGATTATGTAAGCCGCTTTGGGTTCCTTGCAGGAAAAAAGGCAGGATATAAATATAATAAATAAATTAATTAATTAATCCCAGTCCTGGAAAAAGCAGTACTAATGTAGTATAGTGTTGGATTTTAATTGGAAGTGGTGTGGAGCAATCATGCTCTTAGTCTACTTACTAAGGTGTAAGTAGGCTAAGGACACATTGCTTTAAGTATAGAGGCTGAGACCATATTTTGCATTCATGCTTTAAGCAGAGTAAAAACTTAGTTCCTATATAAGAAGACAGAATCCTGTTAATAAATGTGTCACAAAATAGGTACTCAAGAGCCTTGAATAATATAAAAACCCAATTTGATACAGAAACTATAATGACTTTTATAGAAGGTTTTATAGAAACCTTCTGAATCAATTACTTGCAATTTCTTTTCTTTTCCTTCCTTCCTTCCTTCCTTCCTTTCTTTTTCATATTATTAAGGTTATTCAATACGGTATTGTAGGATTTAGTACTTCAGGGCAGTACCTGAAATGCTTTCATTTCAGCCTCTGCATTTAAAGCAATGTTTCTAGAAATAGCCTGTTCAATACTAAGCTAAACTCTAGCATAATAGAAACAAAAGCTACCGTGTAATTCTTTTGGGTGGAACAGAATATTTTAGCACCTGTGGTATATTAGTATATTTCATATTTTTTAAGCTTTGGATGTAAATGTTACATTAATCACAGTAACTATTTCATGTCTCAGCTGGGTGCCATGCAGCCATTGACCAAATACATCTATAGAAAAATCTGTTTCAAAATGTAGACATTGCTCCTGTAGGATGGAGTGTGTTTTCCTGATTTTTGCCCTCATTGTTTCAAAATGTAGACATTGCTCCTGTAGGATGGAGTGTGTTTTCCTGATTTTTGTATCATTGCAGTTCAGATATATTACTATAGGAAATTTCATTTCCAGGCAAAATAGCTGGATGTAGGTAGTAGTAGTGGATGATTCTGGATAGCTTTTAGCACACAATCATTTGCCGCAGTTTGTGTTGTGGCTTCTATTGATTGTCCCTGGTTTTGGCATTTCTTAAGACCTTGCTATATACTCTTGTCTGCAGAGAAGTGTCATATAAACAAAGAGTCTACAGTCCACTTCATTAAAAGCTTATGCCTTAATAAATTTGTTAGTCTTTAAGTTACCACAAGACTTTTTGCTTTTGCTGCCACAGACTTACATGGCTATTTCTTTGGAAATGATATATCTGTCTTTCTGCACCAGACACCTAACAGCAGTTAAACATAAAATTGCAATATAATAAAACACACATGCAATATCTATCTATCTATCTGTCTGAAGAGCAGGTAACCAGACAATAGCAGGCAAATAATCAGTCCTTCAGGCCAAAGGCCTATCTAAGCAGGAAGGTCTTTACCTGCTGACCTGGGCCATTAGCGAAGGGGCAAATTAGGCCTCCCTAGGATTTCCAGAATGTGGGAGCAGCCACTGGTAAACTCTGTACGATGTTCTTGCCAAGCTCAACTCAGATATTGGCTTAAGGGCCTCTCCTGAAGATCTTAATACATGGACAGGTTTTAGAGAATGTGGTCCTTCAGGTAACCTAGTACCAAGCCATTTAGGGCTTTAGATGTCATAACCAGCACTTTGAATTAGAACTAGAAAAAAAACTTGAAATCAGTGCAACCATTTTTGAAAAGGGGTCACATGTGATCTCGTCAACAGTCTGACTATAGCATTCAAAGCCACATGCACTTTTGACATACTGTTTAAGGCCAGCCCCCTATGGAGCATTTTACAGTAATCTAGTCAAGGTGATTCTAAGGCATTGGTCACCGACCAGATCTGATATCTCATGGACAGGCACAGTTGTGTGAAAGTGTTCCTGGCCATTACCATCACTTGAACATCTAGACTCAAACAGGATCTTGGAGCGCATCCAAAGTGCTCAAGATGAATTCCCTGAATATGTTTGGTGCCTTGCCAAGTGTATTGGAATGCAAAATGTTTTTGTGAAGAGTTCAGATTTTAATGGAAAGTGTAAGTAATGTAGTCTTTAGTAGGTTTGAATATAGACTAGGCTTATTTATTTATTTATTATATTTTATTTATTTATTATTAATATTTATTTATCGCCCATCTGGCCGGCAACCGGCCACCCTGGGCGATGTACACAGAATAAAATACATAAATGCAATAAAATACATTAAAACAATATAAAAATTTTAAAATCTTAACCCACCCCATATTCCCGCCTGAACAGCCAGGTTTTTAATGAGCGACGAAAGCTCATCAGAGAGGGGGCATGGCGGAGGTCACTCGGGAGAGAGTTCCACAGTACGGGGGCTGCCACAGAAAAGGCCCTCTTCCTCGTCCCCACCAGTCTAGCTGCTCTGGCTGAAGGGACAAGGAGAAGGCCATCCGTGGCAGATCTTGTTGAGCGGCCCACTTGGTGTTGCTGGAGACGCTCCTTGAGATAAACTGGACCAGAGCCGTATAGGGTTTTAAAGGTCAAAACCAACACCTTGAATTCGGCTCGGCAAGCAACTGGTAGCCAGTGCAAATCCTTCAGCACTGGTGTGATGTGATCCCGCCGGCGGCTGCCTTTAACCAGGCGAGCCGCCGCGTTCTGTACCAGCTGCAGCTTCCGAACCGTCTTCAAGGGTAACCCCATGTAGAGCGCATTACAGTAGTCTAGGCGAGAGGAGACCAAGGCATGAACCACTGATGGGAGCAGGTGATTAGGAAGGTAGGGGCGCAGCTGCCGTATCAGATGGAGTTGATACAGCGCTGCCCGGCTCACAGCTGCCACCTGAGCCTCCATGGACAGCTGGGAGTCTAGAATGACTCCCAAGCTGCGGACCTGGTCCTTCAGGGGTAGATGTACCCCATTCAGCACCAGGTCAACATCCCCTAACCTCCCCTTGTCCCCCACCAGCAGTACCTCGGTCTTGTCGGGGTTCAGCTTCAGCATATTTATAAATATATATATTTATTATATTTATACCCCACCTTTTTTCCTGCAAGGAACCCAAGGCAGCTTACATAATAAAATAACAAAATTACAAAATTATACATAATAAAAATAACAAAACAAACTTAGGGAGCAATCCTATACCAGGCATAATGGCTGTGGAATTCTGGGAGTTGTAGGACTTTTTTCAGTCAAAACATGCATAGGATTTCACCCTTAAACACCTGTTAGTTGAATGTTAATGTATCTATTGAAACTGGGATCAAATTAAAGGTAAAATATGTCTACTCACATTGGCATATTCCATAATAATTAAGTAAAAAAGAGAAATTCTTCGCATTAGAGGCATTGTCTAAGTAGTGTTCTAAAAAAGAAACAAAACAAATATAATTCTCCAGCTTGAGACATATCTAATATCAACTTTTAGACTGCTATCATCAGTGGTGCTGCTAGGGTTGAGGGGTCCTGAACAAGATACTTTCAGGAGAGGGAAACTTCTGGGCACTTTACCCTGGTTTTGCTCCCCTGCACTTTTTCTTTCTATTTGTTTACGGTAATTTGAAAAAAAGATTAATTGTTCTTGAAAAATTGGGAAACACTTCAATTTCAATTTTCTTTTTTTGGACAAATAATTTTCTTAGCCCATTAAAACGTTTATTACTCCAGTGAAATTGATTGGCAGTAGATTATATGAAGTACTACTTTGCACAGCACATTATTTAATCTATTGAATGAATAAAGATTTGTTGGTGGCTGCTACTTTAGCTGGCTTTTTTAAATAAAGGGGCAAACTTATGGTGTACAGATCTGTCAGTGGCTTATAGCCTTGATGACTGAAAATAGAATCTGCATAATCAGTCCAACCAATTCACTGCATGCTGGGGGTCAAACTACAGGATGACAGTTATTGCCACCATGCCCTCTTGTGTGACCTGCCCAGGGGTATCTCTTGGCTATTTTTACAGATGGTGCTGATCTAGCAAGATTAATCTTATATTCTTTTCCTGTTTTACTTGATTGTATTAATGTGATGGCTAATTTGCAGTGACTTTACCACTTCATTTATATATTGAGTCACTATCATGAGGAGTTCACCACCTTGGATTTATATATGTGTGTCAGCCTTCAGTACTTTGCAACATTAATTCTGCTTGTAAATCCTTGCTTGTACTTGGCTTTACTGTTTATAATCTGATGTCTCACACTGAAAGTAGCAAAATTACTTTTGTTGACACTTTCAAAGAGGATAAAGGCTTTACAACTGTTTCACAGCCAGGTTTCAAAGGTTCATTTTTAAGATAATAACATGAAAGTTGCCTTCTTAGCTAAAGCTTTCACTGCCTAGAAGCAGAACTCCATGGCTCCATTTAATAGCATACTATTTTTCAATGCTAGTGAAATCCCATGAAATCGTCTAGGAGATATTGACAAATTCTGAAATGCAGCATCTTAAAAACAGAAAATAAGCCCATCACTTACTGAAATCTAGTCTGATTGATGACTTGTAGGTTTGAAAAGAGAGAGAGAGAGACTAGCTCCTGATTTTGATATCGGATCATCACAGTTTCATTCCTATATAGGATGGGACAGGACATTCAATTTTTCTACCACATGTTTGCAGCAGTAAGAATTAGATGAGCAGTAAAGGTACATTAGGATTTCATAGATTTCATTAGGATTTCATAGCCTACAAGGCTATCCAACCCCCTGCTCAATGCAGGAAACTAGAGGAGGGGTCTCCCATCCAAGTAATAACCAGGCCTGACCCTGCTTAGCTTTCTACACTCAGACAAGCTGAGCCAGCATAAGCCACGGGATATATTATGGCAGTGATGGCGAACCTATGGCACGGGTGCCCCAGCAGGCACGCAGGGACCTCTCTGTGGGCACTCGAGCCATTGGTCACCAGATTGCGAAAAGTCCGTCCCCTTCTTCAAAACATTAATGATCTTGTTCTTTCTCACTGTGTGGAACAGAATGATTTTATTCTAGAATTCCTGTTACAGAATTCTTTTCTACATTGTTATCACATTTAAAAGATTTTGAAGAATGATGCACAGAGCATGGCTTGGATGTAAAGCCCTAACAGTTGACCCAAGTGCTGCATGTGTTGCTCTCAAGCTAACGGAGTATGAGCCAAGGTTTGACAAACTATCAGCATGCATGCAATAGCAAAAATCACATTAATTGTGCAAAAGCATGCCCAATGCAAACTTTTACCTAATGCAGTGTTTGCAGTCCAATACATAAAGTGTTTAAAATGTGTTAAACACGTTTAGTTTTCTTGTTTATCTTGCTCATCCTAGTACAGGTTGACTTTTACTTTTACTAATCCGACACCTGTAGAAGCAGGGAAAGGACCCGGAGTAAAGCTTGCCCCATACAATTTCAGTCTGGCATATAATCATATTACAAGTTGAGAATCCCTTATCCAAAAATACATGTGCCTAATTATTTAAAAAGTTTGTATAAATTCCCTTCAGGCTATGTGTACAATGTAGTACTATAATAATTTTTTGAGTTGATTTTTTCCCCCAACAAAAAACTGTTTGTATCATTGAAAGCTCTGTTATTGTGTTTTTCTTTAAAGACAAAAGATGTTAATTAGTTCGGACAACTGTATGAGTTGTTTTTCTAAAACTAAAACCTCGGTATTCAGGTTTAATTGCAGTGTTGTCACTGAAATAAATAAGTTGGCTTTGTGTTGCAGTTTGGGCACTCGGGCTCAAAAAGGTTCGCCATCACTGTATTATGGTATTTAGTAAGTTAAGCCTTAAGGAAGTTAACCAATAATATGTTGCCTCAGCTTGTTGATGTAACATAATAGAGCACTGTTGTGGAGGTTTTGGCACTCCCTTTACTAACTTTTAAATCCAGTAAAGCCAGAAGACTCTAAAGCAGGGCTCTCCAACCTTGGGTCCCCAGGTGTTGCTGGCCTACAGCTCCCAGCATACCCAGCCAGCATGGCTAATGGCAAGGGATTCTGGGAGCTGTAGTCCAGCAACATCTGGGGACCCAAGGTTGGAGAGCCCTGCTCTAAAGACTCAGGAATTCAAATGAAGAAATCAAAATAATTCATTTCATTTATATCCCTGCCTTCTTTCACGATGTATCTCAAGGTACTGTATATAGCAGTGATGGCGAACCTATGGCACGGGTGCCACAGCTGGCACGCAGGGACCTCTCTGTGGGCACTCGAGCCATTGGTCACCAGATCACGAAAAGACTGTCCCATTCTGCAAAACACTAATGATTTTGTTCTTTCTCACAGTGTGGAACCAAATGATTTTATTCTAGAATTCCTGTTACAGAATTCTTTTCTACATTGTTATCACATTTAAAAGATTTTGAAGAATGATGCACAGAGCGTGGCTTGGATGTAAAGCCCTAACAGTTGACCTGAGTGCTGCATGTGTTGCTCTCAAACTAACGATGAGCCAAGGTTTGACAAATTATCAGCATGCATGCAATAGCAAAAATCACATTAATAGTGCAAAAGCATACCCAATGCAAACTTTTACCTAATGCAGTGTTTGCAGTCCAAGACATAAAGTGTTTAAAATGTGTTACGCACGTTTAGTTTTCTTGTTTATCTTGCTCATCCTAGTACAGGTTGACTTTTACTTTTACTAATCCGACACCTGTAGAAGCAGGGAAAGGACCCGGAGTAAAGCTTGCCCCATACAATTTCAGTCTGGCATATAATCATATTACAAGTACCCTTATCCAAAAATACATGTGCCTAATTATTTAAAAAGTTTGTATAAATTCCCTTCAGGCTATGTGTACAATGTAGTGCTATAATAATTTTTTGAGTTGATTTTTTTCCCAACAAAAAATTGTTTGTATCATTGAAAGCTCTGTTGTTGTGTTTTTCTTTTAAGACAAAAGATGTTAATTAGTTCGGACAACTGTATGAGTTGTTTTTCTAAAACTAAAACCTCGGTATTCAGGTTTAATTGCAGTGTTGGCACTTTAAAATAAATAAGTTGGTTTTGTGTTGCAGTTTGGGCACTCGGGCTCAAAAAGGTTCGCCATCACTGGTATATAGGGTTCCAAGGGTGCTATCCAGGCTCTGGTCAGACTCACAGACCTACATAGCTGGTTGCTGGATTGGTGCTTCTGCACACAGTTCTCGTTCTCCAAGTTTGGATCAGGGTGACAAAATGTAGCTATGGGATTAGAGAGGGATGTGTTCCTTTTCTTCTGGTGCAGCATTTTCCCTTGCAGGCCATACAATATTAAAAAGGAGTCAGAGGATTTATTCATTTTGGACACAGAATGACACAAAGAATTTCAGCTCAAGTTAAGAAATTAAACTTTGATAAATAAAGCAGTTGTAATGAAAATTTACATTTAAAAGTAAAATTGTTTTTGCTTTTACATTATAGTAAAAATGGGTGGAGTGAAAATGGGTCAAGATATAACAACTAAAATAAAAGCAACAAAAGGTATGTGTGTGTGTGTGTGTGGGACAATCCCCCGCCCACACACATAGTCTATATCTGTATATTTCAATTACTATCTTAGATCTTATTTTGAAAGTAGAATTTTTAAAATGTTTTTTAAAATGTTTTAAAATGCCACTGATTTTTAAAATGTTAGTGATATTCTTTGTAAAGAAAGCCTTTAAAATAAATCTCATCAGTACAAATTCCTGCCAAGTTAAGTATGTAAAATATGATATGCTGAATACGGTAATCCTATCTGCTAAAAAGGCTTTGCAGTCTAATTGCATGTATGATTTCAAACATTCAGTTCCTCGGGATACTGGAGATTCAAAGCCCATATTCCTGGTGACTTTCAAAGCACAAAATTAACAATTTATGGACAAAAGCTGCATTTTATACAGTTACATGGGCCGATCCTATGATTGCACTATGAAAGGGATAATACCTTCATAATGATGTCATGATCCTATTTACTTGCAGCAATTTTTAAATGTGAAGGAAAAGCTGGGAGGCCTGTTCTTTCTGTGGAAAAACCAGTGTAGATAGTAGGTTGACTGTAGAAATAAATTTCCTAGCAGAAGTAGTTGTTCCCCCTGGGCCAGATGGCTCTTTCCCTTATTTCGGAGAGTTACCGCGCCTTGCCCTCAAGGCCGTTGGTCCCAGAGTGTAAGAAGAATTTACAGCTGGGGCCCATCAAGAGGGAAGGTGAGATTTACAGCTGAAACCTATTAAGGGAGATCTTGGGCAATGAGGTAATTGAGCATGGCCAGAGTGCCCCGGATTGGCTAGAGGCAATCAGGCCATGGTCTGGGGGGGGGGGGATATAGGAACGTCCATGTGGGAACTCGGTGTCTTTTCTTCTGGCCCGGTGATGCAAAGGGTGGAGGGGGCTGCTGCTTAGGCAGAGCCCTGTGGAGATCGACCCCCTGGCGGAGTGGACTGGCCTAGGTATCTGTGGGTAAAGTAGTTTTGTTGTTTTGGTAGCTCTGTTGTGTGTATCAAAGTAGCTTTGCATTTTGTTTTCTCCCTTCCCTTCTTCCCACCTCTTATTTTATCTTTTCCCTTTTAATCCTAAATAAATTTCTTTTGTTTTAACCCTGAATGGTGTGAGCAGTTTTCTCTATTGGTTCAGTGCCAAATCCAGTACCTTGACCAGGGGCAGAAGTTTTGTACCTGTTGGGCCCAGGGCAAGGGCAGCAAGGACTGGTCAAGTCCTTCACATTAAACATAAGTGTTGTTCATCTGCCTTTTTAAATTTTTTACTTAACGTCCCTAGTTGTTGAGTTTGTGGTGGTAAGTGCTCTTTTAATCCCCCCCCCCGTTAAGCATTACTGAAGTTTCTAACTTGTGTGTCCCTAATCCTTTAGACATGGAGCTGAGTGATGTGGCCCCATGCTACATGTCTTGGTATGTGAGCTGTGTTCCCTGCCTGAATCTTGCATGCTTCTGGTGGTGTGGTGTGCTGTAATTAGCTGCAGAGTTAGTGAGAGGGTTCACATAACACTTCTAGGAGATTGTTCATGTTTTCTACGATTGCCCCCCAAAAACATATGGCTGGGTTCATACGATCATGCTGGGGTTCCCCCCCTTCATGGTCTTTCTCTATGCCAGCATTGTTTTCATAAGCGCCCTGTGTGTCCTCTCCCTCACGTCAGGTATCCCAGTGTTCACTGCATGCAATTCCCTGTCCCAGGGTACCGTACTTCCCTGCAGTGTCAGCAGCTGCTACGCTATTCGTCCGTCTTGATCACGTTGCATGCCGTCCCTCTCCCTCCTTGCACAGCGAGGTTTGACACTGTGCTTGCCTCCAACTGAAGCGGCAGCAGGAATGAAATTAAAGCAGCCCACACTCCCTCCCCCCATCACCTCAGCGATACTTCCATACCCTCCAACTGTCCCGAATATCCCCGGGGACCTTCATGAATACCCTTAAGCCATCACAGCTTCTCCCTTTGTTATGCCTAGTCCCGAATCCTCTGGTTCCGGTACCTCCCACTAACTGCTTTAAACTTTTAGCTTAGCTGCAGTTTTGCCGATGGCCCCTTTAAGAAACAGTAAGCAGGGAGGGAACAGACGCTAGGGTGTGTGCGCGCCCACGCCTGAAAAGAAGAGGAGGTGGAGACGGCACCAGCTGACTCTTTACCTCTAACAGGTGAATTTACAGTGTCAGAAGGAAATGCAAGAAATTTTCTCTTCTCTCTGAAGCTCCGTGTTTGGGGCTGTGGTGTGGGTGGGTAAATTTCCCTTGTTGAATTTGTGCCAATCCTGACAATTTTAAAAGAAAGGGATTGCCCTGCAAGCACTGACCTCCCCCCCCCATGTATGCACACTTGCCTGTGAGTAAGTTCCATTGAATGTAATAGGACATACTTTTGAGTACACATGCATAGGATTGCACTGTTATTTTGTTTTCAGAGCAGTGGTAAATTTTACTTGGCTCTACCTGTGTACCTCATGTAGAAAGCTCTGTACAGTAATGATTATGATTATTATGTAGGAATTTTGGATTGGTTTTCTAAAAATGCATTAGAAATTTAATTTTTTTAGCAGAAAGCACACCCTCCTCAAGCGAAAGAAAAAATCCCAACGACCTCAAATAGCAGCAACCAGGGCCAGTGCAAGGCAGTTTGGTGCAGTTTGGTGCAGTTTGGTGCCCTAGGCAAGATCAGATATTTAGCGCCCCCCCTCCCACTTGAGCCCTCCCTCCCTATTTCTGGTGCCCCCTTTAGCCCTGCGCCCTAGGCAGCTGCCTAGTTGGCCTAATGGTTGCACCGGCCCTGGCAGCAACAAACATCATCATTCCATTTTGTCATTATTGTTCATTCACAGTATTGTTGTACTTGTTTTTTTTTAATAAAGTACAATAGAGCCCACTTGTTTGTTTTCTGAGTGGAGGAAATAGGAGCTTGCAGGGTGGGCCTGTGAACCACTTTGCACACTCAGAGATATCTAAATGTTAAATATTATTATTTCTTTGGCAAACTACTAATGAGAACAAAGCCACCATGGAGGGATCCATTTTTAAAGTGGGAGGGAGATCTTTAAAACAAGGAGTTTCCTGCACAATGTGGGGAAAGTAGGCTGAAAGTTATGTTTGACTGAAATAATGGCATATTCCTCCCCGGTTTCCCCCTTCCTACCATTTGTTTTCACCTCTATATTACATTTTAGCTTGTAAGCTCTTTGGGGCTGGGAACTGTTCTCTTATACTCGGTACAGCACCATGCACATTGATGGTACAATAATAATAATGACAACAACAGCAATCACCATCATCATCATGGGGACAGTTACTTTACAATGGCCAGTAAAAATGAGGAAGCTGTCGATGAATGTGTTGCTAGGCAGAGGTTGGAGAAAGAGAATTGAGATAGAGAGGACTGGGATTCTCCCCTCTGGCCATAGGGCTCTATGGTTTTTGGTTGAAAACAACGATAGAAGCGATATCCCGGGTTCACACGGTCAGAAAAACAAAGATACGATGTGAAAACCATGGATCATATTGTTGTTTTCTATCGTTGTTTTGTTGTACGAAATTTATCATGGTAAATTAACATGACCGGGTTCATACGACAGTGAAAACAACAAACGATGAAAAACAACGAACAATGGGCGTTGTTTTCACGGTCATATGAACCCAGTCAGTGTAAATCTTCTCTTCTGATGTGGCTGGATGGAAGAGAAACATAGTGGTTAGTCAGTCATTTGGGCTGTCCATTGACTTCAATTGAAATGTTTTAACTCTTTTGAAGGTGTAATGTTACACCATTATTGGTGATAGGACAGACCCATGAGTGGGTGCAGAAATTTGATGATTTTCTACTCCTCATCTGCCACATGTTGTCTCTACCTAGTTTCCCTACTTTTGCTGGTGGTCGTCTTCCAGCAATAAGTACCACTGGCACATTGCTGTATCATTAGCTGGCATTGTTGTGTCATTAGAGGATACCATTCCTGTATCGTTAGGGGATTCAGGGCTGATTCTGACCCCACCCAGCTGGTGTAAGTGGGTTTGCCCTGTTGTTGGTACACTGTTGTTAGTAGAGTTGAGCTGTGGGTTACTGCTATGTAAACTTGGATTGCCGGAGAAATGTATTAGCATTTCTGTTAAAAATGTAATATACCCATCTGTATAGGCTATCTACAATAGGCTTCAAGTAACATCAAACATTTATCCCAATGATCCTACGCTCTCTTATGCTTTCTGTGCCTTGTCCATTCTGGATGCCATTTTCTCTAACAACAGAGTGGGAAATGAGTTGGCTGCCTGGCTAGGCTTGTGATATCAGAGGGCCTGATGCAGGTGTTATGACTGCTCAGGTTGCCATTGGCTCAACTGCTTTGCAGTCTCAGAGAGCCTCATGAGTCTTGGACCAGTAGCTGATTGCTTGGGGCCAATGGAATAATCTTTGATTCAGAATTCGAAGGCCCACTGGCAAAAGTAGGCAAAATAGTTTTGGAGTGTAATGATGCCTTGTGGGCACAGATCAGTTGAGTGAAATTAGAGCACAACTTGTGATGCAGCAAGCTGAACACAGCCCATCAACTGTGTACAGCTCATGGAAGTTTGACAAACTTTTCCTTTTTGGTGCTTTTCTGGAACTGAAAAAACAAGGGGTTGTCAAGCAGTTGGCAGGATGCATTATGTAGCTTCTGGACTGCATTCAGCTTGCTGGGTTGTACGTTGTGTAGGTCTGCCGTCACTAGAATGGCTAAATGGATCATACACAACTACCGTGGCTGATAGTCCACTGTTGGTTACGTATAAAACCCTTAATGGCTTCGAACCCAGATATCTGAAAGACTGCCTTTGACCATAAGAGATTGTCTGAGGCTTGCGATCCTCTTTGGAAGTCCTTTTTTGTGCCCACCTCCCACTCCTGCCATCTGAAGTTAGGCAGGTGGTGACTGAAGCATTGCCTCTTTGGTTGTGGTTTCACATCTATGGAATTCTTTCTCTCAGAGAGGTTCACCTGGCACAAACGTTCAAGTCATTTTGGTGCCAGATGAAAACCTTTTTATTTGCCCATGTGTTTCAGCTTGTAACGTAGGTCTCTTTGAATATTGTTCACTTCACAATTACTACTTCTGCTGCTTTTTAAAAATATTATTGTATAGATTTATTGCTTCTTATTTTATGGTACACTGCCCTTGTTGCTTTTCCTGAATGGTGATGTAGAATATTTCAAAATAAAATAAATATTGTAGATGAGGTGTTGAGGCTGAAGGAATAGTGGTTTGCCTAGGACCACATAATGAATTCATGAATTCAAGCCATGGACCTCAAGGCTCACCTCTCATGCTCTTAACCTACTATAGAGGTAATGCAGGGAATTATAAAATGGATTCCTTATATAGTGTTACCAGTTCATTTAAAAGACTGATGACGTGGCTGGAATTAGGTTGATTCTTACTGTATTTGTAATTTATTACTGATCAGTGACCTACTAAAACTGTTTTGCAGGTGTGACATGAGGTCAGAGGTTATTTGAAAAGATCAAGCTGACTGACAAGTATCTTTCAATGACTGATCATATGTGCTGATTATGCAGCGAGAAAATGTATTCAAAAGCAATTACCAGGAAATATAAACAGATATTCAGTGTGCAATTATAATAGTGGTATTGAATTATTTTTAGAGCCTAACTATGTTACAAAAAGATATCCTTTTATGGCAGTAGGTAGAGGAAAATGGAAGTTGGTACACGTGAGCCTTATGTAATGGAAAGTACAAAACAGTGTTCACTGCTGTGTGAGAAACTGAATTTGGAAGCTAGTCTGAGTAGATTTTAACCTCCGGTTCTGAAATAGTAATGGAATGTTTCCTTCATTGCCTTGCAAGTAAACTACGTAGGCTTTGCAGTAGGTCAGTTACTCCTGTTGCTTGCCCTACATAAGTGAGAGGAAAGGCTCTTGTTGATGAGATGAGCTTGTGTTTGAAAACAGCCTTGTTAGTGGGATATAGTGGTTCTGGCTGAAAAAAGAAATATAAAATTATGCAGCACAATGATAATTAAAGCCACATAAATGAGAGAAAGTTATGCCTTGAAATTCTCCTTAGTAGGAATATAAACACCACTTGTATAAAGAACTTTTCCAAAACATTAAAATCATGCTTGAAACACTTGTGAATTCTTCTAAGTTTCAAATTTAGTTGGGCTTTGACTTACAAATATGGCACCGAAAGTCCGACATCAGCTTGGCCAAGAGTAAAGGAAAATTCTTCCTCAAATTGATGAAGGCCCTTGATTTTAAAGATACCTTTTCTAGGTTTCATAAGGGTGGAAAAAAAATATTTCAAGGAGTGGGTTCTGTGACTTGATGTACCTGAATTACCTCCTACAACAAGGTGATAAATTAAGCCCTTGAGTTGCCACAGAGTTGTAAACATGCTAAGAATAAGGTATAGTTAATCATCTTTCCTGCATTAGAATTATTTCAAAGCTGGTGGATTGCACCCCAGAACCAAACAGGCTTTGCTTTCTAAACAAAGGGCCTTCTACAGAGCTCTCTCAGCTGTGGCCTCTCTCTCCTCAGGCCAGTAGCAGTGGGTGTAGCCTTCACTACTTCCTGGCTCCTCCCAGGCTGAATCCAGCAGTTCTTTCATATTGTTACAGGAATCACTGGGTAGTGGGAGGGGGGGGGTTAAAGCCTTACCACCCCCACACCCCAAGGTCCTGATCAATATTGCTGTTTTCTTGCTACTACTAGCAGAGGGGAAACGATGATCTGTTTGCCACCACCCAGCTGATGGCTGAGCAACATAGAAAAGTGAGCTGCATGGAGAGTGGCCGAGGGCCACATGTGGGCTGTGGGTGGGCCACCAGTGAGTTAATGGGTATGCAGTCCAATCATATGCATATTTAGTTGCAAGTAAGTCCCACTGAATTCAGTGGGGTTTGTTTCCAAGTAAACATGTATAGGTTTATGCTGCTTTTCAATAATGTGGGTTCCTGGATATATATGTGGCCCACAAATGCTTTAAACTCTTAGCACCACAAGAGCTCTTGGTTCATTTCCTCTTGTCAATGTTACTTTATATTTCCTTTGCAGCTAAGAAGATCAGCCAAACGGTTACTTCTTCAATGTTCAGTCTCTTCTGTTTGCCTAGGGCCTCTCATTCTGAATTCTCTGCAGAAATTATTTTTTTTCACATGGAAAAGCATCTACTGATTTTTCCTCTGGCCATCTGTGCTCCTTTTAGTAGCGAATGAAGAAAAAAAAATATGATTATTCCAAATGAGTAAGGGAGAGAAGTATATTAGTATAAATTTGCAGCACTAGCTAGAAACAAGAATTTAAACATAGGAATTTATGGAGCAAACTTCAACTGAAATTACCACTATAAATGACAGCCACCTGTTAAAGTCCTCGTGAGTACCTTTCTCATTCCTGGTTATGACAATGGCCTTGAGTCATATGTACACTATTTATTTTATTATTTGTAATTTGTAGCATGCACTTTTTGCTCTCTATCTTTTTATTTTAGTTTATTACACTGAATCATTGCAGCAAACATCTGCAAAGCTCACTTCAAGTTTGCTAATAGAAGCCACAAGTGGAACAGTTCTCTTTAGCTTCAAGCAAACTAGAAGATAGAGCAATAGCAAGTCTGTTTTGTTGAGACTCTAGTGTCTAATCTAGTCAATGTGTTAGAGAAAAAGGCCCAGGGCATGTACAGAGAGCTCCTGCCTTTCACGTGTAAACAGGCCCAAGTACATAGCATGCATGGTAAAAGCAATCACAAGCCTCATTTTAAAAACAGGCAAGACACACACACACACACACACACGCACACACTCCTGGCCGCTTGCCTGCAGAAGTGTACTACCAGTATCAGTTGGCCATACACCCAGAATAAGTACTTCTTAGGAATGTATGGACTGTCTGGCCGCATGCCCAGACTAGGATGTCTGGTCTGTGTAGAGCAACCCTAAAAGAGATACTTTGAAGAGAACAATAGACCTTTCATGCTTCGCCTGCTAGTTGTGAGCAAGAGGCGAGACACAGAATGAGCCCTTTAAAATCCATTATAATAATGACCCAGTCAGGCCCAAAACACCTAGGAGATCCCAGGTGAGAAAGGCATTGCCCATTCGCATAGGCCACACAGAAGCTCAGCAACAAGGCACCTGGCTTGCATACAAGGATTCCCAGATTCACCTGCCTCACAGCAAAGGGTCCCAGTTTCAAGTCTGAAACTCCAAAAGACCAGTGTAACCTGACATGACAGAAGTCTGAGTTAGAAAGCTGCACAGAAGACCCAATCCCTACATGTTTAGACAGACAGAAAGGTCCTGCAAGACCCCAGCATTTCCTGGCCAGCAAGAATGACATTAGGGAACAGTCCACACACAGGCCAGAGATCCCTGAAAGACCACCTTGCTGTCCATAGGCATTCATTAAGACAAAGATCCAGAAGCCCCATGAACTCTGTTTTGCACCCCATTAATTGACCTAGAGTCTGCCCGCATACCATTTGCCACTGCACGTGCTTTGTTTATCTGCGTTGTTGTTCCAGACAGAGAACCTTGAGGGTCTGCCTTGATTGTATTGTATTCTTTGTTCTGAATCGTATGTTTGGCTGCCATGTTTTCACCTTAAGTTGTTATCTAGTCCCAAAAGCCTATTCCTGGGTGCCAAATCCCAGAATACATGCGAGAGAAGGGTCCCTATGATTGATAAGATGTACCAAGAGTAGCAGGCCCGATATCTTGGGTGACCTAAGAGGTCATGAGAAACCACGTCTTAAGCCAAAGAAGATGGCCAGGTGGCCCTCTATCTAACTAGAGATTAAAAATTGCCATGTTCAGAGAAACACATCTGATTGGTTGTCGTAATACACGGGGCATTGTATCTAACTGGTTGGCACGGTTTAATGACTGCATCTGATTCCCTGAAAGCAAATCCATCCATGATTGTAAAGTTTATAAAAATGCTTGCGTGACCCACTGATCCTTGTCCAGCTTTGATTTGGGCACGCGCCCCAGCTGGTCCTTTTTGCGCAGAAATAAAACTTTGAAAAACTCACTGCTGGTGTGTGCTGCTTCCCTTTCTCTGAGCAATTGTATAATAAATAAAAATAAAATAAAGGTATTCCTATGTTGCTTGTCATAGGATTAAGAGTGTGCTGTACAGATTAGGTTGAAGAAAAGAGTGACTAGAACTAGTATGCATACAATGATAGTATGCATTTTCTCATTTGTTCCAAAATTAGTAAGGCTGGATTAGTTAAACCAAACTACATGTCAAATGCAAATGTAAATTATATAAATAAATAGCTTGATGGCCCATTTAGATGAGGAAAAGCTGCTTCCAGTAAGAGCAATCAGGGAGTAGGCACAAGGCTTTCCTCACTTGCTATTTTCCTGCTCCAAGTCTCCCTCAATAGCTTTTCCTCCACAGGGTTTAAAATGTAAATTTAGGGTGCAATCCTATGTATGTTTAGATAGAAACAAAGTCCTACAACTTCCAGCATTCCCCAGCCAACTGGGGAATGCTGGGAGTTGTAGGACTTTCTTTGTCTAAACATGCATAGGATTGTGCCCTTAAATACATTTTCAGGGGTATTTGGAGTAGGTAAATTGCAAGCAGGGAAAGAGTAAAATGCCCCTTCTCCCTATTTCTACTTTGTTCCTAATCCCCACCATGAAGCTGTTTTTCCTCCTCTAAATGTGGTATTGAGCTACTGTTATTTGCGTTTGCATGCAATCCATTATTTGCATTTGCATGCAATCCATAGTTGGGGGGGGGGGAATTAACATCTATTTCAACTTGCATTTCAACCAGGTACCTAGTAATTTCCACATTTTTGCTCCTCTTCTTTTTCTACCCCTCCCCTATTAAAGCATGGGGAAAAGGAAATTATGTTCCTTTTTATCTTATGAAATCCATAAGGTGCATGTTGGTTCAGATTCATTTTCTATTCTGTCAGGAGTTATGGTAAAGTACAATTAAAGCTGACAGCACATATGAATAATTTATGTTAAAATACTAGGATGTATAAATTATCACATGCCTTGCCACTACAACCTTGGATGGCACTAAAAGAATTGTCCAGAAATGTTTAAATTATGAAAACAAGTCAGGAGTAGGAAAGCTAAGAGAAGCCTTAAACAATAATGGGGAACATGTAGCCCTTGAGATGCTGCTGGACTGCAACTCCCATTAGCCCTAGGCAGCATAACCAATGATGAGGGAGGATGGGAATTGCAGTCCAACAACATCTTAAAATGCCACACATTCTCCACCATTGACTTAAAGGAAATCCTTGAGAGTGGTCCCAGACTGATCCTAATAGCAGATAAAGAGTTTGCCTCCAAGATTTGATCATTAACCTTATGTAGTGAACCTGACATTAAGACATTGACTGCATTTGCAGATAATGATAAGTCAGGAATCCTGGCTTAATAAACCATGATGCAAATGAGCTACTTGGTGGGGCACACAGCCCATTTGCTCTCCTCTTTGTGCAAGTGGGTAAACAAATGAGACAGGGGAGAGGTTTGTGTGATGTCTGAACCCAGGATTATGGTTATATGCACCCAAGTAAACCAAGAATTATAAGCCAACAACAAACCCTGGTTTAAAGCTGGGTTAAGAACCTGGCTTGAAGAAAGGAGCAAATGGGCACATGCACATTATAGTTTAATAAGCCAGGATTCCTGCCGTATCATTTTGTGTATGAATGCAGCCATTGGGGAAGATGGTGCCAGACTTTATGGCCTCACTCTTTCCCTACCTCCTTCCCTCCTTCCATTATTCCACTCTACTGTCTAGCTATGTGTGCATCAGTACTTAATTTTCAAAATGAGAGGTGCTTCATGGACATGTAGCTTGGGGACTTGGAAGCTCTGCTCCTGAATCCCAGAAGTGTGGGAACTAGATTCGGCTAGGTCCCTGGGTATGGTCTGAAGGCACATGAGACAGCCACTATGCTGAAGCTAAGCAGGTCTGGGTCTGCTCAGTGCTTGGAGGGGGGACCACCTGGGAACCATATGTAGCCACCTTGAGTACCACGATGGAAGAAAGGTGGGATATAATTGTAATAAATAAATAGAAATAATAAATATGTAGTGCTTAGAAAAATGCACTGTGCAGATGCTCATAGGGACACTTTTAAAATCATGTACTGCAGGATTGAGAATTGGCATTTCTAAACAAATTCTGAGGCTGAGCCTTGGTAAGTTTAGGATCAAATTAAACCCTGTTTTGCACATCAGCATCTCCTTAGCTCTCATTTGGATGACTTCTTACATTTTCAACAGTTTGATTTCCCACCAGAATCTGTAAAATAGTATGCAACTAATGGATTAGTCTCTTCCATAATATTTGTTAAATGGGTGGGTATGCCAGATGAACTATGTCCACTTCTTCTGTCAGAAGTTTTAGCTCAAATTGTTTGCAATCGCAGCAGAATGCATTTCTTTTGCTAAGTAGACAGTGCCCCAGAAAGCACACTGCATGGTGATCAGCCATCATGTGGCCAGGAAGGTAGGTAGAAAACCTGTGTTCTCTTGGGGATATTTGTTTAGAAGCTTGTAATCAAAAATAGAAAATGAGAAAGTTGGATGTTAGGTGACACATAGCATTAGAGAGCTTTAGCTGGCTACCTCAGGAGGCTTAAGTTAAAACCCTGAACTAGGTCACAAGTGACAGAGTTTACAGAGTGATACACACATATTAACTGTAAGTTGCCAATGTATTTTCCTTCAGTTTGGTTTACAGAAGATACTGGCCCTGTTCATTCAACATATACATGAATGTGAATGTCTGGAGGAAGGGAAACACTGCATTCTCCATAAGTTTATCTGAAGTTGTCAACCAAGTCTGTCTGTACTGTATACAAGTGCGCTCTCTCACCCGGTTCACACGTCACAGCAGCAATTCCTGGGTTGTTTAACACAGAAATTGTGGGAATGGGCAGAGCACATGAACCATTTCCACTTTTAATTAACGACCCAGGAACACCCCATTCATGCGTTGTTTCGTGACATGTGAACCTGGAAACTCTGGGTTGTTTATGGGTCAAATAATCCAGAGTTAATCCAACAATTGCCCATAGTTTGTTGTTGGATTAACTCTGGGTTGTTTAACCCATAAACAACCCTGAGTTCCCAGATTCCCAAGTAATGAAACAATCCAGGAACAGAGGCGTTCCTGCATTGTTAATTAAAAGTGGAAATAGCTTGCATGCAGCTTGCGTGCACCTCTCATCTCCACAATTCCTGGGAACAATCCTGGAATTGCCGCCATGACGGGCGAATTCAGTCTGTCTGTCTGTCTCTCTCTCTCTCTCTCTCTGTATCTTGTGTGACAGATCCTACGTGTATGTGATGATCAGGGACTTCCTCAAAACGTGCATCCTTATCGAAATAGCCTACAAGTGCAGGCTCTATTAACAGCTTCAAATGAACATAAAGAGGTTTGAGAAGCAGGTCCAGCAGATATGATACCACTCTCCCTGTTCCACATATTCATATCCATAGACATGCCACATGGACAAGGCTTACATGGTGCTTAGAAAAGTGTGTACAAGGGAAAGCAAAATATCCAGATAAGATTTGTAGGACATCTTTTGAGCATTTGCCTCAGTATTTGTGGTATAAGTCCTGTTTTTATCATGTCTGTTCATGCAGTGATTGTTGATTAGTCTGAATATTTTAGGTTTTATAACAGAAGTTTAGCATGCTTCAGAGCAGTGGCTTGCTGTGCAGGGACTTGTAAGTAAAGGATCTGCCTCAATTTGCTAGCAGCATCAGTGGCACAAAAATGCAAAATTACTGCTGTTCAGATTGCTATTCGGTTAGAAATATCAGGAAATTGTTTGTATTTGGCTGTGAATCTTAAGACTATCTTTAAAAAATATGGGTTCATCTTTTTGACCCAACTGTTTTTATAAAAAAATTTTTTTGGTTAATTTAATTAAGCCAAAGTTACTACTTTTCTGCTTGTTTTCCAGCTAGAAAAAGAAATAGTTGAAACAGCAGTAGTTACTAGATCAATGCAGGAAGATGTGTCTTCTAATTCCTAGAAAGACAATAAGCATTTGCAGTTGCTTCACCCCCATTTCCCCAGATTGAGAGGGAGTCAATTAGGATTTGTAATTTTTTGCTTTATTTTATTTATTTATTTAGAAGATTTATCATTCACTTTTCTCATAGAGATTCAAAGTAGCTTTTGATAAATTATGCAATTGTGAAATAAATAATACATTATTAATAATTAATTTAATAATACAATAAATGCTTTGTCATTCATGTATTTTGAGCAAGATTTTGCATACATTATCAAATAGTGGAATCTTTCTAATCTTATTAGATCTGTGCTTTTTCCATTCAATCCTCTCCCAACCTAAAACCACACTGAGCATTCCTGCCCGGTTCTTATATTCACTGTGCTACTTCTTCTACACCCCCTCTGTGCTGCTGCTCCCCCCCCCCCATCCCACATACACCGTTCCTTGTTCCTTGGCACCTGCATTGCCCCTCTTGCTATATCTCTTTAACCAGAAATAATCTGCAGCAGTCAGGGATTTGTGACTCTGCTCATCTCCTTTCCTGCAGTCTTTGCAATATGATATAATACCACCTCACTCTAATTTCAATTGGTTAGAATAGACTTTCATTGTGAAGATAAAGAGATTAAAGTTAAAATTACTTGCTTTTGAATTTTCTGTTAGTAAAAGTCAATAAGACCTTGACCTTCATGATATGCTTACTGTGCCTAATTAGTTCAACTTTGATAGGTGTGGTGAGTGTGTTAGAGGCACTTCTGCTTCACAAAGAGAGGTTGGCCTAGTAACAGGTATTCTGCACCTGTTCTGTGTCTAGAATTACCAGGACTCCTGCTGGTCAGATCTTGAGACTGGAGGGGTGGAGCAGAAGCTGGGCATTCCTGGCAGATCAGTGGGTGGAATCCATTGTGGCAGAGCCTAGTGACATCTTGGGGGGGGGGTGTCACAGGTTAGTACGTACTTGGTGGGTTGCCTGGCAGTGCTTGGTGACTCAGCATCGGACATTTATGGATATGGCAAAAACTCTCAAGCAAAGCAGAAAATACTCTGACCCCTGATTCTGGACTCTCAGACAGATATTTTACTTCTTCCCTGGGACAAGAACCATTTTTACATAAACAATTCACATAGAACGAGCACATGGAAAATGGGAGTAGGATTGTGCTCACTGGCTCCACCTTCTGACCTTCATATGTTTTCCAACCTTCAGAAAGAGCCTACATGAGTACTGCTCTGCTACTGTGTGCCTAGACCCTGTATGTATGATCAGGAATCCCAATCCCGCTCCTCTCTTCTGTGTGTCCATTCTACACAGAGTTGTTTTGTGAAGAGGGTCACTGACAAGAAGGCAAAAACTTCAGAACAAACCTTGAAAGCTGGCAACCCTATCTGTGTGTCTCAGTTTATGACAGAGGCATGGTGCAACCATAGTATATCAATTTGATTTCAATTAATATGATTTTTTTAAAAACTATTCATGAATGCTTCATGCATGAAAAGTCCTGAGTTCTCCATGTCAGAGTACACAAGATGGTACTGTGACATATGCACTCTTTAGTGATTGAGGGCGACCTCGTTAGCATTGTTTTCATACTTAACTGCCGGTGAAGTATATTAAATGAGGCTTTGTCATGGGACTAATAATTTTGCTGTGTAACTATTTAGCCTACAAAACTTGAATTTAAAGGTGCTTTCAAAAGAGATGGCTAAACTATTTTTGATTTCCTTGTGTCTCTGTGATGGCATCATACCAATTATTTTCATATGTTATTTGTGCTCATCAAAATACTGTTCTCCCCATTTTCAAGGATGGGAAATGCTATACAATCAGGAGCAAAACCCAACTAGAATTGTGTGGAAATGGCATCTTGAAATTATCCACCTTATTTGTGGGCAAGGAAATGGGATGGTGGTAGGGGAACTTTTCACAGAATTTCTCCGGGCAAAGGAGAAATTCTCCAACAGTTTTTTCAGGGGTCGGCTACTGCCACTATTAACAGTGGCAGTAGCACAGCTTCTTCCTCTTTTCCCTGTTTTTTCTTTCTTCCTGCGCTGCAAGTGGCATTTTGTATCCTCCACCATGCTCTATACCTAGCATTGTTTTTGAGCAGTGTTGGCAGGGTGGGTGTCCACTACGAAAAATATGGTGGAGAATATTAGGAGAAAATATTGCAAAACTGACTCCTTTTCCTTGGGTGCAAAGTGAGAGAAAGGGGAAGGGCCATAGCTCAGTGGTAGAGCACATGATTTGCATGCAGAGGGTCCTAGATTAAATCCCTGGCATCTCCAGGTAGGGCAGGAAAAACTCCTGCCTGAAACCTGGGGAGCTGCTGCCAGTCAGTGTTGACAGTACTGGTCTAGATGGACCAAGGGTCTGACTCAATATAAGGCAGCTTCCTATGTTCCTTAAAAAATGTCTTCTGAGAAATTTTGGCTCTGCTCGAGGCCACAGAAAAGCCTCAAGGTGACAGTATCTGTGGGAGATTAGCGTTTAGAGAATTGTTGCTGCCTGGGCGTCACCCGCACATCAGCAGCTTTGTGCATATGTTAAGGATAGTTTAAATGTTACTCTTTTCACGTGTACCATCACTACCAGTAAGTGCTTTCCGCAATCTGCACTTATAAGAACATCACAAAAAAGCTAAAATGTGTTTGAGATAAACCAGCTGATGACCATGGAAAACCCCTGTTTCCATGGTTGAATTGACTTTGTGCAGGATTATCATGTCTATTTAATGGAGGGAGATGGCTGAGATATTTTCTTATCTAATTTTCTTTAAATGAAATATTCCTATAGCTGTCTGATAGGGTGTTGTTGTTTTTTAACCGATTGTTTTCTTGGTTCTGAAGATGCTAGAAATACACTTTATTCACTCCTATCAGCTGTTGCAAGGTACTTTCATCTTTGTCACTTACAGAATGTTGTTCTCTTAAATAATACATACAAAGCAGGTAGTAGTGTAGTTTGAGTTGAGTTTCTACTGGCTTGTTTGAGATACAGCAGAATACTATTAGATTTTCATTGATTTCTACTGCAGATAAATTATTTAAGGAATGGAGAAGTGTGCTTGGATACTGTCAGCATTTCATTTAGTCCATATATCAGGTGCTGAAACTTGACCTACGGTATTTTATTATATGAACCTTCAATTGTGCAGTACTTGGCTTTTTGTAATATTTATAATGGTTATATTCTGAAAATATTTGATTTTTTTTGGTCCTTTATATGTTTTAGAAAGTGGATGTTCTAGTCTATCTGCAGCATTGTTACTGCTGCAAGGAGATACTTATATTGTGAAAAATTAGTTACTTCATGAATTTTATAATATGCATAGTGAAAAAGAATGTGTATTGACATTCCTTGCTTTAAAAATCTATCAAATACCTTAATCAAACCATATTTACTGGGAGGCAAAGATCAGTTCACACAGCTGCATTCTTCAACATATTCTTCCAGTATCAGAGGTGGTATGCCTCTCAGTACTAGTTGCTGGGGAACATCAGCGGTAGAGGGCTATTGCCCTTGTGTCCTACTTGTGGGCTTCCCAAAGGCATCTGGTTGGCCACTGTGGGAATATAATGCTGGACTAGATAGGCCTTTGATATGATCCAACAGAACTCTTATGTTTTTATATAGGTAGTCAAAAAAGTTCCAAACATGTAAAATCCGAAAATGTTAGTGCGAACCAGGCTTGGAAACAGCTGGTAGCCATTTTGTTATCACCAGGGGTATACAATTTGTGGCTGGCCTTGGAGCCAAGCCAAAAACAATTGCCAGGAAAGCCCTTGGGAATTTGGCAAGTGGATTTGTTGGAGCTGGTTATGATGACTGCACAATTTCCAGCTGCCATACTCAACCCAAAGCTGCAGCCCGATCATGTTTCCCATATCACAGGGACATATGTAGCCAAGGAAGTACTTTGGCTGCTTGTATGTAAGATACTGACTGTATAAATCGTTCCTAAGTTTCATTGATTTCAGTACATAGTGTTGCAAGGGATGGGTCGAAACGCAAAAATCCGACTCATTTCAGCTTGCCGGGGTTTTCTGTTTGCATCTGTTCCGCTTCAACAGAAGTGGGCCAACTCGGCTTATTTCGTGGGCTTCCGGCAGAAAGATGGACTGAGATTTGCGCTGATTTTCCATGTGGCTCTTTATGCAACGGGTGAGATTTGCACAAATCTCGTCATGACACGTGCTTTTCGGATGCTGTTTTGCACCAAAAAAGGTACCTAAAAATCACATGGCATGGCAAGATTTGCTCAACTCTCACGAGATTACCGTACTTCCTGATTTCAAATAACTAACATTTTAATCGCATCCAATAGGTGCATAAGACATCTGTAGCCATCCAGGCTACAATTTTCTTGACTTTATTAGGTGCAAGTTGGAATTGTTTTTTTAAAACCAACATAATCTATTCCAGAAAGGTCACACTTCTGTATGGCCAAGCTGTTTCAATCACTCAGATTGGACCAGGACTCTGCAAAACAAAGAGATGAATGCCCTCTGTGAGTATTTTTTCTGTGGGTCCAAAACATAGGTGCTCAGGAAAAGAACATTAAGGAAGATTGCTAACATCTGATGAGGTGTATAGAGAGTATTAAAGGGCAGTAGTTCTTGATCAGCAGTTTCTTTTGTATCTGTGACTGTTGCAGAGAATTAGTACAGCTATATCAATAATTGTTCCCCCACTTATGAAATATTGATAACTAATTTTATAATATGAAAATAGTGTACAGATTTATTCAGTTGAAGCTTACTAAAGCAGCATATTTTGTTCCTTTTGTGTATTTGCCTCTCCCAGTTACCAGACAATGAGGGATAGAGCAGTAGAAGGGCATCTCCTGTGCAACTTCCAGATCAACTCATATCCAAGAGAAAGTACAAACCAGGCCCTTATTCTCTCCCCACTCTCTCCTGTAAACTCTCTCCTGTAAACTCAGGCCTCAGAGCCAGAGGACTGTGCCTCCTTACCTAGAAAATCACTCAACTCAAGTGGCAAGTACTGACAGAAATGGAGTCAAAGTGGGACTACTGATTAACAGGAGGGAGGTATCCGTGTGTGGGGAAACCCCAAGGCTTGCAGAAGTGCAAAAAATAAGTAATATTTTAAGTGGAAGCAACTCTCCCCAACAGCCACTGAAGAATGTTGTATGTCAATTGGAAAAGAAAATCAGGGGTGGGAAGAGTGGCATGCCTTACTTGGAGGGAATGGCTGGCTAGAACTGTGAAACGGAGTGCTCCTGTTGGGAGGTTAGGATTCATTGTAACACTTTGTTACTGGCCCCACTTTTATTTATTTATTTATTTATTTATTCTATTTATACCCCACCTTTTTTCCTGCAAGGAACCCAAGGTGGCTTACATTATCCTCCTCCTCCTCCTCCTCCTCTCCATTTTATCCTCACAACAACCCTGTGAGGTAGGTTAGGCTGAGAGTCAGTGACTGGCCCAAAGTCACCCAGTGAGTTTCATGGCCGAGCGGGGATTAGAACCCGGATCTCCCGAGCCCCAGTCCAACACTCTAATCACTACGCCACACTTTTGTTTATTTGATTACACTGTCTTGGTGTTCAGCCTTTTTCAGCTGATGAGCATGTCTGGAATTTTGAGAGTGTGTCATGGGCAACATCACAAAACGGCTGCCAAGAGGGTGCCCATGTCCTTTTTTTTTTTTGTACATGGTCTAAAAATAGTGCTGTTGCTTACTAGCTGGCCTCTCTCTGTGCTTGCAGAAACCCCCTCTGGCAGGCATGGAGCTCAAGAAAAAGAGGTAGGGATTTCTCTCATTTGCACTGAGGCTTTGGAAAATAAGGAACAGCAGGGAAATTGTTGTTCTTCTTTGTGGTCTCTGTGCATCCAGTCCAAACCAGAAGCCTCAAAGAGTTCCTCCCTACTCCAGTCTGCCCCCCTTTCCTTCCCTTGTGGGATAAATTAGTCTTTTATTGGTATAGCTTAATCCTCATATCCAGTCCAACAGGGCTTACATTACATATAAACATAAAGAAAATGTGTCCATAAATCTACTTGCCAGCTCAACAAGAGTGAATACCTCTAGCCATTTGGCAAGAAGGCCACCAAGAAGCTCACATTCCCCTTCCTTGAACTCAAATGGTCTGCATTTGGAGAAGCTAAGAAAGGACAGGTTGCTTACCTGTAACTGTAGTTCTTCGAGTGGTCATCTGTGCAGTCACACATATGGGCTCTGCGCCTGCACTGAGCTTGCTTCGGAAAATTCTTTAGCTGAGGTAAAATGGGCGGGAGCCCCTCCCCCTCGCGCCTGCTCCTTAGCGCGGCTCCCGTCCATTCCCTCAGTTCCTCTTCGACCGCCATTGCGACAGGTAGTTCTTGGAGGTTCTTCTCTTTGCGACTCAGCTGGGTACTCAAATATATTCTTCATATTTTTGATATTTTTCCTCATAAACTTCTTTTTTACTCCTCTCTTTGACTATCTACAATTTTTTTTTAAAAAAAACCTTTGCTTTCCTTCTCTTCCTTTTTTCTCTCAAAGGAGCAATGGCTTTAAAAGCTCCTTTTAGAAAATGTGTTAGCTGTGGGGCTAAATTACCCCCAGCCTATGGACATTCTTTGTGCCCCCTTTGTTTGGGGCAAGGGCATATAGTGGAGACCTGCCACCATTGTCAGGCCTTCACCATACTGACAAGGAAGCAGAGGGCATTTAAATTAAAAACGGCCTTATGGCAGCAAATGCTTTTGGCAGCTGGGCCTTCAATGCCTCGTGCTACAACGACTAAGCCAAAGGGGTCTCCAACACACACTGCAGTAAAAGAGACTGTGGAAGTTCCCGCAAAAAAGAACAAAATCCATAAGCATCCTAAAGATGAGATTAAGGAGAAAGAGACTCGACCTAAAAAGAAAACTAAAGGTCCAGAGTCTCTAACTAAGCCCGTCACTCCAGCCCAATCGGCAGTGAGTGCTGAGGCTTCGAAATCGGCCACCCACATTGAGCACTCTGTCTCGAAGAAAAAAGACCCTTGGACACCAAAAACCGGTGAACCTGCACCCACGACTCCGCAGCGTGCATCGGTGTCGACAGCGCATGTGGTTTCGATCTCGGAGGGAGAGATCATGGATTCCCCTATTAAAGTGGCAGAGTCACTCATTGCAACTCCACCCTCTAAAAGAGGAATTGCAAGGCTCGGAGACAGATCTTCTTCTGATTCCAAGTCTCCCCACCGTTACAGAAGTCGATCTCAATCGGGCTCCTCTAGGCACTTGTTCCGATCTCGAGAAGACTACTATCATCAGAAGCAATATAATCATTCTACTCAATATTGATCACCACCTCGATATCGAGAATCCTACAGATCTCCACAACACGATGTTGAGGTTGAGAGGAGACAGGGCTCATTCGACATCGATTTTCGGCATTGACATCGAGAATATTCCATCAACATCGAGCGAAGTGCTCGACACCGAGGACTGCTGCTCAACACCGACCATTGCCGTCAATATTGAAGCCCTATCGACATCGACCATCCTCGGCATCAAAGTCCTATCGACATTGAGCGTCCTCGACATTGAAGCCCGGTCAACGTCGAGCATCTTCGACATCGAAGCCCGGTCGATGTCGAGCGTCCTCAACATTGAGGAAGCCCAATTGATGCAAGATCACCACCGTTAAGTGCTGTGACTGATGGCAAATCTCGGCATCAAGCTCAAATATCTTTGTTTGACACTGAGCTGCCTCAACGTCAAGATACAACAACCATAGCACATAAGACACCAACCATTCGGCCTCCATCTAAGCATCTGCCTCCTGTGCAACAAGACTCCTCTTCTGACATACCCTATTCAGATACAGATTCAGTCATCTCAGGGTTACCAGATTCTTCACAAGACCTCCAGGTGGAAATGAAAGTTACTGTTTCGCCAACAGAAGGTCTTGGTATGTTTGTTGATCATATCTTAAGAATGACAGCATCCTTAGGAATAGAAACAATTATTAAATCACCTGAGATTGATGATCCAGTTTACAACTTGTTACAATCAACTCAAACATCTCCAGCTTTGGTCCCCTACTTGCCAGTATTATTAAATGTTGTCAAAAACACATGGAAAACCCCAGCTGCAATTCCACCTACGGGGAAATGATTAGAGTCACTCTACCGTGTGCGCCATGAGGATGCAGAATTTCTATTTTCACACCCTGCTCCGAACTCTATTATTGTTCAATCGGCACAATCCACTACTGGCAATCAATGCACTATGCCAGTAGACCAAGAAGGGAAGAAGCTGGATGCATGTGGCAGGCATGTTTACTCTTCAAGCTCCCTAGGCCTCAGAGTATCCAATTACCAGGCCATTATGGCACGATACCAGCATTTTCTCACTGAGAAATTGAGGAACCTTTGTGAGGACCTTCCAGAAGAGAAGCAGGACTTGGCACGGGTGCTGCGCGCAGAGGCACTGAGCATAGCAACCCTGCAAATGAGCAATGCCAGGCACCAGACCGATTGTCATGCGAGATCTCTCATCAGTTCAGTCTCTCTCTGACGGCATACGTGGCTTCGTTCAACAATGTTAACAACAGATGTCAAAGCATTCATTGAGAATCTCCCATTTGATGGGGAGGGCCTTTTTAACATCAAAACTGATGACTCGCTGGATGCTGTCCAAAAGGCCAGGGTGAACGCCCAGAAGATGGGTCTTGGTACCCTACAGCGTCAAAAACAATGCAAACCACTGCAGTGGACCAGGTTCCCGTCTTCCACAGCTCCATTCCAGCCTCGTTTTCAACCAAGAGGCCAGGATCAGCGTTCATGTGACCGTCAGCCTGCTGGACAAAATAAACCCTTCCAACAGTCTAAGTACCAAGGACCTAGGAAGGGTAATGTGTTTGGCAAATGGCGACTTTGACTGCCTTTACCTATTGACTGCGACAAAATCACCAGACTTTACTTTTTCACAGGACATGACAAAAATATCGGACTTGACAAAACACTGGACTTGACAACTGCATCAGACTTGACACCCACGATCTCCTACACGGACAGACTGTCCAGGTACCTTCTGTCATGGAAATCCATCATGACGGACCACTGGGTTCTCAACATTGTCCAGCATTGGTACCAAATTGAGTTCGATGTCCTCCCTGCTTTTCTCAGCATTCGTACAACACAGCCCACTCCACCGCTGTTGGAGGAGGTGGACACTGTTGCAGAAGGGCACCATCCAGCCTGTCCACATTCGTCATCTCCAGGAGGGGCTCTACTCCCGATACTTCACGGTACCAAAAAAGGATGGAGGACTTTGGCTGATCCTGGACCTTCGACTAGTCAATTACTTCATTACAACGAAGAGATTCAGAATGGTCACCATCCAATTGATCCTGCCTCTACTTCGCAGGACTGATTGGTTCACGTCCATCGACCTGCAGGACGCTTATTTTCACATCTCCATTCACAAAGACAGTCGAAAATATTTGAGGTTCAAGATAGGAGACGATGCTTACCAGTTTGTGGTTCTTCCGTTCGGGCTCTCCACTGCACCCAGAGTGTTTACGAAATGCATGGCTGTAGTCTGCGCGAGTCTCCGGGCCAAAGGGATCACGATTTTTCCCTATCTCAACGACTGGCTAGTCGTCGATTAATCCAGACTTCGCCTTCAGTCTGCACTTCGGACAATCTTGATCATGCTTGACGACCTGGGCTTGTGTCTCAACATCAAAAAGTCAGTCCTCAATCCTGCAAAACAAATAAAATTTATAGGAGCAGTTCTCAGTGTGACACAAGGCCGGGCATTTCTACCTCACAACAGAGTAGACAAGATACTTACCATCTCAAAAAACCTGTATCAAGCTCGTTTGCATTCGGCGAGATCGATCCAACGTCTTTTCAGCCATATGGCATCAACCGTACAAGTCGTATGTGATGCCCGCCTTCATATGAGAAGCCTTCAAAACTGGTTCATCTGCTCATTCGACCCACAAAGGCAGTCGTCTTCCACTCACCTTACCATCCCATGGAACATCAAAGCATCTCTGCTGTGGTGGATGGACAAAAGAAATCTAACCGAAGGGGTACCTTTTCATCCTTTGACTCCAACAAGGATCTTGACTACAGATGCCTCCCTCCTGTGATGGGGAGCGCATTGTGCAGGCCACACAACTCAGGGCACTTGGAACTCTGTAGAGCACAAGATGCACATCAATATGTTGGAGCTGATGGCAGTGTGGAATGCTATGAAAGCACTGGAGTCTCTTCTTTGCAACCAGCACATTCAGGTTGTCACTGACAACGTGACTGTCATTGCATACCTCAACAAGGAGGGTGGAACGAGGTCGATGCGACTGACAAGACTGACCCTCAGAATTTTTAACTGGGCAATTCCAAGATCCAGCTCTCCCGTGGCGATTCACATTGCAGGAAAAGACAACACTCTAAGCAGAGTCTCCCTGCAATCACACGAGTGGCAACTGGATCCAGGGATTCGCAGTTGGATATTTTTGATCTGGGGTCAACCGGAAGTAGACCTCTTTGCCACTTCCGAGAACACGGCCTGCCACCTTTTTTGCAGCACAGCAGCATCAGATCCCAACTCCATTACAGACGCCTTCATGATGCAATGGTCTGGTCATCTGTTCTATGTCTTTCCGCCTCTTCCTCTGTTGACACGAGTCATCTCAAAAATCTGGAACGACAGAGCGGACTGCATTCTTGTGGCACCATGGTGGCCAAGGCAACCGTGGTTCCCTCAACTTCTGCACCTCTCCAGAGGGGAGTATCGGTCGCTCCCGATCATGCCAACGCTACTGACACAGGCTCAGAGCAACATCCAACACCCGGACCTGAAAAGCCTGGCATTGATGGCATGGCGGATCCGGTGTTGATAATGCAAGATTTGCCATCTGCAATCTATGACATCCTACAAGCTGCCCGTAAACCATCGACAAAAGCATCTTATGCTAGGAAGTGGCTAGATTTTGCCAAATTAACTACTGCATGTGGACAGGATCCTAAAACCTGCACGGTTCGGACTGTTCTTGCATATCTCCACGCCCTGATGGTGCCAGGTTTGAAATTATCCTCCATAAAGGATATACAGGATATCTCTATCTTGGCAGCTATCTTTCTGTTACAGCTAACATCGACAGTGAAATCCAGCATCGTCTGAGCTCCGCAAGTGCCGCTTTTTCTCGAATGAAACATAGAGTGTTCGAGGATCGGGATATTTATAAGAAGACCAAAACACTGGTTTATGAAGCCATTGTATTACCAACTTTATTGTATGCCTGCGAAACATGGACTATCTATAAACGTCACTTCCACCTCCTTGAAAGGTTTCATCAACGTTGCCTCCGGAAAATCCTGCAAATTACTTGGGAAGATAGGCGAACAAATGTCAGTGTACTGGAAGAAGCAAAGACTACTAGCATTGAAAAAATGATCCTTCAACGCCAACTTCAGTGGACCGGTCATGTTGTCCGAATGCCTGACTGCCGTCTCCCAAAGCAGTTACTCTACTCCCAACTCAAGGATGGAAAGCGGAATATCGGTGGTCAATATAAGAGGTTTAAAGATGTTCATAAGGCAAATCTAAAAAAATGCAATATAAACATCGAAAACTGGGAAGCTCTGGCCCATGAATGATCTAAATGAAGGTTGGCCTTTCACAAAGGTTCCATGGACTTTGAAGAAGCCCGAGTGCAAGGTGAAAGGGAGAAACGTGCTAAGCGAAAAGCACGTCAAATGAATCCTTTACAGGACCATCTTCTATCTGGTAACCTGTGTCCTCACTGTGGGAAGCTGTGTGGATCTAGAATTGGCCTCCACAGTCACTTACGGACCCATCGCTAGAGTCTACACAATCTTCTTTAGAATTTCCTCCTTTTATCCCGGAAGACAATCTTACTCGGTCATGAGTGATCGCCTGATGATGATGACTTGGCAGCAAATTCAGCCAATAGACCCTGTGTTACCTCAGGTTCAATCTTCACACACCCGTTGGGGAAACAATTCTTGAAAGGATTGAAGAACATCATTCCTCCAATCAGGAATTTGGTGCCGGGCTGGGATCTGCCACTAGTGCTACGCGCACTCATGCAGAAGCCATTTGAGCCACTTGCTACCATTGACCACCGGCTTCTCACATGGAAAACAGCTTTTCTGACTACCATAAAATCTGCAAGGAGATCTGGTGAACTCTGTGCGCTCAGAGTAGACTCACCTTATATGGTATTTCATAAAGACAAAGTGATTGTACGTCCAGATCTCACTTTCATTCCAAAAGTGGTATCAGAATTCCATACGGGACAGGACATAGTATTGCCAGCTTTTTTCCAAAATATGTCCTCCGATTTAGAATGGAAAATGCATATGCTAGATGTCCGCCGTGCCTTGGCTTTTTACAAAGAACGAACAGCTTCTTTTCGACAAACATCTCAACTGTTCGTATGTTATGGTGGCAAATCACTGGGACTACCTGTATTTAAACAGAGATTTGCCAAATGGATTGTGGAAACAACTAAACTGGTGTATCAAATTGTGTGCAAGCAATTACCGGGGTCATTAAAGGCACATTCTACCCGAGCACAATCAACGTCCGTGGCGTTTGGGAAAGGCATCCCTTTACCAGAGCTCTGCAGAGCAGCGACCTGAGCCACGCCATCGATGTTCATCAAGCATTACAGACTTGATCTTCGAGCTCGGGAAGTGAACACCTTTGGAAGGGCAGTCCTCTCATCGGTGTTGCAGTAACGTATGCTGCCAACCCAGCGCTGGCAAGTCAGCTTGTTACTCTGCCCATATGTGGGATGCACAGAGACCACGAAGAAGAAGGACAGGTTGCTTACCTGTAACTGTAGTTCTTCGAGTGGTCATCTGTGCAGTCACACAACCCACCCATCCATCCCCGCTCGGCGTCATTATCAATTTTGATGGACCTGCCAGTGGAGACTGGGTGTATCGCTCCAATTTATGTCATTTTTAGATGATATTGTGTAGTGTTGTTATACAACAACAGATAATAACACCAATATGTGTCTCTCGGTTCATTGGGCTGCAATAGGCGGTCTCAGAGGAACTGAGGGAATGGGCGGGAGCCACGCTAAGGAGCAGGCATGAGGGGGAGGGGCTCCCGCCCATTTTACCTCAGCTAAAGAATTTTCCGAAGCAAGCTCAGTGCAGGCGCAGAGCCCATATGTGTGACTTCACAGATGACCACTCGAACTACAGTTACAGGTAAGCAACCTGTCCTTTCTTAGCTTCTCCAAATGCAGACCATTTGAGTTCAAGGAAGGGGAATGTGAGCTTCTTGGTGGCCTTCTTGCCAAATGGCTAGAGGTATTCACTCTTGTTGAGCTGGCAAGTAGATTTATGGACACATTTTCTTTATGTTTATATGTAATGTAAGCCCCGTTGGACTGGGTATATGAGGATTAAGCTATACCAATAAAAGACTAATTTATCCCACAAGGGAAGGAAAGGGGGGCAGGCTGGAGTAGGGAGGAACTCTTTGAGGCTTCTGGTTTGGACTGGTTTGTTTGTTTCTACCTCCTTTGGGTTTGTTGGTTATTTTTGCATTGGCATGTTTGGATGTCACGCCAGCCCACCCTGGCAATAAGCCAAGGTGGGTTGGTTGTTCTGTGAACAACCCATGGTGCACCCTACAGATGGTTGGGCTCACTCTCAGTTGTTCACACCCTCCCTCCCTCTCCTTCCCCCTAGGTCCTCAGGTATCCTGGGGATGGCACGGCAGGATGATCTTGTCTCTCCCTTCCTGCTGTAATCGTGAGCTGTTTTTGGCTTTACTCTTTTTGGGGGGAGATCGCGAAAACTGGCTTGACAGCCGGCTTTCGCAATCCCCATTTTGACAGCCACTGACAACCCTTTCAAAGTGCTCAAGTGGCACCTTGGAGGGGCTTTCAGTGGCTGGCAAACCATTTTTAAAAAAAATATATATGCACAAATATGTTTGTTTCATTTTATTTTTTAAATTTAGCCACACTTGAACAACTGCAGAGGTGCGCAGTTCCACAAGTGCAGAAATTTGAAGCCTTGAGTGGGTCAATGTCCCGGGTTGTGTTAAATTAAAGAAATAATAATCTCGATAAATGATTTGTTGTGATTGTGGCCAAAGGTGTTTTGTGAGTTGAGTGCCTTTTATTTATTTTATTTTATATTATTTGTTAATTTAATTTATTTAGTCAAAATTTTGTTTAGGCCACCTTTAAGGAAAAAAACATCTGCCTTGCCCAGATAGGCCCGAAAAAGTTGGGGTCCTCTTCTAAAAAGGCAAGAGGCCCAGTGGGCATTGTCATATAAGGCTTTTGGACTGCTTCATGGGGAAATGACTGGAAAATATAATGGTGCTATTGAGAAAGTTAGGGTTTCTATGTCCAGTTCCCATGTGGAACAGCAAAAGTTCCTATTTAATATGGAACTCAAGTTTGCATGTGTGTGGATCCCTTATAGATGGGAAAATGCTATGAATGTACAATGCAGAATGCCAGGCACATACAAAAGGAACAGTACGCAACAGTGTTCAGAGTTATTTTGTTTCCCACCCCGTCCTGCTTCAGTGAATTGATAGTATGCAATAATGAATATTAAAGGCAAACTTCTTCATGTGTGTGAATGATATAAGCAGTGTGTTTTCTATAATGTAAGCTGGACAACTACGGCAGAAGAGTTCATGGGTTTAGCCATTCAAACAAATGAGTGATGCTCATACAACTAGCAGGAAGCACTAGATTTTGGGTTTTTAAAAATATTTCTTTGAACCCCTGTTGCCATGTTGAGCAGTTTTTTTTAAACATAAAGTTTATGTTTAAAGTTAACCTTAATTGCCATATTTTTCGCTCCATAAGACGCACCTGACCATAAGACGCAACTAGATTTTAAAAGAAGAAAATAAGAAAAAAAATATTCTCCTTTCCCCCACCCCAGCGACGCGCCGGCCTCTTCCCGGCTCCCCCACGCCTACCCTGCCGTCCTTTTGAGGTTTTGAAAGAGACAATCAGGGCCACACGCAATACCTTGGCAGCAGCAAAGAGGAGGGGAAAAGAGGTGAGCAGAGGATAGGCGCGCCGCCGCCACGGCAAAGTGGCAAAGAACCAACTGAGCTGCTGCTGAATCAGCTGTTCGGCGGGGAATCAGCTGTTCAACGGGGAATCAGCTGTTAAGTGGCTGCCTAGGGGGGAATCAGCTGAGAGGCGGGGGCTTGCCCCACTCCACCCAGGAGCCCTCTGCTGTTCTGCCAGACCGGTTGGAGGCACGCAGGGGGAGGTATGGTAAAAACAAAAACAAAACAAAACATTTTTTAATCAGCTGTTCCGCGGGGAATCAGCTGAGAGGTGGGGGCTTGCCCTGCTCCACCCAGGAGCCCTCCGCTCTTCCCCAGACCAGTTGGAGGTGCGCAGAGGTAAGTAAAAAAAAAAAATATTTTTTTAGTCAGCTGTTCCGTGGGAAATCAGCTGAGAGGCGGGGGCTTGCCTGGCTCCGCCCAGGAGCCCTCCGCTCTTCCCTGGACCAGTTGGAGGCGCGCAGAGGTAAGTAATTTTTTTTAAAAAAAAAAAAACAATATTCGCTCCATAAGACGCACAGACATTTCCCCCTATTTTTTGGGGGGGGGGAAGTGCGTCTTATGGAGCGAAAAATACGGTAATATCTGGTGAGATCTCTGCCTAATTCATGAAACTTTAGCAGGCTTGTATCAATTGTGCAGAGGCTTTGGCTAATTTATGAAATTAGCAACTCCTTATTTACTGTATGAACATTAACTTGCACAATGATGAAATGTGCATATTAAATGAATTAGGCAAAGATTGCCTTCAATTTTGCAATTCTATGAATTAGTCAGAGGTTTTTCCAGTGTCATGAATTAGGCAGAGGATCTTCTTGTTTAATGAATGAGTCAACACGCTTAATTCACAAATTAGGCATCACCGTGGCAATATCTTCCTTACACAAATAAATAATTTTATTAGTTCAGCATAAGCTAAAAATCTAGGGAGCACTTCTCCAAGTACTGGTGAAATCTTCATTTATTGTAGTGGTCCTTGCATAGGACTTTTGTTCTAGACATTCAGATATACATGATTAAGGGTGTGATCCACAAGCACCTGCTGCACTGCTTTCCCCAGCAGAAATAAATCATTGGAGAGGTACACAGTGTTGCCTTTTTATCCTATACTAACATAAATCTGTCCATACAAATTTAAAGATCAATTTTTGGTGAACAGTTCCATCCAAATAGTTACATTCTCAGCTAAAAATACTAACCTGTCATTATAAAGAGTTTTAATAGCTTTTCTTTGGCGGCGGGGTGGGTGGGGATACTGTGTATTTTAAATTCTAGAGAAACATTTTCTTTACATTTTGTCCCAATATGCCAAAATCTGAACTCGTAATCAAATTTAGAAAGTAGAATGATAATATTCCATGTTGTAAAGAAAAAGGATATGTAGACTGTCCATTCATTACGCTATTGAGACAGCTGCACTCACAAAGCATGAATAAAGAGAGATAAGTGAGTATTTTTAATGGAAGTT
This sequence comes from Shinisaurus crocodilurus, assembly GCA_021292165.1. Classification (NCBI taxonomy): domain Eukaryota; kingdom Metazoa; phylum Chordata; class Lepidosauria; order Squamata; family Shinisauridae; genus Shinisaurus; species Shinisaurus crocodilurus. Next base: position 78,004,061 of record CM037878.1, read on the forward strand.
TTGAACTGCTAGAGAATGACTGAAGAAGGGGGAAAGTAACAAATCAAAGACTATTATGAAGTATCAAAACAGGATTGCTCCTTTAAGGAAACTTGTAATTAATTTCTAACCTGTCTCAGAGTGGGGACCAATGCACTAAAGTAGCTCAGTAAAACAAAAATAAAAATGACTCATTAAATTATAGAAATCTGTTAAATTTTCCAGGGTTAGGCAGATATGAAGATATTAAAAGCCAGCTAGGTTATGGGAACAGCATGGTTGCTCTTTATTGAGCTCCATTTCATGCTGTTATGTAATTTAGGGATATTGAAACAACATGGGAGCAAGTTCCATCCGAGGCTATAGGAGGGTGGGCTGCATAAGCATGGCTCTTTCCACAAAGGAATTGATGGAGCATTTATATACTCATGTGCCAACCATCTTGTGGAAAATGTTAAATAAAATATCTTTCCCAGTACAGAACTGTATTATGGAAGGGCATAGCATTCACATTCCATGTTTTCTGAAATAACTGATAGTTTCCCCTGAATGACCACATAAAGAGTGGTGGTTAAGATGGGAAACATTGATGCTAAGTGTTTCTAGTTGAAAGTTCAATCCGTGAATCCATGACAGAGAACTTAAAACATGTTCAAAGCAGGTCGATCAAGGAATTGATCCAACATAGCCTCAGATTGTCATGATGGGTGAGTTCACACGTCACAATAAGCCACGATGAGAATAAGCCACCGTGCAGGGCCAGTGCTACCATTAGGCCAACTAGGCAGCTGCCTAGGGCGCAGGGCTAAAGGGGGCGCCAGAAATGCCTTGAAAAAAAATACAGCACTCTCAAGTGGGAAGGGGGGTGCTAAATATCTGATCTTGCCTAGGGCACCAAACTGCCTTGCACCGGTCCTGCCACCGTGGGTGGGTTGTTCGCTTGCTAACCCGCATTACTCCTGATGGTTGATCCAGTGCTCTGTGGTTTGCCATGACTTGTTTCCCCTTTAGCCCTCCCACCCTCTCCCATCACGTATCCCAGGGGCCTTTGCAACACAATTCCTCATTTTGTGGCTGCTGCCTCTCCAGTGAAACTTTTCATGTGCCCCCATCTGATAAGCAGCCCCCATCTGATTTCCCCTCTCCCTTTCCCGTGTCTTGAAATGACATTTGTGAATTACTTCCTTCACATTGGCACTTCCCCTGATAGTGACAACATCATCATCATCATCATCATCATCATCATCATCATCATCATGATGTCATCATCTCCCACCACCACACTTACACAAGTCAGCAGGTTCGAATGACCACTTCAGTGCATGTTGTCCTTTTTTATTTACATGCTTGCTTAGAACAGTTGTTTTGTAAATGGCTCCATCAAAAGGAGCAACTCCTTTTGTATATGGGTGGTAGGGAAATGACCAGCACGTGGACAATTTCCATGAAATTATTTGCCATAACTAAGGTTTAGAATAGGACCACATACAATGGGCTTAATTACAAGTGATACCCTGACATTGTATTTTAATATATGCGTTGGCAACTATCTTGGATTGATTACTGCAACGTGCGTTATGCATTTGAACATTTCTGGAAGCATCAGCTAGTTTGGAATGCTGCTGGCTACCTCAAAGCAGGATGTGGGGGGGGGGGGAGGATGTAACTGTTCAGTGTTTTTGAATTTGCACTGGTTTCCTGTTGTATTTCAGGCATGCATCCCGTTATTCATTGAACTCTTCAAAGGAGGCCTTAATCTGGGTTCTTTATATGTTCCAAATTAGGCTGATGAGGAATTGGGGGTAGGTTTTATTCTGTGGCGCCTCCCCAACTCTGAAATTTCCTTTTGAAAAGAGGTCCACAGTTCCTCTTTACATGCATTTCTCAAGAAGACATACTACTTTCAGGAGGCTTATGGCATATTGTGAATCTTTGTGCTGCTTAATTGGATAATTTACATCTTTATTTTATGGTTTGTTTTTATTATTATTATTATTATCAATAATAATATTGATAATAATTGGTGTTTGTCTGCCAGTGGAATGGATACCAGCGCCTTGTGCCCTGCAGGGTTGGGGTCTCTCCATAGTAGATTTGTGGGGTGCACGTGTGTGTGTGTGTGTGTGTGTGCACATGCAAGGGGGAAGGAAGCAAGGGAAGTCCTATTGCATGATTGTACAGCTGTTTGTGTGATGTTCAATGCAGCCTCATGGCTTTATTAGTATGTTGTAAGCCACATAATAGTGGACAAGCAGTGACAAATGTTAACAAGCAGTAAGAGATAGGAAATATTCTTATGTCAATTAAGTATGTGTTTTTGAAACCAACTTGCTTTTCTTTTTAGGATTAATTTCAATTTTTACTCTTTTTTTAGGTACATTCTTCTTAACAAGAAGGAAAAAAAATGGTTTGTAAGGCTAACTATTCCTGGTTTATTCTTTTGTAGGTTAACTGAACCTTCTGGATATTTAACAGATGGACCAATAAATTATAAATACAAAACTAAATGTACATGGTTAATTGAAGGATAGTAAGTATATATTTTGCATTAATGTCTAGTGTACATTATAGCTGTTAACAACTTTAGACCACAGTTTTATGCAAATAATATAATTGATCCTATGTAACAAAGTTGACCAATAGCAAAGATTTGACTATCACCTGGTGAATTTTCAAACAATCTCCTTGGTGCTCCAATTAAATTTTAGAACATGGGGTTGGCATGTTCAGCACTGAGAGTTTAATCAGAAATGCATTTGAGGCCAGGAAGACTACTAATTTTACTCATATATCCAGAGCCAGAACCAGGTACCTGGCAAGGTGGCTGTCAGTGGTCCTATCAGTGCTCAATAAGGCGTGGTCTTATCTGGCAGCAGTAACAGAAACTGGGAGGCTACCTGGTGTATATGATTGATTGGGCTCTCTGGAACATTTTGAGAAATTTCAATATGGTGTGGGTTTTCCCAGACATAGCTACTCTTCCCACATAAATGCCAGGGTGCTTGGGCCCTAGCAGAGCCCAAGAGTTCCTGGTGCAATGTCAGCCCTGTCCGTATACTTAATTTGCAAATTTATTTTAATTTGTCAGCTTCTAAATGACAGCTAATGGATATGTTGCACTTAAAAACTTAGGTATTCTGAAACTGGTATGCTAAAAGATGAAAATAATACCTGTTTCAGTAACTGACTACTCCCTTTTGATATTTCGCATGCTGTACTGCATGCCCACTGAATTGTTCTGTCCCATTTCATATGTAGCAATCTTGCTGTGATCCTGGACTTTCTCCAAGCAATGGTTTCATAACCAATTTTGGAGGAAGCCCTTAAATCACAGTTTCTAAGTTCGGACATCATGAAAAATGTTTACAAAACAAATAGTGCAATCTTATATATAATTGCTCAGAAGCAAGTGTCACTATGTTGAACGGGGCTTACTCCCAGGTAAGTATGTATAGAATTGCAGTCTAAGAAAGCTTTGCTAAAGCCACATCTATGAGGGGGAAAGGCAATGGGAGAGTCAAGAAGGGAGTATGTGGGCACACAGCTTATTCCCAGGTGAATAAACCATGGTATGTTGCTATGTCTGAACCAAGCCAATGTCTTGTTTCAATTTTCTCAGATGAGTTATGGTTACAAGTCAGATACATAATTGCATATATATATATATATATATATATATATATAATTCATAGGGCAGGGAGGGAGAGAACTGCTGCTTTCATACAAAATTCTAAGCGATGAAGTTTATGGTTGTATTTGAAAACAACCCTTGCCTTTAATAATACTATATTGGCATGCTTATATTGCAAGATATGCTACTTCTCAACAGGCTCTGGCTAATGTTCTTCTTTTCTCCCTCTTCTCTTCTAGTCCTAATTCAGTTTTAAGATTAAGATTTAATCATTTTGCTACAGAATGTAGTTGGGACCATATGTATGTTTACGATGGAGATTCAATATATGCACCTTTAATAGCTGTATTTAGGTGAGTACAGTTTAATAGCTTTTATTACAATTTTATGATAATATGTGTGTGCTGAATGGAAATTTAGCATTGTGGCACTTACATTTCCTATCCTTTTTGTTGTTCCTTTCCAGCACCCTTTTCAACTTCCCTATTTAAAATCCTTCTCGGTCACTCTTCAGAATGTTCTGTTTTAAGCCATTTCTTCCATTAACCTATAGTTCGTCAAGTTTACCATGTTTGACTTTCCAATACATCCTATCCTGCACAATTCCTCACCCTCATTACAAATAAAATTATGAATGCTACTTCTTTTTACTGGGACAAAGTCAGCTCAGTACATTTAAATGAACAGATGGAAAGAATACAAGCTTCTATGAGTAGGAACATTCTTTGTATCTTGGAAGGTGTTGAGTGACTGTTCCGACTTGACAAATTAGTTTTAACTATACTTTCTGTGTTGGTGGGCAAGTTCCTGTTTAATAACAATAATCAAGCTCCTATTCTTAGGACGATACTTTATTCCTTCCTGTCATTTCAGTTAGTTCCTCTTCATGCTAGTCTTTCTCTTCCATCCCCCTCTCTCTGGAATATATCCTGATGGTTGCAAAGTAACCTAGCTTGTTTTGGGAATTGTGACAGAGGCTACTCATCTTGGATTTATCTGTACTCACTATTGCCTCAGTCCAGTAACCACTTGTGGGTGAGGGGTCCTTTCCTGTCTGTAAGGATTCTCTATCTTTGGGTCTGGGCCTGGCATAAAGATCTTTTATGACACCTGCTTTCCCCCACTGCTCCTTCCTGCACCCCCCCCCCCCCACAAATGAGGAAGCCAGCTTGCACAGGAGCCAGGTCTACATCAGTATACATATGGGTGCCTGACATAGAACATATATATATAAATATTGTTTTTTTGGATAATGTCATTTACCATGCATTATTTTCATACCATGCAGTATTTTTAGAAATGTTTTGAGGAATTCTAATATTTAAATTGCAATGCATAGAAATTTTTGAAATTTAAAAGCGTTTAGAATATCCTGTCTCATTCAGTATGCATGAGTTTCTGTACCATTTATGCTTTGCTTCAGTCAGTGCAATGGAATGACATTCTGGAATATTTCCAAATTGTGCTGAGTACTCACCTGATTAATTCAAATCCCTTACTTTTTATTACTGATGTTACTGGTAATATGAATCTTTCATGTTTAATCTTTTGCAGTGGTCTTATAGTTCCAGAAGTACATGGTAATGAAACTGTACCTGAAGTAGTTACTACATCGGGCTATGCATTGCTACACTTTTTTAGTGATGCTGCTTATAATCTAACAGGATTTAATATTTTTTACTCGTAAGTATTTTTTTATCAGTTATGTTTATTTATCAGCAGAGTAGTTCTCTCTGTAAATAAGATTTGAGGTTTAAAAATATTTGAAGTAGTTTTATGCAAATTGGAAATTTGACAAAGAATAGATGTGTCAGAATTCACACAAAGAGTGAAAATGATGCACATGAGAAGAAATGCAGCTAAACGGATAAGAATTCTTTCAGGAACAATAATTAGCATGAATTGCATGTTTCTTCAACATGTTTTTTGATATGTGATGCTGTAAAATAATTTATTGTGGGATATCTCTCAGATCAGACAGAACAATAAGATCTACTATGTTATGGACCAATTAGGTCAACACAATGTCTATAGAAAATGATTGTAGAACTAGGGTAGATGCAGACAACTTGAGATGAAGGATAAGAGGACACTCACTAGACTGGAGTGGCTCTTGGAGTGGGGCTGCTGCGGCTAGGGTTGTGAAGGTAAGCTACACCCAGCAGAAAGGTAGGTAGTTAATATGGGTGAACACTTCACATCTGTCTGCAAGGGAGGAGGATTGTCACCCACCAGGTAGAGCTCAGATTTGACCTGAAGTGGTGCTGGGGGAACATCAAGCCGTGCTTTTAGATCAGCCTTCCCCAACCTGCTGCCCACAATTTTGGGAGTTGTGGTCCAATACATCTGGAGGGTACCGGGTTGGGGAAGGCTGTTTTAGACTGTAACCCCGAGGGCAGGGACTGTCTTACTGATCTTTGTAAGCCACTCTGGGAGCCTTTTGGGCTGATGAGTGAGATAAAAATGCTTCAAATAAACTAATGATGATGCTAGCCATGTCAGTCTCCCTGAACGTCTTGTAAGGAGGGGTTAGAACTGCCCCTTCCACATTGATCTCAGCTGATGCTATTTACCACGTGGTCTCCTACATTGGAGAGAGTGAATATTTGGCAAGGAAGTTTTCTATAACATCTTGCCAAATTCTCAGGAGAATTTTGATCACTTCCCTACTTCTGTAGATTTCTGATGATTTATGCAAGTGTGGTAATGCTCCTGCAGTCCTTGGTAGGATCCAGTAGTCAACTAGCTTAAGTGGTTATGGTTATATGCATATATAAGTTACTGGTTGGTAAATAGTTCCTATTTGGCCTCATTGATCAGGCTCTAGGCAGTGGAGATCTGGGACAAAGGGGAGTTGGCTGTCAGTTCAAGCAGGCCAGAGGCAGGGCTATGATCCAAGCCAGGCAGAAATTGAATTTCAGAGCAGGCAAGGCCCAAGGCAGGCAGAAGTCAAGGTCAAAAGCACCAAAGTCCTCATGCTACTTTTGACTGCTTGGACCGAGGAGCAAGCTCTGAGGCTAAGTCTTTATAGGGCGTAGTGTGCTGGGATTGGTCCTTGGGATCAGCTGACTGGAGGCTTAGGCAGGCTGGTACTGCAGTCTAGATAGTGCCCTTGAAGCCCAGAATTCAGTGTACCAGGCTTGTTGTAGAAACAAAGCTCTATAGGTGCAGGAGATGAGTTGCTGGAACCAAAGTGCTGGGAGCCCTGCTTTGAGACCACGTCCCCTACCCCACAGTTATCTATATTCACTGCTAGTCTTGGAGTGGTTTTGCTTCCTTTCCCAGACTAAAGAATAAGATTATTTGTATTGGGCTCCTAGCACATTAAATGTACATTATCTTTAACTATGATTCCTTGAGCAATGAGTATAACAACATTCCATATGGCCAACACAGCTAACTTTGCTTTTCATACAGTAACGTTGTATGCCTTTCAAGGAACAACTTAAACATAGTTGTATTTAAGAAAAACTAGTGTTAAAATAATATGGTGTTAGGAACACTTCAGTTATTAAACATTTCATACTGGGCAGTCAAGAAAGAAACATCAGGAAAAACTCTCATTGTGCGCTGAATACACGTGTATTTGTTTTGCTCGCAGTGTAGCAGAATATCAAAAACTAGCAAAACTAGAGCCATCTTTGAGCTTTAACGTAACTGAAAACCACATTTTTAGCCCCAAGTTGTCTTGGCTCACCTCTTGCTTGCTTAGATACCCACCCAGTTCTAATTATATAGCAGTAGAATAAGATGCTGTCATAAATCCGTCCAGTTCCAAGATAAGCTGTAGTCGTTATCACAGTCCGAGGGTCGAAGCCAAAATATATCCTTCCAAAATAGAGCAAACGTAAACCAGTTCAGGATCAGGCAAAGTCGTGGTCAAAGTCATTCCAAGGATCAAAGGTACAGAAGTCTGAGGTTGGGAATGTCAGGAGCGTCTGGCTGTAGCTGTTTTAACAAACAATTGCTTCCAGCATCTGAGTATGTTTGGGACCTGCCTTTTGAGCAGGCGCTGATTGGTAAGGCTGCCCAGCTGGGTCAGGCTGCACTTAGCCTGGCCCCACCCCAAACACACTCCGGCAGGCTGGTCTCTGTCTGACCTACTGGAGGCATGACAGATATAGTGGCAGAAATGTAAATACATAATCTGTGAACAATCTCTGCTTATCATAATATAACTGGTTTCTTATTCTGGTTTTGCTACTTTAATGGCTCATCAGATAGCTGTATTTGACTGGAATAAATAGTTTAAAGGTTGCTGCTCTTAAGAAAATATTTCATGAAATGAAAAAATGTGTAATTATATTAAAATATAAATAAAGGCTTGACAATCTGCATGCCATTACTATATTTCCTCTTCTTTCTTATTACAGAATTAATTCATGTCCCAATAATTGCTCAGGGCATGGGAAGTGCACAACTAGTAGCTCAGTTCCAAGCCAAATGTATTGTGAATGTGACAAGTATTGGAAGGGGGAAGCCTGTGATATTCCTTATTGTAAAGCTAACTGTGGGAGTCCTGATCATGGCTACTGTGACTTGACAGGAGAAAAACTCTGTGTGTGCAATGACAGCTGGCAAGGTGAGCTGACAAAACATTTTCCAAAAGCTGCTTCCCTACTGTTGGTTATTAAGACACTTCATGAACTTGATTGTTGTTTTAAATGATTTCTCCCTCTCCCTGAGCCTCAAGATGGGTCAGGCTAAAAATATAAATAAATTCCCAACAGCCATTCAACTTCTCTTAAGTTATGCAGTCTCCTGGGTCTTCTACAGAGAGTTATTTAATAGCACCTATGTCATATTTTAAATATCTCTGCTTCTATTTCCCCCTCATACCAATAAGCACCCTGATGGATCTTAATATGTTTCCCCCTTACATAACTTCAGATCATTGCTTCTTCAGCATGCTTCTACCAATGTTCTAATTTAGGATACTTCTTTAAGTAGCAGGTAGCTTCAAAGGCATATTAAAAGGACATTCCTTAGCTGCTTTCTCTTGGCCCCTGTTATATTGCTCTCTCAGTGGTTAAAGCCACTGCTTCTGCTTTTGAGTAACTGTGGGAGAAGTCAGGGAATGTTATGGTATCGCAGTACCTGTCTACCGCAGCTATGGAGCAGGAGGACAGGTGAACGCCAGCAAGGCTCAAGTATGGGGGTGGAGAGATGGGTATACCTTACTGGGAGCTGGAGATATTACCTGCCCCCCACATGATTACAGGACTTGGAAAAGGCTACAACTCAGTCCCAGAGTTCCTTATGCACAGGGAGGGACAAGGCACCACAATAATTAGAGAGACTGACAATGGGAGCCAGTGTTGCTTGCAGGATTTACATACCCAAAGCATATGTAAGTATATGTCTAGTTCATAAGCATCCTACTGATCTTTCTGTGAATTTTTCTTGTGAAATATTGCATCTGAAAAAAAACCTTGAAAAGGGCATGAACTATCACACTTATTTCATTTATGAGATTACAAGCAACCAACAAATTTTCAGTGAAATGTGTATAGCCCTACAGATTTTTTTGGGGGGGGCAAGCACACTTCTGGAGATTGTGGCAGCAGCTGAAAGAAGTTCCAGCAACCCAGCATGTATTAAAAAATGCAGGCATTTTACTATGGGGAGAAGAAAGGGTATACTACTTTGTCTATCAAGGGTGAACTTGCAAGAGAAATTGACTTTGGGGAGATAATTCATGAATTTGTAGCCAAAAAGGCCATACAAATAAAGCTTTAAAGGGAGTTGGTCTATTTATAAATTGATTGTAGCTCCGTTGGTTCATTTAGAACAAATAAAAATAAAAACATCAACAGGATAATACCATATTAGAACCAATCAAAAATTACAAAATAGTCAGCAAGCTTTGTAGGACTCTTCTATAGGCTGGATGTTATTTTGTAAACATAGCCAAAAGTGGTGGATGGTGTTTTGGGGTAGGAAAGCCCCAGTGTGGGCCATGGTATAATTTCAGAAAGTTAGAGAATGTAATTTCAGAATTAAAATAGAAACTTTTATTTTATGAGTAATGAGATTGTATGTAAGTGTGTGAGAGGGGGCCCATGTTGCAAATTTGTACTGGGGCTGGGCCCCCCCAAATGATGATTGGGCCCTTAATGCCTATACTTACTTACCACTGCCTGTTAGGGACTGGAATGCTGATGTTGGATGATATGACAAAAGGGATAATGGAGAGTTTGGGGATGGAGCAGGAGCTACTACTTAATTGTTAACAGTTTTCATACTGAATTTGCTACATAAGTTCTTCATGCTTTGTCACTCAGTTGGTGTAATCTCTAGGTGTAATTTTTTCTTGACTACAAAGGCATTAGAACTTGGAAATCTCAACTTTAATTATTAAGTAACTCATTCAATTTATTTAAAGGAAGCATCTACCTTTTGTGGTGATTGAGAAACTTAGAAAATATGACCAAACTGTATTAGGGTGCAATCTGGCTCATGGATGTTGGGAGTTCTAGGACTTTTTTCTATCTAAACATGCATAGGATTACACCCTTAGTGTTTTTTTTTTTTTGTTTTTTTTTTAATGCAGCCAATGCATTCTCCAAATATTTGTCTGTGATACTAAGTGTAGGGATTGGGTCCACTCTTCCTACAAAAAAAGATCTGAAAACAGATTTAGAGGAAGAGGGGGAGGAAGAAGAGTTGGAAGGCAGGGAAGAGGCACTTGAGTCTTCAAGACCAGGAGACTTAGAAATAAACTCAAGAGACAGGGAGGATCAATCAGTGTTAAATTTTGTGAAAGCAGTCTGAGCTCTCTGAATGGGAGGAGGGTAAATTAAGCATCACTAACTCCTGGGTCAGACTCAGCTAAGGAGGATGGACTGGTTGAAAAATGTCATGTGCTCCAAGAGATTGACCCTTAAGAATAAAGAACTGCCTTAGGGGTAAGGGTGTAAATAATTTGAGTCTAGAAGAGAAGTTTCCAGTTTCCAGAATCAACTTCTCAACAATAGGGCAGTCTTCCTCAAGAGCTAGTATTCTAACAGCTTGTCTCCCTTGTGATTGACTCTGCAACTCATTTTATCATTCTAAGCCAGTTTGTTAGGCTGGCATCTGTCCTAATAAAGCTTTTCAGTTGGAAGCAGGAGGGGAAGTACAAACTTTACACTAAGCTAGTATTGGTTTACGAAGCCATTGTATTACCAACTTTATTGTATGCCTGCGAAACATGGACTATCTATAAACGTCACTTCCACCTCCTTGAAAGGTTTCATCAACGTTGCCTCCGGAAAATCCTGCAAATTACTTGGGAAGATAGGCGAACAAATGTCAGTGTACTGGAAGAAGCAAAGACTACTAGCATTGAAAAAATGATCCTTCAACGCCAACTTCAGTGGACCGGTCATGTTGTCCGAATGCCTGACTGCCGTCTCCCAAAGCAGTTACTCTACTCCCAACTCAAGGATGGAAAGCGGAATATCGGTGGTCAATATAAGAGGTTTAAAGATGTTCATAAGGCTAATCTAAAAAAATGCAATATAAACATCGAAAACTGGGAAGCTCTGGCCCATGAACGATCTAAATGGAGGTTGGCCTTTCACAAAGGTTCCATGGACTTTGAAGAAGCCCGAGTGCAAGGTGAAAGGGAGAAACGTGCTAAGCGAAAAGCACGTCAAATGAATCCTTTACAGGACCATCTTCTATCTGGTAACCTGTGTCCTCACTGTGGAAAGCTGTGTGGATCTAGAATTGGCCTCCACAGTCACTTACGGACCCATCGCTAGAGTCTACACAATCTTCTTTAGAATTTCCTCCTTTTATCCCGGAAGACAATCTTACTTGGTCACGAGTGATCGCCTGATGATGATTTTTCAGCTAGTCTATAATACTAAGGGAGCTCTCATAATCTGTGTGTGAGAGATTCATGCAGTGTAGTCTGTTATGGAGAGTAAACTGCCTGTTGCTGATGGAAATTGGTTCCAATTATTTAAGCATGTTCTTAGAGGGTCAGAGATAGCTTTGGGAAGGATATTAAGAGGTGAAACAAGCAATGGGTTGTTTTTTTTTTTGCAAGATAGCAGAACAGTAAGATGGGTCATTGGGCTGAGAAGTGAGTGGAGCCTAGTATCTAAAGCAGAGCAAAAAGGGGGCTTAATACAGGACAATCACAGTCTGGAATAGGAAGTGAAGAGAGATTGGGGGGGGGTATATGAAAGGAACAAATTGGCTCTGTCTATGAATGAACAGCTATTATGATCAGGGTACATAGATCAATGATAATAGTGCAACCTATCTTGGCAAGTAGTTGGGTCTTATAGGAATGGGTTGTTTTTGTTGGACAAAAACTGGGTGACTTTGGGCCAGTCACTGACTCTCAGCCTAACCTACCTCACAGGGTTGTTGTGAGGATAAAATGGAGAGGAGGAGGAGGACTATGTAAGCCGCCTTGGGTTCCTTGAAGGAAAAAAGGCGGGGTATAAATATAATAAATAAAATAAAATAAATAAATAAGTTTAATGTTGAACTTTTTACATGTTTGTGTTAAGAAAAGCTTTATCATAGATTCATAGATCATAGAGTTGGAAGGGGCCTACAAGGCCATCGAGTCCAATCCCCTGCTCAATGCAGGAAGCTAGAGGAGGGGTCTCCCAACCAAGTAATAACCAGGCCTGACCCTGCTTAGCTTTCCACACTCAGACAAGCTGAGCCAGCGTGAGCCACAGGCCTGGAATATTACTAGGTGCCACATTGTTTGCAAAAAGAAAAAAAATGTATTCATTGAACACTTTTCAGTTTTATCACCTGCTACTACAAAAAAGTGGTGTGGCATAAAAATAAAATAGTGCAGACATCAGTTCCATTCGCCTCCTATGCTAGAACAAGTTAATGGTTACCCAGACCCTTTTCAGAGTACAAAGCTAATATTAAGTACTATGCTGTGTCTTTCTGAGCAATTGTGACATCTGGTGGATACTTTGGAATGAACATCTAGAATAGTAATCAAGGTTATGAGAGAAAATGATTATTCACCTTAATCAAAGTCCTGTCAAAAACCAAACTAGTTCTGATCTGATAGCTGAGTCTTCAGTGTAATGTTCTCCATTACAGATTGTTGTGTATATATTTAGTAATCCCTAGTTTGCAGTCTCTAACATGGATTAGAATTGCTATCCTATACATAGGGATACACACTGAAAGAGTGGGGCGAAATGCAGCCTATTGCAGCTCAGCCATACTGATATAATCATTTACAGACGTCCCCAGCTCCTCTGACAGTAGAAAGACATTGGACCCTGCAGAGCATTCTTGTTATAAAGGGGCTTTGTTCCTCCAGTGTTATAATTTAGAATACATTTAGAGGTCCGAAGAAAAGTGTTATCTTGTGTGGCTACTGTCAGGGAAGTATCGGAAGAAACCATCGCTGGAACTTGTCTTTCTCTGAACACTGTCAAGAATTACACATTTCGTATCTGAGGAACAGTACTGATCTTAATATAATGTGAAGTGATTTAAGGTGTTCAGATCCTTTAAATAAGATTCAGAAGGGGAACCATGCTAATCTGTTGCAGCAAAAAACAGAATCTTGTGGCACCTGAAACACTAACAAACTTACGTATTCTGCCACGAGCTTTCATGGACACTGTCCACTTTATCAGGACTTTGATTAAGGTGAATCAAAGGACTTTGATTAAGGTGAATAATCATTTTCTCTCATAACCTTGATTACTATTCTAGATGTTCATTCCAAAGTATCCACCAGATGTGCATCTGAGGAAGTGGATAGTGTTAATGAAAGTTTATGCCAGAATAAGTTTATTAGTCTTTAAGGTGCCACAAGACTCTTAAGTTTAAAGTAAATAAATTAAAAAATAAGATGACGTAGTGACTTGCTTAAACCCACCCAGAATCCATGAAGAGTTAGGTTTTAGCCCATGTCTAAGGGTAGCCCTACATATAGATGAAACATTTTATCTCCACTTATATGACTGCTTAATACATGCTTCTAGTTCTTTGTTGTAGCCTGGGTGCATCCCCTTATTTAGGAGTACCACTTAGTGCTAACAGACTACATATTTCTAACTGCATGTGATTATTTCTTTGAGCCACACTAGATGTGACAGTAGATCTACGTATTACAATTGGGTTGCTGCCCAATTCTTATAAAGAAGATGGGTGGGGCAATATTGATGTGTCTAATGCATTTGATGAATACTCATTTCTGACACCTCTAATGTTGTGATATGAATCACATTCACCAGCTGTGGCACAATGTTTACAGATGGAAGGAACAGAATGGCAGTAAACAAGTTTGTTGTGTCTTTCTAGAATCTCGTGCTCTCGCAGGGGTTACTAACGTGTGGGAAACAGTATGAGCTAGTCACATGGTTTAGATGTTCTGGTGACGTACTGACTTGTTTTTCTGTCTGGAGCCATTTTAGAGAGGAGCAGGACTGTTCTCTCCTCACTCTTTTCTTCTGACTATTGCTTGCTGGACTTATGCAACAATGTAGCGTCTTTGCTGAGGTGGGGTAAAGCTCAACCTACTCCACTGGAACTAATGCTTGCTATGCATTGTACTCTGCACATGGACTGTAACTAGGAATGTATACTCTGTAGAATATTACTTGCTAAAGTAAATAAACAGGTAGAGAAATAGACCTGTGGAGTTACAGAGTGTTTCCTTGCTACATGGATTAATCTGCAACCGGGGGAAGCTGAGCTGATTACAGGCAAGCTGGCTGGCAGCTGCAAACCAACACGCTGGAATGCTGCGCAGAGAGAGGGGGGTGAGATCTGGAATATCTGTGTGTAGAAAAATGGGCTTCTGACACACAAACAGGATTTTAATTCTCCCATCCAGCACACTCGTGTCTCTGCTTTCACACACGCACCTTCATCTAAATCCCAATGAGAATGAGTGTTCTGCATTGGAGCCGGCAATAGTGCTAAAGAAGCAAGGCACTGAGCACTTATCTTCCGCAATCTGGAATCCATAAAAGAAAAACTGGTGCTAGATATCCATGTATTTCCTATTCTGTCTCTGAATTTCATAACAGAGCTCACATGTCAAATACATCCCCTTGATACAGGAGATTTATCATTGTAATAAGGCAAAGAAAGAACAGCTAGGTGGTTTACAAAATAAGACAAATTTTCTGTCTATAGGCTTATAAGCTATGAGATGTGCTGCCTGCAGTTTTATTCTTTTTGCCAGAGTTTCATGATAGGTATATAGAATTAATTTTTGTCCGTTATTGCTTAGGCTGCAGGTACAGGAGGTACTGTGAGCTAGAGTGCTGACATTTGACTGAAATATGCAAGTCTTTAAAAATGGAGTATGACCATGTAGGAAATAGTCTGGTATGGACGACACAATATAAGCAGCATTTTAGTTGGTCCTTGGAGTCCCTGTGTTTTCTTAATATAGGCCCGTGGGCCGTGGCTCACGCTGGCTCAGCTTGCCTGAGTGTGGAAAGCTAAGCAGGGTCAGGCCTATTTATTACTTGAATGGGAGACCCCTCCTCTAGTTTCCTGCATTGAGCAGGGAGTTGGACTTGATGGCCTTGTAGGCCATTCCAACTCTATAATCTATGAATAGCTCAGGGGATCTTCTTATACTCATCTCGCTGTTCTTTTCTCTGCCTGTGCAAGTAAGGAGCTATGCACAGTATTGGAGCAAGTAAACATATAATTTGAATGTATACGTACACCATTGTAACTTATGGTAACTTGCATGCCTTCTTAATTAATATCAATTGATGTTAAGTATGCAAATGGGGTAACTAGTGTGTAAGTTCCTTTTTATTTCTAATTCTTTATATTTCCTTGGTGTTCCTATAAATATTGGTTGTTTTAAAATTAGCAATGTGCTCTGATTCAAAGGGTAATTTTAAAAAGTTGAGACAAAAAGGGAAGAACTATAATTTGTATAGGAGCATTAGCTAATTTGACTTTCTATATAAGAACTGGTACTTAAAAGCTTGTGTGCAAGGAGTCAATGTCTAATTCTAATGCAAAGTTTGATTCTCATTATTTGGACTTAAATAGAGACAATGGTTTCCTGTTTCACTACAGATGTTAATTAACTTATTATTGCTAAATAAATGTGTTGTTGCCAACTAATGCTGTTGTGAATGGTCATTGTGCTTATTTTGCATACATTTAAGCTTTGATTGAATTATCACAGACTGTACTTGTGTATTCCTTTGCCATTTTCTTTGCCTTTCTGGAATTGTAAAACACACACATACCTGCCAACTGAGAATAATATTTCATGCATCTGATGAGGTGAACTCTAGTTCATGAAATATTATTCCATAATAAGTTTAATCCAAAACTCACAGTTGGGCAATATTAGGACCGACCAAAATGCCACAAAAGAGTGTTCAAGCTTTCAAGTTCTCCAGAACTTTTCATAAGGCTAAATAGTACAAAAAGGAGGGGATGGGGAAAAAAATAACAACAAAAAGATATAAAGATTAGGCCAGACATTGTACCCAATGAGGTCTGCAGCTTAGACACAATGACCTGGTTTGGACAACACACCATGGCTCATCATGGGTTAAGCATGGTGCCCATAGGCACCACGTTGCATGTGCAACCCCCCACTCAGGGGTTGTCATGTTGTGTGAACCTGGTGAGTGGTTATAGGAGGGTTAGACAACCCTTGCATAACCCTGAAACAGACCATGGGCTTGTTCGCACGACACGGGAACCGCAAGTCCCCCACGGTTCCCGTGTCGTGTGCACGCCGACCGGGGGTGCCCCCGCGGGACAGCTGCAGGCAGGACGCACGCAAAGTGACCATGGTCGGTAGAGGGGTAAGCCCCTACCTCGTGTGGTCACCGTGCCGTCCGAACAGCGGGTAACCGTCCCGCGGGGTCCCCACAGAGACGGCAGCCCAGAGCAGCCGGAGCGGCCGCCACTCCAGTCTGTTGGGGCAAACAGCTCCTCTGGGCATCCTGGGGGCCCGCCCCCTAGCGCCGGGAGGCCCGCACTGCGGTGCAGGGACTGTGGGGTCTGCCCACGCACACGGGGCGCCAGTCGTGTGCGGCTCCCCGCCAGACCCCGCGGACGGCCCCGTGGTTCCTCCCCCGATGGTTCCTCCCCCGATGGTTCCTCCCCCGATGGTTCCTCCCCCGATGGTTGCCTGGGTCGTGTGAACCGGCCCCATGAGTTATGCCAGGGTTATTTAACCCTGGCATAACCCATGCTTGCCAGGTTTACATGACACCCCCTGAGTGGGGTTGATTATAATGAAGTTAGTTTACAATGTTCAGGTTTGCAAAATATTGCTCCAGTTTCCAAACATACCATGATAACATAAGAGAGGGAACAAAATATCATAATACTATTGAAATTATAGAATTCGTATATGGAACTTTGTTAGAATATTGCTGAACTTTGACCCAAGTGTTTTTATTTAATATAGACTATGGGTTGGATCCAGGATCTGCTTTCCATTGACAGAAGGGCTCCACTCACGGAAGGTGCCTCCACCCAATTTTTGTGGATCCCCTTCCCCCACATCATGGCTGACCCCATTCAGCAGGGTCCCCTGACGCTCTGTGTAGCATTTTCAGGGGCTGGAGGGACTACCATGGGGAAGAGGGGTCAAGGAAGTCTGTTTCCACCAGCCCAGTTGCATGGATCCATAAATCTGGATCCAACCCAATATCTGGTATAAAGAGATACTGTGGTATATCAATGTATTGGTCCCATTTGCATGAGACAACAACCATAATGTTGACAGCACATTATGTTGATATTATGCCTTTAATTGAGCATGAAATCAATTGCTATGTAAAAACTATAGCTGTGGAGAAACGAGCCTTTGGGGGTACACACACACACCTCATGTGTGAACCAGGTGGGGGCTGGGAGGAGGCGAGGGCCTCGGATGGAATGGGTGGCGCCTAGATGCCTAGAGAAGCTGGCCTAGGCTTTTCATATGTAGATGGTTCAAGCCATGACTCACGAGTTCCCTCCCCCCTGCCTGGCCAGTTCCCTCCCCCCTGCATGGCCAGGTGAAATTCAAATTGATTGGCTGAAGCAAGAAGGCTACAGAAAAGGGGAGGGGGAAGAGCTATTTCCCCACGTGTAGCCTTTGTTCTTGTTCTTAGTCCTTTTGGTAGCGTGCCCGGCATGGCAGCGCACCAGCGAGGGGCCCAAACCTTTAGGGGGGGGCCCCTCAGGAACCGACCCCAGGCAGCTCCTGGTAAAATTAGCTGGATTGAGGGCTCTGGTGAAAGGCAAGCCTTGTGGGAGTTTACCCATCTCAGACCTGCGGGTAGATGGGGTAGTTCTCCCCGGGCGGCAAGGCTGTGCTGGATCTAACCCTTGAAGAGAACACCCTCAGGTAACAGGTGTGTGTCTGAGAGATCTTAAGGAATCAGGTTTTATTGTTTTGTAGCTTTACTGTGTACCAAAGTGTCTGTCTCTCTATTTTGTATGCTTCTCTCATTTCCCTAATTTTGTTGTAAGATGCTACCAGAATAAACCTTGTCTTGGTTTCACCCCAAATGGGTTTTGTAGTGCTCTGTGAGTTCAGTATCTAAATCCAGGTTACAGAATTGAAGGCGGGTCCCTAAACAGAGATCCAAGTAGGATTGCAGACAGCTGAGGCTGGCAGTCTGGTATCTTGAGATCTCAGAGGGTCTTGGTTCCTTTGCAGGCAGGAAAGGTTGGTGGTCTGGCGGGCCAGCCAGCCCCCCCTTCCTCCCTTGGGAAAGGGTGGAGGTCTGGCGGGTCAGCCAGCCCCCCCTTCCTCCACAATAGCGTTTTATAGAAGTACCTTTTCTTGAAACTATGCTATCAAATCTATTATTAGTATGTTAATACTGAGCTTAGATTTATATTTAGACTAGCTTTTTAAATCTGGCGTTGCATGGCTCATCATTTTCCTATAGGCACTATTTGTTCAAAATTCCTTAATGTAGCTGACCGTTGTTTTGAATCACTCCATAGGAATGGTTCCCCGGGACTGCACAATGAAATCCCTGTTCCCTTTCCCCCGGAACTGCACAATGAAATCCCTGTTCCCTTTCCCCCGGAACTGCACAATGAAATCCCTACTCTCCCGGGACTACACAATGAAATCCCTACTCTCCCGGGACTACACAATGAAATTCCTGTTCCCCTGGGACTACACAGTGAAATCCCTGCTCCTCCCCGGTACTGCACAATGAAATCCCTGCTCCCCCCACCCTGGGACTACACAATGAAATCCCTGCTCCCCCCACCCTGGGACTACACAATGAAATCCCTGCTCCCCCCCCGGGACTACACAATGAAATCCCTGCTCCCCCCTCTGGTACTGTACAATGAATTCCTGCTCCGCCCTCCCCACGGGACTACACAATGAAATCCCTGCTCCCCCCGGGGACTACACAACAATGAATTCCCTGCTCCCCGCCCCGGGACTTTACAATGAAATCCCTGTTCCCCCCGGTGGGTACTACACAATGAAATCCCTGCTTCCTCCACCCCGGGACTACACAACAGTGAAATCCCAGCTTCCCGCCCCCCAAGATCACACAAGAGTGAAATCCCTGCTCCCCCCCTGGGACTACCGAACAATGAAATCCCTGCTCCCCCCTCTCCGGACTACCGAACAATGGAATCCCTGCTCCCCCCTCCCCGGACTACCCAACAATGAAATCCCTGCTCTCCCCTCCCCAGACTACCCAACAATGAAATCCCAGCTTGCCCCCCAGGACTACCCAACAATGTAATCCCAGCTCCCCCCCCCCCCGTGTAGGCCCCGGCTGCAGTTCATATGAACATTCTGTTTGGACATAGGAGAGATTTGCATATCCGCTCCTGATTGGGCCCCTGTGGCGGCAGTTCATATGAACATTCTATATGTCGGTGGAGTGATTTGCATAATCGCTCCTGAATGGTCCCTGTGAACGTTCCAAGTGACGCCATTGGCTCTCATCTATTTTGGGCCGTACAGGTGCAGTGAGGGCTTTTTCGGAGATTTGAACCCACCAGTCTTTGTCCTTGGGTGATGGTGAATATGCGTGCCAAGTTTGGGGCAGATCCGTGTAGGAGCCTATGCGACGCACGCAAATGCCAGTATGTACATAACATACGTACATACAGACGGATGGACAAACTTTCACATTTATATAGTAGATAACAATTCAGAGTCCTTTCTGTTGTTGCAAATGCACAACTGAGATATCAAATGAAAGATTTCTTAAGGGAAAAAAGTACTTTGCAGTGTAAAGCTGGGAATCAAAATGCTTAATCTTTTTTTTAAAAAAAAAACCTTCATAAGCAAGACACCACAACCCTAGCATCTCCCTGAATGTGTGAAGGAACAAAAGACCAGCTTGTAAAAGTCAGGTTGTCTGTAATTCCCACTTGTCAGTCTTTACCTGCAGTTGAATTTCAAGGAGAGTAGGTCTGTTGTTCATTTCTCCTTTATGTGTAAGTGGACATGGGGACATATTCAGATAAAAGTGCTCAAATTCTGAAGGTAAGTGACATTTGTGGAAAGGGGAACAACATTCATATTTTATCCTTCCTTTTTTATTCCTCAGTTCTTACTTGCCCCTTGTTGTTCTCTCCAGGCTATATTAGTTTCCCTGTACTGGAATGCTAATAATCAGTGCTTTTTTTCTGGAGAAAAAGGTACCGGAACTCTTGGATTACATTTTCACGGGAGTAGATGGCGATTAAATTGTAATGCAATTAATAGAAGAAAAGGTGCTGGAACTCAGTTCCGGTGAGTTCCACCAGAAAAAAAGCCCTGCTAATAATACTTGTGAAACTGAAATTGCTTCATCAAGAACATGTTTTAAATTAACTAGGAGGGTGTCAGGAAAAATATATATCCCAAATAGCTTGTAGCAGCTTCATTTAGTTGTCTTTGTTCAAGCACATGTCAGTTCATCTAGGTTCTCAAATGCCTTCGAGGCAATTGCAGCAAGGTGTCCAACTAATGTAACAGTTCATTGCATGCAAAAGCCTGCTCATTTTTGTAGTTAAGATTAGCAACCACATTTGCAGAGAAAACAAGTGTTGGGATCCAAAGAGGTACTTGAGGGTGTACCCATGGGCCTGAAGTCCTCTTGGCATGTGGAAGTAGTTGTGCAGTTGTTTGGATCTCAGCTTGGCTTTTACAAGCATGTGAATGCACTAATACATAACAGAAGAAAAGCTTTCAGGAGCCTTGTAACCAATCTGAGCACATATGGTAGAGCCATTAAGGAGCTCATCCTGTTAACACATGACCCACAACAGAAATCTGTGTTTTGTTCTGATGTTGCCAGCCACCAAGAGAGATACCAGCCACTCACTAACCCCCAGGGAAGAAAAGGACAGTGAGCATACTTATAGTAAAATAAAGCCTATTACAGGTACGAGTGCAATCAGCTGCATCATGCAGATGCAGAGGGTTCAGGAAACCAGAGCCAATCTGTTTACAAGTGACTGGCACCTATGCCACTTAATGATACTATTACTTTGGCACAACCAAGAACTTTGCTAGCAGTACAAAATGTCACATGCTTAGTGATACAATACAGAAATGATTAAAATGGACAAAATTTTAATGGACAAAAAGCGAAGTACATACAAGTTGCAAACAATTTGGCTAGTTGAGTGCCAAGCTATACATTCGAATAGGCCAAAAACATTGTAGAGCCATTCAGATGCACAGTTTGTATCTGGGCACTCTCCACAACTGAACTCTGCTAATTTTGTCTCTGTGGTATCCACCATGTGAGGCTACAGACAGTACTGAGGGTGAAAGCACATCTCCACAGTGATGGGACAATGGTGAACATATTCAGAGTGAAGCAAGCTGCCCAGGTGGGCTATCAGTTACACCGCACTCAGTTCTTATACAGCAAATGCAGTTGCACATTCTGACCAAGCAGAATAAAACTTACCATTAAGTTTTGTACTCTGTATATTTTTATATTTTTGGATATTTCAGTTATCTTTTTCTCAAGCAAAGGATGACTTGGTTTTCTCTGGCTAAATTGCAAAATGCTATAATTTTCTGTGTTCTATGTTCTTTTCCATAATTACCATAAGTGGTGTGTGCTGTGTCACAGTATAAGATATCAAAACATCTTACTTGAATGTTTTTATGAATTACAGAGTGAACTGGAATTGCTACTTTTTAAATAAGGAAGTTTTCACTGAAATACATTCTTTTCTCTCCCCCTCCCCCATTAGAGACTTTGTGTATTTACCACTTGGTGTCACTGTTCTTCACAAAATATCCCCCAAACTAATACTAAAACACATGTGTCTCTAGAATTTGATGTTAAACATGGGGGGGGGGGGAGGATAAGAGCCAAATTTTGCCATTTTAGAAATCATTTAAAAACAAAAGAATGCAGTTTGCCTTTTTCTAAATATTATTGCTTACATGATTCATGTAACTAAAACTAGTTGCGTATAAAAACAAATTTGTTTGTGTTGGCTTCTTTCAAGTGAGCTAGTATGGTGTTGGGTTTTAGCTTGATTAATTTTTGATATAATGTTCATGAGATGTTCTTAGTGTTTGTTGTAGGCCTGTTCAGATAGAGCCAGCTAGACAGATACATATTTTAGGCTAATTTTAGTGCCATCTTTATTGACATTGTCAATTATATAATCAAAATATGTAGAAATGCTTCTTACGAAAGTTTCAGTAATAACCTTCTGATACTTGAGTACTACTTAAGAAAAAGTCACAGCTTTTTCTTCTGTTGCATATATAGAAAGTCCAGAGCATAGTCCTGAGATTTATTACTTATGCAGAAGAGTATGAGAGCTCCCTGTAAGCAAGCGCTTTACTTTATTTATTTATTTAAAACAGGGTAACTGTCATACTACATTCCATTGAGCCTCTCCTGGAGAACTATGTATGTGACTATTTGACACCAGACACAACGTTTTTTGAGTTTTTGAAAATATATTTATATGCATAAATATCTGGGAGAAGTCTAAGATGGTTCAGTCTGTACCACTAAAGAAACTGCTTCTGAAATTCTACGTTCTTACTGCTCAAACTGCTACTATTGGAAATCAGCTCAAATACATTGATACAGATAACCTTCTGTCAGTTCATTAGTAGGTTCCAGAGTTGCATGTTTCTGATAGGAAGGGGCTAGCGGCAGGCTGCTACCTCCAAATATGAATCTGGCATGCTTTTGTTTCCCCCACGTGAACACTGAAACTCCTCAAGAGGAGTTTGATGTTTGTTTGGACCATACAAGGATCGTCACTTCCATCCTAACCCACTAGTGTGTCCTAGTCACCAAGGGGGCATCCTTATATTGCATGCCAGGACAGGGTAACACAAGGCACCGACTCCACCATGGTTCCTTTTTGACAGAAGAGGCCTTCCCATGTGCTCCTTTGAAAACCGATGGAGACATGTTTCAAGGCAACAGCATCTTCTGCTTGGGATCATGGGGGTAGAACTACAACTTCCATCATTCCTAGCCATTTGCATTTTCCACCAGATATAATGTGAGTTGTAGTTCAACACCAGTTATCGCAGGCAGAAGATGTTTCACCATTGATATGCTGCACGCCTATTGCTGTTCTGCAGTTTCAAAGAAGCACAGGGAAGAAGAGGAGGGCTGGGAGGGTGTTCTCCCATCTAAGATGTTGTGAATGGGGACTGGGAATTGTGACCCCCCCCCCAGAGTAAGCTTTTCCCCTTTGAGGACCAGAATGGGCTGGCAGGTGTGTATGTGCATGTGTTCAAGCAGAGATGAAGTGGGCAAGCCTCTTCAGGTGGGCTGTGCTGTCCAACCGTTAGCTTGTGTTTGTGCATCAGTGGTAATGCTGTGAATTGGACAATGACTTCAGCCTATGAATTTAAACATAAGGGGCAATATCTAATGCTGCTGCTGCACTTCTGCTCATTCCATTGTGCCAGCAGGACCCACAGCAAGTGCAACAGGAGTTAGTGCTGCCTAAAGCAAACCTAGAACACCCATTTCCAGGTCAGCAGAACTCCCTTCTGTGAACTCTACTGACTTGCCTCATTCTGGAAACAAACATTTCTCACTGCTTTAAGGACTGCTAGCTCCCCGTTGCACTAGTGTAGAAGCCTAGGATATTGCTCAACATCAAAGAACAGTGAGCTATAGTATTTTTGGGTATTTTTTAAAGAATACATTTTGGATGTCATTAAGGAGAAGAGAAAGTATTGTGTTTCTCTGTAACTTTCAAAATTAGCCTTTCTAAATTATTAATAAAGAATGATTCCTTGTTTGGGGGAAATTTATTGGTGTGTAGTCAGCCTTCTGGGGTGCTGTATTTATTTGCATGATGATTAAGGAATTAACTATTTTCTTTAAATTAGCAGTCAGAATATCAGTCAAATTTTCAAATGTGTAGTACAACATGTACCAAGGTCTCTCTTTAACTAATTAGATTGGATCGAGACTTAGTTATACTTAGAGTGGACCTATTGAAATCAATGGGACAAGTTACTCATGTCACAATTTCAGTGGGTCTATTCTAAGCATCACTAAGTCTGTATCCAACCCATTGTTGTTTGCTTTTTCTTTCAACAAACTGTGGCGAACCGAACCTGTGGCGGACCAAACCTGTGGCGGACCAAACCTGGTCTGTTGCGCGGGTTTGGCACCTTAGGGGTTAACCGGCACCAAAGTCGTGCCCTGTACGCGGCTGTCAAAACCTTTAATTTCACCCGCGAGTGATATTGACACGGAATCCCCTCAGAAACACAGGGAAGCCACAATCTAGTCAATTTCAAAAGAGTTTAATGGAGCGGAACTAATAGACTACAGGAATTTCACAGTACAGTAATACCTTGGATTGCAAGTAACTTGGTTTGAGAGTGTTTTGCAAGACAAGCAAATTTTTAAATATTTATTTAATTTTTTTTGACTTGATATACAAGCGACATCTTGCAATACAAGTACTGTAGTACGGCTTACGTAAATTAAAAATCTCTGTACAAATTTTTTTTGGGGGGATTTCATTTTGATATAAGAGTATTTTGGATTACAAGCACATTTCCGGAACGAATTATGCTCTCAATCCAAGGCATGACTGTACAAACATAGCAGTCAATTCAGATAGACCAGGGGTCCTCAAAATTTTAAACAGGGGGCCAGTTCATTGTCCCTCAGACTGTTGGGGGGCGGAGTATAGTTTGAAAAAAATATGAACAAATGGATCAAGTAAAAAAAAAGGACCGGGGTCCTTTTTTTTTTACTTGATTAAATAGAAAGTTATTATCAATTAATAATAAATTATAAATTAATTTGCTGTCTAAAATTGAAATACATTAAATTTTAAAAAGGCATAGAAAGGCTTGATTTGCACACTGCACATATCTTATTTGTAGTGCAAAAAAAAAAGGAAAAAACAATACAATATTTAAAATGAAGAACAATTTTAATCAACATAAGCTTATTAGTATTTCAATGGGAAGTATGGGCCTGCTTTTGGCTAATGAGATGGTCAATGTCCGGTTCCATATTTGTCACTGCTAGCCGTAACAAGTGATGCAAGTGTGCATTAGTTAGTCTGGATCTGGTTGTAGATTTCAGATGTTTCATTCGGGAAAAAGTCTGTTCACAGACATAGGTGCTGCCAAAGATGGTTGCCATTTTGAGTGCATGGTTCCTGAGATTAAAAGGAAGGAAGGCTGATGGAAGCCTTAGACTCTAGATTTTAGTCTAGAGTCTAGATCGGCTGCTGGGCCGGATGAAAAGACCCGGCGGGCCGGGTGTGGCCCACGGGCCTTAGTTTGAGGACCCCTGAGATAGAGGAACGGAAGTATTCAATTTGCTTTCTAGGTAGGCTTAGCTTGAATGCAGAGAATTACCTGACATCAGAGAATCTGACTCTAACATCTAGCATAGCGGTTTGCTTTGCCGGTTGCTGGGCGCCCTGGCTGGGGTTGGAAGTTGCTTGGCCCTAGCCGGAGCTAGTAACCTGATCCGTGCAAGCCTGCACCGTGTTCCCAACAACCACTTGATCTTCATGTACCTGGTTTTCAACCCTCCCTTGGCCCCCTACCCTGCCCCTGATGGTCAGGTATTACAAGGTATTACAAATTGTGCCACTTGTGCCCTGCAGGGTGATGGTGCCTCTTGGACAGGCATCTCCTGGGTGATCTGGGGTACTTGGCAGCTCTTTGAGACTGCTTCTCACCTCTTGTCGTTCCGGCCTGACCCCGGGGGTAGGATGATTGCTCCCATTGAGAGTATGCAGATGTGGCCATGCCGGGGTGGTCACGTACACCCAGCTGGTCCAGACTGTGTTGTTTACCCCCCAGGGGAGAGTTATGTAGAAAGGTGGGGGAAATGCGGTGTGTCAGCTACAGGGGAAAAACTAGGCAAATGTCTGCTCACTGTTGCGTGCTCTGGCTTTCTCCACACAAACTAATGAATTTTAATTTACAGCCAAATCATCTAAAGGTTGTTCAGGTTTTCTTTAAGAGCATCAATAATCTTGAAAGAAATGTTTTGACTTTTAAAAAATTAAGTGGGAATTTCTTTCTTTCTTTTTTCTTTTTTTGGGGGGTCGAGCCCGGCGAGTTCACTGGACATGCATCCCCCGAACGAAATCCTCACACATCCCTAGACTGCAACTCCCATCACACCTCACACCTCATCATTGGGTTTGTTAGGCATAATTAACAATGGAATTGAAAATAAAACTGCCAAGATCATACTGCCCTTATACTAGTAGTGCGACTAGTTACCACTTTCCAGTAATTTGTCTATAGTGCGACTGCACTGCACCTAAAAAGGACATTGTAGAGTTTAAAAAAGGGCAGAAAAGGGCAACTGAAATTACCAAGGGGGCTGGAGCAACTCCCCTATGAGGAAAGGTTATAGCAGCTGCGATTGTTTAGCTTAGAAAAAAGGTGAGTGAGGGGAGACATGATAGAGGTGTATAAAACTATGCATGGTGTGGAGAAAGTGGACAGGGAGACATTTTTCTCCCTCTCTCATAGTACTAGAACCTGGGGTCATCCTATGAAGCTGTTTGGTGGGAGATTCAGGACAGATAAAAGGAATTACTTCTTCACACAGCACATAGTTAAACTATGGAATTCACTTCCACAAGATGTAGTGATGAGCACTAATTTGGACTGCTTTAAAAGGGGATTCAACAAATTCATGGAGGAGAAAGCTATCAATGGCTACTAGTCCTGATTGGCTATGTGCCTCCCCCAGTATCAGAGGCAGAATGCCTATGCACTCCAGTTGCTGGGGAACATGGGAGGGGAGGTGCTGTTGCACTCATGTCCTGCTGTGGGCAGCTCGTTGGCCACTGTGTGAACAGAATGCTGGACTAGATGGACCCTTGGTCTAATCCAGCATGGGTCTTATGTTCTTATGCTGGCTAGGACTAACGGGAGTTGCAGTTGAACAACATCTGGAGGGCCACACATTCCTCACCCCTGCCTTTAACGTTACTAAAAATCAAACTTAACATTCCTGTGATCATAAAAATCTGAACCTTTGAAGAGTTATAATTTTTGGTTTAACCATCACACAGCTTTCTGCAATGATTGTCCATATATCCTTTTAGGATCCTGCCCCTCCCCACCCCTGGCTAGGTAAAAACTATTTTGCAATACTTTACTTCTGTATAGAATAATCTTCAGCAGATCTGTGGAGTGGTTCCTAAAATGAAAATTGTTTTTGTTAGTAGTTCATCGTTTCTTTCTAACCTTCTAGTTACCACTTTCCAGTAATTTGTCTAGTAGGCTGTACTGTTCAGGTGTAACTCTCTCCTCTCTTTTTAAACAGGTCCTGATTGTTCTTTGAATGTTCCTTCCATGGAATCATATTGGATTCTACCTAATGTGAAACCATTTAGTCCATCTGTAAGCCGAGCTTCCCATAAGGCAGTTTTACATGGAAAGTTTATGTGGGTGATTGGTGGATATGCGTTTAATTACAGTACATTCCAGATGGTATTAAAGTAAGTCATTTCTTTTGTCTTTCTATTATTATTCCTATGTGAATTTGTTGTTATCTGATGAACAGCATCCCTCTGTCATACCTCTGCCCAACCCCTCATGGAAGCCTTATTGAAAGAGAGAGAGAGAGAGATGGTAGAAAGTGATGCACATTGGGCTGCATGAGCTCACTCTGGGAATCTGATGGCAGGTTGGGGCTCAGTACAACATCCCATACTATTCTGTACCCTCAAGAGCAGATTTTTGGAGGGTACAGGGGACCCCAGTAGAAGAGGGAGAGGTGAGAGCCTCATTTCATTAGTGGAACTCCATTCATGGAAGTTGCAATGCAAGCCTAAAACTCTTTTGTCAAATCCCTGAGTCATTTGGACTCACTTTAGTAAAAGCCATAGTGATAGGTCCATTCACGGTAATCAGACATCAAAGTCTCAGCAGTATTCAATTAAAAATGTTTGATCTATGTATCCAAAGGATAAGGGGAAATTTGTTAGATAAAATGTGGTTTTAAATAGAATATTTTTTTTCTGGCAGGAAGATGTCAGCAAAATTTGTTAGCATTCAATTACCTGTAGAAATGAAAATTGAAATCCTAAAAAAGTCACAGTTCTAAGAACTTGTAATGTGTACATTGAATAAACAACAAATGCTAAGTTTGTTTCCAAAAATGAATAAGCCTAGAATTCCCTCTCAGCTGACAAACTTTTAATTTTACTTTTTTAGCTATAATTTGGAAAGCAGCATCTGGAATGTAGTACCTGTATCAAAAGGACCTCTTCAGAGATATGGACACACTATTGCTTTATATCAGGTTTGGTTCTTTTAGTCTAATATTTAACTTTGCAAACTTCCCTACGTTACTACTGTATCATATAATGAAATCATGACAGCCAGACTTTCATAGCTCTTTCTTTAAACTGTTATGACTAGTTACACTTCTGATTTGATTCACTTCAGTCCAAGCAGCCTCCTCAGTTCATTCTTTGAACGTGCTATTCCTATATTGGATGGTAGCTCTGTTTCTAAGTTTCTCATACTTCAGGATTATGAGTAAATAATTATTTTGTTCCATTTTGTATTAAATCATCATGCTATAAAACAACTGTGTAGTTAAGACAAGCGTCTACAATTTGAGGCTGCAATCCTTTATGCAGCACTTGCTTTGGAGTAAGACCCCTTGGACACAATGGGGCTTAATTTTGAGTAGACACATATAGAATTGCAATGTCAATGTACTAATCTGATTTCTAAAAGTATATTTCTTTTTTTCTGTTTTTCCAAATGAGAGGGAGAGAGTGTGTGAAATGCTCATATCCAAAAGGCACTCTCCCTGCATGGAATCTCTATTCATGAATCACCCTTATGGATTTCCATTTCCTTTCAGAGAAGCACACTGTAGGGGGGAAGAAGCTTACATCCAACAATATGAGATATGTATGCATAGCAGAATAGTATTTATACATATTACAATCAGCATTAGCCCCTTTCAGTTGTTCTCCCCTCTTGTGGTTGTAACTGCACAAGGCAAGATTGGGGAGCATGATGGTGGGACCAGCAAGAACAGCCCAGCCCGTCCCCTCATGTGATTGTAATTACGTGATGGGAGAATGAGTGAAGAGGGCTGTTGTCTGTTCTGATAGAGCTAATTCCTGCTTGGTGTGGGTTGGAGACTGAATCTAGGCACAGACTCCCTGTGAATGGGTGATGAACTCTGTGACAATCTGGCCACATTTGTAATTGTCCTGTTGAAGTCTATGATTTTTAGAAGTGCTTCAGTTTGTCTGTATTACTCCCATAACTTGGTAGTTTTGAAATAAATTCGACTAGCTAACTCTGATAGAGCAGCCTTTCCTAACCTGGTGCCCTCAAGATGTTTTGGACTTCAACTCCCATCAGCCCCAGCTAGTACGGCCAATGAGCAAGAATGCTGAGTTATAGTGTTTGGAGGGCACCAGGCTGGGAACGACTGGAATTGATGACTTGACTTGATCACTGAGAGTACCTCCAGTCCTGCATACCTGAGAGACAGCTTCCTTTCCTGTCTCATTCTCATTCCTCAAAATCAATCCAAAATATTTTGATTGGTCTGATTATTTGTACATCAAAGCTGTACAATGAGTTATCTAGAAAGGCACTACAGAAGGTGCTCTTCAAATATCTAACTTCCTCTCTCAGGATACCCCCAAGGACTGAAGTGATAGTACCTTAGATGTACTGTAAAAACATCCTATTTGGGCTAACTTTATTTTGGGCGCTGAGGTTAAGCATTTAGGTGTTATGTGCTGTTTAACTGAACATTTCTCCTATGCTTTATAGCTTTTTAAATAAATGGGACTTTTCCCATAAGCGTACAGCAAGCCAGACACCTAATAAAAATATTTTAAAAATATAAGTATGGACTACAAACAGTTGGCCATTGAAATACAGATGGTTTTATTTTTTAAAAAATATTTACTTTATAGTAGAACAATTGTTTTAAGTTTAGTTTTGCAAAAAAACCCACAAAGTATAAAGTCATCTGAGGAGCTGAAGACAATTAAAACAACAACAAAGGTGTGATAATACTTTCTGGTTCACAATATAAATAAAAATGTCCATGATGAGCAAGGAGGTCAGAGACTGACCTTGATGATCCATTTGTACTGCAGGTTTGTGCTGCATACTAGGAACTCCATCTCTGAAAAGATGCTTGACACTCAGCTTTGACAGTGTTGATCACCTGCTGGAAGGGGAGGATGCAAAGGAGTACCTAGAATTAGTTTACCATCCCTCTCAGCAGGTTGAGCAGTGCTGTCAGAATTGCAGCACCAACCTGTTTGGTGTGCACAGGGTGGAGGGGTGTGAGGGGTGTGTGTGGTTATCTGGCAGTAACCAGATGCCACTGGTTACTGGATTCAATTTTCCTAGTTTCAGGATCCCCTTGCATGTATAGATAATCGTTCTGCTTCTGATCCATATGTGGATCAGGATATGAATAGACTTTTACACACACAATATCTCTTTTTACATAAAACACATCATCCTCCTCATCCTCATCCTCATCATCATTGTTAATATCAATTTTCCTTTAGAAGCCTTCTTCAGTTAAAGTTGAAATACTGTACCATTGTCCAGGAAGAATAAATTATCAGTCTCTGTCTTGGCATAACATTATTTCAAGTGCCTAACATTCCTAATTATGTTCATTTAAGATTAACTCCCATTGATTTTTTTCCCCAATGAGACTTTCAAGTGAGTGTGCTTAGGATTTGAACTCATTGGGGCTTATTTCCAAGTAAGCATGAGAGGACTATTAGATTTCGTTTAATGCTTTTAAAAATAAACTATTGTTTGTAGCTCTACTTGGACTGTGACACCAAGAATTTTAAAGCTTGCTCATGTGATTGTGTTGATTTGAGCCACACTACTTGACTCTAAAATATTTTTTCCTGTTTCGATAAAGGAGAACAAGCTGCTCAATATAAGTATTTTTGTTTAGCAGTGCAGTGGATTAGGTTGTGAAGGGTGCCTCTGTTAGTAGACACAGAGCTGAACTTGGTCCTGTACTGGAATATCAGACAAAACCTTCTAGAAAATAGGAAGAATAATCACAAGGCAGGATAAGGAGGATAAGTGAGCTGATTATTTATGAAGCAGTTTTTAACTTGTTTTCCAGCCTGAAGAGTGTCAGTGTCATTGCTTTGGTTTAGGTTGTAATGATATGCAAGAATAACTGATCTTCTTAAGTGACAGTTCATTTAAAAACATTTTAGGTTGTGATCCTAAACTACTGTTGCAGCAAAACCAACATTTATTTCAATGAGAGTTGCCTGTTTGGTGCTTTGAGATTCAGGGTATTACTTCTAGTCATCTGCTATTCATCAGCACAAGGTCTACTGAGCACAGTGGAAGAGAAAATTATCTAATTGATAATTTTGTCTCCCTGTATTAATTTGGTGTCTCTATGGAGTTTCCACACAATGATTCTGAGAGTCACTGACATTCTGAAAAACTCATGCTGTTATTCCTAAACCTTTCCCATTGTTGAAGGAAAGCAAATCATACCAAAGTCAGATTATTTCTTAGGAGATTCTTCGCCTAATATCATTTATACATATTCTAATACAATACAAGATTGGATCCCCCCCTCCCCTAAGAGTAAATAGTAAAGCATTTATACTTTTGCATTTATACGTCACTTGTAAGCTTCTCAGGTACAGCTAGAATGGACATGAGACCCCATGGAATTTGTGGCTTATGGAGGACTAAATATGTGTCTGAGCCAATATTTTGGGGTTCTTTTTCCAGAATGTTCATTCAAATTATTTTCCGTGTATACTATCTGCTCTCCGTATGGTTTAGGACAGTGTTCTCCAACCTTGGGTCACCAGATGTTTTTGGCCTACAACTCCCAGCATGCCCCAGCCAGCGTAGCTTAGCGTAGCGTAGGTTTAGGAGAATATGGAAGTGGCATCAAATTAGTTTCAATCACATCAAACAAGAATGAAACAGGAATGAAGATATGAGATTAGAACAAATTGTTTTTTCCAGAGAGGGTACAATTGTATGCCTTTTGTTTCAAGCATAGCCATTAATGTTCCATGTAGATAGACTTGTCAGTTTATTGAGCAGGTTTTTTCTCCCTGGTCAGATAATATAACACTTATTAATCTCTCCTTACTGTTGAAAGTGTAAGGAAGGTTAGATTAAAAGATCAGGATATCTTCCATGACCCTTTTATATTTTTATTCAGACTTCCAAAAATTCACTTGAAATCAGCCAATACATTTCTCCTAATCGTTGTACTCCTTTATTTCAAAGACTGTTTTTCTACCTGAATTATCTGCATCATAGTTATACACCCTTATCTGATTAATTAAAACAAGGAGTAAATGTTTTTATTTTTCTTTACTGGTGGTGACATACATCTTTTGAATTTGGGGCTTCTTTATGCAGCCTAAGAAAACTGCTCCAGAGAAACCAAGGCAGGAACAGCAGTTCATTCTGCTCCTAGTTTCAGGATTTTAACATGTTGTGTTTTGACAAATAGCCCAACAGCATAATCCTATACATGTCTACTCAGAAGTAAGTCCCATTGAAGTGAAGGAGCTTATTCCGAAGTAAGTGGGTATAGCATTGCAGCTCAATTATGTGTTTATGTTATACTGGAATGTATTTATTTATTTATGTGTACTATTTGTATACCGCTAAATATTAAGAAAAATCTTTAAATGGTTTCCATATAAATATTAAAATCACAATTAAAATCACATTTAAAATACAATTTTAATAACAATATCATTACAACAGCAATAACAAAAATAATAATACACAATAATACATAAGAGTACAGAAGCAGTAAAAATGGGACAGCATGGTTCATTTAATTATGGGCCAGGGAAAGCCTGGGTGAACAGGTGCATTTTCAGGAAGTGTTTAAAAGATGTAGATTTTCTGCCTCCCGAACTGTAGCTTGAATAAGCCACAACTGACCCCATAAAACAGGATAAGATGATGAGATGATACCTTCATAGATGTATCATAGATGTGATTTATAAGTTTCCTCTCATGAAGAAAACTTGTAATTAACTTGTTACTGTAGGTAACAGTGACTGGGGAGAGTCTGCTTCCAGGATTTACCTACTGCTGCAAGTAAAATTCACTGAGTTTTGGATATTAGGAGAGCTGCTGGTATAGGCAAAACTAATCACAATCTCTAGTTTCTATTAATTAGAAAACTGCTTAACCAATAGGGTAACCTTGGCTGCCAGAGCATTTTAGTTTAAATATGTTTAGAGGGCATTTGTTAGGAATTGCATTTCATAAAGGAAAGGCTCATATGAGAATAGGAGAATTTGGTAGGTGTGGACATCATGAACTGTCCTGGAGTACAAC
This sequence comes from Shinisaurus crocodilurus, assembly GCA_021292165.1. Taxonomy (NCBI): domain Eukaryota; kingdom Metazoa; phylum Chordata; class Lepidosauria; order Squamata; family Shinisauridae; genus Shinisaurus; species Shinisaurus crocodilurus. Next base: position 78,037,438 of record CM037878.1, read on the forward strand.
AAAACATATGTGGGAAAGGACATAGTTTAGTGCGTAAGCGAAATGATAGATGCTTGTGTAGAGACAGAGGGAGTAATTTTGCAGCTCTTGAAGAAAGGACTGAAAAATGCTTTGTTCTGATGAATTGTATAATTTTATAGAGGGTATTTTCTCATTTGTTAGCTGCATAGAGAAAGAATGGGATAGAGATAACATCAGTTCAATTGATATTAACATTGGAAGAATGATAATGGATCTACCAAGGTGTTCCAGGGGAAACTGGACTAGATCCACTGCATTTCAGCATTTAGATGCTGAAATGTAGTATAAATTAAGAATAATCTGTAAACCAGTTTCACTTCCATTTGGTATAGGATAGCAATATCATAATCCCAGAGTTTATCATGCCTTTTGTTTTGTACTCTATTTGAAGTTTACACTCATCTCATGTTTGTTTTTTCTTCCCCTTTAAAACAGGATGACATTTATATGTATGGAGGCAAAATTGAAACAAATACAGGGAATGTCACTGATGAATTATGGATTTTCAACATACCCAGTCAGACTTGGAGTACCAGAATTCCAGCTGTACTTGTTCATGGCCAGCAATATGCGGTTGAGGGTCACTCTGCACACATAGTGGAACTGGATAGCAGGGAGGTTGTCATGGTCGTGATTTTTGGTTACTCTGTAATATATGGTTACACAAGCAGCGTGCAAGAGTATTATATCAGTAAGTTCTTATAAATTGATCCAGTGTGTTCTTATTAAGTGATACAAAATTTTCTAATGCAAACAGGAGAAGGGGAGATTGAGAGAGAGAAAATAAACAAATAGCATGAATCTATTTTACTGGCCTAATCCCTTCCTTCCACTCCCTTAGTGCTGAACTAAAGAAATTCCCCTCTTACTAAGCTCACATCTGTGGGAAATACTGATAGAGGAAGTGTGAATGAGTTTGTCTTCCTTTTGCGTGCGTAGAGGAGAAATAATGACTCAGACACGGTTGTAGGGTACATTTGGTGGTAAAACGAGGGGCCACATTTATTGAATAACACCAATTGGAGATCTACGAAGGGATACAAAGTGTGGGGCTAATTACACTGGCTATCCGCCGGTCGCCATTGCTATAGGGCGAAACATCCAGCAAAGGAGGGTGACGGCATCAAAGTCATCCCCTCCTTGCTTAACACCACACAGTGCTGGAAGGTCTTTCCTGCCATCAGCCTCATACAGACCGTGAGGTACTGATACAGGTGAGGAAGGAAGACCTCAGAGACATGCCTTATCTCCCCAAAGCTGAGCTGTGAGGCATCGGTGGCGAGAGCCTCAGGCACGCCTCTCATCTAAAAGGTGCCATAAGATGATCACTGAGCCCCTAAAACTGCCTAATCCCGCACTTGACCACCAATGTGACCAAATCGAAAATGCAACTAAGCACCCAAAACCTGAAATGCAGTGTAGAGTAGGCGAAACACGAACATTGCCCCCGGCCAATTAGGACAATGAACCAAAATTCCTACTCGCCCCCTTGAAACAGGCGACCAGTAAAAACCTACAATGTAAACAGGGATGGGAGGGAGCCGCTTTAGAAAGGAGGTAGAAAATGGTGGGTGCAAGCCTAATAATGGCTCTGCCACCCCGCCCATTCTGCCTTCTGATTGGGTGATAGTAATCAGACCATTATGGTCTGATTGTAATTCTCCCCGCCCGCAAATTTGCCCCCCCGCCACAGCTACGCATGGCAAGGGAGGGGCTTTCTTCTGAAGCACAAAGAGAAGGCAAGATCATTCACACTTCCTCTTTTTGCACTTCTGGAGCAAGGGAAGGGAGAAGTTGCACATCTCCACTACAGAGATATGCATGAGTTGCCCATTATCTTCCAGAAATGGAAATGTGGGTCTTCATTTTACAAATTATGTGCAGAGGCTCTAACTTAATGATGCAAACTGAGGAGATTCTCATACAGTGGTTTAGCAGTTCACCAAGAAATGCTGGGAGAAGAAGTGGGAATAAGTTGCATTTCTTGGGTGATGTTCGAAGAGGAAACTTGCACACTAGCACCCCTTGACCATTGAGAGTGTCAGGTGTAAGGGCCCGATTGGATATCGCTGCCCTGGCTAATTCGAGGGTTGTGAAATGGTTAGCCAGTGCAAAAACACATTTTAAGTCTGAGAATTATTTGTTTCACAACAGGAAGAGATGTCTCTGCATAGCCTTTACAAGTCTTCGTTTTGAACAGATGGATACCAGGGTCTTACAAGGGAGATTTCATGGCAGCACTATGGCAGATAGATTATGCATCTGCGATGCATCAAAAATTGAAGATCTAGCGCATTACCTTCTTGAATGCCGCCTTTATGACAGCTGTAGGGCACACTATTTTGCTCCTTTTTTGGAGCATATGAGTAACTGGTCAGGGACAGATGAATTATTGTTTCTCTTAAATGGCTCTAATTGCTTTGTCTCCCAGAGGGTCGCCTTATTTGCTGTTAAGGCTGCCTGTATAAGGAAAAAAGAAGCAGAAAGGAATGGGTAATTTTAAAAATTTTATGTTAAAAATTTATATATTTTATATTCTAAAATGGAACTATCGCAAGGATGTTATTGTGTATTTCTGTGTATCATATTGTTTTTTGAAAATGGTCTGCAGACTGATTCAATAAAATGTTTGCTTTGCATTGTACCCCTTGACCATGGAAAATGGCTCCCAAAATGGGATCCCAACCTAAAGACTCATTCCATAAAGACCATTAGTAATCCCAAATCCACCTCTCCTCTCTGAAGCATGTGCCCAGAATATCTGACATTAAAAGTTCCCCTAAACTTAAAAATGCCATTCCATTGGTGGCAGCTGAAGTGAATGGTCAGGTGCTGCTGTTGAGATTTCCAGATCATTGATGAAAACAGAAGGCTTAATAACAGGGTGAGACTTGGTTCCCATCCATGCTGGATTTTAATGTCATTGCAGATTAGTGTTTGGGGTTATTATTTGTACTACTATAAACAATTAAAATCCCTAGGGGCAGCTCCAGGTCTGACCTTGTAACCATCCTCCTCCCACCCCTGCCTGGCCAAACCTGATTTTTGTAACTTCTTGCTTGATGAAGAGATCAGGATATCTCAAAAGCTTGCACATTTTTGTGATCATTTGGTTGGCCTATTAAAGGTATTACATGAATATGGATTTTTAAAGCATCCTGTAATTTTTAACTCTGCAGTTTCACTTGAGTCCAGCAGGATGCACTCCTGTACCACCTTGTTCATTTATAAGTACAAAGAAAAATAATGTTCAACAGCTATATGTTTTTTCTTCACAAAGATTTCCGAGTTGCAAAAACATGTTGAAGTGCACTGTTTTGTAGTCGGAACATGAATAATATAGCTATTAATTAATGAGGTCACATTCACTAAATAACACAGGGATGTGAAGAATTTTCCCTCCAACGTTCTGAACTATTCATCTGATTTAAAAAAAACAATTGTACATAAGGTTCTTTAATAATCTTTAATTGCTGGATGCAGTATGTATACCAATGAATCATAAACTGTTCATTTTTAAGTAAGTAATGTCAGGACTACAGTCAGAAAAGATAGCCAGGCTGCAGTCTTTCTAGGTACTTTCTAGGTACTTCAGTTATGTGAAGTTTCCAAGTAATGTAATGGGCTAAAAGTCTAGCAGTTGCCTGATTCTAAGGCTGATTTTTCCATCCCCAGGTATTGTTTGAGCTGCTGCAATATTTATGAATGTTAGAAATTTTAACAGTGAATGCATCAGTGATTAGAATGGTAAGCTATGCAGTTTCTAGTTAAGACTGGAAAAACCTTAGGTGGGATCTAATGAGGGACATGAGTTGTATAGGCAGGAAAGGAGCATAAGAAAAGTGCTTCTGGATCAGGAAAAAGGTCCATAGAGTCTAGCATCTAGCCTCTCTTAGTTGCCAACGCCAGATAATCCTCTGAACATAATGCTCCTCTGTTGTCGCTCCCCAGCAACTGATATTAATTCAGGTACTGCCACTGAACATGGAGGTTCAGTCTGATTCAATAAAATGTTTGCTTTGCGTTGTACCCCTTGACCATGGAAAATGGCCATGAATAACTGCTGTTTACCTATTTTTCATAAATTTGTCTAATCCTTTTTTTAAAGTCATCAGACTACATAGCTAGCAGCTTTGTCTTTTTTCTTTTTTATTTTACAGTCGGGGTGGGTCCAATTTTTATTGGATCCCCCCCACCCAAGCAGGGGGTCCCAATAAAAATCGGCTATGGCTGTAACTATGTCTTTAACATAGCGTGCAGTTTGACCCTAAGCTAGTGTCTATCAGAAGATATTGTGGCAGTGAATTTTAATAGGGACCTTTCCCCCCTAAGCATTCCAGCTACATGGGTAGGGGAGGATTGCAGAATTGGCTCTGATCGCACCAGGAAGGGAAAAGATAAACCTTCCCTCTATGTGCACTGGGTTTTCTGTAAGAATTGCACCCCCCCTCCTGTGTGCCTATATTAAGGTAAGCAAAAGCTAGATATTTATTTATTTATTTATTATATTTATACCCCACCTTTTTTCTTGAAAGGAACCCAAGGCGGCTTACATAATCCTCCTCCTCCTCCTCCTCTCCATTTGATCCTCACAACAACCCTGTGAGGTAGGTTAGGCTGAGAGTCAGTGACTGGCCCAAAGTCACCCAGTGAGTTTCATGGCCGAGTGGGGACTAGAACTCATATCTCTTGAGTCCCAGTCCAACACTCTAACCACTACGCCACACTGGCTAGATATGTAGCTGCATCCTATGTATCTAGAAAAATCTAGATTGGCCATGAACTACAGTATTTTAGGTGGGAAGTAGAGGGAAAGGGAGACCAAAGAGGCAAAATAGATGGAAATTTTGAAAAACAAAAATATGGGATAGAGAGTGGAAGGAGAAAAAAATGTTGAGAAAAAGAAACAGTAACAACCAGTTCCAAACAAGAATTTTTTTTATGTCCCAAGGCTTTCATATTATTCCCAATATAAATTGTTCCTTACTTTATTAAATTAACAGTATTATTTGCCTCTCTCCCTTCATATATATATATATAGATAGATAGATAGATAGTCTTTTACACCAGCGTTGCTTAATATTGGAGATGGAACATGGAACATAGCTAATAATATTTGACAAGAGAAAAAAGAGAAGTATCTTTGTAACTATAGAGTAATTAATGTTACATACTTTGTTGTGGAAAAAATTGGAAGTCCATTTTAATTTAGTTTTTGTTGTGTTTTTGTGTTGTTTTGTCTTTTTTTTACTTTTTATGTTTTTTAAAATAAATTTTTAATGAAAAAAAAGAACATGGGCATAGCTGTAGACTCTGTACAGTGTAGAGTTTCCCATGCTATAAAAATCAAATGTAGTTTTCTCAAGCACAGGTCTAGCATTTGGGTTTTTTTAAAAATCCCTACTGAAATTCTGTACCTGAAGAAGGACCTGACAACCAATACTGGAGCCATTAATTCCCCTATAGACTTTCTAAGCCAGACATGAATTGAACTGTGGTACAAAATATGAAAGAAAAATCTCTTCTGTATAGTTTACTGTACATGCACTATAATATAAATGAAGAAACAAACTGAGAAACATGTCATAATAACTTCTTATTGTGACACTGCATTGTTCATTAATAGTTAACACTGTGAAAATTATATTTCTAAGTATTAAGTACTTGGAGGAATTCCAAGCAACAGTGTATGTAAGATATTTGGATGGCTAGATTAAAGAGAGGGCTTCTGCTTCCCTTAACAACTGAAATGAAAATTTCACTGTTCATTGAATAGTTTATTACTGGGGCTGCAGTTGAAGTGTAGAACTTGTTTCCATTTTATGACTTCCCTTAAAATGTTAAAAATATATTAGTAGAGGATTTGTAAAACAGATTCTACTCCAAAGCACATTTTAATAAACTTCAGTTCATGGCTTTAAGCTGTGGGCAGTGGCAAAATAAATTTTGCACAGTTAGCAGTTGTTATAATTTAGAATTAATCTCAACTTTGTGTGTTTCTGTACAATGATAATAGATTATCTACATCAAATATTAATGAGAAATTTATAATGGAGAGCACATTTTGCTATTACAGGAATAGTAACCAGGAATTATTTTAATACAAATGCCATTGGGTATTTATGTAAGCACAGATTTATTTTACAAAGCTTTAGTTTGCAGGATCTGGTCTCTACTATGTAGTTCATTTTCTGAAGCTGATAATTTTTCATTTCATCTGCACACCTTCTCTACACAAAAGGTGAATGCTTTTTGTAATAAACTTTCTGAATTCCCAGGCAGCATTTATATACAGACCTGCAGCTGTAAGATCATGTTTAAACTATAAAATTCCAGATGGTGATTCTAACTCAATACAGTCTGGTTTTTGGAACTCAGCAACAGAGAAAGCAGATCAGGAAACTCTGAATAGTGATAGATATCGTTAGTATAAAAGCACAGTTTGATCCTATTGAGAAAAAGAAATTCTTTAAAAGGAAATATGTTCCTCTTTATCTCAGTTCCCACTGTTATTATTTTGCATTCTAGCATGGCCAGAATCTGGGATACAGATAAAGGAAATCCTGTTCTTTATTCCAGTGGTGTCTCCACAAATACCTATTTACTTCTTCCATAGGAGTGAATGGTTGCAATTCACTTCTGCATAAAATGTAAAGCACTGCACATGCAGATATTCTTACAGTGAGGGTAAAATCTGCACTCCATTCCTGACATTGGCTTGCCTAGACCTCACTGACACAAATACCACTGGAGCAGAATGCAGAGATTCACTGAACGTGGGTTAGGTTGAGAGTCAGTGACTGGCCCAAGGTCACCCCATGAGCTTCATGACTGAGTGAGGACTAGAACCCGGATCTCCCAAGTCCCAGTCGAACACTCTAACCACTATACCACACTGGCTTTGTATACACACACATACTTCCATTCTTAAGAACAGACATTTTTCTAGCATATATAATAACTATGGAATACACCTATTCCTGATCCCACTTGATGCTGCAGTCATAAAGTGGTGAATATGGCATACATACATTAACCAGTTCTGATTTGTCCCCTGGCCTTTACAGCAGCAATTTAACAGTTATAGGGTCTAGTCTGTCTACTCACCTTCGACTTATGTGAAACTTGATTGTGACAGTGAGAGCAGCACAAATGTTCCTCAAGACTTAGTTACATTTTGGCGATCCTTTCTTTTGAAATGACCTGTACTTTAAATAGATATCTTTCAACAGGGCTTTCTAAAAAGCATATATTTATAACATAATTATCACCTTGACTTTCCCCCTCTACTACAATGTAAAAGCCTTTGGGGAGGAGCAGTTGGGAAGGAGAGGACTGCCAAAAGGAACTTCTAAATCCAATTATCATTACATTTCCCCTAGATATTTTCCCTTAGAGCATTTTGGCAAATCTCAATGGGAGGGCAGAGGAAGCACACACATCTCTCTCTCTCTTTCTCTCTCTCTGAAAAAAGAACAGCTCTGCTTAGAGCCAAAAATGCTCTTAGTTAGAGGTTTTTTTCTTCAGCAAAAGAAGCTTGGCTTGGCTTTGAGAGCAGACTCCAGTCTGCTTCTAATCCAAACAAGTCAGTCCAGTAGAGACTTTATTCAGAAATGTTCTAAGATACCTTGCTTGAGCTAAAACAAAGCAATAATATTATATTCTCCTTGAGACTCACATTGAGATTCTTAGAGAGTTTATGAGGTATTGCTAACCTAAAGCAAAATAAATTTCCCTGTGGACTAACCCAGAAAAGCTTTATGGTCCACGTTAGTAAAAGCATCCGCACAATTCCCCTCCTGAGATTTATAGATTGCCCACCAAAGCCATAATTCTCACAGCAGCAAGAAAGGGCAAAAGGATGCTCCTTTGCTCTAGTATGAGACCCAGAGGTGGTGATAATACCTCAAGAACATAAACACAGTTCTAGACTTTCACATAGCAGAAATCTAACTGAATTTTTTAAAATCAATTTCTACCGAATGTGTATTTTGTTTGAAATAGAAATTAGCTTTTTAGACTTTACTTTGTCGTGAGATACAACTTAGAGGAAAAAGAGGTGTCACCAATACAGTACTTGTTTATTACAGTAAGCACATAAATAGAGAGGGCAACCCCACAATAAAAAGAAAATGAGTGTTAATAATATAAATGTCCTGCTTGTTGACATGGACTCTGGGCCAAAGAGCTTTTCGATTAAAAAGACATATCAGGTACATTCACTTAAAATGATGTAACCTCCCCATTCTTTACAGTCTTCTAGAGGTGCCTTGCTCTGGCTTTTTACCCTTCATGAAGTAGGACCCAGACCATTCCATGGCCAAGAGCTGCCCCAGTTCTCCAAGGCTTTCTTATTTTCAAATCTGCCTACAAGTCATTCCCCTGCTGCCAGCTCTTTTGCTTCTCTTTCCCGTATTGCATTACAGCGGCCTCCCCATCCTTGCCCGCCTTCTGGCTGTGTGGAAAGGTCCCCTTCTGCACCTGCTCTGCTTGGCATCCTCACCGCCCCTTCCTTCTCCTGCTAGGAGTCAACTCAGCTTCCCCCTCCCATATTCTCTCTTGGCTAGAAAGGAGGAGGGGATGAATGTTTCAAATGGGAAATGCAGCAGAATCTAATGCTATAGCTTTTGGTTCTTCAAGAGCAGTCACTGGGGAGGAGCAGCAATGAAAGACTCAACTTAGCCTCCCCCCTTTTTTTTTGCCCCTCACTGGCTGCTATTGCCTGTTGGCCCCAGTAGCGAGGCAGATGTAACTATCCAGGCTTTCTGCCCTCTTGGCTAGTTGATCTACCGTATCTTCTTGCTCCAGGTTGGTCTTATATCATGCAATAAGGAGGTAATTTCAGTTCCGCAAGGTGTTATGTCCTTTCTGTTACTTTATAATGCTTCAGAAAAGTTAACAGATAACTGGGCCGAAAAAAGCAATTTGGTTTTTTAGAGTTGAGCTTTGTGTGAGTGAAATTTCTGTCATGCACTTACTGATTGTGCTTTGGACTAGAAACTCTTGGCCTCAGGGTTCCCCATCTATAAAATAGGTAGTTTTCCAGGATGCCTTCATGCTTAACTCCTTAAAAAATTCCTGCTTATATGTGTTTTACATGTTGCATGACATGTAAACTGTAGCTGTGCTGAACTAGTTGTTATGCATTTATAGTTTTTCCTTTGTGCTCGTGATGCAACTGGATTGTGTAAGGATGATCTCTGTTGGCCTAATTAGTATCATGTATTGTTTGGTTACAGGGGGCATGTAAGCTTGAGGAAAAGCAGTATGCCTTAGCATAGATTATTCCTTAATATTCCAACCTGACTCCTGGGTGCATAGGTTCTCCCCCTTTACCATTGGGCTGTGCCCCCAAGTGAGTTCCATGTTGCAGATTGAGGTTCCAGGTGGGTCTTGGCTCTTGACAAATTGAAGACCACTGTTCTAGAGAAAAATCTGATTGGTCATCAGTGCTATATCCCAGATCTTTGTAAATGCCGTGGGTGAATTCGACCTTTTTAATATCATGTTATTTTTTGTGCTGCTTTGTTTTCATCAGTGTTAGTTGATAAAACAAAAAATGTTATTTTGTTTGTGTTCATTCATTCTATTTTACCATAGTTATCCTTGAGTGTTGTTTTGTTTAAGAGAAACAGAATACATTTTTAAAATGAACAAATATTTTTTTTTGTATTGGTTGATTAATCCTAGAATCCTTTTATATCGTAGTCTGATTTCACTTATCAGTTTCACTTATCAGGCACAGAAAAGCTGCAGGTTTTTAGTTCATTTGCCTAATGCAGGATCATGCTGCCTCAGAAGGGCAAAACTAGATGTTACAAAGGAAATGCAGAGTTGCCAATTGTGTGTTTCCCATATCATGTTCATGCTGTGTTGGGAGTGCATTTGCAGTAGAAAATTTGCAGAAGTGGGGAGATTTTTAACCCTTTACTCATTCTTCCTTGCAAATTCTCACTCACTTCCCAGCAGTTTTCTATTTTTCCTGTCTGCTATGCTCTAAAACTATATATGATCCCAGCTGAGGGAAAAACAGCCTTTGGGGAACATTTTAGGCAAGAATTGGGCACCGGTAGGGTTAGGTGTTCCTCTTTCTGGCTACAGATAATGCCCTGAAAGTAGCCTTCCCTGCATTCCTGTTATCTATGGTGATGCAAGGTTAGGAATCTTGCATTTGTCAATATTATGTCTAGTTCCATTCACAAAGAGCAAAGAAAGCTAGTCAATGGCTGTGTTCGGGTATCATGAGATTCCATGGCTTATTGTGACGGTCTGAATCTGATAAGCTGCTGTTTCTTTTAAACAAGCCATCTTCAAGCTATGGATTATGAGACTGGCTTGTTTCTACAAACTGTAGCTAGGATTAATTGGTTGGGTTTAGAGGACACAACAAACCACAGTTCAAAAATGGAAGCAAAAGCTTCTGCTCTCTTCCCCACAACCACACTGGAGGAGTAGAGGGGAAGGGTATAACCCAGGTGAGGGCTAGATTTGTTCCAATGCAGCCAAAAATTGAACCAAGAGTTCAGCTGGACACAGGGAGCTGTCCAGCAAATGGTCATAGAATTGCCTACTCCCAGGCCCAGCCCAAGAAAAAAGAAGCACGTGATGATATTGAATTTGTAGTGACAATGTAACAGAAGTAGGCATGGGGTTCTTTGCCTAGCTTATAAATGCCTTTTGGACCCATTATCTTTGTGAATATGGAGGACTAGCCTCTGCAACTACTCATGTTTCTTCATCTTGCTTCCCTTGGAGGGGTGTCACACAGCTTGCTATTGACTGCACCTCCTGCAGAATCAACATACCTGAGAGTTTTCTTTGTTGTTTCTGGTAGTAATGTGGGGCAAAAATGGGAGAGGAGGAACCCTCAACAGGTGCTAGTGAACATTTTATTCTGACTAGCCTAACATATTTCAGGTATAAAACTTTTCTTCAGGGCAATTCTTCTTCTATAATGCTTCCACAGAGTGATGCCTCCTGTGCTATCTCCTAGACAATCTTTCAGTATGGCAGTGGGGTGCAGTCATTGGAACTGAAGGCTTCTCCATCAGTGCTAGGTGGGGTCTAATCTCCTTGGTGTGGGCTATCAAGTCCTCTATGATGGTCCCCTGTCTAGGACAGGCTAGAATCACAGATTTGTGAAGCGACGTTGACAGTATTCCAGGAGATGAGCAATATATGGCTATATTGCACATATAAAGTAAACTTGAAGTGGATTTACTATGGTTATAGATCCAAATGGTTATGTGAGTCACAGCTTCAGCCTAAGAGTAATTAAAGATTTATTTTAGGTGTGCTCATTTTTCAAATTGCATATAGCGACTAGAATACGGTATAAAATAATAACAACAACAACAACAACAACGACTCCTTAAAGCAGCGGTGGGCAGAAAGTAGATCTCCAGATGTTTTGGACTTCAACTCCCAGCATTCCTGCCATTGGCCATGCAGGCGGAGTCTTCTGGGAGTTGGCCCAAAATATTTGAAGATCTACCTTCTGCCCACCCCTGCTTTAAAGGTATTTCTTTAAGATCTAAGCATGCTTTACAGTAATGGTATATAGTATATATGCTATGATTTCCAAATGCATCTAATATACACCTTGATGCAGATCGGCCAATACTGTTGTATCCTTTGGTATATGTGTCCTGTTCCCTCCAATTTAGTTGCTTCTGTTCTTATGTTTGGCTTCGATGCTGGGTTCTGGATTTCTTCACTGGACCACCATCAAATGATGTGCATATTTGTCTCTGGCCTAACTAGTCTACATTTTTACTCAGGGCAAACTTTTTGTTTGGGTTCTAATACAGCTAAATTATTTATCTAAACTTTATAATTGTCAAACTTCTTTTCCTGTCATACTAAACTGAAAATGAGCCAACTCTGGTTATGAGTTTCTTTAATGAATGCAGCATTTCATCACTTTTTAGACTAGAAATGACAGAGAAAATGCTGGATATGCAATGCCTGATACTATTTGACAGGGATGATTAGGAATGGGGCAGCACATGACCTTTTCTTTTGTGTTTAATACTTGACAGAACTAATTATCTTAATACTTTAGTTAAGCTCTTATAAAGTGCTGCAGCTTTGTAGAACTTTTGGATAACTGTCAAAAACTTTGAGAAATAGTATAACTTCTTTAAAAAATATATTTTCAGAAATGTAATAAATGTTGAAAAATAAACACCCTATTAAGGTACACATACAATTTGGCAATCTTAATTTTTTTCCAGTTAAAAAACACTACTGATGCTACTAATACCAGATTTCAACAAAAAGAAAAACTTGATCATATAATATAAAGTGTTAAAGCTAAGCAGGGTCAAGCCTGGTTATTACTTGGATGGGAGACCCCTCCTCTAGTTTCCTGCATTGAGCAGGGGGTTGAACTCGATAGCCTTGCAGGCTCCTTCCAACTCTATGATCTATGAAATCTATGAAGATGGAAGCCAATAACAATATATATATATATGTGTGTGTGTGTGTGTGTGTGTGTACGCACACACAATGTTCCTCTAATTTTGAGCAACCAAAATTCCAGCAGCAGTCAATAAATTCCAAATTTCTTTATATATAGAATCTACCAGCATCTACGTAACCAAACAAAACTGTTAAAGGATCACATGATATAGACAAATATGTAATTATGAAAAATGCAGATACGACTTTTCTCCCAAAATAATTACAGATTAGTCCCATCAAATATGTATAAATTCTTTTTAGCTGACAAATAGTATAATTTTCAAGATTTAAATTTTTGAACACTGCTTCATGGAAACCCATGGCAAAAAGAATTATTTTCCTAATTTGATATTAGTCCTGAAATCTGCTTTAAGAGAACAATCCTATAGTCCCTGGAGAGTGTCTCAGTGACCATAGGATTTTTTGGATTCCCCCTCCCAAAGCTGTAGACACTGCTTCAACTTTGGGAGGGGGACTCCAAGATCCGATCCCTCCCGCCACCCTTTTGCAGAAAGAACTTCAGTGCCTGCTTTCCAAGGTTGCAAAGGCAGCCTCCGATGACTTCAATAGGTCGAAAAGGGGGTTTTCTGGTGGGCAGGTTGAGGCGAGGCGAGGCTGAGATACACAAAATCCTATGGCTTCTCCAGCCCTGCCCCCAGCAGTGCAACTGCTCTAGATGGGCTCAGAGGCCTATCTAGAGATAATGATGATGATGATGATGATGATGATGATGATGATGATGATGATTTAAGGAGGATGGAGTGGCAAAAATCACCTCTGTCACTCCTTCCGCCCTGCTAGCAGTAGCCCGGCAGGGCATAAGAATCTCTGATGACTCTGAAATTGGAGGCTTCCATCTAGCAGGCAGTAACCCAAAGCGGTTGCGCCCTTAATCACTTTCTAAACAGGCTTGTCTATTTCTGTTTATCTCATTGTGCCTGTACCAGGTTTAGACAGGAAACTGAGTTTGAGCTGCACTGAGTCAGTCCTCAGGCTAGTTGGATGTTCTGGCTCGTTTGGTTTGTGAAGATGTCAATGGCTAATGTCTCAGTGATCTCTGCAAATGATTGGGAAAGGGGAACTATCCTGCTAGGGTGTCTGTGCAAATAGCAGGGATATAAGGTTATGTGAATTTATTAGAGAAGAAGAAAGCCTGTGAGTATTCTACAGGTGTGATTTCTTAACTATGGACTCTGCACTACCTCATAGCATAAGTGAACAGACTTTGTTACTTGTGCATATTTACCCCAGCTGCTATTACCCCTTATTAGTGGCAACTTATAATATTTTCAGATAGTAATAGAAAAATATTTGAGAACAATCTGCGCCCTAAGGAGTGGCTAGTGCAAGTTTTTATGATACCAGTAATAATTAATAGCATGAGGCAGTTTTGTAGGTGGTAGTGGTGATGACACGGAAGGAGTTTGTTGAGGCTGCCAGTGCCTCTCACCACCTATTCGTAGTAGTGAAGGTATCAACACCACATGTCTTTAATGATTGAGAATCCACACAAACTCTTGAACCTTGAAGCATAATATGTGAACAAGCCATATATGTTGTATGTGTATGTTTAAATCCTCTATTGTTGCTACATCACTTTTCACATTTGAATGAAAATACTCACATTTTACAATTTTTCTGAATAAATCAACACACATGGTGCTGTTCGAAGGTAGAAGAGACTACAAAATAGCACTTCCCCAAGCTAGCTTCAAGCTAAAATTTCCAGTGCCGAAGTTCAAGTAGCTCAACAACACTGATGGAGAAGGCAATGAGCACAAAGATTTCCAGAGAAGTATTTTATAGCACTTTTCTCTGCATATTTTAGTTAACCATATTGTACATTTCTCCCCATGTTGTACCAGAGAGAAATGTATATTTTCAGTTACAAAAACACAAATAAACCATTGTAATTTAGCCATACTACATGCTACCTAAACATAAGTGTAGAAATGGACTTCCCCCGGCCCCGCCTTCTGGGGTTAGGGAGAAGTTTACACGTGGGGGAGGGATGGGGAGTCCGAGACACACCTGGCCATGCTGGCTGAGGCAATGGGCTGCAGCAGGGCGGGGAGATGGGAGCCTCTTTTAAGACCCTGTCTCCCCGCCCTCAGCCTCTTTCGTTGTTTTTGCTTCAGCTGGACGGCGCACAAGAGCCTGACTGCCTCATCTACCTTGTGGCCTTGTGGTATCATTCTCCTTTGTTCCACTCCTTGCTGTGTCTGTGCGTGTGTGCTTTGCTTCCTGGCAAAGTACACGTGTGTGTGTGTTGAGTGTCTTGGGAGGGCAAGGTTGGTACTGCTGGGTGGGAGGCTTTCACCTTCATTCCTTGTTGTGCTGTTCTCGTTGGGCAGCACGGTTTTCTGAGGGAGCCCAACTGCCGCACGCACCCAGGTCAGTCTTTGGCCGGGGGCTTCTCTTTCCTTCAGCGTTGGGGTGGAGCGGTGTGGTTCAGCGGCAGCGGCTGTAGGTTGGCTACTGCGGCAGCAGAGGGTTTTCCCTTGCTACTCCCCTCCCCAGTGTCCTGGGGTGGAGCGGCGCAGTTGGCGGGGTATGCGGCACGCTTCGGCGGATCAAAGCATTCCCACCGGGCGCAACGTGGTCTGAGGGTATTTTCAGTTACAAAAACACAAATAAACCCTTGTAATTTAGCCATACTACATGCTACCTAAACATAAGTGTAGAAAACAAAACAGCATGGTGCCTCATTATATGTATGTAGCATTGTACATCTGGGTCCTGTGAAATGTTTGCCTCTGCTATAGAGAGCTAAACTAGTAATAGGTGAACTCCCTTTCACCTTGGCTTGATTCAGACTTGGCTCAGTCATTATAAGCGCTTTTTTCTGCAAGCATTCAGAAAACAAAAACCTCTGTTTTCCAAGAGTTATCTTCCAATTTGTACTGTTGCCACATGTGCCTTGTATTGCCTCCTGGTAACTAACTGTAGTTTCCAGTGGCAGCCATATGGGGAGTCATTTGTAAATTCAGTTGCCATCCCTTCCAAAGTGCACACCTGGAAACAGGAGGGAGCTGTAGATCTAGATGCAGGATAGCAATCACAAGACATCTGCGGGGGGGGGGGATCAAGATAATTGAGTCAAATAGATATACTCTCACCAAATAAAATGCTAGTTAGTTGGGTTGGCTAGTCACATAGTTCACAGTAATAAATGAGACGTTCAGTGAGCATAAAGGGCTTAACTTTAAATAACTTTTGCATATGGATCTGCAAAGCAGCTGGCTTTGGACCCTTGGTCTGCTAAATGCTGCCCGCATGTATATAGACTTTTCTTTTCATTTTGAGCTGGACTAGAACACCTGGGAGAAATGCTGCTTCAATACAGACAACCATGATAAGCTGGACAAATTCATATTCCTAACCCAGTAATTAAAAGTTTGGTGGCATTACTAGTCTAAACAAAATTCCCTTTCCCCAGCAGCCTCATGTTGCTGGGGAGAGGTTTGTGCGTGGGGAGGGGGGGAGTCAGACCACAATCAGGCCACTGCATCAGGGCCAATTAGGCCAGCGGGGTGGGGTGGAGAGCCGAGGTCTCTATTTAAGGCCCGGCATCTCTGCCCCCGAGGCAGCGTTTTCTTTTTCCAGCTCCCTTCCTCCCTCTATAGCAGTGCGGGCTTCGCTGGTTGTCCTTTTGGGGGCCAAGTAGGAATTTTGACCTGCTGTCCTAATTGGCCTCGGGCAGTGGGTGTGTTTCGCTTACTCCACACTGTGAAGCAGGGTTGGGTTAGTGCTTTGACTTTTGGTCACATTTTTGCAGGAAGTGCGGAAATAGGCAGGCATTTTAGAGTTTGGTGATCATCCAATGGCACCTTTCAGGTGACTGGTGATAACCTGATGCTCTCCTGGCTATTGTCCTGCGGCGCAGCTTGTGGGAGGTTGGGCCGCCTTTGGGTCTCCCCTTCTCACTCACCGGTTGTCCTGTTGCGCCGGGTGGAGCTGACACCGGGAAGGCCCTCCCGCACCACATGGTGTAAAACTTTGGGGCGGTGATGAAACGCGCCACTCTTTTGGCTTGGATGCTTTCGCTCGATCACAGTGCACTGGCCGTGGGTCGATTTAGTTAGAACTGCACTCCTCCTTTCGCAGATATGGCCCTGATTTTATCCCATATTCTTGTGTCTGGTCTCTTCATTTCCTCCCTTACACGCACAATTATAACAAAACTATAGTGTGTGTGTGTGTGTGTGTATAGATTCATAGATCATAGAGTTAGAAGGAGCCTACAAGGCTATCGAGTCCAACCCCCTGCTCAATGCAGGAAACTAGAGGAGGGGTCTCCCATCCAAGTAATTACCCGGCTTGACCCTGCTTAGCCTTCCACACTCAGACAAGCTGAGCCAGCATAAGCCACAGTCCTGAACTATGCTTTGTGTTTTGTTATCTCCTTGTTAATTTATTGAAATGTTTTCACTGTAGGAATGTATTTCTTTAATGCTTATGAATTTTGTATGAGGCTTATTAATTGACTTTAACATTGATATGTTATGCATTTTGTATTATGTTGTCATTATATACATTTTTCTATATTAATGTTAGCTGCTTTGGGCTTTCTTTTTGAAGGCAATGTGGGCTCCAAACATGGAAATGAAATGAAACTTGTTTCCTGGCAACCTGTTTTGATAAGTTGGGTTGGAAAAGCTGAGAAAGTAATTGGGTCATCAGAAACATTGTTTCTTGAAATCAATGCTAGTACAGTATAAATATACTTAAACTAGTTTTAAAGCGGTGGAAGGGGAGTGGTAATAGAAGAATCTGTTTAATGTTTAAGTTACTGTTATTTCTAACTTAAAAACAAAAGTGAGACAAGATCACAAAAGTGCCTGTTTATTTTTGTGCAAGCCAAACATTCCAGAGATGAACTTCTTCATAGGCAACCTCAAACACATAATATATTCTAGTTATAAGCATACATACAGGAGATATACAGCACAAAAATACCATGGACTAATTAACTACATGCATTTACAAATGCATATTCTGCTATACAAACGTTCAACACAAGAAAATTCACAAATAAAACTCACAAATAAAAAATCTCTTCCGTAAATGTTGGGCTTACACAAAAATAGGCACTTGCATGCTCTTGTCTCACTTTTGGTTTTTGGCAATCTTTGTGTCTCTCTGTTGTTGGCACTATTATTTCTAGCCCATATTTCACTATATAAGAATTTATCTGAAGATGTATCATTGTAAATAGTCAACTGTACATATTTGTTGGCTCCTAAACATGTATATATCTAAAACTGAGAAATAAAATACTTTTGCTATAATTATGCAAACCTTTGCATGTTTATTTAGAAGTATATACTACAGTATCCAGTGGAACTTAATTTCTAGTAAGTGTGTAAGGGACCTGTAAATTCTACCCACATTTTGCTCACTGTTCATATAAACAGAATTTCCAGTATCCAGTAAAGATATTTGTTGAGAGCACATGCTGTTTTAATTAATAAAAGCCCCACCTTACTGCCATTAATTTCCCATATAGATGCATTAATATGAATTTAAATGGAGCTGCAGTACTTAGAAAAAGTAAATATAATTTAGTGTGCATAGGTTAAAATATGGAAGGTATTTACATCAGATTTCATAATTATTTTTAAACAATTACTAATTTGGGGAAATGACTCTTCCTTTGGGATGTTAGGGTAACATTGTATTTGATTTCCTTCCATTTACTTTTCGCTGTTTCCCTTTCTTTTTGTTTAAGGGTCAAGTTCTTGGCTTGTGCCAGAAACAAAGGGAGCAATTGTACAAGGTGGATATGGCCATACCAGTGTCTATGATGATACAACAAAGTCAATTTATGTTCATGGTGGATACAAAGCATTGCCTGGTAATAAATATGGATTGGTTGATGATCTTTACAGATATGAAGTTAACACAAGGACATGGTAAGATATATATATATATATTAAAAAGCTGAAGTTAAATATAAAATTATTTGTGCTTATACACTATGGATTCTCTTTTAGATCAATTTTACAATAAGGTAAGGCCCTAAGGTTATATAAAAGTGTGAAAGCGGTCATACATTTTGCTCAAAAACTGTGTGTGCTTGGAGTAATTGGCGGTTCTAGCTGTGATGGCTTACACTTTGCTATCACAGCTTAGACTACTCAGTAGAAATAGGCTACCATGTTCCCAAGTTCTGGCACTATGATTCAGCCTCCCTTGTCTTCTGATGCAGTAGCAGATATAACTGCTACTGCTCTGGAGCCTGGAAAATTACTAAATGGAGTAGACACATATTATAGTACAGTTTTGAATTGCCCATGTCCTCTTGGATAGGAATGTGGGAATAGTGCCACACATCTAACAAATATACAAGTGTGTAGAAAAGAGGTTTTTGACGGATGGAGCCTTTTATTTTTAGAGATCAGTACATGGGATGGATAATTTTGCCAAATCGCACCAAAAGGTAGAGTGGGTTCATTATTTACACCATGGGTTGGATCCAGAGTTAAGCATGCATAATAAGGCTGGTGGAAGTGGACTTCTCCACTTTCTCCTTCCCATGCCAGCCCACTTATGGAAGGTGCCTCTATCTGATTTTTGGGAATGCCACAGCTCAAACCATTCAGCAGGTGCACACTGAGTGTAAGCATCAACTGATAAACATACATGTCTAAACTGGCCCTATATCTAATATTATCAAACTGAGTGTAAGCATCAACTGATAAACATACATGTCTAAACTGGCCCTATATCTAATATTATCAAACTCTAGTAGTTGATATTTCCCACTGTTCACTTTCAGATTGATTTTGCTTTTGGTATGTATTCTGTAAATGGGTGATCCTCAGCTCCACTTGCAGTTGGAATGTCTCTGAAATAAGCTGAGCATTTCCCAGGGGCTGGTTGGTTGGTCCTTGCCCCAAAAAGAAGAGGGGAGAGAGACTTTTCTCCCTTTTCCCACCAGCTTGCTGTGCCACCAGAGTACTGATCATGACAGCCCAGTGCTGGTGTTGGCCATGCCAGAGTGCTGGCCATGCTAGCCTAGTAAGTGAGGTTAAAGGAAAGTGATTTGGTGTAATTGGTGAGAGTGGGGAGGGGGTTGGAGGCTGGTTGGGTTCAAAGCCATTTTTTCTCTGGCTTGGATTAAAATCTAAAGTCAGAGAAGTTGGGGGTCATAATACTTGTAGTTGAGATGAGTATTACGGTACATGCCAGCTGAAACTGCGAGCTCAGCAACATCAATAATATGTTTGTAGCGGTATAAAAATTAAACTAAATACTAGGAGGGAGGTACAGAAACCAAAAAGAATGCAAAAGAAGAAACTTGTTTTCAAAAATGTCAACTACTAATATTTATTACTGCTCAACATGTTTTGGAAGGCTGGGTTCCTACGTCAGGAGCAATCTTAAAATTTCAAATACAGTCATGCCTTGGATTGAGAGCATAATTCGTTCCAGAAACGTGCTTGTAATCCAAAACACTCTTATATCAAAACGAAATTCCCCCCAAAAAATTTGTACAGAGATTTTTAATTTAAGCCATACTACAGTACTTGTATTGCAAGATGTCGCTTGTATATCAAGTCAATTTTTTAAAAATAAATATTTAAAAATTTGCTTGTCTTGCAAAACGCTCTCACACCAAGTTACTTGCAATCCAAGGTATTACTGTACTGTGAAATTGCTGAAGCTGTTTGCACAGATACTAGCTATCAGGTACCTCCATATGGTGCTAGATAGACAGGTCTTTCTTATGGTCCTAATGGTACCAGATAGATAGCATTTAGTTGTAATAAATATTACTAGTTGGTGCCTTTGAGGACAGGTTTCTCCTTTTGCATTCCTTTTTTGTAAAAATGAAAATGTAATGAAAACAAAATTGATTGTGTAACAGTACCAGTAAATGAAAAAAAAAGAAAGAGAGGAGACATGTAAGTTGTGCTAGTTCCAGTGTAGCAACATTCTCCTTTGCACCATCCTGAAAGAAAAACTGAAAATACACTTATAAATTAGAAATATGAAAATGACTATTCACGCTTCAAAGCTAGTCTAGAGACTAAACATAAAGGAAAAAAAATGAAAGGAATGGGCTGGTTTGATTTAAACACACACACATACTCTCGCACACACACTTATAGTGTAATCCTATGTATGTCTACAGAAGTAAGTCCTTTAAGTTCAATGGGGCTTACTTCCAGGTAAGTGAGTATAGGATGACAGCCATAATCATTATTGGAGCCTTCCCCAACATGGTGGCGTCAATATATTTTGGACCTCAACTCCCATCAGCCCCAGCCAGCATGACCAATGGTCAGGAATGTTGGGAGTTGTCATCCAAAAAATCTGGCAGGGGGGAACCAGGTTGGGGAAGGGTGCATTACTGTATTTCTATCATATTTTTAAGAATATATATTGAGCTGTAAATTTTGAAATAATTATTCCTTTCATATTTAGTTCTAGATTCATATATTTCTAAATCTGCATCATCTATTAGTCAGCTAATACTGTAGTGATTATCATTGCACCTCTCTTACATGAAGGAACTCTTTTAATTCCACAGTCTAAGAACTGATTCTTTTCTTTACCAAATACCAGTGCTGACAAGTGAGCTCTTAAGATGCATCATGTCATCTTCCATTAAGGCTGCTGTGGCTGGTTAGAGTCCTCACAATAGCACAGAGTCAGATATTAGTAGTCTGGAGAGCTCTCAATCTTGGAGGAACTAGTCAGAAACAGCACTGATAGAAGGTGCACAGCTGCTATGGTGGGCAGCATCTTGGCTTCCATATATGTCTGATGGTTCTTCTTCGTGGTCTCTGTGCATCACACACATATGGGTTCTCTGCGCCTGCGCTGAGATCGTTCGGGAAACTTCCAAAGCTGAGGTGAATTGGGCGGGAGCCCCTCCCCCCGCGCGTGTCCCTTAGCGCGGCTCCCGCCCATCTCCTCAGTTCCTCTTCGACCGCCATTGCGTGTAGTCGTCGGGTTCTTCTACTCTCTCTCCGGAATCGTTATTCAGCTGAGTTAGCCTTTACTATCACTCTTTTTACTTCAAAATCTTCTCTCTCTTTCTCTTTCTTCGACTAGTCTATCTCCTTTTTCAAAAAAAAAAAAAAAAATTATTACAAAAAAACTCTCACTATACCCGTATCTCTCCCCCGATCTTATCCATCTATCTCCTAATCTCCTCTTTATAATTCTAACTATGCCTCTGAAGGCACCTTTTAGAAAATGCCAGCGGTGTGGGACGAAAATCCTACCCGCTGATAAGCACCTGCTGTGCTTGCTTTGCCTGGGGCAAGGCCATAAAATGGAGACCTGCCAGGACTGCCAGGCCTTTACAAAACAGGCCAGGAAACAGCGCCAAACTAAGCTGCGAGCTCTCCTGTGGGAGCAGTCTCTGTCAGCTAAAGGGCCTGATCCGGAGGAGAAACCTGGGGGATCCCAGTCAGCCAAGAAGCCGTCAAAAGACACTTCTGCGGCAAAGAAATTGGCGAAAAAGGCCCATAAAGATAAGGCGGAACGCCTGAAAAAGAAAATGGCGGACAAGCCTAGTAAAGACGCTGAGCCCTCTACCTCAGCCGCCATGAAGGTCTCAGAGCGCACGGCTCTACTAATGTCGGCGATGACTGGGGCTCGAGATCGAGCTACGGGACCGATTGCCCCCCAGTCTCCACCGATCTCGACGACGTCTCCTCGAGATCGAGAATCGGGTTCGAAAACCCCAAACAAGCAACCGCCGACTATAACCACCTCCCTGTCGGAGGGAGAAATTGTGGCCTCGCCATCGATGGAACAACCCCGTTCGGGCTCGAGGGGTCCTCCACCACGTCTCTCGCCCCCAGCAGCATACGCTAAAGAGGAGCGGAGGATGCACAGACCATCACGCTCTCCCCGATACCGAAGCCGCGATTCGACCTCGAGGGATTCTGCCTCCCGATCAGTCTACTCCCGTCGCCGCGATGACAGGTCGTGGTCGGGCTCCTATTATTCGGACTCGAGATCTAGGAGCTACAGATCCCGATCTCGAGGCTCGCCGGAACGGAGGAGGCGCGATCATTACTACCGGCACCGACGCTCCCCACCTCGAGAGCGCAGACATAGGTCTAGATCTCCTACGCCAAGGCAGAGTACAACCGTATTCCGGGCACCCGTCGAGACCGTAATCCAACCGACCGCCTCGACCTCGACTGCCCAGACGATTCTCGCCCCTGTCGTCGCGACTCGTTCGTCGTTGGGATCGGCGTACGTATCGGACTCGGACTCAGTGGCCTCCTCCTCCCATTCCACCTCACCAGATGCACGGGTGGAATCCAAGGAAGCGATCTCCCCTTCGGAAGACATGGGCAGCTTCTCAGAGCATGTCAGCCGGATGGTGACAGCTCTAGGAGTGGAGGCGAAAACCGCGAAAGGAAAAGCAAAGGACGACATCTACGCGGTCCTGAAGTCTACTCAGTCCAACCACCTGCTCCTTCCCTTCCTGCCAACACTGCTGGAGACGGTGCAGGAGACCTGGAAAACTCCGGCCTCTACGAAACCAACAGCTAAGAGGCTGGAGTCAATGTACAAAATCCAGGAAGAAGGAGCTAAATTCCTGTTTTCCCATCCGACCCCGAACTCGCTCATAGTTAAGTCAGCGCAGTCTCGTGGGGGAAGACAGCATACGACGCCGGCAGACAAAGAGGGTAAGACATTAGATTCTTACGGCCATAGGATCTATTCCTCGTCTTCCCTCGGGCTGAAGGTATCTAACTATGAGGCGCTGCTAGCTAGATACCAGATGTTCATCACGGAGAAGCTGGGAGACCTCTGTGATTATCTGCCGGACGACAAAAGAGACCCGGCGGCGCAATACATCAAGGAGGCAACCAGTATCGGTGCCCTTCAGATGAACACGGCCCGCCACCAGGTCGATAGCCACGCTAGGTCGATGATCGGATCCGTGGCTTTGAGGAGACATGCCTGGCTTCGCTCTACCAATCTGACTCCCGATGATAGAGCGAAGATACAAGACCTGCCATTTGACGGAGAAGGGTTGTTCAACGCCACCACGGATGACTCCCTCGACTCCGCTCAAAAGGCTCTAGCGACGGCCAAGAAGATGGGACTTGTCCGCCAGCCCCCATCTCAACAATTCAGGCCAAGACGATGGTCCCGATTCCCATACCCCTCCTCACAATATCAACCAGCTGGACAATATCGGGGTGGGAATCGTCGGCCCCAAGCCCCACAGCCGCAGGCTCCACAACGCTCGTACCCTCAGCAGCGCTCGAGGGGCTCGCGGAGGGGGGGCGACTTCACTCGACGGCGCCTTTGACTCCGTCACCGGCCCGACCGACTTGTCTCCTCCAGTCCAGCCTGCTCTCGACACCAGCAGACCGATTGCCTCGTCTCCACCACCTCAGGCACCTCTCTTCGGCTCCCGGCTCCACCAACACCTCCGGTCCTGGAGGACCATCACGACGGATCGATGGGTGTTGAGCGTAGTGGAACACGGCTACAGGATCGAGTTCGGAGTCCTCCCCCCTTTTCTCGGGATCAAGGCCACCCGTCCAACTCGAGTGCTCTTAGAAGAGATGTCGAACCTCCTGCAAAAAGGAGCAATACGACCGGTTCCCGCAGAAAACTTGGAGGACGGCCTGTACTCCAGGTACTTCATCGTGAAGAAAAAAGGAGGAGGACTCAGACCGATCCTGGACCTTCGCACAGTAAATCTCTTTATCCCACCAAAGAGATTTCGTATGGTCACACTCCAATCGCTTCTCCCACTACTCCGAAGGAACGATTGGTTTGCATCCATCGACCTCAAGGATGCGTACTTCCACATCGCCATCCACGAGGACACCCAAAAATACCTTCGGTTCCGAGTAGGAGACGACACCTTCCAGTTCGTGGTTCTTCCATTCGGACTTTCCACCGCGCCGAGGGTATTCACGAAGTGTATGGCTGTGGTCTGTGCAAGTCTTCGGGCAAGAGGCATCACCGTCTTCCCGTACCTGGACGACTGGTTACTAGTGGCTCAATCAAAACGAGAGCTCCAGCACGCTCTGGAAGAGACCCTGTACCTCCTAGAGGACCTGGGACTCTGCCTGAATGTGGAGAAATCGGTCCTTCAACCAGTAAAGGAGATACAGTACATCGGCGCGAAACTAAACGCCTTCGAAGGTCGGGCTTATCTACCAAACGACAGAGTGCGTCAAGTAAGGACACTCGCGAAAAAGATCTCAAAGCAGCCAATATGCTCCGCTCATACGATTCAACGCCTACTAGGACATATGGCCTCAACAATTGCGGTCGTACGATATGCGAGGCTTCGCATGCGGCCCCTTCAAACATGGTTTATCAAGGAGTTCAAACCAGAGAAAGACAAATCATCCGTCCGCCTATATCTTCCTCGAGCCGTAAGAGAGTCCTTGAGGTGGTGGCAACAGGAGTCGAACCTGAACGCGGGCATACCGTTCCATTCTCCGGTACCGAACCGCATATTAACAACGGATGCATCGTTGCTGGGATGGGGGGCCCACTCAGGCGATCACGTTGTACAAGGCACATGGACGTCCACACAAGCTTCCAAACACATCAACTGGCTGGAAATGATGGCCGTTTGGAAAGCATTACAAGCCTTAGAGCAATATCTCTCGAACTGCCACATTCAAGTCGTGACCGACAACACTACGGTGGTCGCGTACATAAACAAACAGGGCGGCACGAGATCGACGCGCCTCACAAGACTGACCATGCAACTCTACGAATGAGCTCTACTTCGAGGAATGTCCTTTGTAGCGATCCACATCGCAGGAAAATCCAATGTACTTGCAGACACTTTGAGTCGCGTGTCGATGCAATCGCACGAATGGACGCTGGACAGGAAGGTGACCAACTCACTGTTCCAACGCTGGGGTCATCCGAGGATAGACCTATTCGCCACCAGCGAAAACACAAGATGCCCCATGTTCTGCAGCAGGGCAGCCTCGGACCCGAATTCGATCACCGATGCCTTCCTGATGACCTGGAGCGGCGACTTCTACTACCTATTCCCCCCAATCCCACTTTTTACACGTGTGATCGCCAAGATAGCTCGGGACGGAACCAATTGCATCCTAGTATGCCCGCGGTGGCCGCGTCAACCTTGGTTTGCACACCTGCTCAACCTCTCACAGGGAGATTATCTCCCATTACCACTACAGGACAATCTACTAACACAACACAAAGGCAAAGTGTTTCACCCCAACCTACGGTCTCTAAACCTAATGGCCTGGAGAATCAGATAGCAGCGGATACAGACCTATTGGACGCGGTGAAGGAGATCCTCTTAGCAGCAAGGAAGCCTTCCACAAGGCTCTCCTACGCCAGGAAATGGACTGCCTTTCTTAATTTCGTCTCACCTTTAGGCAAAGACCCAATGACTTGCTCGATCTCGACCGTTCTCGATTTCCTCCACTCGCTAATGACCCGTGGCCTGAAATTCTCATCAATCAAAGTCTATCTAGCAGCTCTGACAGCGCACAGAACTGCCTCAACGGGGACGTCCTTATTTGTACATCCATTAATCAAGCAATTTTTGAAGGGGCTTAAAAATCTTCGACCTCCAGTCCGCAACATAGTCCCAGGTTGG
Organism: Shinisaurus crocodilurus; assembly: GCA_021292165.1. Classification (NCBI taxonomy): domain Eukaryota; kingdom Metazoa; phylum Chordata; class Lepidosauria; order Squamata; family Shinisauridae; genus Shinisaurus; species Shinisaurus crocodilurus. The sequence continues at coordinate 78,063,518 of CM037878.1, forward strand.
GATTTACCCTTGGTCCTGAATGCTCTGACAAAGCCACCGTTCGAGCCCATGGCTAAAGCAGACCTGCGACTGGTATCGTTCAAAACACTATTCTTAATAGCGATTACTTCGGCAAGAAGAGTGAGTGAACTGCACGCTCTCCGAGTCGACCCACCTTACACAACCTTCCACAAAGATAAAGTCGTCCTAAGACATGACATAACTTTCTTACCGAAGATGGTGTCAGAATTTCACCTAGGACAGGACATTATTCTACCAACGTTCTTTCCGTCCCCATCGTCAACGATCGAGAGGTCGATGCACAGCCTCGACGTCCGACGGGCCCTACTATTCTACAAAGCCCGTACGGAATCGATAAGGAAGACCAATCAACTTTTTGTGTGCTACGGCCCCCCTAAATCGGGCCTCTCTGTATCCAAGCAAAGGCTATCCTCTTGGATAGTGGACACTATCGAACTTGCCTACCAATTAGCTGGACGTTCTCTACCAGGGTCCGTAATAGCCCATTCAACCAGGGCTCTATCGACCTCGACAGCCTTCGGAAAAGGCATTCCCTTACTGGACTTATGTAGGGCGGCGACCTGGTCTACCCCCTCTACTTTCATCCAGCATTACCGCCTCGATGTTCGAGCCAGAGAGCAGAACGCATTCGGCAGGGCGGTCCTGTCTTCGGTCACCATCTGACTACCGACACCGACCCACCTCCGGTAAGTCAGCTTGCTAATCTACCCATATGTGTGTGATGCACAGAGACCACGAAGAAGAAGGACAGGTTGCTTACCTGTAACTGTAGTTCTTCGAGTGGTCATCTGTGCATTCACACAACCCGCCCTCCTTCCCCGCTCGGTGTCTTCATCGAGTTCGATGGATACCAAAAGGGAATGGGTTGGGAGACCGTTTTTCTAACTATCCTACTCGATATCGAAGTGTATGCCGAGTTCGTATTTCTTTTTATGGTACCAAATGTTTGCAATATTATCCTCGGTCCCGACGGTCGCAATAGGCGGTCTCAGGGAACTGAGGAGATGGGCGGGAGCCGCGCTAAGGGACACGCGCGGGGGGAGGGGCTCCCGCCCAATTCACCTCAGCTTTGGAAGTTTCCCGAACGATCTCAGCACAGGCGCAGAGAACCCATATGTGTGTGAATGCACAGATGACCACTCGAAGAACTACAGGTACAGGTAAGCAACCTGTCCTTTCCAGGGCCCAGCTGCCTGCATGGTTGCTGCAGGGGTAGTGTCAGTACAGCTATTTCAGGGTCATACTGGAAGGGACTGTATGATATAACTTCAGATGTTTAATAGCTTCCATTAAAAAGATGGCCAAAAGTTTTCACGTCCTTAAAAGTGAGGGGAAAATCAGTGGGTTTCCAAGAAAAGTATACAGATGTAGACTAAACTATAGGACATATTTCCAAATAAAAAACCAAGAGAATAATGGGGAATTTAAATAAAAGGTTTGATGTACAGCTAGCAGGGCTGTTCTGAGAATGGACTTCCACCGGCTCCGCCTTCTGGGGCTGGGGAGAAGATTGCACGCGGGGGAGGGATGGAGAGCCGGGACACGACCAGGCCACGCAGGCCAAGCCAATAGGCTTAAGTGGGGCGGGGAGAGGGAGCCTCATTTAAGCCCTGTCTCCCCACTCTCAGCCTCTTTCATTTTTGGCTCCCTCCCGTCCCGCCCTGTTAGCAGTGTAGGCTCCTCTGGTCGCCCGTTTGGGGGCTGAGTAGGAATTTTGGTCTATTGTCTTAATTGGCTGAGGCAATGGGTGTGTTTCGCCTACTCTACACTGTGAGCCAGGGTGGGAGAGTTTTTGATTTGGGGATTTTTGATTCGATCAATTGGATTGTAGCTAAATTGGTCACATTTTGCGGGAAGTGCGGAATTAGGCAGTGGGGCTTAGGGTTATGGTGATCATCCAGTGGCACCTTTCAAGGTGACTGGCGGTTACCCGCGGCTTCCCTCGCTAATGTCTTGCAGCTTGGCAGGAGGGAGATTGGGCCGCCTTTGGGGTTCTACCTTTTTTCACCTACATTGGCTGTCTCGTGGCGCTAGGGTTGTGTGAGAATTTTTCAGGAACCGTTCAGCAAGAGCAAACTCACCTTGTTCAGCTCACGTGAGTCTGTTCACAAACGTTCTCCTTTTGCTCAGACTAATCTACTCTGGCCATTGGCTGGGGGAAAAAACCAAGTTTGAGCAAAACATCCTAACCGAATCAGAAGCGGGATGCCCTGCCACCGTCTAGTTGCACTCCATGTGGAGCTGGAGGGCACCGTTCATGAATGCAAAAAAACAACAACACAGAATGGGACATCCCTACGTGGCGCCCATGGGAGGCAACACTGGTAGGGCCCTCCAGCTCCACATGGAGTGCAACTAGACGGTGGCAGGGCATCCCGCTTCTGATTCGGTTAGGATGTTTTGCTCAAACTTGGTTTTTTCCCCCAGCCAATGGCCAGAGTAGATTAGTACCACCCTTTGCCCTTCCCAGATCCTTCATTCAATAAATGTGGCCCTGATTGAAACCATATATACCTGTGTCTGACTCTTCATTGTCTCACCTATACGCGTGCAATGGCAAAACTTCCTATAATGTTCCCACAATGCAAAACCTCACACAATGCAGATTTTTAGGATTTCATATGTGTACTTTTGCTTTCTCAGTGTACTAAACATTCTTATTCATTGTAGTTTCTCTCCCTCCCTCTCTCTCTCTCTCTTTCTCTCTCTGTCTCACACACACACACCTTCTTTTTTAATAGGACAATTTTGAAAGAGAGTGGTTTTGCAAGGTATCTCCATTCAGCTGTCTTGATCAGTGGAGCTATGCTAATTTTTGGTGGAAATACCCATAATGATACTTCTCTGAGCAATGGTGCAAAATGTTTTTCTGCTGATTTCCTGGCCTATGACATTGGTAGGTACTATATGTAAGAGTTAAAGTCTGAAACTAAAGAGCAATATATAAGCACAGTTACTGTGTTCTTACAGTATCCCATTCTAAAGAGGTGGGGGTTTTTTGTAATAGGACAGGCTACATTTTTTATCATTACAATGTTAACGGAGTTTGATTAGACAGATATTGTTGCCATGTTTGGGGGGGACAACACCAATTTGTTGTTTATGTGGGCTTATGGTTGTCAGATTTTCCTGAAAGTTCATGAAGGGGGTCCTGCTATGATGTTTCACGGAGGGGCCATAGCTCTATGGTATAAGTGCCTGCTTTGCATGCCAAACATCCTGGTTCAATAATTGGCATCTCCAGGTAGGGCAGGAAACACTACCAGCTAGTGTTGACAATACTAAGCTAGATGGACCAATCATCTGACTCGGTTTAAGGCAGCTTCCTATGTTCCTATGATAGGTTTATTTCATTTGTTGTAGTCTTATTGATTGTTAGGACTTTATTAGACAGCGATGTAATTCTTCAGTTCAATGTGACAGGAAGAAGGCTTTTCTTTTCTTTTCTTTTTTTTTAATTGCTAGTGCTGTAAAGGTTTCCAGCTATGTATGTCAGTGTTGCTTTGTAGAATTGGTTTCTGAAATGAAAAGATCACCAATGTACACCAGAAATAACTATTTTCTTTCAGTCCTCCTGAGCCAATGAAGCTAAGGCACACCATTACATTGTAGTTGTAAGTTTCCTAAGTCAGCCATACATGCCATTGCATTGAGTTGTTTCTTCTTCTGACAGCATAAATTACCAATGTTTCAGATATCTGTGAATTTGATTACAACTTTAATACACAGAGTTCTTTATTAATGTGATATGGGAAGAAGTGTCAAATTGCTTAATAGGTGTAATTTTTATTTGTAGCACTGAATTAAAATGTGTAGGTCCCATGAGTCCCTTCAATTGATTATCTCAAATGGTTATATTTTCTTGTCACATAATATAGAAACAGTAATCAACTGTGTGTGTACTGGGACAGTCATGAATGTAACAGTAGACACTTTGCATAACTGATCTTTATTTTTTAAACATTAAAATTTACAATATGTTTCATTTCTAAAACTGCGATGCTACATTATTTTGGCTCTTAGATCATTAAAACACTTAACATATTACCGTATCTATAATTTTTACCAGTCTCAGTTTCCATGTGTTATTAATCTGATATAATACAAATAGAACAGATGTAATGTCTTTCTTTTTTAAAAAAATGTGTAAAGATTAATTAGACGCAGGTTTAATCTTCTGCACAATTCCCTCAGCCAGATTAAAATCATACTCCTACAATATGCAATAGACATAATATACTACACAATCTTCTTTAGAATTTCCTCCTTTTATCCCGGAAGACAATCTTACTCGGTCACGAGTGATCGCCTGATGATGATGATGACTTACTAAGAACAGAAAATAAAATGACTTTTAAAAATAAATGTAAATCAGAGATAAGCAGACTTATAGATTCATAGATCATAGAGTTGGAAGGGGCCTACAAGGCCATCAAGTCCAACCCCCTGCTCAATGCAGGAAACTAGAGGAGGGGTCTCCCATCCAAGTAATAACCAGGCCTGACCCTGCTTAGCTTTCCACACTCAGACAAGCTGAGCCAGCGTCCAATATGTGTTTGATTCAAAACAGCTGGATTAATTAAGAGGATGTCCACTGGACATTCTCTAAAGTGGTTTTTAAAGACTGATAATGATTTGACTTATCCTTTAGGTCCCTTTGTGAGGCCAATGGGAGCCAGTGTAGTGTAGTGATTAGAGTGTTGAATTGGGAGATCTGGGTTCTATTCCCCACTTGGCCATGAAGCTCACTGGGTGACAGGGCCAGTTACTGACTCTCAGCCTAACCTACCTCACAGAGTTGTTGTGAGGATAAAATTGAGAGGAGGACCATGTAATCCACCTTGGGTTGCTCACAAGAGGAAAAAAGGTGAAATGTAAATGTAATAATAAAATTAAAAATAAAATAAATGGTATCAAGAGATACCACTGAGACAGATCACTGGTCCATCAAGCCCAGTATTGTCTGTACTGGAGGTAGACTACCTGGTGCCCTTTCCCATGATGTTTTAGACTACAATTCCGATAATTCCTGACCAGATGGCAGGGCTTTCTGCATTCAAAGCATGTGCTCTTCCACTGAGCTATAGGCCTTCCTCAACACATAGGGCTTATCCGTGATTTGAACCTGAGTCATCTTACATCCAAAGCAAGAATCATATGCCTAGACCAAAAAGATGGCTAAAATGAGGTGAGTGATGGAGGCTAAAGGCCTGAGATGTCTTGAGCCATTTTAGTCCTTTGAGTGAGGGAGCGACATTTTGGAGTCCAAAATCTGGTCTCCAAAAATCTGGTGACTAGACCAGCCAAGTATAGAATTCAGCACTACCTCTAGTGTACATATAAGACTTAACAGTGATTGTAACCCTTTGATCTTGTATTTTTCTACTTAAATGGTAGCTTCTGCTTGAATTGCTGACAATGGAAGACACTACAATAAATTTATGGGGGGATGGATTAACTGTAACAGCTTATCAGAGAAGTTCTTAAAAGCTTAAAGGACTGAACCAGAATATATCAGTGATGTGTGAGACTAGAAAATGAACAATGTCTGAGGTGAGGGTGGATGGGCACACATTTTATAGGTACAATTCATATTTGTGGTGTAATCTTGATAAGTCAGGAGTATAGATGCAGGCTTTTCTTCCTCTTGCCGCATCTTTGAATGTAGCATATTCAAACGCCTTGTGTGTTCTATGGATTCCAAAATCTGTGCGTAGTATGTAAATACATCAATAAAACTGTCTCTCATAGACACTCGTGAACAAACACATACAGTCATGCAAAAAGTAGGAACTGTAGGTTGGTTGGTGGCATGGAGAAGAACTGATCTGCATAGCTTCTGTGTCCTGACTATTGGAGCTTGTCATGACTCATGGTGTCTATCACAGAAGAACAAAGCCCAGTGATACACTCAAGTATTATATTCAAACAATGTCCTACCTGGTTCAAGAACAGCTTTTTATTTGGGGCAACTCTAAATAGTCTTTTCTCCAAGGCCTGATAAAGGATATTTCTCAAGTTAGCAGATTGTTGATTTATAAAACTTTGATCCAATGGAAAGCTACACACGTAGAATAATATAACAGTGTCAGGTTCGGGATATGAGCAGCAGGGGTCCTTGCCTAGAACACCAGGGCCAGCGGTGATGGAGGCAGAAGAAGGGCCAGAGGCAGAAGCACAGTCCAGGAGCGAGCAAAGGTCAGATGCGTACAAGGTGTGGCATGGCCAGGGGCAGGTGCATAGTCCAGGAGCGAGCAAAGGTCAGATGCGTACAAGGTGTGGCATGGCCAGAGGCAGGTGCATAGTCCACGAACAAGCAAGGGTCAGATACGTACAAGGTGTGGCAGGCCAGAGGCAGAAGCGTGGGTCAGAAGCAGGCAAAGGTCAAGCAAGGGCAGGGCAGGGCATTTGTAGCAGAGAGTCAGGAACTGGCTGCAGACACCACAATGACTCCTGTTGGTGTGGCAAAGGTGAGCAGGAACAGGAAGCCTCTATCGCAGGGCTCTCCAACCTTGGGTCCCCAGATGTTGCTGGCTTACAGCTCCCAGCATACCCAGCCAGCATGGCTAATGGCAAGGGATTCTGGGAGCTGTAGTCCAGCAACATCTGGGGACCCAAGGTTAGAGAGCCCTGCTCCATAGGGCTTCCTGTGGCTCTCAGCTGGTCTGCATGAGTAGCCAGCTCTGACCCTGTCTGTGAACACCTGCAGGTTTGGTTCTAACCCTGCGAGTATCTGCAGGTGGACTTGCCTGCCTTCTCTTTTGGGCAACCAGGTGGAGCTGCGGCACTGTGCAGGCTGAGCAGATCCTGACAAACAGTATGAAAACACTAACTGAGAGCAGATGCTGCTTTGTCCTTCAGTGATGCTCCCTGCTATTGCAGGGATACCCTTTCTAATTTTTGTATTTGAGTTTCTAAGGGCATAATCCTATGCATGTTTAGGCAGAAGAAAGTCCTCCAACTCCCAGCATGCTCCAGCCAGCCATGCTGGCTGGGAAAAGCTGGAAGTTGGAGGACTTTTTTCTGTCTAAACATGTATAGGATTGCACCCTAAATATCCTAACTTCTGGAGGGAGTGGTCTATAATAGATGAGGTAGTAGCTTCCATGTCTGATCAGGCTAGAAACATAGGGATGTCCCAGATTCCTACTTTACTCCTTGCTAAGCAGGTGCTGACCGAAGTCAGAAATTCCTTTCATCAACTTCAACTGTTATGTAGGCTGTGCCCCCTTCTGGAGAAGAGGGATCTTGCCATGTTTATCCATGCTTTTGAACCTCGAGGATCAGCTACTGTAGTTACTCACTTTTTAGAGTGAGGGGCTGCCCTTGAAGGGACATACTAAAAAGGAGGACACAGAATGGCCACTGAAATGCAGTGGTTCACTCCAAATGGCCATAGGTAACCATTGGAAGGTTTTAGGGACCATCTTCAAATCAAAATACCTGTAAGAGATAAATATTCATTTTTCATAGAAAACTCCAAATCAAAATACTTATTAACAGAGTATTAGAAAAACTCCTATGACCTCCCAACAGAGCAGTATTTAGGGATCATTTCCAAATAGACAAAGAAACTGGAATGCAATAAACAGAAGATGACTGCAGTCTTACATAAAGATGTATAAGACCAATTTCAAATGGCCAATACATGTGTGTGTGGGGGGTTTCCCTCAAAAAACTACACCCCGCCCCACTGGCAACTTCACCTTACAAAAATGCCTGTATTTCCAAAAGGCCATAGGAATATATTGTAATGATGTTAGCAGCCCCTGCTCATATCATTACAATGTATTCTTATGGCCATTCGGAATGAAACTTGAATTTTAAGGCTATGCCGAAGAAGGGGCCATTCCCATGGAGCATGTATCAAATAGTGACTCTTGGGATGCTTGGGGGTACTAACTTTAGGAAGCTGCCATATACTGAGTCAGACCATTGGTCCATCTAGCCCAGTATTGTCGACACTGACTGGCAGCGGCTCTCCAGGGTTTCAGGCAGGATTCTTTCCAAGACCTACCTGGAGACTGGGGATCGAACCTGGGTCCTTTTGCATGCAAAGCATGCTCTCTGTCACACTGAGCTATGGTCGCTCCCTACAAACTGTGAGCAGTTTGGGGGTTCCTGCAGTTTGCTGTGGGTCTGCTCATATCATTCCAATGTATTCCTATGGCTTCAGCAAGTTTGCAGTGTTGCTGTCCACCTCTTGGTAGAAGCTTAGAGGCTGAAACATATCCAACTTACTCTGCATAAACTGCACTGGTTAATGTTTAGTGGGGGTGGGGTGAGGGGGTGACCTTGATAGTGACTTCAACTATGCTATTAAGCTAAATTGTACTTTGCTTAATATAAATTCTGTTGCTCAGGCACCTATATTAGGCTTACTGAAATGAATATAGTTTCCCCTTTCTGGATGGAAGAACCTTTAGTTAAACTGACTTTTTAAATTGACTTTATTTTCACTTGTAATTTACTGTTAATATCAGTTAATATTAACATCCTTTGCTAATATCAAAATAGATTTGTCAGAGCTGAACCAATTTTGAGATTGAAGTATTCTAATACTCTGTCTTAAGCAACAGTGAAGATCAATATTGCCATAAAACTCTTACAAATGGTGCCATTTAATAAGAAAAAAGGGGGGGCAAGTTCTACCTGTGGACAAACATGTCTGTAATTATAAGTAGATTATTGGCATGCTGTCTCCCAAAATGTAATGTAGCTGCAATAGACTACAGTTTATGTATTTGTGAGTACTTAAAAGACATAAATTTACTGCTGGTGCAATCTGCAGTAGCAATTAGCTGTTTATTGCTTCAACATTAGAAAAGCAAAATCATAATGGTATAGGACCCTAATTGCTTCATGTAGTTGACACAACCTTGTTTGGTTTTTAAGGCTGTTCAGGGGAGAATCTATTCTTATATGTAGGCTTTGCTGTAGAAGCTATACCTGTAGTTAAAATTTATTGTATGCTATTTCAAACAGACCTGGCTTTATGTCTTGCTGAGAAAAAGGCTCCTTTTTTATGGCCAGAATAAAGACAAGAGATTTATTTGGCATGTAGTAGACTGGAAAAGAAGTTTCGCATTCTTGTGCCAAACTTCAATATTTTATTTGTTGTCTTGCCATCCAGAGCCCTGAAGCACAAAGCAAACAGATATTTTAAGTCCATGCTGAGTGATGTTACTGGCTGTACTCAGGCATGGATGAGCTTAAAGTAATTTTTATTTTTAGTGAAACTCAATTACCTGAATCATATTTATCTGCATGTAATGCATGCATCTCATGTAGTTCCGTTCCAGCACAAATCATATATAAATAGCATTTATAATTTCTTGAATTTCTCAACAACTGGATGTCCCAGAGGTCACTTTGATCAACGAGGCTGTATACACATGCTAAGTCATATATATTTCAAATGTCTGTATTTAAAATATGTGTTTTTAAAGAAACGGACATGTACAATTATATATTTTACACTTCTTTATGTTCACATAGTTTGCCCTAGGCAAGAACAAGTTGAAACAGGTTGCACAGAAGGAGAGAAATTATATTGTACCCTGTGTTAAGTGTATATCTGCTTTGAAACAGCTACACTTGATGTGAATATGTGCTTCATAGAAAAGCTCTACTCAGGATTTTTAAAGCTAAGCAAAACTATTTTTCTAGGACAGAGCTCTGTTCAATGTTTAGCACTTACTGAGAAGGCAAGGGAAGATGATAAGAGAGGCTATTTTAAACATGTTTCTTTTTCTTCCTATAGTCTATTGAATAGACCTGCCAGTTTGACAAATAACATGAGCAAGGAAGGAATTATTATATCTGGAGGCTGCAAGGATTCCTTATCTTAAACTTGGCTTTTAATAATGATTTTTATGGTTTTTCTTCAATGCTAAAGCCTATCTTCCCCCTAAAAAAGAATACAAACAAAGCTGCTGATCTGCCCCACCCCTGATCAAACAAAAATAAATGGTGTGTGGCTTTTATTTGCAGGTGTTTGTTTGTCCTGGTCACTATACACATAGATCTTCCTATGTACTCTAGTAAGCCATCTGAGACATCCACTGAATTATAGGAACTTGAAGACACTTGAATTTATAGCATAATTGAAAGATCTTGCTGGGAAGCTGCTGTGATATAATGTCTGCCTTATATGGTTCACATGAAAAAATGTTCCTGAAATAGAAATTCAGTTTATAATTGTTCATCACTTTTATTTTCCAATAAATAATACAATTCTCTATCTAAGGCTCTTGTAATGTAAATACTAGAAGTGCATCTGTGGCTGCTGGGCACTGGGTTATGGGAAATACTGTTTTTACAGTATTTTAATCTGTTTTTAATATCATCCTTCCCTTGTTCTGGCACTTGTGATCAGTATCCATTCATTGTTGGACTATTATCAGTGGTGACAATTCTCTGATGTGTTTTTAAGTTGTTCTTTCAAGAAAGTCCCTTCGTGCCATACATTCTTGATGCTACTCATTACTGCTTAGCAGCAACATAGTGAAAAATTAAGGATCACAACAGTCTTGGCAGGTTCTTGTCCCCCTATTAGGGGTCTAGGTGTAGGTTTTGAGTCAGTCCATTCTAGTTGAAAGATCAATACATGCTTTTGTACTGAACCATTAGGCTGACACTGAAAGAGTATACATGTTGATTTGGAGGGATAATGTGGCCAGAAGCCATGTCCTGATTTAATGTGGATTCATCAAGCACAGGGACTAGCAAGGACAAAAGGAAGCACCCGACTTAGCCAACACTGGGAGGAGTGCTGGCCAAGTCTATTCCTGCACTGCTTGCCATCCCCATTGAGATAACAAGTCTCACGCCAAGTTGGGGAGGAGTGCCTGCTCCTCCCAGCACCAGCCAAGTCCCTTTTTTCATGTTGAGAGAGGCACAGAACTCTGTGCTACTCAGCACATAGAAAGTGAAAATGGGCAGGGAATGGGTAGGATGATGACATAATATTTTTCCTCTATTCCAGCTATAATCCTTGTTAGGCAATTTCTGTGACAATGTGTTTGTGAATATCATTATGTAAGCTGCATGTCAGTTCTATCCAATGTTTTGTTTCATGTTCTATTTTGGTTTTGTTTATGTATTTAGAACATGAATGGATAACTTCCTCAGCAGGTAGGCAGGGTTGGATCCTCCCCAGCCAAGCAGCTGGGGGCTGGAGGCTCCTGGAGATTATGTCACTGCTCACCCCACACCATAGATTCATAGATCATAGAGTTGGAAGGGGCCTACAAGGCCATCGAGTCCAACCCCCTGCTCAATGCAGGAAACTAGAGGAGGGGTCTCCCATCCAAGTAATAACCAGGCCTGACCCTGCTTAGCTTTCCACACAGACAAGCTGAGCCAGCGTGAGCCACAGGCCTGATGGGAATTATTTCCGCACTAAAGATTAGGAGATATCTGAAATTTTTGTGGTTACAGAGAAACCTCTGGGACAGCCTCTCCTTTAGTGTTGAGAAGATTGCTGCTAGCCTATGGGAAGCCCCAAAACAGCTGCTTTTAGCCAGGTAATCTTCCTTCCAGCCTGCCAGTACCTTTCCAGTGGTGTTTTAGAGAGATGCTTCAGAGACCTCTGCATAATCATAGAGGCCTCTGGGATATCTCTGTATCCCATTGCTTTAAAGGCTGAGGTGCAGGTGGCTCAGAATCAGCATGCAGCTTGGAGCTGTGCTGCAATCAGTTTCCCAAGCTCCCCATTGCTGAGAAAGCTGAAGGGTAGCCAGCTGGCTAGCTTAGGAGTGGTACCTTCTGAGAAATCTTTTGGCTCAAGTAGCACTGCCAAGCTCTCTGGGGTCTCCAACGTGGTTTTTGTTGCACTTGCCAGGACCGTTGGCATTGGCACTTGCCAGGCTCCCTGCCATTCCTGACTTCTATTTTATTAAGATATTTTTAATTATTTTTTTAAACTGGGAGGCTGGCATGCTGCAAAGTGAAATGCTGCCATCCAATGCCATCTTTATATGTACTCAAAGGAGTGTTTTTGTGTTTTGGAACTCAGATCCCACCTCTGCTTTCTACTTGGGTTTTGGACAAGCTGGTTACTATTTCTTGAGTCTCACCAGTTAGCTTTCTGGAAATGGGTGTTGTGACCCAGCCATTTTATGAATGGGCAAGACCCCATGGCAGCCATTTTGTGAGAGTGCCCACAACACATTATCAAAATTCCTGATGTGCCCACTGACTCAAAAAGGTTTGGGACCCTTGGGCTAGCTGGACCATTAACAGTATGTAAGCACTACTACTAAGCTGGAAGGTACTGGCCAGCCTATGGGCTATGGCAGGGTTGGGGAACTTTTGGGGGTGGGTACTGGATGATGACCCTCTGAGACTTCCACAAGCCAAATGTTATCAGGGGCAGGGGCATGCCCCCTGATTTCATCATCCAGTCACTGGTCAAAGTGCCGACTGGAGCTCCTCCATCCAGCGCTTCAGCCAGGGACCCAGCTTTGCTGCATGCGGGATTTCCCTGGCTGGGGAAAGACCATGCTCACCAAGACCAGCTCCCAAGCTGAGGTGTCCTTCATCTGGAGCTTTAGTTGGGGTGGCTATGCCTGCCCCACACCTTCTGCCATTGGGGGAACTATCAGGTTGAAATATTGCCTCAGCCACAAGCTCATCAGGTGGCTACCTTAGCCAAACTAAAAAATCTTAGCCTCAGATCCCCATCTGCAATAAGAAAATAATAATACTAACATACCTTACAGGATTATAATCAGGGTTACATCAAGGTAATGCATGTGAAATATTTTCAGCTAGTTGAAAGTGCAATATAAATGCTAATTATTATTATTTTGTCATAGTTTATTCTAGTTTTGAGATATACTCTCCGGAACTTTAACAGGAAATTGCATTCTTTTATTTTATATTATTAGTGTCTGACAGTTGGAAAATTCTTCCAAAACCTAATCTTCATCAGGATGTCAACAGATTTGGTCATTCTGTGGTTGCCCTAGTTTATGATAATGTTGAGATATATTTTTTTGAACTTGTACTTTCTTGTCCTGTCTTACTAGCTTGTGACAAATGGAAGATTCTTCCAAAACCTAATCTTCATCGGGATGTCAACAGATTTGGTCACTCTGCAGTTGTCAGCAATGGGTAAATACACATTTCTAAAAATGTCAAAAGAAAATAAATTTAGTCTAACACATTCTCTTCAAAGTATAATTGTTATTTACAACTGATGTTCATTATTGTCTGGGTTGTGATTGGCTTATGAAACACAGTGTACTGGACATAGACTGGGGAGGCCTGAATTTGAATCCTCATTCAGCCACAAAATTAACTGGGTAATTTTGGGCCATTTAACTCTTTTGGCCTGACCTTCACAGCAGCGTTGGTCGGGAGGAGAAAAGTGGGGGAGAACTCTGGAATCACTAGATAGACCTCTTTGGTTTGAGGGAATCCTCTGCCAATTTTGTTCACCTAAGAGAGAAAGAGAGAGGTACAAAAGTGGATAGATAGAATCTACAAATCTGATACTATATTATGCTGCATCACATTCAAAAGTAATTGCTGAATGGTTAAATGTGACAGCTAATAACCCTTGGAATATCTTATTTATTTATTTATTTTATTTATTTATTTATTCATTCATTCATTCATTCATTCATTATATTTATACCCCGCCTTTTTTCCTTCAAGGAACCCAAGGCGGCTTACATAATCCTCCTCCTCCTCCTCTCCATTTTATCCTCACAACAACCCTGTGAGGTAGGTTAGGCTGAGAGGTAGTGACTGGCCCAAAGTCACCCAGTGAGTTTCATGGCCAAGCGGGGACTAGAACCTGGATCTCTCGAGTCCCAGTTGAACACTCTAACCACTACGCTACACTGGTTTGTGTTTTAGAGATTTAAGCGATCTTGCAGCAGCCTGTTTAAAAATATTTTCGATTGTCGAGTTTGAAACCTCTTGCTCATGAATCACTATCAGGCATGTCGATTCTTTCTTTTCTCCCTTTCTATTGCAAATTCGAACCCAACTGAGTATCACGAACAGCAAGATCTTTTGTGTTCTTTTGTGTTTCTTAATCTTAATTGACTGCTACATTCCTAAATCACCAGGGATTATGCTGATTAGAACAAGAACAACATCTCTGTGGCTGGCATAGTCTTTACTTCCTACTTAGAATGAAAAAGTATTTTGTGTTATAGATATAATTGATTTTAAACCTTTTCTAACTCTGAGGGGGAAGCCTCTCCAGTAGAGATTTAAGCGATCTTGCAGCAGCCTGTTTAAAAATATTTTCGATGGTCGAGTTTGAAACCTCTTGCTCATGAATCACATGCAGAAAGTTTATGTTCAGATATTATTAGCTTGTTTACCTTGGTATTATACAGGAAAAAATGATTTGCATATATTTTTTTAACATGCATAAGAATGTTGAGAGTGAGTTGAAATCTATACCATTAACATAGTAGTATATCAAATGGTGCTCAGAGTGGGGGCAGTGGAAAGGAAGTGGGATGGTTTCATTTCAAATTATGCTTCACTCAATTTAGCCTGTGGTCCATTCACTATCTTTATAAATGTGTAAATGCTTTGCTAACAAACTTGAATTAGTACATTCACACTTCAAAATTATTATGGCCAATTATCAATCATTACCATGAAAAGAATAGTTACTATAAATGATGTCAAAGTCATGAATGAATGTGGCCTAATATTAGGCATGGCATACCTTTAAAATGTTTCCAGATAGTCTCACTCTATGGTTGTGTGCAATACAGAGGAAAGCAGGCACTTGGATAGACAGCTTCAAGGCCTAAGCCCAGCATAGTTGTCTTTGCAAGTATCTGTCTCTAAAGTGCCTGCGTCTCTCAGCACCAGAAACAGCTCTGGCCAGGGTCAAATGACTTTTTGCAATATTGGTGTAACCCTGCTCCGTGTAACATCCTGGGGTGGTTTTACATCCACTTTAAAGAAGTGTGATGGTTTTAGGTCCACCCAGAAAGAAGTAGGATGGCATTACACTCCACTTTCAGTGCTACCAATTTTGTAACAGCATGGGGATAAAATGGAGCCCTGTGGCACCCCATGGCATAACTGCCAAGGGCCAGAGCAATAATCCCGCCATACCACTTTCTGGAATTGCCATCCAAGAAGGAGTGGAACCACTGCAGTGCAGTACGTCCAACTCCCAGCCCAGATAGCCTATCCAGAAGGATATCATGGTCGATGGTATCGAAAGCCGCTGAGAGGTCCTAGAAAATCAACTTCCCCTGTCCCTCTCGGCAAAGGTCATCCAACAGAGTGACAAAACTAGTTTACATTTCAGAACCAGGCCTGAAGTTTATTTATTTATTTCATTTATATACCGCCCAAAAGCTGAATCTCTCTGGGCAGTTTACAACAATTCACAAAAACACTGGCTTCTCTGTGGCCCTGCTTCCCCTCTCATCTCCCAGGGTGGGGGAGGGCAGACAGTCCAACTGGAACAGGCCCTGATATTCCCTTTGCCTGCTCCTGCCTTCTTTAAGTTGTCTTAAATATTCAAGTGGATCATATAGAATGATCATATTAAAAGAACAATAGTAGTTTTTGAAGTTATCCATATGATGATTCATTTACTTTCTGATTTGTAAAAACAATGAATGCAATACAAGAACATGACGATTGATTTTTCTATTAGAATTTATATATTAAGTAGGTAGGCAGACCCATGAAGCTTTAAATGAATGAAGTCTTATTTATTACAAGAGCACTAATATTGTGTTGTTTAAAAGGAATAATGAAGATAATCTCAACTAAAGCGATGCTAAGGATAATATTGTTTTATTACATCATATGGGTACAATCCAGCCAAGGTTAAGCATTTGGAATTCTGTTTATTTTAATTAGAAAGCTAAGCACATGCTTAAATCTCTCTTATGGAGATCAATGGAACTTCAAACTGCTTATGTCTGGCAGGATCTGGTTGGATCATGCAGGTATGTATTTAGTAACTTCCTATGCTCCATGGGTTTAGGACAAGTAACTGAACGAACACACGCGCGCGCGCACACACACACACACACAAAGGGAGATAATAAATATAGAAAGGGTCGTGGCTTTGAACAGTGTGTATCTTTGTTTTACTTTGTTTTACTCAATAGGTCCATGTATATATTCGGAGGCTTTTCAAGTATTCTGTTGAATGACATCCTTGTGTACAAACCTCCAAACTGTGAAGCATTCAGAGATGAAGAACTTTGTAAAACTGCTGGGCCAGGTTTAAGGTGCTTATGGAACAAAAATCACTGTGTGTCATGGGAATCTGGACATGCTAATAACATTCTTGGGGAAAAGTGTCCCAGAAAAATAGGTAAGTGGATTGTCTCTTAACTCTTCATAGCAATAATAACTCAGTTTACATGTTAAACTGAATGCATGTGTATGGGGATTGCTCTGCCCTTCTCTGTAAATGCATTTGGTAGAAGTTGTAAAAGTGCCTACATATGTACAAAATGCATTGTCAATGTCTGTGATCGTGCAGATGGAACCTACACATAAAGTGTTTCTACAAGTAGGCTTTCTCACACTTCTGCAGAACACATTTATGGGCAGGGCTGGTAGCCACAATCCCAATTCCCTTTCTATGCATGTTCAGTATAATGTGTGAAAGCTGCTTTTAGAAATGTTTCCTTGTGTCTATAAAGGCATTGTTTTCCCCCAGAAACAAAAGATATAGAATCAATCTTAAATCTTAAAATCAGTGGGCAGAACGCACGTCATGCTAACCAACCCTGCGAATAAGCTACGCAGTGGCGGGTTGTTCACAGAACAAGCCACAGAACGCCTGACAGATGATCGGGTTTACTGCAGCTTGTTCTCCCTCTCCTTCCTCCTCAGTCCTCCAGCTGGCTCCAGCACGTATTCCAGTGTCCTTCATGGCAGAACCCATCTTGCCTCCCCCTCCCCATTGCAATTGCTACCCCTTTTTGTTTGCTCCCATTTTTTTCCAGACCCTCAAAAATGTGCAATTGAAGTCATATTTTTAAAATGTTTTCGACCCCTGAAAATTGCACATCATCATCATCATCATCATCATCATCATCATCATCATCATCGGTCCTGCACAAGGGCATTCTTATTGCTGTCCGATATGTGTAGTCTTGCCTGGTCAATTTTCTTGTATGTTTCAGCTGTCAAAGGGAGTGGAGAAGTGGAGTAAGCAAAATACAAGGAAATTGACAAGGCTAGAATGCGTACATGCTAAGTTGGGCACAGTTGCCAGAGACCAATTGCTAGCACTGATAAAGGGGGGGGGGGAGCAGCAAAGAAGGTACAGTCATACCTTGGATTGAGAGCATAATTCGTTCTGGAAACGTGCTTGTAATCCAAAACACTCTTATATCAAAACGAAATCCCCCCAAAAAAATTTGTACAGAGATTTTTAATTTAAGCCGTACTACAGTATTTGTATTGCAAGACGTCGCTTGTATATCAAGTCAAAAATAAATAAATAAATAAATATTCAAAAATTTGCTTGTCTTGCAAAACGCTCTCAAACCAAGTTACTTGCAAGCCAAGGTATTACTGTATACTAAAAGCGGGGCAATATATCCCACTTAGCAATGTAATCCTCTTGATTTTAAGTGTTGAACTGACACTTCTCAGTGCCCTCCACCTTTTCAACACTTCCCCGAGTCTCCAGCTAGTACACAAATGGGAGATAATAGGGGAACTATTAAGATGGTCCGCCCCCAGAGGCTGATGGATCCAGATGGTTTCCAGAGGGCCCTTGGGGGGTTTCCGGCTAATATGGCTGGCGGTCCTGTCAAATCCCTGGTTGATCTCTGGAATAGGGAGATGGCCTGGGCAGTTGACACGATCGCTCCTGAGCGCCCTCTCTGTAGTAGAGCTTGTACGGCTCCGTGGTATACCTCAGAGCTGAGAGTGATGAAACAAAACAGGAGACGGCAGGTAGAGGAAAACTCCTAGTGACTTTGGGCCAGTCACTGCCTCTTAGCCTGACCTACCTCACAGGGTTGCTGTGAGGATAAAATGGAGAGGAGGAGGAGGACTATGTAAGCCGCCTTGGGTTCCTTGCAAGAAAAAAGGCGGGGTATAAATATAATAAATAAATAAATAGTGGATGCAGTCGAGGTACGTGCCTATAGCCAGGTATATCTAGAGGCAGTGAGGGTGGCAAAGAGACAACATCTCACTGCCTCTATCCAATCATATCTTTGTTGCCCAGCGGAGCTCTTTAGGGTCGTCCGGGACCTGTTATACGCTGGCCCCAGGGACATCATCGACCCATCTGATGCCTGCTGCAATATATTTGCTAGGCACTTCCAGGAAAAAATCTCTTGCATCTGCAGGGACTTCGACTCCAATGTTATAGCAGTAGAATCAGGGGAGGTGCCCAGAGCACAGCCTGGTCTAGTTATTTTGGATGAGTTTTAGTTGGTACAGCTCGAGGATGTTGACAAGATGCTTGGATGGGTTTGGGCAACCATGTCTGTTCTGGATCCTTGCCCCTCTTGGCTTATAAAAACTAGCAGGGAGGGAACAGCTGGCTGGGCCAGAGAGGTGATCAATGCCTCCTAGCGAGAGGGAGTGGTCCCATGCCACCTGAAACAGGTGGTGGTGAGGCCACTCCTGAAGAAACCCTCTAAGGACCCGGAAGATCTTAACAACTTTAGGCTGGTGGCGAATGTTCCTTTTCTGGGCAAGGTCCTTGAGTGGGTGGTGGCCAACCAGCTCCAGGAGCTCTTGGATGAGACTGATTATCTGGATCCATTTCAGTCAGGGTTCAGGCCTGGTTTTCGCATGGAAACAGCTTTGGTCCCCCTGTATGATGACCTATGTCGGGAGAGAGACAGGGGGAGTGTGACCCTGTTGCTACTCCTGGATCTCTCGGAGGCTTTCGATACCATCGACCATGGTATCCTTCTGGGGAGGCTGTCTGAGTTGGGGGTGGGGGGCACTGCATTGCAGTGGTTCCGCTCCTACTTGGATGGCTGGCTCCAGAGGGTGGTGCTTGGGGAATGTTGCTTGGCCCCATGGACTCTCCAGTATGGGGTTCCTCAGGGGTCGGTCTTATCCCCCATGCTATTTAATATCTACATGAAACCACTGAGTGGGGTCATCTGGAGTTTTGGAGTGCATTTCCATCAGTACACTGATGACACACAGCTCTATTTCTCCTTTTCATCTTCAGCAGGTGAGGCTGTGGATGTGCTGAACCTGGCTGCGACAATGGACTAGATGAGGGCTAACAAACTGAAGCTCAATCCAGACAAGACTTAGATGCTGTTAGTGGGTGGTTCCTTTGACTGGATGGAGGGTGTTCAACCTGTTCTGGATGGGGTTGCACTCCCCTTGAAGGAGAAGGTTCATAGCTTGCGGGTGCTCCTGGAGCCATCTTTGTCACTTGAGGCTCAAGTGGCCTCAGTGGCAAGGAGTGCCTTCTACCAGCTCCGGCTGGTGGCCCAGCTATGCCCCTATCTGGACAGGGATAGCCTGTCTCATTAATCTGTGCTCTGGTAATCTCTAAACTAGACTACTGCAATGGACTCTATGTGGGGCTGCCTTTGAAAACTGTTCGGAAGCTGCAGCTTGTGCAAAATGTGGCAGCCAGGCTTAGTGTGGGGACCAGAAGGTCTGAGCACATCACACCAGTTCTGGCCCGTTTGCACTGGCTGCCAATATGCTTCCGAGCCGAATCCAAGGTGCTGGTTCTAAGCTATAAAGCCCTACACGGCTTAGCACCACAATACCTGACGGAATGTCTCTCCCAACCGCAATCTACCCGGAGATTGCACTCAACATCTGGGGCCCTCCTCCGACTGCCACCTCCAAGAGAGGCTCAGTTGGTGGCAACAATGAGGAGGGCCTTCTCAGTGGTAGCCCCCCAATTATGGAATAAGCTCCCCACTGAGACCCGCCTGGTGCCAACCTTACTATCTTTTTGGCGCCAGGTTAAGACTTCCCTCTATGCCAAGGCATTCAACAGTTAAGGGCTCAAAATAGCACATGGGGGGGGGATTGTCACCTGTAGGCTGTTTTATTAACTTTTGTATTGTCATTTTAAACTATGCTTTTAAATTTGGTTTTTAATCTCTTTAGCTATATTGTATGTTTTTATTGTTGTTGTTTTTGTGTACAAATTGTGAACCTCCCAGAGAGCTTCAGCTGTGAGGCGGTATAGAAATGAAATAAATGAAATGAAATGAAATATTGGCTCCCCACTTTTTGCGGCTCCCTTTCAGAGCATTTACTGTTGTGGTTACTGTGGTTCCCTGACAGTTCTAAAAACCACAGCAACAACAACCCTGAGAAGGCAGCTGAATGGGATTAAGTGAATGGGGTCCCATGGTGGGGGTGCAGGTGTAAGTACCACTGGTGCTGGCACCCCATTTGCTCTGCCACTTGTAAGGGTTTTTCAAAAAAACCCAAAACCTGTTGGGAATATTTGCACAATTGTTTGGACTGGGAAATATATGCAAATTTAATGGCTGGGAAGTAAACGGAAGGGAAATGTGTGCCAATTTAATGTCAGGGCAATAAATGGAGGGGAGATTTGTATACTTGAAGTAACAGAGCAGTTACTGCAGGTGTGCAAATTTCCCCTCCATTTACTTCCTACCCATTAAATTTGCATATATTTCTTTTTTATTTAAAATTTTAATTTTTCACATCTTACAACTACTAATGAATACAACAACAACAAAAAATACAACATAAACATTGTGCACCCCCCCCCCACCTCTTGGGACCAAGTTATATTTCTCACTCCAATTTTTTTTATTTTTATTTTTTTGTATATATACAAGATATTATTCTATATTCCAAAAATATAACAAATCTTGACAAGGTTTGTTCCCCCTCCCCTTTACCAACACATAATCCAAAAATTTACCCCAAATGTTCACAAAGGTGTCTTTCTCCAATTGTCCTTTTTGACACTTAATATTACAAGTTAATTTATCATTTAACGCGATATCCCATACCTCTTTATACCATTCAGTAATTGAAAACACATGTTGAACCTTCAAATTCCTAGCTATCATTAATTTTGCTGCTGTTAACAAATTCACAATCAATTCTTTTGTATTTTTTAAACAAACTAACTTTTCTGTAATTGTTAACAATGCTAATTTTGGGCAGACTTCTAATTCCATTCCAATTATTTCTGATATTTCTGCAAATACTTTCTGCCAAAATTCCAGAACATTTTTACAGCTCCACCACATGTGGGCATACGTACCTTTTACATTACATCCTCTCCAACACAATGCGGAGCAATTTTTATCTATCTGATTTAATCTTACTGGAGTTAAATACCATCTCCATACCACTTTATAAAAATTCTCTTTTATCCTAGTTGACATAACTCTTACAATACGTCTATCCCAAATATTTTTCCAACTTTGTTTCGATATTTCCTCATCAAATTCATTATCCCATAACACTTTAAGAGAATCTTTATGCTCTTCTTCTTTTTGTAACATCGTATATAAAGCCTTTGTTGTGCCTCTTGTTGAAACATTACCTTCTATAGCTTCTCTAGTCAAAGCTATCTTTTCAAAATTGGTTAGTTCTCTTTCGCTGTCCATTCTTATCCTCCACTTCTTTAACCACAGTTCCAATTGCATTGAATTTAACCATGATATTCTCTCTCTTCCTACTATTTCTATTATATGCAGGCCTGGTTATTACTTGGATGGGAGACCCCTCCACTAGTTTCCTGCACTGAGCAGGGGGTTGGACTCGATAGCCTTGTAGGCTCCTTCCAACTCTATGATCTATGAAATCTATGAAATCTATGTTCTCCAGTCTTCCATTTTTCCACCCAATCCATTAATTTAATCACCTTTTTTCTCCTTAATATAGGTTCTAGATGTCTTACATTTTCTGGAAAGTCCTCCATGACCACTACCGGAGTTAACGGGGATACCTCTGGTGTAAAAATTTTCCTCGTGCTATTCCAACTCTCTAACATACTCCTCAAAAAGGGATTTTCTAGTCCTTTTATAATATTATTTATATTTTTCTTAAATAATATATTCACCATAAATTTGCATATATTTCTGCATTCTTTTTAGACCTGTCAGAACCACAGTAACCACAGCACTCTGAAAAGGAGCCACGGGGTTAATATCTCCCCTTTCTTGAGTAGCTGGAGACTCAGAGAACTGTTGAAAAGGTGGAGGGCACTGAGAAGTGTCAGTTCAACACTTAAAATTGAGAGGATTATATTGCTAAGGGGGAGATATTGTCCCCTCCTCTTTTGGTGCATCTTCTTCCCCCCACCCTTTCCCCACTTACTGGTGCTTTTCGATTGACATCATCCAATATTTTTTATAAATGTAGAGACAGTTGCATGTACCGACCACAACAAATCTAGTTCATCTGTGGTTCTTCTTACAACACAAATAATGAAAATTAGTGGTTGTCTATAGTGCTGCTGTTGTTTTTAAACATGTTAACAATTATTAATTCTGTTGTACAGCATTCATATTACTAAGATGCATTCCCTTTCTGCAAATAATGGCTAGAGAAGATAAGAAAGCAAGTGTTGCAAGAGAAACATTTCAAGATATGTGTAATTGGTAAAGCAGGAGTATATTTGAGAAGAGATATGAGTTGGGATGACATATTGTAAGGGTTTTTTTCACAAGAAGATACCTCTTGAACGAGGACAAAAACATTTCTTTAGTTATTGAGAACCTCACAAATAAAAGGGAGAGGAATGGGACATGAATGTTAGACTAAAAGGTGAAGTAAAATGAAAGGTTTTTGAAAAGTATAAGAGTAAGGAAGGGATACAGAAAAGCATTCAGAAAGGCCATCATGGCCTTTGTGATAAGGAGAAGAGTTTGAAATGGATGTGTCAAAAAATCAGAATGTAATAAAGGATTTCAAATATAGGAGAGAGTATGATGACATGACTGAAGCAGGAGGAGGTAGCGGCAGTTGAATTTTGACATAAATTTGGTTTGGGCAGGTGGGTTTTTTTTCCTGCAGCAGCCACTTGATAGTATTTCATGGCCTGTCTCATGGTTTTCCTTGGTAAATGATTAAAATGATTGCTCCCATTTGAGCTTGGACAATGCTAGTGATAAATTAAATTTCTCTATGAATACTTAAAGACAGATTCATTTTATTTTGACCCAAACAGGTCTTTTTTCCAACACTGATTTAAACCTTACACTTACTGATCTCTTGGGCTGTCCTTTATACTACTGACAGATTTTTTTTTTAATCAGCCTTTTGCTGTGGATGAGCCTATTCCTATAGCTGATAACTGTGTTGTCAAAGTGAATTACTTGGCTGCAAAATCACTGTAGTCTATTCTAAACAAAATTCAAACATATCTATTTTATTAGCAGGCTAGTCTGAACTTCCAGCCTCCTCTAGTTACAGGGGTTTTATTTTATTATTTATTTACTACATTTCTATAATGCCCAATAGCCGAAGCTCTCTGGGTGGTTCACAACAATTAAAACCATAAAATACAACACAATAAAATACAATATAAAAGTTTAAAACTAAATGGGGTACATTTATCCCTGAAGAACCAGGTCCACAGCTTGGGGGTCATTCTAGACTCCCAGCTGTCCATGGAAGCTCAGGTGTCAGCTGTAAGCTGGGTGGTGCTGTATCAACTCCATCTGATACGGCAGCTGTGCCCCTACCTTCCTAAGCATCTGCTCCCATCAGTGGTTCATGCCTTGGTCTCCTCTCACCTAGACTACTATAATGTGCTCTACGTGGGGTTACCCTGGAAGACGGTTTGGAAGCTACAGGTGGTACAGAACGCGGCGGCTCGCCTGGTTAAAGGCAGCCACCAGCGTGATCACATCACTCCAGTGCTTAAGGAGTTGCACTGGCTACCAGTTGCTTGCCGAGCCGAATTCAAGGTGTTGTTTTTGACCTTTAAAACCCTACACGGCTCTGGCCCAGTTTATCTCAAGGAGTGCCTCCAGCAACATCAAGTAGGCCACTCAACAAGATCTGCCACGGACGGCCTTCTCTGTGTCCCATCAGCCAGAGCAGCCAGGCTGGTGGGGACTAGGAAGAGGGCCCTTCTCTGTGGCAGCCCCAAGTTATGGAACTCACTCCCTAGTGACCTTCGCCATGCCCCCTCCGTGATAAACTTTTGCTGGGCTTTAAAAACATGGCTTTTCAGGCAGGAATATGGGGTGGGTTAGAATTAAAAAAATTTTTTTTTACAGTAATACCTTGGATTGCAAGCATAATTCATTCCGGAACCATGCTTGTAATCCAAAACACTCTTATATCAAATCGAGTCTCTGGCGGGCGTGAGAAGGGCCGATTTTGGCCCGCTTGAGATGAGTCTTCCTCCACTTGCGTTCTTACTGTCTTACCTCTTGCTTCATTGCCCTAGGCCAGTGATGGTGAACCTATGGCACGGGTGCCACAGCTGGCACGCAGGGACCTCTCTGTGGGCACTCGAGCCATTGGTCACCAGATCGCGAAAAGACCATCCCCTTCTGCAAAACACTAATGATCTTGTTCTTTCTCACAGTGTGGAACAGAATGATTTTATTCTAGAATTCCTGTTACAGAATTCTTTTCTACATTGTTATCACCTTTAAAAGATTTTGAAGAATGATGCACAGAGCATGGCTTCGATGTAAAGCCCTAACAGTTGACCTGAGTGCTGCATGTGTTGCTCTCAAACTAACGGAGTATGAGCCAAGGTTTGACAAATTATCAGCATGCATGCAATAGCAAAAATCACATTAATTGTGCAAAAGCATGCCCAATGCAAACTTTTACCTAATGCAGTGTTTGCAGTCCAAGACATAAAGTGTTTAAAATGTGTTAAGCACGTTTAGTTTTCTTGTTTATCTTGCTCATCCTAGTACAGGTTGACTTTTACTTTTACTAATCCGACACCTGTAGAAGCAGGGAAAGGACCCGGAGTAAAGCTTGCCCCATACAATTTCAGTCTGGCATATAATCATATTACAAGTTGAAAATCCCTTATCCAAAAATACATATGCCTAATTATTTAAAAAGTTTGTATAAATTCCCTTCAGGCTATGTGTACAATGTAGTACTATAATAATTTTTTGAGTTGATTTTTTTTTCAACAAAAAACTGTTTGTATCATTGAAAGCTCCGTTACTGTGTTTTTCTTTTAAGACAAAAGATGTTAATTCGTTCAGACAACTGTATGAGTTGTTTTTCTAAAACTAAAACCTCGATATTCAGGTTTAATTGCAGTGTTGGCACTTTGAAATAAATAAGTTGGTTTTGTGTTGCAGTTTGGGCACTTGGGCTCAAAAAGGTTCGCCATCACTGCCCTAGGCTCAGGTGTATACCGAGGACCTGCCTGGACTCTGCTCAGAGAGAGAGGGTGTTTTGGAGTGATCGTGTCAACTGCCCTACACTACTTGTATTGCAAGACGTCGCTTGTTTATCAAGTCAAAATTTATTTTAAAAAATTGCTTGTCTTGCAAAATGCTCTCAGACCAAGTTACTTGCAATCCAAGGTATTACAGTATACTGTTTTTATACTGTGTTATTATTGTATCGTTTTAGCTGTACATCGCCCAGGGTGGCCGGGTGATCGGCCACATGGGCGATTCATAAATGTAATAATAATAAATAAATAAAACTACAGTATAAAATAAAAATAATGACCAAATGGAATCTAGCAGCAGTACAAAACTTTAAAACATAGTATCAGATTTAAACCAGAAACTGAAAAATTAAAATGCCTGGGAAAATAAGAAGGCCTTCTTCACCTGGTGCTGAAAAGAGCACAATGTAGCTGCAAGGTGAGCCTTTCTGGGAATCTTATTCCACAACTGGGATGTCACAACATTAAAGGCCCTCTTCTCAGTAGCCACCCATCTCACATTCTTTGGTGGGGGGCTCCCAGAAAAGGACGGCTGAAGATGATCTTAGGGTCTGGGCAGGTGTATATGAGAGGAGACAATCCTTCAGGTAACCTGGTCACAAGCTTTTTAAGGCTTTGACTGTTAATACCAGCACTTTGAATCAGGCCTGGAAATAGACTGGCAACCGATGCAGATTAAAAAGTACTGGCATAATATGATCACATTGGCCTGTCCCCATTAACAATCTTGCTGCCCTATTTTGAACCAGCTGAAGTTTCCGGACCATTTTCAAAGGCAGCCCCATGTATAATGCATTGCAGTAATCCAGATGAGAGTTTACCATAGCATGGATAACTGTAGCTAGCCTATCTCCGTCCAGGTAAGGATGTAGCTGGTATATCAGTCTAAGCTGATAAAAGGTGTTTTGTGCCACCTTGTCCACCTGTGCCTCTAGAGACAATGCTGGATCCAAGAGCACCCTCAAACTATGAACCTGATCCTTTAGGGAGAGTGCAACTCCCTCTAGAACAGGTTGAACATGACTTAGCTGGGCAGACAAACCACCTACTAATAGTACCTCCATCTTGTCTGGATTGAGTCTCAGTTTATTGGCCCTCATCCAGTCTATTACTGTACCCAGGCACTGGTTCAGAACACCCACTACCTCACCTGAATTTGATGAAAAGGAGAGATAGAGCTGGGTGTCATCCATGTATTGGTGATACCTAAGTCCATATCTCCAGATAACCCTTCCAGCAGTTTCATATAGATGTTGAACAGCATGGGGATAAAATGGAGCCCTGTGGCAACCCATGGCATAACTGCCAAGGGCCAGAGCAATAATCCCGCCATACCACCTTCTGGAATTGCCATCCAAGAAGGAGTGGAACCACTGCAGTGCAGTACGTCCAACTCCCAGCCCAGATAGCCTATCCAGAAGGATATCATGGTCGATGGTATTGAAAGCTGCTGAGAGGTCCTAGAGAATCAACTTCCCCTGTCCCTCTCGGCAAAGGTCATCCAACAGAGTGACAAAACTAGTTTACATTTCAGAACTAGGCCTGAAGCCCGATTGAAATGGAGGTAGATAATCAGTTTCATTCAGAAGTACCTGGAGTTGGCCAGCAACCACCCACTCAAGCACCTTACCCAGAAAGGGGATATTAGCAACCAGCCTGTATTTGTTAACATCTTTTGGGTCCATGTTAGGCTTTTTCAGGAGTGACCTATTAAGTGCCTCCTGTAAAGTGGCTGGTACCATTCCCTCTCTCAAGGAGGAATCGATAACCTCCTGGACCCAGCCAGACATTCTTTTCCAGTTAGATGTAAGAAGCCGTGATGGGCACATAGGTGGTCAGCCAGATTTGGCCAAGCACCTTGTCCACATCCTCAGGCCTTAACAACTGAAAATCATCCAATAAAACTGAACTAGATGGTGCTCTGGACACCTCTACTAATGGGACTGCATTAACTGTCGTGTCCAAGTTGTGATGAATGCGAGCAACTTTATCTTCAAAGCACTGTGCAAACTTGTCACAGCGTGTTACCGAGGTTTCCACCGTCTCCATCCTTGGCCCAGATTGCAAAAGGCCATGAACCACTTGGGAAAGCTCCACTGAATGACACCGAGAAGATGCAATGCTGGTGGAAAAGTACTCTGTCTTTGCCACCCTCACTGCCACAGAGTAGACTTGATAATGAGCTCTAACCTGTGTTTGGTTAGACTCGACATGAGTCTTCCTCCACTTGCGTTCTTACTGTCTTACCTCTTGCTTCATTGCCCTAGGCCAGTGATGGTGAACCTATGGCACGGGTGCCACAGCTGGCACGCAGGGACTTCTCTGTGGGCACTCGAGCCATTGGTCACCAGATCGCGAAAAGACCATCCCCTTCTGCAAAACACTGATGATCTTGTTCTTTCTCACAGTGTGGAACAGAATGATTTTATTCTAGAATTCCTGTTACAGAATTCTTTTCTACATTGTTATCACCTTTAAAAGATTTTGAAGAATGATGCACAGAGCATGGCTTCGATGTAAAGCCCTAACAGTTGACCTGAGTGCTGCATGTGTTGCTCTCAAACTAACGGAGTATGAGCCAAGGTTTGACAAATTATCAGCATGCATGCAATAGCAAAAATCACATTAATTGTGCAAAAGCATGCCCAATGCAAACTTTTACCTAATGCAGTGTTTGCAGTCCAAGACATAAAGTGTTTAAAATGTGTTAAGCACGTTTAGTTTTCTTGTTTATCTTGCTCATCCTAGTACAGGTTGACTTTTACTTTTACTAATCCGACACCTGTAGAAGCAGGGAAAGGACCCGGAGTAAAGCTTGCCCCATACAATTTCAGTCTGGCATATAATCATATTACAAGTTGAAAATCCCTTATCCAAAAATACATATGCCTAATTATTTAAAAAGTTTGTATAAATTCCCTTCAGGCTATGTGTACAATGTAGTACTATAATAATTTTTTGAGTTGATTTTTTTTTCAACAAAAAACTGTTTGTATCATTGAAAGCTCTGTTACTGTGTTTTTCTTTTAAGACAAAAGATGTTAATTCGTTCAGACAACTGTATGAGTTGTTTTTCTAAAACTAAAACCTCAATATTCAGGTTTAATTGCAGTGTTGGCACTTTGAAATAAATAAGTTGGTTTTGTGTTGCAGTTTGGGCACTTGGGCTCAAAAAGGTTCGCCATCACTGCCCTAGGCTCAGGTGTATACCGAGGACCTGCCTGGGCTCTGCTCAGAGAGAGAGGGTGTTTTGGAGTGATCGTGTCAACTGCCCTAGTCGGTTCTACAGACCGAAGCAGACAAATGGGTAGTTTTAGCCCCTTCCTGATTATATCTAGCAAAATGTCCGATTTCCAGTCCAAAATGTCTGCTTCCTTGGACATTGTGGTAAGACTAATATTGAGGAGAGGTTGATAGCTTTAGCCAATTCTGTTGTAAGTGTGTTACACCTGAAACAAGCATAAGGTCCTAGATTAAATTAAACTCAGAGCTGAATCTCCCATGCCAAAACTCAGCAAATGGCTACCCCGTTTAATCTTTTGAATATGCCACATTTGGCTAACGTGTCACAAAGTTGGCTTCATGTCAGAAGTGATCAAGTTGATCAATGACATGGTTTTACATCTGATCTCCTATTCAGAGAGTTTATTTTCACAAAGTAGATGACAAGGGAGTGAAATTGGTTGCTTTTTAAAAAACTCATTGTGGAACCCTCTGGGACTCACATTATTCTTCTTAAAAAAAAAAAGGACAACCTTGCATTCATTCATTCATTCATTCCATTTATATCCTGCCTCTATACAAATACCCTAGATGGCATACAAGATTATAACCGATTTACACTAAACAAATATACAATAAACATGACAAATACCATTAAGCATAAAAACAAGATGAAAATTCCATTAAAATTCCATTAAAATTAATAAAATTCCAAAACTGTAATATAACACTATGAAAGGAAGGCTTGCTGAAATAGTAAGGTCTTCAGTGCCTGCTTAAAAACATTCAAAGACGTCAATAGACACATTTCAATTGTCAAATCATTCCACAACTGAGGGGCAGCAAAAGAAAAGGTCCTCTGACGTAAATCTGCCAGCTTCACATTAGGCAGCTGCAACAGATTGCCCTCAGAGGACCGTAAGTGGTGTGGAGGAACATAGGGGAGGAGGCGCTCCCTGATGTGTATATATATATTTTCTTCAAAGGAACTTGAGAGCCAGAAATTTTAATAGGCCCTATCCTGGAATGTAGGCTGTTCAGTCTATTGTATTGGAATATTTCCCACTCAAAAACAATAGATCCATAGATCACTCTCATCCTGTCATAATAACTGATACAGCCTCAGCCACCTAAGAGAGGTTAGTTCCTAACCATGATTAAACTTGGCTCTCTGCCCTTGCTAAGGTAAGGTTTTAGTGACAATTGTTGCCGTACCTTTTTCTTGTGGATTATAGTGGCATCATGCTTTCATTTATTTTTGGAATATAGCCGGATGGCAATCACATAGAATAGGAATGAGTTTTCTGCTTTGTTGCTGAAACATGGTGGCATTTTATGTTTACAGTATCTGAATCTGCAAAGGTATAATTGAATAGATTTAAAGCATAGATGCTTCCTTTGTTTAGCAATTGGTGAAGGGTAGAGCAGCTGCTGTTTTGGCAAATCTCGTAAACATAAATCTGACAGTGCAATGTGAACAGATGACACTTGAGTGTTCCATCCTTTTTGGTTTGAAGGGTGTAGTTGGAGAACTGTTTCTTGTTGCTTGTAGTCATTGTTTATTGGCAGAATCTTCCCTCAGTGGCTGAATCACTGAGGTTTAGTCATCCTAATTTTGCCATAGTAATGGCCAGAGATTTTAAAGCCTGCATTGACAATAATGTGTTGGAGCCAGACTAACAGCACAACTGTATGCATGTCCACTCAAAGTATGTCCCATTGAGTTCAATGGGACAAATTCTCAGGTAAGCATGTATAGGAGTGCAACCTAAGTTCATCGCAGTTAGTTCCCATTGAAATCGATGGGGCTTACATTTGCCATATTTAACGTTTCCCATGATTTCAGTGGAATCTTAGTAAGATGGACTTAGTCTAGATCCAGCACAATAATGATACTCTATTCTTTATATTCCTTTTTTGAGGCTTAAATATCTCAAGGAGCGTCTCCAGCAAAACCAAGTGGGCCGCTCAACAAGATCTGCCACAGACGGCCTTCTCCTTGTCCCTTCAGCCAGAGCAGCTAGACTGGTCGGGACGAGGAAGAGGGCCTTCTCTGTGGCAGCCCCCGTACTATGGAACTCTCTCCCAAGTGACCTCCGCCATGCCCCCTCTCTGCTGAGCTTCCGCCGCTCATTAAAAACTTGGTTATTCAGGCGGGAATATGGGGTGGGCTAAGATTTTAAAATTTTATACTGTTATAATGTATTTTAATGGAGAAAAATGTTTTAATGTATTTTGTTCTGTTTTATTTTCTGTACATCGCCCAGGGTGGCCGGTTTGCCGGCCAGATGGGCGATAGATAAATGCAAATAATAAATAAATAATAAATTAAATACTGATGATACTTTTTTGTTCCTTTAGGAATTTTTATGGACCCCAAAATTAAGTATGCCTATATTCAGATGTTTGTTCGTTGTTGTTGTTGTTGTTGTTGTTGTTGTTGTTGTTGTTTTTAAATTATAGACCATACCTTCATCTAAAAGAGGATTTCAATGCAGTATACACAACAAAAACATGCAATCATAACAGTAAAAACAGTAGAAAATCTAAGCATAAATACAGTAAAATTGGGAGGCATAAAAACTATTTCAACCAGCTAAAAATACAATTTTTTAAATGCCTGGGCAAATAAAAAGGTTTTAACCTGGCACCAAAAAGAGTATAACATTGCTGTGAGGCTTTCATGCTGTGGGAAACAATTCAACATTGGGCACCACCACAGAGAACGCCCTCTATTTGTTGATCATAAATCTACTTTCTTTATAGATGGAATACAGAGAGAGAGCATTTCTAATGATCTTAACACTTGAGTAGGTAGATGTGGGAGGAAGGACTCCTTCTGATATTTGGGCCCCAATCTTTTATATGGTCCTTTATAAATTAAATTACAAACAAATATTATGTATATAATTCTCCTTGGTATGTGAGTGTTGTTGATTTTCTGTGTTTATGCAAACTTAATTCACAGATTTTGAAATCCTGCAATACAGTAAGACTTTCTATAAAATCTTGATATATAAGAATTTGATTATTAGTAATAATTCTGTTCCTTTAGTTTAGGGGTGGGCAACCCATGGATCATGGACTACATGCAACCAACATTCAGTGGGACAGTGGCAAAAAATTAGTGCTTTGCCAATGAATTTTGGCAGCAAACAGTTACGGAAGTTTAAAAAGAACAAATTTAACTTGTTTCACGCTTTTAAGCCTTCGTAGTGGTTTGCTGCCAAAATTCAGCAGCAAACTGCTGATGTCTTTTGCTGCCACCACATCACCAGGAGTGCAGCCCACAGGGGGTGCTGGAGGGTGGAAGGAAGCCCCCAGACCCCCCCTCCAAAGTTTCCCACCTCTGCTTTATCAAATGTGAATTAATGAAAACTAGGTTTCCACAATGGAAGTGCCTAGGGATGAGAAGAGCTGGAGAAAAATGGTGTGTGTGTGTGTGTGACCTCCCTCCCCCATTTTCTCCTTTTTTTCTGGTCCTCGTCTCTAGGAGTGCCAGGTTTTCAGATAGTGTTAAGGAATTACTTCAGTATGATTTCATGTTACATCTTTGTACATCTTCGCACTCCTCTTAACTCCAAGTTGTCATCTCCTAATATTTTGCAGCTCTCCATCTAATAGAGGACAAAGTTAAATCAGTGTTGACTGGTCTCTGAACATCTTTTATGGTTAAATGTAAGGAATCACTGTGATTCATCACAAGGATTGTACAAGACAAGGATTGTACAAAAAATAGAGTGAACTGTGTAGCTCAATTTCTCAAACAAGATGATTCTGTTCTTGCCTTTCAGTCACTTAAGATGCACGAAGGGAACATAAATCTCATTTGAAATCTAAATTGTTTTCTTATCAGACCACATATTTGATTTGTCTCTAACTTGTTATGGAATCAAAAGTCAGTAAGGTTTTTAAAAAAAATATATCTCATGACTGAGAAGAACAAGTTTCTTGTGGCCATCTGCCTAACTTCTGAAGGCAGAGGAATCCTGAATAGGGCATCAGTGGATGACCTGACTATATAGGGTGAGGCAGTCCTTCAGATAGTCAAGCCCTAAATTATTTAGGGCTTTAGAGGTTAACACCAGCACCTTGATTTGACATAGAAACAAATCAGTTACCACTGCAGATGGAATCAGTATGCTCCTTTTGTGAATCTAGAAGTTACTGAACAGCAAGAATAATCACATTTGAGAACCCAAGCTACACGGTTCACTTTATTTTAGTATTTCTATAATCCAACAGTGCCAGCCATAGAAGATGTTGTATGCGCTATGCAATGAGACCTGTGGAGAAAAAGCTAGCCCAGACAACCCCCCTCCCACCTCAATCAACAAAGACTCTGCCTAGGGCAGAGCCAGCCATCCGCATAGCCATCGACATCTGCATACATTCCCTTCCATGGGTCCTCCCCCCCCCCACATCCCAGTGGCTCA
Source organism: Shinisaurus crocodilurus (assembly GCA_021292165.1). NCBI lineage: Eukaryota > Metazoa > Chordata > Lepidosauria > Squamata > Shinisauridae > Shinisaurus > Shinisaurus crocodilurus. The sequence continues at coordinate 78,096,542 of CM037878.1, forward strand.
ACAACCCTCGGGCTGAGTATAGCCAAAGTACCCAGGACACAGGGAGGAGGCTGGAACAACCGGTTTTCCCCACAGGCAAGAAGCGAAGGGGCGAAAGGGGAGGGGGGAGCTTAACCAGAGGTAAAGGTGGGACTTCGGGTCCCAAGAGTTATTGTTGGTCGGTGGGCACGAAGCTGCACAGACATCTGGGACCTCGGTCCAGGCTCAGAGATTCAACCCCGGGCAGCTCCCAGTGAAAAAAGCTGAACCACCGAGAGCTGGCAAGTTGCGGCTCTCGAGGAACTAAGGTCAACTCAGGTAAACCTTGTATGTACTGCTGCTACTCTCTCGCTCTAGCTGTTGTAATCGCTGGCGTGCGCACCTTATTATCACTTCTGTATAAACTCTGTTTACCTATAAACAGTGTAGTAGCGTCCATTCATAAAATTGCTTCATTCACTGTTTTAGTGTTAAAAGTGGTTGCGGCTTTCTTCTAAGTGTCAGAGAGCCACGTAGGAAGGGTTAGCTTCGCTCTGGTTAACCCTTTAGTTCCCAAACCCGCACAAAGGACCAGTTTTGGTCCTTTACAAGACCTCATTAAAAAATCTTGCTAAAATAAATGTCACTAGATATCTAAGAGTTTGAAGGACATTTGTCAGGCAGAGTTCCCTTCCCCCGGCCACATGCAACTGTGGGCAGGGAGAATTTTGCGCATGGGGGAGAGTGAGACCACTGTGGGGTGATCTCACCCTCCAATCAGATTATAGAAGGGTGGGGCATCAAGGACCGTTATTAGGCCCGTATGCCCCAACCCTTGGCTTCTTTCTTTTGCGGCTTGCTCCCTGTTCTCAATGTGGGCTTTGCTGGCCACCATTTCCAGGGGCCGAGTAGGAATTTTGGCTCATTGTCCTGATTGGCTGGGGGCAGTGTGCATGTTTCGCTTATTCTACATTTCAGGGTTGGGTGTTTTTTTATTTTGGGAATTGGTGATTTGGTCCAATCTGGTCACATTTGGCTAGTAAGTGCGGGAATAGGCAGTGGGGTAGAGTTCGGTGATCATCCGATGGCACCGTTCAGGTGGCTGGCGAGACCCGAGCCGAGGCTCCCCGTTTTCTGAGTTTTGCGGCTTAATTGTGGGAGATAAAGATCGCCAGTGACGCTGACTTTCCTCACACGAATTGGTGTTTTGCGGCCCCGTTAGATGATGATGATGATGATGATGATGATGTTTATTTACGGTCTACCAACCACACCAATATACAGTCATGTGAAAAAGAAAGTACCCCCTTCTCGAGTTCCCTGGTTCCACATATCAGTCAGGACAGAAGAAAAACAATTGGGCCCGTACCGTAGCAGGTCTCAAAATTAGGTAAAGATAACCTCAGATGAACAACAACATATGACAGAGTACACCGTGGCATTATTTATTGTACAGAAATACAGCCAAGATGGAGGGGAGAAAAGGTTTTAAAAGTTTTAAAAGAGAGCTGTCCCGCCATCCCGTTATCTCTACTGTCTTGGCGGCTGATAAAAGAAATAAAAAAGTATAAAAATAAAAGCATTGAGATATAGTAAAACAAGTATAGTAAAACAAAAACAAAAAAGAGAAAGTAGGCAGCCGTCCAGGGGTGAAAAACTGAGGCGGGCAGTGGAGCTAAAATAAAAGCTAGTGGCCACATCGCCATCTTGGATTCTTCTCAGCACCGTGAGGTGTTGACTGTGAGAAAACCTCCCAGCACCCACGAGGGTGTAAAACTGGGGGGTGGCGAAGTGCAGCGCCACCCCCTGGCTTTGGATGTATCTGCCCAAGATACCTCATTGGCAAATGGCTGGTTTTTAGTTAGTACCCACACTTTGTTCCTTTGCAGATCTTGATTATTAATAAATGTGGCCCTAATTTTATACCATATATTTGTGTCTTACCTCTTCTTTTCCCCTTTACGTGCGCAATTTTCCTACTTACATCTACCTGTAAGTTTTTAATGAGCAGAGATTTGGTGGTGGTTGGGTACACTGTGAGTTTGTACATCTCAAGTCATTACAGTATAATCGTTTTTGTACCATACTTGACAGTCCTACATCCACACCTCCAGTATCTTTGAGGTCTAAGACTGGAATGTTTCTATTGAAATGTAAGGGTCATCTATACTTTCTTAATTATTTGATTAAGTTTTTGTTTATGGCTGATGATAGATTTCCAAAAATCTGTTTACTAGAAAGAGTCAATTTAGTTCATTTATTTAATAATGTGGCTTCAGAGGGGTTAGGTATATGGTTCCACTGTATGTTTTTTCACTGGGTTACTTTGCTAGTTCTAGGGCAGTAACAGTCAACACAAAAGAAGGACAGGCAATCTTTATATTAGGAAAAACTTGAACCTTCTGGCAAATTCTGTGATTGTCCCTTAGTCTGACTAGTTGTGAACTGCACAAAGAGCTTTGGCTATTGGGCAGTATAGAAATGTAATAAATAACAGCATGGATTAGAAAAAATATCTCTCTGACTTGCTACCTATGTTATATTTAATGCACTGTCCTGTGATTTTTCACTGAGCATAGTTTCCAGGATTTGTAATATTAGGAATAAGCTCCATGCTTTGTATTTTCTACAGGATTTTTTTTTTTAATGTCTTCATTAGTCCAGTGGATGTAAAATAAGAATGAACTGAACTGAAAGATCATAATTTTAAACAGCCAGTGTGGTGTAGTGGTCAGAGTGCTTGACTGGGACTCGGGAGATCTGGTTTCTACTCCCCACATGGCCATGAAGCTCACTGGGTGACTTTGGGCCAGTCACTGACTCTCAGCCTAACTTCCTCACAGGGTTGTTGTGAGAATAAAATGGGGAGGAGGAAGACCATGTAAGTCACCTTGGTTCCTTGCAAGAGGAAAAAAGACAGGATATAAATGACATAATACAATAATAATAAAATAATAAAAAATAATAAACAAAAGTATGGTTAGAAAATGAACCAGTGTATAGTCAGTGTACAGTCAGAGAAATGTGGGATCTGGATAAAAGCTACCATAGTGTAAAAAGAGAAACACAGTGAAGGATATTTTTTTAGAAACTGAGTATTCTAAGTACAAAGTAGTCAGTTTATGAAATTACAGACTTTAGAGAGAATAGAAAAGGTGTGTAAAACAAGGACTTATTAGGATCTGGTGAGATGCAATGCTCTGGCTCTGCTTTGCTCATAAGTATTTGGAATCTCAGTTCTCACTGCTCAAAACTGTGTTTTTGAGACATGATGATGATGATGATGATGATGATGATGATGATAATAATAATTAATTTATTTATTACCCGCCTCTCCATCTAGATCGAGGCAGGGAACAGCAGAAAATAAACAATACATAAACTAAACAACACAACACATACTATTAAATGCACTGAAGCTATTTACATGCACTAAAGCTCCCCATTTTTAGATCTACATAAACTTGTTGATACTGTTTCATGTGTATATTTCAAATTGCATATTGCCTACCAAGGTGCAAGTAGAAAATGGGCCTTCTAGGAGTCTTCTACCATACAGTTTATCACTGAAACTACTGGAAGATCCAGAACGTGCTTGACTAGATGGACCTTAGTCTGATAAAGCATGACTTATATGTTCTTGCGTTCTTAAAACCACTCTTTGAACACAAATAAAGATGGTGCTGGAGGGCAGCACTTTGCTTTGCAGCATGCCAGCCATTGCACTTTAAAAAATGGATTAATGAAATCTTAAGACATAAAAATAAGGAGGACAGGGAGCCTGCTGGATGCCAAGAAAGGTGTCTACAGGAACACTGATGCCCACAGGCACCATGCTGGAGATCCTAGCCATAAGTATTGAGCAGATCCTATGGCTGTATAATAAACAGCTGTTAGAATATTGGACTTTGACTGTGGAGACCTAGGTTCAAATCTATGGTTCCAGACCTATGGTTCATAAATAAATATAAGCTCTAGCCAACCACAAATTCAAGGGCTAGCCCCAGTTCTTTTGGCATACAACTCAACCGTAGAAAAGATCAGGTATGCTTTGTTTCTCAGCCTTTGTAGATGTTCTTTGTGAATCGGGGGGGGGGGGGATAGCTCTCTCATTTTGCTAAATTAACAAAGGAGAAATATGAAAAATGTTACTAGCACACTTGGTCACTAGTGTTTTGGACTTTGTATCAAAAAGGAGTTTGGAGGGGCAGGTCTGGGGCTAAAATTCTTAAAGGAAAGTGTTGTGAATACATGACTGAGTATAAATAAAATACAGTTACAGTAATACCTTGGATTGCAAGCATAATTTGTTCCAGAACCGTGCTTGTAATCCAAAACACACTCATATCAAAGCGAGTCTCTGGCGGGCGTGAGCGGGGCCGATTTCGGCCTGCTACATCCGCTCGAGGTTAGCGGTTACATCCCTACACTACTTGTCTTGCAAGACCTTGCTCGTTTATCAAGTAAAAAAAAAATAATTTTTTTTGCTTGTCTTGCAAAACGCTCTCAGACCAAGTTACTTGCCATCCAAGGTATTACTGTATTGTGTTTAGCTTCATGTTAAGAAATTTAAATCTTGGATTGAAGGTCATATTAGCAGTGAATAAGTGCAGGGCATTCTCTCCAGCAGCTGTTAAAACTGTGTGAATTAAAAAGTATGACATCCTTTGTCTCTTATCTTGATGCTTTGCTTTGTCTTTCATTTGTGTTATAGCTGCAGCAGATGACAGATGTTACAGATATGCAGACTGTGCCAGCTGTACTGCCAATACAAATGGCTGTCAATGGTGTGATGACAAGAAATGCATTTCAGCAAACAGTAACTGCAGTGTGGTGAGTATTTATGAGTATGTGGCGGTTTTGTTAATGACGCTGCTTTGTAACCATTAGCTTGCTCTTTGGTGCCGTCAAATGTAAATGTCGCATTATAATAAGATGTTTGAAATACATACAAAATTAACTTCTTCATAAATTAATTGCAAAGACATTTAATATAACTAGAAATAATGAAATTCTTAGAACCACCTTATTTTCCAATTTCCCTTGCCAATCAAGCAAATAACTTAAGCTGTAAAATGGCAATCATAATACTCTAAGAACACTGAAATGTTCTTCTTATCCAGCCATTTGGGAATTGTGGGTTATCATCAAGGAAAGGCCTTTAGGCTGCATCTTTTCTTCTTTCCTCTTTCTAACCTGCTGGACTATCACAAATAGCAAAGTTGTGAATATCAAGTAGGATATCAATCTCAGAAGAAACGTATAATAAAAGTTCATGACCAGTTCATCACAAAACATTGATCACTGTGAACATATCCAAAAGGTTCAACAAATGTGACTTGATATGAATGTACTCCAAATTGATTGGTTTGTGCATGTATAGGTGAGATAATGAAGAGTCAGACACAAGTATATATGGTTTAAAATCAGGGCCACATTTATTGAATTGAAGATCTGGGAAGTGCGAAGTGCGGTGCTAATCTACTCCTGGCCATTGGGCGGGAAAACCAAGATTTGAGCGAAGCCATCCTAACCGAATCAGAGGAGGGATTCCCCGCCACCGTCCAGTTGCACTCCATGTGGAGCTGGAGGGCCTTACCAGTGTCGCCTCCCATTGGCGCCACGGGACAGCCAATGTAGGTGAGAAAAGGTAGTACCCCAAAGGTGGCCCAATCTCCCTCCTGCCAAGCCTCAAGACATTAGCGAGGGAAGCCTCGGGTAACCATCAGTCACCTTGAAAGCTGCCACTGGATGATCACCAGAACCCTAAGCCCTGCTGCCTAATTCCACACTTCCCGCAAAATGCGACCAATTTAGCTACGATCCAATTGAGCGAATCAAAAATCCCTCATTCAAAATCTTTGTCCCCCACCCTGACTCACAGTGTAGAATAGGTGAAATACGCCCATTGCCTCAACCAATAAAGACAATGGACCAAAATTCCTACTCGGCCCCCAAACGGGCGACCAGAGGAGCCTACACTGCTAACAGGGCGGGACGGGAGGGAGCCAAAAAAACAAAAGAGGCCAAGGGTGGGGAGACAGGGTCTTAAAGGAGGCTGCCAGCTCCCCGCCCCGCTGCAGCCCATTGGCCCAGCCGGCATGGCCTGGTAGGGGTCTGACTCCCCATCCCTCCCCCACGCGCAAACTTCTCCCCGACCCCAGAAGGTGGGGCCAGGGAAAGTTCATTCCGGTTTACATTTACAGAGTTTGAGACAAAGCCACAGAATATACATATTATTGCTGTGCTGAATTTTTCTATCTATTTATTTTCAATCATTCGTTGCAGGGTGGGGCAAAAATATCTGATAATTGAGGGAAAGGAGAGAATTTTGGAGACATTTCTCAGGGTGCAGGGCTTACCTTACTGTAACAAGGTGGCTGAGGTATGTGTGTATGTGCGCTTTCGTCTTCAACTTAAATCCTGTTCTCCTGTGCTTTACAGTCTCCCCAGCTGTTTGTGTTTTCTGAAACCCCACCAGAAGACATAGCCAGGACTTCCTCCCTTGAGGCTTTCCAGTGCTGCTGCCTGCTGGATGCCTAAAAGCCAAGTGAGGTGGTTGTGGTGGTTGTGTCCTTTTAACAACAAAAAATAAACTCTCAGTCTGCTTTCAGGCACTCAGTAGGCAGCAGTACTTGGAAAACCCCAGGGAGGAAGTTCCGGTTGGAGGGCACAGGACCATTCTTGGAACATGTACTTTGTGTGGGCCAATCCTTGGGTCTAGAAACCCATCAGCCAGCAGTTCAGATAAAAGAGCCAGGATTTGATGCTGTAAAATTGGAATCCTCTTCTCCAGAAGCAATCCCCTTGCTTCTTGCTTTATTGCAAGCCATCCAGCAGTCTTGGAAGGGCCCCCTCTTCTGTTCCTCCCACATAAAAGCACATGGAGCAAATGTATAAAGTGCTAAAGTCAGATGTGGGAGTTTTATTCCACCATGCTACCTAAAATTCTATTATAGTTGAGGTGTTGCAGGGGAGATCACAAAAGGTCTATTTTTCCCCTGTGGACAAGGAAGGCAGACGTTTGGACGTGATGTGACGCTGCATCTATTCTTTTGCTGCGCTCAGCTTATGAGTGACGTAACTATCAGATTTTCCTTTGGGAGAAGGTGGGGTTTCTTTTTGACAAATGTGAACTTGCTCAATTTTTCTTAAGTGAGACAACACACCTATCTCATCTGCAAATTATACCTCATGTCACATTGCAGACTGCAATGCAAAGATAGGAATCAAGACACCAACAATAAACATCGCCTTTGATTCCACCAGTTCTCCATTTCACCCATCTGTCTGTCACCCTGTCTTTAGCTATCAACTTATCCACTCTCTCCAGGCTTGGAGACAGAAAACATTGGAAATGTGGGGCCTCATCCTTAGCCACTAGGGTTACCGAATTGATGAGTTTGCTGAGCTCCCCCTGACAAGTGCCATCAGAACTACTGCACCCTCAGCCACGCTTCTGGCTGACGTGAAAACCCTTTTCTCGAAAGGGTGGACTGAACTTGTCTGGACCAACAGGATCACATTTGGTTCCATTCCTGTTATTTCACTGTCCTGAAATGAAACGGAGGACTTTGGCCGATTCTGGACCTCAGAGATGTAAATTCTTACATCACCCGTGAGTTTCAGCTAATCACGCTCCCCTCTATTCTTCCCCTACTTCGGGAAGGAGATGGTTTTATGTAAAATTATGTAAAATAAAAATAAAAAACTGGTCTGCAAGTCAGCCGAATCTGAGCAACTTGGAAAAAGATGGTCCACTGCAGAATCCACAGGTTGGATTCTTAGAAATTCGAACTCATTTGAGTCCGTTACAGATTTCTCTGATATCCCTAGTGGCTGCCATGTTAGTGATCAGTTTGGCATGACTGCGGATGCAAACTCTTCAAAACTGTTTTTTCCATGTACTCAATTCAACTTGTGATGCCAAGCAACACTTCTGCACAACCCCACTTCCGTGACCTCTCTGACCTTGTGGTCAGGAGACCATGCTCTTTTCTCCTCTATCCATGTCATGAGTACTAAGGATGCCGCCCTTGCGGCCTGGGACATGCACTACTGGACTTTAAGGATGCACAGGAAGCAATCCAAGGATGAATCCTGGCTTCATGTCAACTTGCTGGAGCTCCTGGCTGTTCTGAGGGCCTTGAAAGCATTTGAGATGGAGGTAAGAGGGTGCTTGGTTCAGATAGTATCTGACAACACCACTACCGTTTATTATCTGAACAAGCAAGGGAATGAGATCCCTTTTCCTCCTTGATCTCATGCTCAGGATCTATCACTGGTGCATCCCTCGACATATTGGTCTAATATGGTTCACACAGCTGGGATGGACAACCTCCTTGTGGACAACCACAGTCAAAATTTCTTGGCATCATATGAGTGGACTCTAGCTTTGTTAGTGGTGAATGGTCTCTTTCACAAGTGGGGCACTCCCCCGGTAGACTTGTTTGCCCAAGCCAAGAACAGCCAGTGCTAGTTTTTCTGTAGCTGGGCAGGCATTGACTTGAGATTGTTGGGGGACTCATTCCTTTATCATTGGACAAGACCATTCCTTTATGACTTTCTACTTTCCCCCCTCCTCATCAAAGTCCTGGCAAAGATCAGAACAGAAAGGGTGAACTGCCTGCTTCACACTCCCTGGTGGCTGCAGCAACCCTGGTTCACACTTCTCCATCTATCTTTAGGGGAATATATTTGCCTCTCATTGATCCCAAGCCTCCTGACATGTGACTGAGGGAGAATCCACCATTTGGATGTGGAGACACCCCTCATGACAACATGGAGAATTTGTTGAATATGTCTCCTGTTCATGTCCCAGAGGCTGTTCAGTGGGTGCTTGATGCAACTTGCAAGCTGGCTACAGGGGAGCAAAAGCTGAGTGTAGCCAAACACGTACCCTGGATTTTAGGAAAGCCAATTTTAACAAACTCAGAACAATGATAAGTAAGGTCCCATGGCAAGCGACTCTAATGAGAAAAGGAGCCCAGGAGGGGTGGGAGTTTTTTAAAAAAGAAATTTTAAAGGCACAATTGCAAACAATCCCCACAAGGAAAAAAGGCAGAGGGCAACAGAAGAAGCCAATGTGGCTTCACAATAAACTCAAAGATGACCTGAAAACAAAAAAGAACATGTATAGGAAGTGGAAGGAAGGACAGGCTACAAGGGAAGAGTACAGGCAGGTAGCACAGAACTGCAGGAATAGTGTCAGGAAGGCTAAAGCTGAGAATGAGCTAAGGTTAGCGAGGGATGCTAAAAACAACAAGAAAGCTTTCTTCAGATACATACATAGTAAAAGACAGAGGAAAGAAATGGTGGTTCAACTACGCAATGAGGATGGCAAATTGATAACAGAAGACAAAGAAAAGGCAGAAGTGTTCAATTCCTACTTCGGCTCGGTCTTCTCCCAAAAGAGGAGAAGACCCCCCTGGCAAACCTGAAGTGCAGACTGAAGGGGCAGGATTGCAGCTTGAGATTGATAGGCAAATGGTCAAGGAGCACCTGATTACTCTGAACGAGTTTAAATCTCCAGGTCCTGACGAGCTGCATCCTAGAGTAATAAAGGAACTAGGAGAAGAACTCTCAGAACCACTGTCTCTTATCTTTGAGAAATCATGGAGGACAGGTGATGTGCCAGATGACTGGAGGAGGGCAAATGTTGTTCCCATCTTCAAAAAGGGCAAGAAGGAGGAACCTGGGAACTATAGGCCAGTCAGTCTGACATCAATCCCTGGGAAAATTTTGGAGCAGATTATAAAAAAGTCAGTTTGCAAGCACCTTGAAAACAATGCAGTGATTACTAGAAGCCAGCATGGTTTTGTCAAGAACAAATCCTGCCAGACTAATCTGATCTCATTTTTTGATCGGGTAACCTCCCTTGTGGACTGTGGGAATGCTGTGGACATAATATATCTGGACTTCAGCAAAGCTTTCGACAAAGTGCCTCATGATATCCTGATTAGCAAGCTAGCTAAAAGTGGGCTAGATGGAACAACTATCAGGTGGATCCACAATTGGCTACAGAATCGGACTCAAAGAGTGCTTATCAATGGTTCCTTCTCAAACTGGGGAGAGGTAACGAGATGGGTACTGCAGGGCTCGGTCCTGGGCCCAGTGCTCTTCAGCATTTTTATTAATGATTTGGATGAGGAGGTGCAGGGAATGATTATCAAATTTGCAGATGACACAGAGTTGGTTGGAACAGCTAATACTCTGGAAGACAGAAACAAAATTCAAAGCGACCTCGATAGGCTGGAGTGCTGGGCCGAAAACAACAGAATGAAATTTAATAGGGATAAATGCCAAGTGCTGCACCTAGGGAAAGGAAACCAAATGCAGAGTTACAGAATGGGGGACACTTGGCTCAACAATACTACGAGTGAGAGGGATCTTGGAATTGTGGTGGATCACAAACTGAATATGAGCCAGCAATGCGATGTGGCTGCAAAGAAGGCAAATGCTATTTTGGGCTGCATTAATAGAAGTATAGCTTCCAAATCGCAGGAAGTGATAATTCCCCTTTACTCAGCACTGGTTAGGCCTCATCTTGAGTACTGCGTCCAGTTCTGGGCACCACACTTTAAGAAGGACGTAGATAAACTGGAGAGGGTTCAGAGGCGAGCAACAAGGATGATAAAGGGACTGGAAACAAGGCCCTATGAGGAGAGACTGAAAGAACTGGGCATGTTTAGCCTTCAGAAGAGGAGACTGAGGGGAGATATGATCGCACTCTTCCAGTACCTGAAGGGATGTCACACAGAGGAGGGCCAGGATCTCTTCTCGATCATCCCAGTTTGCAGGACACGGAATAATGGGCTCAAGTTACAGGAACCCAGATTCTACCTAAATATCAGAAAAAATTTCCTGACTGTCAGAGCAATAAGACAATGGAATCAACTACCTAGGGAGGTGGTGGGCTCTCCCACTCTGGAGGCATTCAAGGTGCAGCTGGACAGCCATCTGTCAGGGATGCTTTGACCTGGTTTACTGCATTGAGCAGGGGGTTGGACTCTATGGCCTTGTAGGCCCCATCCAACTCTACTTTTCTATGATTCTATGATTCTACAGAAAAGTTGTATGGCTGCAATAGACCTCTCTTTGCAGTTTTGTAGACCTTCACAAGTTTGATCTAGTTTGATGCCAGCTGCACCAAGTTCACAAATTCATTATCTTCCTTTATGGGAAGGGTTTTATCTTTTTCCTTGAGCGGCAGTTTCTAATTCTTATCTGCCTGTGGAAGGTGTATCAGTGTTTCCGCACTGCTTGGTTAAGCAGTTCTTCAGGGGCATTTGGAACCTTACATCTCCAGATCAAAGACAAGTTCAAGAATGGATCCTATCTGTTATTCTGCAGGCTTTGACTGCCAAGCCATTTGAGCCACTAGCCATTGTTGATCTTCACCTACATTCCTGGATAATGGCTTTCCTTGTGGCTATGACTTCTGTGTGCAGGTCGAATGAACTTTGCACATCGTGCTTAGATGCCAAAAGCCTGAATAAAAATGTGTTTGTCGGCTCGTGGAAGGATAACAGAGGTGGAGCTAGCCTGGCTTCCCTTGGCAGGGACTTCCAAAGTCTGGGAGCAGCTACCAAGATTTTCTCTCATGTGTAACCTCATCCATCACAGGTTGAATCTGTATTCCCTTATCTGCCTTTTGACTGACCAAGAGCATCTCTGTCTTGTCTTTATTGAGCTTCACTATGTTTGCCCTCATCCAGCATCCAGTCTGTCACTGACATCAGACACTGACTGAGAACTTGAAAAGTTTCCCTGGATTTAAACAGAAAGGAGAGAAAGAGTTGAGTATCATCAGCATACTGGTGGTAGCAAATCCTAAAACTCCACACAACCTCTCCCAATGGTTTCATGCATGTGTTTCATGGCTTGGGTGGGGGCAAGATAGAACCCTGAAGAACTTAGGGATGTCGGAGAAATCCGCAATGGACTCAAATGAGTTTGGATTTCTATGAATCTGACCTGTGGATCCTGCAGCAAACTGGCTTTTCCGGAGTCGCATAGATTTTGCAGATTTGCAGACTGGTTTTTTACTTTCTGGAATTTTATGCAAAGTTAGTCATAGAAAAATACGAAAAATAAAAAGACACCAACCAAAAGTGCGCATCTCCCCCATAAGCTAAAGCATGAAAATGCATATTTTGGGGGGATTTGTGTCTTTTTGGAAGTGCAGACTTGCACAAGTGCACCCAAAGGCAAGTTTGGGAAATTGGGGGGGAAAACACCGGATTCCATCAATGAGCAGATGATGGAATAAAAGGCACCTGACATTCCACAAAATGCACATGGAACGGATTTCACAAAATCTGTGGCCATGGTGTTGGACAGCATCCCCTAGCACCATCATTTGAATTCATCCCTCCAAGAAGGAATGAAGCCACTGTAAAACAGTGCTTCCCATACTCATCCCAGTCAGATGGTCTAGAGCAGGGCTCTCCAACCTTGGGTCCCCAGATGTTGCTGGACTACAGCTCCCAGAATCCCTTGCCATTAGCCATGCTGGCTGGGTATGCTGGGAGCTGTAGGCCAGCAGCATCTGGGGACCCAAGGTTGGAGAGCCCTGGTCTAGAGGGATTCCATAGCTGATGGTACTGAAAGCTGCTGAGAGGTCCAGCAGAATCAAGATGGACACAATCCCCTGTTTAGGTCTCCATGTACATCATTCACCAAGCTGACCAAAGCAGGCTTTACTTTGCAAATCCTGTCCAGGCTGATAGTCTCTTTAATGATATTAATGATTAATTTTAAAATAACAATGTAAATTATCACAGAGGTGGTTGCTCATATTAATATAATAGGTTTTGTTTTGATATGTTCTTCCTAACTTCACATGTTTTCTGTAGTGTATCAAATTATTTATTAGAAAAGGAGGGGGAGATTTTAGCTACTTCTTTACTTTACTGCGTTTAAAAGAAAATCCACCTTTAGCCCACTTCTAACCATCCTGATACATGTTCCCTTGAGAAGAAACATGGAGATTATTATCAAAAGTGATTGACTTTACTTATGCGTTATCAGTGGCATACAGTAGTGCTTTTGACAGGAGAGTAAAATTACTTGCGATAAGAAAAACCCTCAGAAGCACATCAGAATGCTGTGGGTATTTTTCAGAGTTGATAAAAACATTTATAGCTAAGATAAATATTTCTCTTTAAAAGCAAACACATATTAGAAAAGCTGCCTGCATGCAATGATTTTTAAAAAGAAAGTTGCAAATACCAGTTTGTGTGATTTTTCTTATTTGATACTTAGAAAAAGCAAAGGTAAAAATCTAGATACAGAATGAAAAAAGGGAAGGACTAAAGCAAGAATGTTACATTACAAGTATATATCATATAAGGCCTGTTAAGCAAGGACAGCTGGATAATGATCAGAAATTATACTATGGACTTTCCCGACATCATATATTATCTTTATTACGAAAGCGATGAAGCTGAAATTTCAAACCGGACAAGAATGCTAAAATGCAGGAAACATAGTTGAAATGTAAAGTGTGCTATAGCCCACCCTTAATTATTTGCAGCCTAGTGTTCTACATTCAAACAAAGGCCTGGATCCATCCCATCACCTGCATGAGATTGGTGAACACAAATGTCCTGCAAGCATAGCTCACACAGTAAATGGGGTGGGGGCTGCCAATGGGAGTGGGTGATGGGTCTCCCTCCTGCATGTGCTGCTTAATAATATACAGAAGAGGAATGAATGTGATGAAGGACCAGATTGCTTCCCAAATTCATTCATTATTTATAAATGAAATCAAAATAATGTTTAACTTCTGATAATATGCAAATGTTCTTTGTTGTTCCTGTACTCATGACCTTATCTATGTTACTGTATACAAAAATGGAAATCCCAGTTGGTTATGAGTTTTGTACATCTTCAGTGCTCTCCTTGACATTGTGGTTGCCATTTTGCCGGTGGCGTCATCCAGGCCAAAACAATATCAGGTCCAAAGGATTTGTATGTGCCCAGAGATAAAAAGACACATTAATACAGATGCATTATGCATATATTACTACAAAGTTAAAATTAAAATTACAAGAAATTATGGGATATGTACAATGTACTACTTTTTCTGCCACTTCCCATTCCCAGTTTCATGGTGACCTTGACATTGCTTCAACAACTTTAGTTGAGCAGGCTAAACTAATAACACATTATTATACACATCCACTGTATATCTTCATTTTATTTATTTATTTAATACATTTTTATACAGCGGCCGCCCAACAGCCGAAGCTCTCTGGGCGGTTTACAACAGTTAAAATAATAAAATACAATATAAAATATAAAATTTAAAATCACAGATTAAAAACAAACAGCAGAGCTAGCAGCAGCAGTTACAATAACGGAATTAAAAACAATTACATGATTAAAATGCAGATTCTTCTCTTGTTTAAAAAAAATATTTATTTGAATATTTTAAAGAGCAACAGATTAACAAACCTTTCATTAACCAATATTGCATTAATCATTCATTAAAAACATAACCACTAATTTTCACATACATATTTTATTTACAGAGTCAACAAAGACCATATTCATTGAAAGTATAACACACATATCAAAACTCTATGGGAATTATTTTCCCAAGAATTCATCCTTCAAATTAGGATGCAAAGTAGGCCTAGTCTGCATAAATATTTTGTCCATTATAAGTAATCCCTATACTTTGTCCAACCACCCTTTAATATGAGGCACCAGGAAGCATTTGCGCACGTAGAGGAGAAATAACGACTCAGACACAGTTGTAGGGTACAAATTGTGGTAAAAGTAATGGGCCACATTTATTGAATCATCAGTTGGAGATCTACGAAGGGAAAAAGTGCGGGTACTAATTACACTGGCTATCAGCTGGTCGCCATTGCTATAGGGCAAAACATCCAGCAAAGGAGGGTGACGGCATCAAAGTCATCCCCTCCTTGCTTAACACCACACAGTGCTGGAAGGTCTTTCCTGCAGTCAGCCTTGTACGAACTGTGAGGTACTGACAGGTGAGTTAGGAAGACCTCAGAGACATGCCTTATCTCCCCAAAACTGAGCCGTGATGCATCGGCGGCAGGAGCCTCGGGCACGCCTCTCACCTGAAAGGTGCCATAGGATGATCACCGAGCCCCTAAAACTGCCTAATCCTGCACTTAACCGCCAATGTGACCGAATTGAAAAAATGCCACCAAGCACCCAAATCCTGAAATACAGTGTAGAGTAGGCGAAACATGAACATTGCCCCTGGCCAATTAGAACAATGAACCAAAATTCCTACTCGGCCCCTAGAAATAGGTGACTAGTAAAACCTACACTGCAAACAGGGATGGGAGGGAGGGAGCCGCTTCAGAAAGGAGGCAGGAGGAGAGGCGTGCAAGCCTAATAACAGCTCTACTGCCCCTCCCTCTCTGCCTCCTGATTGGTGGGTAATGTATCAGGCCATTGTGGTCTGATCCGTTATTCCACCGCGCGCAAATTAATTATTCCCCCCGCCACAACTACGCGTGGCTGGGACAGGCATTCCATTGTGAAGCCAGTTGAAATTTGGCTGCTGTTAACAAAAAGGGTATTAATTCACATTGTGTATTAGAAATCATCTCTAACATAACAGAATGGTAAGTGGGTTCAAGGGATTTTATTGTCTGTAATGCACTTTTATTTGGCTAAGGTTCATTGCACAGTATCGGATTACCTTTGGGCATGATGACTAAACATTTAAGTATGATCTTTCTGAAACTGTTCTGTGTTCCTATGTGGAACATCAAATTAATTAAAATTTGATTAATTTTAACAAAAGACCTGTGAGTTCAACTTTTGTTAAATATTAATGGAAAAAACTTTTTTCAGGTAAGTATCTTAACATAGTAATTAGATTGGTATGGATCCAAAGCAGAGTACACATCTTTTAGGAGAAATTAGGAGATGTACTGATGTACTTAGATTTCCTTTGAATTGAACAGTAAGACTTCCTTTTGTGTTCACATGAACATAAGAAGCAATAGGTATGATTCAGAATACTTGATTGACAGCCACTTCACATCTTTAGAAGAGGTGATAAAAGAAGTGCAGTTTTCTTGAGTTATTTTCTCTTGCTCCAACTGTAACAGGAGAAGTGGGACTCGTTAATCTAATGATGGGTGAGATGTATGAGTCCCACTTCCCATGTTATAATAGAACCTGGGGGGAAAATAGGAATCACTGGTGCAAATTTAAATTACTTATTTACCACGTCTGTGTAACATAAACAATGGACAGGTTTGCATGATTGCTGGTGCCCACTGTGACTTAAATAAACCCTACTACAGCCCTGGTTGTCTTGTTACCCACAGCAACACACCTCCCTGCCTGGGTTCACACATCACGATAAGCTGTGGCGACTATTTGTCTCTATTCCTAGGCGTGTAGGAGATCCTTGCAGCGGCTGCCTATTCACAATGGCAGCTGGCACATGGCACAACTACTATGTTAAGATAGTTATTTAAGCCATGGTGGGTGCTGGTGATTGTGTGAACTGAGTTAGTAGCTGTTACTACTTTAATGTATTCACAGTGAAGAATTACCCCTTACAATGCAGATCATTTCCAGTGAAGTCGCAAAGATACCAGAGGTCTGCTCTAATCTTCTTTCTCTACAGAAAACAGCTATTATCTCTCTGTCTTTAAATAGAAGCAGCATGTGAAGAGATACAGCAGCAACCCATTCTATCCTAACACAGGAAAACAAAGTTTGGGTGTGGCCATCTACTCATGCTCAGTTAATTCCTCTCAGTGAGAGCAGAAGAGTAGTTAAATGGCTAAAAGACCTCAGTTTAATAAGCAGAGATATGGATAAGTCTTGTGCCTGCACACAAAGTTTTCCATCCTCTCTTCTCAGCCAGTGTGGCGTAGTGGTGAGAGTGTTGGACTGGGACTCGGGAGATCCGGGTTCTAGTCCCCACTCGGCCATGAAACTCACTGGGTGACTTTGGGCTAGTCAATGACTCTCAGCCTAACCTACCTCACAGGGTTGTTGTGAGGATAAAATGGAGGAGTGGAGGAGGAGGATTATGTAAGCCACCTTGGGTTCCTTGCAGGAAAAAAGGTGGGGTATAAATATAGTAAATAAATAAATAAATGCTGCAATTAAATCTGGAAGTCCTCAATTAGCCATAGTGTCCCATTTCATCTAAACCTGGTTACCAGGTTCAGAACAAGCCATGAGCTTATACCATGGTTTGTAGTTGGTATAAGAGTCTTCTTTTGAACTTGGTAACCATAGTATCCTGGTTTGTATAAAATGGGAAACTGGTTCATTGAAGACATATGAGTTCAATTCTGGATCGCAAAGAAGGGAAGAAGGAAGGGTCTGCATGTCTGGGCACAAGGTCTGCATGTCTGGGCACAAGGTTCAAGGTTCATAATAAGATATCTTATCTTATTTTGCTGAGATACGATTGTCTGAACAAGGCCTTACTAAATATAAATCTTGCTTTGAGACACAAAAATGGGATGGAAAAACAAATATGAGAGAAAAAAGATTGCTAGGCCTGTTGGGAAGAAATATAGCTGTTTAGGTGTCTTAGAGACATCATCGAACTTTTAATAAGCAAACGCAAGCCTTCACAGAAACTTGGGTAGAAAAAAAATGTCATTTGTAGTGTTGATAAGGAGCAGGGGAGTGCTTAAAATATCTGGAAAACTGGCACAAACAAAACAAACCTTGAACTACTTTAATCAGTTGGGTCATTGTATATGCTTCTCTAGATCTTAAGGGAATTAACTAATGAACATACTGAACCACTAGCAATTATTTTTGATAAGTCATGGAGAACAGTGAAGGCACCAGAGAATTTGAAGGAGGAAAAAAACAAATATGGTTTCAACCTAATCAAATTGAAAATATAAGAGAAGCTACTGCCATGTAATTCTAACTTACGTTCAGTAAACTGACACTGTATACAGGCAGCAGCTTCTCTTATGGTTGACTTGTAGTGCCAACCCAGAATGGGGGGGGGGGAAGTGCCCTAAAAATGGCAGATATTGTATGGGAGCTGCATTACATATGCTCATACTGATTCTGCTCCGTTCACTGATCCTACACACTTGTCTCTAGACAAGCCTTCCCCAACCTGGTGCCTTCCAGATGTTTTGTACTTCAACTCCCATCAGCCCAAGCCAGCATGGCCAATGGCTAGGTATGCTGGGAATTGTCATCCAAAAATATCTAGAGGGCACTTTGTTGGGGAATGCTGCCGTAGACTTAGGGATATCTTCATGGAAGATATCCTACCACTGTTTAAGAAAACAAGGTAATTGAAAATGAGAGTTCATTCATGCCCTTCCATTTAGGTGTTTTGCATCTCTTACAACTATAAGAAAACTTGTGTAACAGATGTGCTGTCTTAATTCTGAATTCATTTTGTTAGTTCTGGCTAGAACCTTAGTGTTAACAAGAATTACCTACTGGATTTATATTTACACTAGGCTACTCAGATTTGTCCAGAGAGGAACGTGTAAATTGGATTTAAAGGAAATAAGGGTTGGGAGTAGGGGAATATGTAAGAGAACGCAGAGGGTATTTTGACTTTCCTTTTAAACATTATTAAATAGCTTTGCATTATCTATAGTCAGAAATTCACAATGTGAAAAAGTGGTAAAACAGGGTTGTTGTTTTTCTTTTCTAAATAGGCTTTTTATTGAGCATTGCTTACTAACATATGGATTCGTTTTCGAAAGCAGCCTCAACTTTTCAGGATTTGACATTGTGATAATGACATGTTAACAAGGAATATTCGGTGGGGACAGTGTTAAGTGAGCAGATGGTGCTTACTTGCAATTTAAAATTCATTGTAATGTACCTCTCACGGAGCATTGTCAATAATGTATAATGACTGAGCCAAACTAAATGCAAATATGTATTAAAAGGTTCTCTGAAATTCATCTGTGCACATTTTACAGGCTTACCTTCTGTCACTTTGCAACATTTTGTTCTGGCTAATTTGTTATGTAGAGTTATGTAGAGTTCTTATAACACAACATGGTTGTGTTTTCAAGTTTGCACCTGATTACCTTGCAAAACATTTCTGCTAAGACTGTAAGAATAATGGGTTGCTTTCATAGTCTATTCCAATATACCAACATGGTTCAATAAGAGTGTAGAACATAGTTGAGTCATTCTATTGATAATTATGTGATCCTGTCTATGACTTGAATATTTTTAAATATATGTACATTTATTATTTGACAATTTGTGAGTGGATTGTGTTCCTAATTCTCAGTATTAGGTTGATCTACCACCACTGTGGTGTTGCTGCATAGACTATTGCTTTGTCCATTAAATGATTTGTATTGGGAAATCATGTATTTTTAATCAGAGAGAAAGTGAGTGCTTGCTTAATCCAGACCACTGCAATGGCAAGATTCCCTACACTTCATTCATCTCTCCACAGACAGAAATTCCACTGTTTCCTTTTTGGACATAATGTTATAGCAGCTGGATCCCCCCCCCCCCCACAACTGCTATCATTTTTTCCCCTCTTAATTTTCTTTTCCCTGTACTCAGCATGCTCAGTTTCTTTTAGCTGTTCTTTGGATTGTCATGCATTCTGTCTGGTCTTCCTTGCTGTCCTCTTGTGGGGCAATTCTCATGTTACAGCTTGTGTTCTGGTAGGGATGCCTGAGCACAAAATGTACTAGCCTTTCATTAAGTATGACTGGAGCACACACATAAAATTTGATGTATAGCCCATTACAACATTTGGAAAAATGGAGGACATATCCTTTCTTGATCTCCACATCCAGGTATTTTAAAGGGGGATGGACACACAATTTTGCACATGAGGATCTTGACATTTGTACATTTAACAGTTCCAAGTTCTTCAGAGATCATCTTTCTAATAAAATCCTTCCCAAAGTTACCAATCAAGTTCATTTACCCAAAGACAAGCCACCACATATTTCCCCCTTACATCAATATCTCACCCCCCAAATTTTAACCCATTTTTTTAACATCGCTTCCATTGCTCATTAATCAGTAATTTCAGCAAAGATCAGTACATTTTACCAATAACACTTTACTTTTCAAGTTCTAAATTACCACTAAAACAAATCATTATTTTGTTCTAAGCATTCCAACATCTTCAAAAATCATCTTTCTATTAAAATCTTTCCCACTAACATTTATAAATACCCTTATAAGCTTCTCTTTATGGCCTATTTTAACAATATTTTCTCTTATTTTACCGTTATAAAAAGGGATTCTGTCTTTCTCTCGCTCTCGCTCTCTTTCAACCCAAACTAAAGAGATTCTCTTTTCTCTTAAAAAGGATCTCTCTCACAAATCCCTTTAGGTTCAAAACCATGATTTTTCTATTGGGATTCCTCTCACCAATCCCTTACAGGTATTCTCCCATTTGGATCTCTCTCACAGATCCACTTGGTGTTCAGAACCACTTTAATTCTTCCATTCGAACCTCTGTCAAAAGTTCCTTATAAATTCAGCCACTAGCCTCTCTACATTTATAGAATGCCAAAACATAATTTGGTGAATATTGGATTTATCTTCCTCAAATATTCTTTCTCATATTTAAAAAATCTTGATGTATTTTTTTTAATCATCATCTTGAAATGGATACATATTTTTCTTTACCTTCTAAAAAGAGTAAGGTTCAAAACAAACTCTATAAATCCACAATTGTCTTGCTGATAGTTGTACATGTAGACCAGTCTGTTTCTTCTGCATTCTTAAGCTCTGTCTACTTTATTTTGAAAATTAACACAGCTTCTATTTGTTCTTATATTCTAGTCAGTGAAAAACTACAGCAAATGCCATGTAAGAAATGAACAGATCTGTAATAAGCTGACTAGCTGTAAAAGTTGTTCACTAAATCTCAACTGCCAGTGGGACCAGCGACAGCAAGAATGCCAAGCTTTGCCAGGTAAAAGAGAAAAAAATGTGTTTTCGATTTTTTTGTTTTGTTTTTAGCATTATTAGAGAGAGGGAATGAAATTTCAGATTAGTGCTAGGAATCAGACATCAGAATTCAACACAGTCACCTTAACTATTCAGTGTATTCAGTACAAAAATAACGAAACCCAAGATTTTTTCACATTTGGATTTGATTCAAATGCAGTCGTATTCTTCTAGATAATACTTGATTTCCATTTGGTTTGTTAAGGCACCCATTGATATATCACTAAATGTTAATCTGTTGATGTAAAGCATAGTAATACATAGAACCTTATATAAACCAAAAACCTTTTCATTCCCCTGAGGTTACTTGGTGTTAACCCATTATATAACTCATTGTGCAGCTACTTGCATTGTAGTGTTACCTCACCAATTGAAAATATTAGTACTATTAAGCCATTCGAATGTAAGCATCTGTTGCAGTGATGGTTTTACAATAATAATGTATAAAATATAAAGTAGGTCGTATGTCTGTAAGTTGAACTGTTCAGTAATACCTTGGATTGCAAGTAACTTGGTTTGAGAGCGTTTTGCAAGACAAGCAAATTTTTAAATATTTATTTAAATTTTTTTGACTTGATATACAAGCGACGTCTTGCAATACAAGTACTGTAGTACGGCTTAAATTAAAAATCTCTGTACAAATTTTTTGGGGGAATTTCGTTTTGATATAAGAGTGTTTTGGATTACAAGCACGTTTCCGGAACGAATTATGCTCTCAATCCAAGGCATGACTGTATTCTGAAAAGTTAATACTGCAGCCTAGTTCTAAATGTGATGGTTTTTTATTTCACAACTATTTTTAAGCTTGTGTAACTCTTTACTAGCTCATCTATGTGGAGAAGGATGGAATCACGTTGGAGATGCCTGCCTTCGTATAAACTCTAGTCGTGAAAACTATGATAATGCCAGACTTTACTGCTACGGTTTAAATGGGATTCTTGCTTCGTTAACAACCTCAAAAGAAGTAGAGTTTGTTTTGGATGAAATACAGAAGTATACTCTCCAGGTAACTTGAGTGTTTAATTCAGAAGTTCATATGCAAATGTAAGATGAGGATTGGTTTTATTAATTTTTAGGGATATTGATAATACCAGAGAAATCTCAGAAGTATTTGCTCCAGTGTGCTTGGTGCCACCTCTCTCTCCAGGATCTGCTGGGATGCAATTTTTTCCCCTTTACGGCATGTTGATAGGTTGATTCTTAAATGCCCTTCACTTTTGCTAGCTTGACCCATTTTGCTTAGCAGTATATGTAGATTTTATTTTTTTTAGGTCTAATGAGAGCATTAATGGAAATAGAATTAAGCCCAACCCACTGAGATAAGATTTTTTTAAAATATCAAATTGTTTTGTTTTCGTTGTAGTGTTCATAGTTATGCATTCAGTAGAATTATTATAGCTGGGGGACTGCTCTGTCAACCGGAAACTGACTGAAAAAAGTGTTCACAAAAAGTCAGAAGACAAAAAGGTCTTAAGGCTTTAATATTACACTGAAACTGTTATTTCTTCCATGTCTCTAAGTGAAGAGCACTTGTTTTCATCATGATAATTATCACCACCACCACCACCACCACCACCACCAAAGGCATATACAGCTAGATTATCTCTCTAGTGTGATTTCCACTAGAAACATTATTGTATTGATGAATCTTCTGTTTCTAAGAAGGAAAGACAGCTGTCAGTATATTCCCTCTCTGTTGGAGAAAAACAATCTCCTCTACTATGATAAGGCCTGTGGCTCACGCTGGCTCAGCTTGTCTGAGCGTGGAAAGCTAAGCAGGATCAGGCCTGGCTATTACTTGGATGGGAGACCCCTCCTCTAGTTTCCTGCATTGAGCAGGGGATTGGACTCGATAGCCTTGTAGGCTCCTTCCCAACTCTCTGATCTATGAAATCTATGGAAGAGTGGAATGGGAGAAAGTGACTTTAAAGTGTGACATGCTAAAGTTGTGCTTACCACACAGAAGATACGAAATGGAGTTTTAGTTCTTGGGCAGCCTCCCCTCCATATTTATTTATTTAAAATTTAAAGATATAGAAGTACTCAAGGCAGTTAATAATTAAAGGCATAATTTAAACATAATGAAAAACATAATAAACGAAGCAGCTAAAGATTCACATTAATCAGCATTCCAACTTACTAATGAGCTAGACACTTGCAATACCAAATGCCTGACATAATAAGAGTATCTCCATTCCCTTTCCTAAAACAATACAGGGCAAGTGCAAGACTAGTCAGTGTCTCCTTATCACTCAAAGCACACTAAGGCTGCAATCCTCTGCACACGCATGCGTACATACCCTGCTACTAGAAGATCATGCAGTTTCTCCACCTTCACTAGCAGGGTGAGGAACCTTTTTCTGCACATAAGTAAGCACAGCAGCACTTTCAAATAGCATCCCAAATACCAAACCTCAACATGTGTGCTCAGAAGTAAGCATGAGTAGCATGTCTACTCAGAAGTAAGCAAGGCAAGCCCCTGCTTGTCTCCTCAGACATAAGCAGGAATGACCCCCTCATCAGCTTCTGCCCCAGGCCCTGCACCCTCACCCAAAAGGGAAAAGCTCTTAGCTCTGATCAGGTCCTGATTGGAGATAAAGTTTTTCCCCGACAGGAGAGAGGGCAGGGCCTGAGGAAGACGTTGGCAGGATCACCTGGGCAGTGGGGGAAATGTGGGTAGGGTGCCACTGGTTTTGTAGGCCACATCAAGAGCGGCCAAGGGTCACATGCGGTCCATGTGTTGTGCACCCCTGCTGTAAATGTTCATACCCCAGACTATTTATTTATTTATATCCCGCCTTTTTTCCTGCAAGGAACCCAAGGCAGCTTACATAATTCCTCCTCCTCTCCATTTTATCCTCACAACAACCCTGTGAGGTAGGTTAGGCTGAGAGTCAGTGACTGGCCCAAAGTCACCTTTTGCCCATCCTTCCCATTGGGATCTAAGGATGGTGTGAGCATGTGTGTGTATGTAAACATATACACACCATAAAAGCAGAGAAATTGCCGCACATCAGGATTTGATTGAAGATTGTTAGGGGTAGAGTAGTTGTAGCAGCATCCATGCAGAACAGTCGCTTATGCAATGAGTGCTATAAGCTTTTGGTTATTGTATGGTACCTTATGGGGGACTGTTCTTGTTTTGATGAGCTTTGCATGTCTGTATGTGGAGAGACAAGGTAGTATCTTTAACTGGGTACTCACTAAGGGTGCATGGGTGGGTCTGTGTATGGGTATATCCACCTCTGCATGCATTATTATTGTTGAGTTTAATCATTTATAAGCCATTTTAAAAAATGTTTACCAAGGTAGCTTACAAAATAAAACAACAACCAGTATTGAAATCGCAGTCATAATTACAATAATATTACACAATTAAATTATATCAGAATGAAATCTACAATAGCCAGCATAACATTTATTCATAAAACCTGTGGAATAAAATGGTCTTTAGAGTCCATCAAAAGATGGGGAGAGGGATTAATGGAGTATTTCACAGGCTTCAACCTAACCCTCTCTCGCACACATTCTCTTTCACTGAATGCATGCTTACCTGATACTCTGTCTCCCTAAGTTCTTAATTGGAGGGTTTGTCTCTGAGGAGACAGAATGGTGTACCCCTTTAAAACAGGGCATTTTTAAACCATGTAATGTGTGGCAGAAATTCCTCCCCTGCACTCACGAAATCTCCCCCCCCCCGAAGTTCCCTTTTAATTCTGCTTGCTCCTGGTTTATATTTGGAAGGAACAAAATACAGATTGAGATGCTGTTCATGTTCTCCTCTAGACTGTGTGATTTAGGATTTGGCATCCTGTTTTAAGCAAAACCTGTGGCTATGTAACCCATATGGCTTAATTAGGTCTTTTACTTTAAGGAGGTTCAAGGCTTTCAAGCTCTTATGTGCAGACTGGGGCGGGGAGGAGGGAAGGCACATGGGAGGAAAAGAAGGCTTCAAGGGCTTTGGGAGCCAGTTTGACTAAGAGCTTTAGGAGTGGAGTTCAGGCAGGCCTTGGCTACCTAGTTATTTTAAAGGGTGAGCCCTACTTATCTAGTTATTATCTTGGGTTCTCTCAAATTCATATTAATTTTAAGCATACTTAAAATAAATTTGTGAGTGTTTTTAATTATAACTGCGGTTTCTAGAATATAATAGGAGTCAGGAACTCCACGGCTGCCCTGCTTGGGACTCTTCCCTTTTCCTAGCAGCCCTGCCTTTTGAGGTAGGAGGGTTGGAGAAGCAAATTGAGGTTCAAGCATGGTATCAGATGACAATTCCATCCTCCAACAAGAACTACAGTTATACTGTGAGAAGAAAGATATACCAAAACCTGACCAACAGAGTAGGAGCATAAGAAGAGCCATGCTTGATCAGACCAAGGTTCCATCTAGTCCAGCATTCTGTTCACACAGTGGCCACCAGCTGCCCACGGGATCCCAAAAGCAGGACATGAGTGCAACAGCACCCTCCTGCCCATGTTCCCCAGCAACTGGTGTACATAGGCATACTTCATCTGATACTGGAGGAAACACAGTAGGACTAGTAGCCACCATTGGCCTTCATGAATTTGTCCAATCCCCTTTTAAAGCTGTCCAAATTGGTGGCCATCACCACATCCTGTGGAAGTGAATTTCATAGTTTAACTATGTGTTGTGTGAAGAAGTACTTGCTTTTATCTGTCCTGAGTCTCTCACCAATCAGCTTCATGGGATGACCCCGGGTCCTAGTATTATGAGAGGGAGAAAAATGTCTCCCTGTCCACTTTCTCCACACCATGCATAGTTTTATACACCTCTATCATGTCTTCCTTTACTCATCTTTTTTCTAAGCTAAACAATCCCAGCTGCTGTAACCTTTCCTCATAGGGGAGTTGCTCCAGCCTTTTGATCATTTTAGTTGCCCTTTTCTGCACTTTTTTCAACTCTACAATGTCCTTTTTTAGGTGCGGTGACCAGAACTGTACACAGTTTTCTAAGTGCGGTTGCACTATAGATTTGTATAAGGGCAGTATGATCTTGGCAGTTTTATTTTCAATTCCTGTCCTAATTAGGCCTAACATGGAGTTTGCCTTTTTCACAGCAGCCACACACTGGGTCAACATTTTCATCGAGCTGTCCACCACAACCCCAACATCACTTTCTTGGTCAGTCAGTCACTGCTAGCTCAGATCCCATCAGATTATACTTGAAGTTGGGATTTTTCACCCCAGTGTGCATTACTTTTGAAAAGGGAGTGCATTTTTATCAAGGAATACATCTTGTTGTATGGTATCTTCTAAAAAGATTTCTAGAATTTGAGTCATTTGAGGCTGCTAAGAATGGGAAAACACATGTGCACATTGCCTGTAGACTGTGTCGATTATATATAGAGGAAGTGAAGGAGTACTCAAAGAATGGTACTATACCAATTGCAAGTGGTATGAAAGCTGATGGAGAAGAGTGTTTAAAAAGAATTGTGAATCACTTCAACTCAAAAGTTCATGAGGCAGTAAAAGTTCAGCAGACAATAGTGCTGCAGTGGGAGAAAGGCAGTGATAAACATCCATGGCTGAAAATACTGAAGGCACAAAATGCAGAAAATATCAAATTTCTGGTCATTTTGGCATATGATGTATGCAATGATTGCCTTTGTGAAACTACATGACTACATATATATGGCCTTCCAAATCCCTGACCACTCTTGCTGCCAACCGCTTAGTGTGCATTATGCACAATGAAAGATCTGATGCTGAACTACCAGCATTTAATTCTGAAGCTTCTGACCTACACTACAGGGATCCTGTTTATTACAGACAAATTTTGGAATATATCAGTACCATAGAACTAAAAAGAATTGGAAAAATGTTTGATGAATGTTTGGTTTCAGTATTCAGATTGATGGCAGTGTCAGCAAACAAATGGAAGATAACAAATTTATTAGTTGTAGAATTGCAGTGCCAAATGGAAATCTGAGAACTCTTTTCCTACTAATGTATTTGCCAGAACAGGATGGAGCAAAAGTTTTGCTTTAAGGAGTGAATTAAGCCCTGAAAATATGTGGTTCTTATGTGAAGAAACTGACAGGAATACTACAGACAGAGAATCAACAAACATAAGGAAGAACCCTCATCTCTGGAAACTTCTAAGTGACCAGTACACAAGAGAATTTTTGACTTTTTGGTGTTGTGCTCACTGATTAGACCTTACTGTCAAGTCCATCACTGTTATTGTTCCAGAACTGAAGATTTGGAAGGCTAATGATTAGCTTTAAACACCTGCTTCTGCACATCAAAGAAGAAAATTCTTTCCTGAAGCAAAATAATTTCCATGATGTAAGATTGACACAGCATCAGGTCCACCTCACTGATATAGTGTTGTACAACATGCCTGGTTGGCAGAAAGTGTGGAAAAATCTTAAGGAGACTGGAGATAGAAAAGAAAAAGCAGAAGTCCATGGTTTTCTGAAAACATGGAATGATAAGGAAATTTGGCTAACAGAACATATGGAAGATGTATATCAGGTTTTACAGAAAAATCTTCAATGTGATGACCTTATCCTTCCTGATATACTAACTTGCAGAGATTCAGCAATCAGAAAGCTACAGTTAATGAAGGAAGGATCTTTCACTGGGAAATGTGAATCAAAATACAAATTTAACATTTGTAGTCATTTGCAAGCAAAAGACTTCCAACTAACAAGTTTGTTACAACCAACAGTCAAAATGCATGTGCGATTCGTGTGGAAAGTGTGCAAGCAGCAGATTATTATTATTATTATTATTATTATTATTATTATTATTATTATTATTATTTTAGCAGAATGCCTTCATACTGACCCGGACATCATACTGTCTGCTATCAAATATCTGCTAACAACATAGTCACTGTTTGTGAAGGCAGGAGTGGTATTGTGTGCTAGAGTCTTCCCAGGGAAAGAAGGTATATTTGCAGACGAAGTATGTGAACAGTGGCCAGTAATTTCTGAAGTGCCCCATCTCTCACATGGCAGTGGTTTAGGATATTCAATGTCTGTGTGTCTTTGCCAGCTGTTGCCCATAACTTCTGGCATGGTGCAAAAACTTCTGGCATCAATCACAACTCTCTCACTGCACTCAATGCAAACTGAAATAATTGTGTCCCTGCATAATCTTATAGTGACTGACACAAATAAGTATGACCACACAGACAGTTGATGCAAGGCTAAACATAGCTCTGAATGGCATTGGTACCCGGCCTGCTGTTGTCCATTTTCTTTCAACCGGGGACAGGAGACAACGCCAGCCTGTTCCAGGACTTATGCTGAGAAGGCTGTTGTAAAAAAAATTCTTTTGCAGATCTGGACATTTTAAATTAAATTTTAAATGCCAAGTTTCTTTAAATTGCAATCATTCACTATTAAAATATGTTATGTTTCATGACATTTCTTTACCTAAATAAATGTGTTTAATTATTTAAAATGAAGATTTAAAATGCCCTTTTGCATGATTTTAAAGTGCCCTTTTGAGTTCATTTCCCCCCCAGTGAAAATTCCTTTTAAAAATCCCTGCTTAAAAATGAGGCATGTTTGAGATAGGGCTGGGGGGGGGGGGAGCAGGAGGAGATAATGATGTTTGGTCATTCTGCCTGTCATCGGATTGTGCTCCTACAAAGAAGGATACAGTTCCGAGAATTTAGCTAAAAGAGTGCCAATGTGTCCACCAGGCTCTGGTGAGAGAGATACACACACAGAAAGAGAAACATGCCATCTGGGGTCCCATTGTTCCATATATCCATATATGCTATATCTGTTCTGGCAATTCTTTGTTGGAGGGACAAGGGATACCTGAATTTTGGGCAGTGGGCCTTACCATCTTCCCTGGTGGACCCTTCCCTGATTATCTGGGATCCAAACTATATGTCACGGTAATTGTGTAGCGTGTAGCTGAGGGTTAGGTTTTTCTTTGGTGTAAGTGCACATGTCCCTGGTTGGGGCCACTGTGCATGAGGAGGTCCCAATTCCCCCTCAGTATTTTCTCTGAAATTCCCCCCTTTGGGAGGTTAAAAAAAGGAAAAATAATAATTCTCCACTTGCATCAATGAAGGCTTTTTTCCTTTTGTTATCTCTCGGGGGGGGGCTTGGGGGGAAGTTTAATCCTCCCCTCCTGGTATGCAGTGGTCCTGATCCAATCTAGATCTGCTTGTGCTTATGCTAAAGGAAAGAATAACCTAACTCTTAGCTATACACTATGTGATTAGTGCAATGTCTGGTTTGGCTCTGAGTGGGTGCTTGCAATCTTAAAATAACAGGGATAATTGGGGACTTTCCACTTGAAAGGTCAAGTGGAACAGAGAGTTTAATCTTGGGTTCAAACAAGGAACATGTAAAGTATATCAGCACCAATTTTTGTCACTACTGTGTTCCTGTTGTAAAATATTAAGTAGGTTAGACTGTACCTCATAGTCATTTGCTCAGAGTCAAAGATAAGTAGTTTATGCATTTATTTATTTATTTATTACATTAGTCTTCTAAAGATACTGTAGAAAAAAGATATTTTGGCAGTTCACTGAGATACTGGAAGAATTGGCAGTCCTCTGAGCTGGTTATGAAATTGCTAGGAAATGTCTACTTGAGCAGTGAATAACTTAATACAGTACTTATTTTCCTTTTTCCCTTTCTCTTTCTGTTGGCTTCTGGTAATTTTGCATGTATTTATTTGATCAATTTTTCTTCAGCAGTTAGAATGCAATAATGAGTGGAGAACAATCCTGTGCCTTCTAGGTTTACAGTTTGAAAAATTAGTTTAGAGCAGAGTTAACCTGCAGCAGCTTTTAGGAAGACATAATACAGGAGTTGAAAATGTTAGTTCAATTAAACATACTATCCCATATGGGCAAATAGGAGGAAAACCACTATTAAAGTAATTGAAGTAATACAGAAGTATTGATGCAAAGGCTGAGAAGAAAAGACAATGCTATAATTAACTGTCCAATTGATTCATGTGGTCGCTTTTCATTCAACTTCACAGAAAATATCACCTTGGGTGGGTCTACGCAAAATCAACATTTCCTACTGGGGATGGGATGATATGTCTCCCTTTACAAACACCACATTGCAATGGCTTCCTGGAGAACCAAATGATTCTGGATTCTGTGCGTATCTCGAAAGGGCTGAGGTTGCAGGTCTGAAAGCAAATCCATGTACTGCCATGGCTGAAGGCCTTGTTTGTGAGAAACCTGTTGGTAAGAAAGCTTACTGCATTGCAGATACTACTTTTGGAACAATTTAGTTCATTACATTCATTTAGTATTTGTACAGTGAGTAGAATGGATGTTGGAAAAGGTCTTGGTAATAATGCTTGGTTATGTTAATTTTTGTTCTTGGGTAGGGCAGAGGGAATATTCTTTTGATCAAGTATTAAAAAATTTGATACTTGGTGTTACACCAGGGTATTTGAGTAAAGTCCAATGCAGTATTGAGGCTTACACAATTTGATCCAGTGACTGGGTTCGTGCAACAACAACCCACACTCAACCCATACTCAACCCTTGATTGTGGGTTATCATGTTGTCTGAACCCAGCCAGTGATTTATTTTACATGTGGGAGCTCAAATATAACAATGAAGCTGCACCATTGTGCTAATGATAGTATGAGTACATTAGGAAGACTTTGTTATTGAATTAATCTTATGAAAAAATCCTGTTTGAAGCAGCACAATTGGACTATAGATACTAATTTTTCTTTATTTTACTCACATATTAAGAAGAGGCTTGTCATGTGAGGTTCTCCATGGAAACTGAAAAACATCATAAGCAAAACATGGATTCTACAAATTGTTTGCTTTCTTATGCACACACTTGTACTACCTAAAATGATAAAGCTATCATCAAGTTAATGCTGTATATTTGGCTGTTTTCATGATATTGATATCCTGGATTTTGTAATTATAGATGATGTAATCTGTGATCTTGTTGAAAGAGACACCAGTTACAATTTAAGTATGAATGCTAAGATGTTTTCTGAAGCATGGGATTCTTGCAGCTGCAAATTATTCAAGTGTTGAAGATTTCAAGCTCTTTCAAGAAGCTTGTGGATTTTTCTTTGCTGCCAGAAACCATTTTCTTAGTTTTTACTATTAAGCAATTGCAAATGAACCCTGATGTAAGCTAGTGGAACAATTTGTGAGGTCCTCCTCTTTTTAAGATTTTAATATGGAATTTTACCTTTCAGAAAGCCGAAAAAAGTGTTGAGAATAATGCTTATTAGGTATAAACGCCATCCACACGATCAGTAACACGTAGACCCTGTATGCACAATCAAACAAGCCACCATGGCTTAAATAATAATTTATAGGATTGTATCGTGCTAACCAGGCCATTGGCTATCATTTGTATAGGATGGTGTGGATTAATCAAAGTCGTGTTATGTAAACATCTGTTAGCATGGGGAAAAATGGGTCCTACATATACTTCTATTGGCTGTGGGAATTACTCTGTTCTCATGCTTCACAGTTATTTCTTAGTAAAAGAAAATTAACACCTCTGCTTCTTCATTATTTGTGATATAGGTTGTTGTGTTTTGATTTCATGGACAATACATGCTGCTAAGGGAGACAGAATGCACTCTGCTGTGAAAAATGTTCTCCTTAATGTATTAAAAATGTTTCTCTTTTCTCTTTGCATTTATACTGACTGCAAATATATACACCAGAGGGCAGATGCTCACTTGACAAATCACACTCTCAGACAAAATGCACACTGTTTAAGGGGGAATATATCACCAGTGAAGTAAACAACTATTGTTTATGCACTATTTAACTAATGTAGTAGAACCAGAAGGTCATGGATTACTATACCTATTAAAGCATATTCAGTCATATTATTTTACAATGTTTGGATTTTAGATGTCACATATACTAATAACTGAATCCAAGTAAAATAACTTGTAGATTATATTTCCCATTGAAAAAAATGTAGCTGAGGTTTGTTGCATAGAAGAAATGGTGTGAAATAGTGTAAATTGGGGTTTTGTTTTGTTTTAAAAAACCCCTACATATAATAATAAGCAAGCACTACCTGAAAGGATTCCAGAATAAAGAAAAGGGGAAAAAATATTTGTATTGAATGATATATACTCAAATAACACAAAGCAATTTAGGAAAAAATACTGATTTTCTACTTTTTTGTTTTCTTTCTCCTTTAGTTAGTCCAAATCAAAATGCTAGACCCTGCAAAAAGCCATGTTCCTTAAGGACAACGTGTTCCAACTGCACAAGCAGTGGCATGGAGTGCATGTGGTGTAGCAGCACAAAACGATGTGTTGACTCAAACGCGTACATAATCTCCTTTCCATATGGACAGTGCCTAGAGTGGCAGACTACCACCTGTTCTCGTAAGTATTCACATGAAATGAACATGGTTAATTATGGCACTTAGTAGAATTACAAAAACTAAGAATAGTATGCATATAAGTGGGACTTGCTACAAAACATTGTAGGGTATATTGCTCCTGTTCCTGCCACCCATACCCTCTTCTAGGATATTCCATTACATTCCCCATCTTTCCTGGTTTTCTGTCTCCGCTTCTAATAGTCAGCCAGCATTCCATGCCCACTGAGCATGCTCATTCCTCATTGGGCTGTTTCTGGCATTTTTTCCACTTAGTTTTTTCTTAAGATTTTTTGTATTTCTGCAAACCTTGGAGTTACCCTGAGCCTTCTGGTACCTCTCTCTTGTGTGTTGATGGTACTGTTTTGTATACATGAGGACCCACACTTGGAGAATGAGTTTGCTAATATTATATGTTGTTGTTGTTGTTGTTGTTGTTGTTGTTGTTGCTTCCTTTCTATACTGTCCAATAGCCAAAGCTCTCTGCATGCTTCACAAAATTGCCATAAGTGTCGGAAAAGGCCTAGCTTCTTCACTATAGGACAGGATGACAGAGACATAGATTCAGTGACTTAGCCTTATTCAAAGGCAAATCAGGTGACACAGATCACATTTCAGAAGTCACCACACTTAAGCTTCGAAGTTACAAATCAGTTAGCTTCATGGCTAATGGCCCATGGCTTAGATTGAGGAGCAGTCCAGAAGCAAGTATATAACCATAGCCAGAGACTTAACTCTAAGAACAACTTTAGAGTTTCAAAGGAGTTAGAGATCCAGGTTCATGATACAAGATTCAAAAACAGGCTATAATTCACAACTCAAGAAGAGTCATTGTTAGAGCCCCAGGCAAAAAATGGAGATGTTCCCAAAAGCTCAGGAAAATCTTCATGCTCAGGAGCCCCAAGCTGACTAGGATTCAGGGTCAAGAATAGTTGAAGCCACACAGAGTCCCTGCTCTTGGGGTAGACCCTTTGACAGGATTGCTATATGGCAGGAGTCCAAGCTGAACTAAGTACAGAGATTAAAAAATAAACTAGGCCAAAGAGTCCTAGGCGATAGAAACAGACCCAAATGCAGGATTTCCACACACACAAACTCCAAGTTGACTTGGGTTCAAGGATACAAGAATAAGTCATGACAAGGCACAATCTCAGCTTATTGGAGACATTCCATATTTAAGGATCTCACATTGCTGGGATACAAGTTGAACTAAGTTGAGGGATTCAGGAATTAACTAGACAAGAAGGCATCTCAAGCAGTAAAGAAGTTTTCTCCTCAGAGCTTCTGCTGAAAAAAGGGCTCTTGGCAGAGCTTCAGGTGACAGGCCTAGAAATACATGCACATGCACATGCACATGCAGGCCTAGAAATACATGCACAATGGCAGAAATCAGGTCCAATAACAGAGTCTGCATTGGAAATCTCTAATGCACGGGTATCAAGGCAAAACAACAGTCTTAAAAGTCACTATTAGTCCAGACCAGAAGGCTTTCTGAGCAATCATAACTGAAAGTACTTGGTTCATGACAAACAATAATCCATGGTCTATAAGAACAGGATGACATGTGCAGGGGAGAGAGCATTTCATTAGTCCAATTGATAGAAAGTCCAAAGTTGGTTGGAAAAAGCCCACAGCAACTTCTAAGATTCCTGAGAACTCTGGTGAGGAGTCATCTGCACAACTTATAACTTTGTATAACTGAAGTTGCAGAAGGAATGTGCTTCAGAATTTTGGAGGGGTATTGCATGAAGTTCTATATTTAAAATAAGTTTCTGTGCATCTAGTTGAAAGCCATCCTGCTTTCCCGTGTTCAAGAAAGGACAACGAAAGAAGTGTGTTTAATTTAGTTGTCATTTGAGGCAGGTCTATAGCATTTTATATTAAATAAACCTAATGGGATTTGTTGCATGTCAATTCAATATTCTATAGAAGGAGCTCTGTCTGAAATTGTATTTTCTATCCAGCAATAAAAAAAAAATTAAATTTCCATAAGACATTTTATCAGAACCAAGCCATTTAGAATTTTGAGTGCAAAACAAACAAAAAAGAATATTCCCATAAAACATGCTTTTCCTATTACTTACATCTATTTTTTTGGTAAATGATTTTATTTTAATTCTTGCTCATTTGCACAGAAAATATGTAAGCATCTATACTATTTATAGAATAAGAGTGGGAAGAATGTGTCACTTTGCATAGCAGAATATTTTATTAAAGTCTGCTCTGGGTATTTGATAACACCACACATGCCTGGTATGAGATAAAACTTTCCACATAAACTGTGTGGATATGGAGATGGTATATTTATTTATATAGCTAAGAAGGAAAATGAAAACACTTTATTTAAGTTCTTAGAGAGCAATCCTATAGTCCTTAGACAGCATCTAGGCGCCATAGGATTCTTTGGATTCCCAGATCTGAGGTCGGAAACAGCTCTGACCTTGGAGCTGGGGATCTGTGTTCTGATCCCCCCCCCCCAGCCGGCACAGAAAGACCCGCGCTGGCTGCTTCTCCAAGGTCAGAAAATCGACCTCAGAGAAGGGGTAAAGGGGGTGGGGAAGGAAGGAGAGTGGAGAGGGGGTGGGGAGGGGAGGAGACTGGGGCCACCAGGATACAGAGGTATCCTAGCAGTGCTCCAGCCTCCTTCCCTCCTCCTCTGAAGCACTGCAGCTAGATGGGTGAAATCGGCCATCTAGCTGAATTGCAGAGTAGGAGGAGTGGGAAGGCAGACATGATATCTGCTGATCTTCCTGCTCTGCACTGGATGCTTGTAAACCTCAGAGTTCAGATGCTTGCAAGCATTGAGGGTGCAATCAGTAGGACTGCACCCTCAGTCATTTAGTTTGGCAGAAAAAAAATCACTTTGTTCTTTGTTGCTGTTTGAAGCTTTGAGAACATTAGTTACTAGGAAGACATACTTATGGCCAGGGCCGGTGCTACCATTAGGCCAACTAGGCAGCTGCCTAGGGCGCAGCGCTAAAGGGGGCGCAAAAATTTGGAGGGGGACACATTCTGGCACCGCGCCAGAAACGCCTTGGGGAAAAAATCCAGTGCTAAAATGCGTATTTTACAAAGTTTGTTTTACCAATCATATCCTGACTTGTAGTGGGGTGGCATACGCTTTCGGATGGCTGCGTTGCCTCTTTGCCTTTCCCGAGGGCATTGGGAACCTCGCATGATGCGACTGGGGCAGCCAAGGAATCCCTTCCCTGGAAGAAAGCTTGCAGGGAGACGGAGGCGGAGTTGGGCGCTCTCGCCTAGGCTTACCTAGAGGTTAACATGACAGAGCTGCGGTCCTAGAGAGGCTGAGGATCGGTAGAGAGAGCCGATCGTCTTCCTCTTCCGCCTCCCCGGGAAATTTACCTGTTTGGATTTCTCAGGGCTGGAGCTACTGGCTGCAGATTTAACATTTCCAGGGTGGGGTGTGTGGGTGCAATGCAACACCCGTGTGTGTGGCACAGGTGAGCTAAATGGAAGAAAGGCCTGGACTCAGTCAGGGGCGAGGGAGAAACAGCAAGCAGGGGGCGAGCCCTACAAGAGGAGCCGTGCTAGTCTGCCGCAGCGAAAGGCATGACAAAGAGCCTTGTGGAGCCTTAAAGGCTAACACCTTGATGGGGGCGTGAGAGGATGCTGGGGAGATGCTGGTAATATTTAGCGGTCAGACTGTGCTTTTTTTGAGTGTCCAAGGCACTTTTTCACACCTTTCCCCGCAGTAATCCTTACAACAGCCCTGTGAGGTAGGCTGCTATTGTTATTATTTCCCTATTGCAGATGGGAGAGAACTGAAGAGGTCAGGCATGGGTGAGGAACCTTTACTCCTCCAGATGTTGATGGACCTCAACTCCCATGATCCCCAACCATGGCCTGTGCCAGCTGGGGCAGATAGGAGTTGTAGACGATCCACTTCTGGCAGGCCACAGGTTCTCCACCCGTCAGGTAGAGTGAGAAAAGTGGTTTGGATAAGGCCATCCTGGGAGTTTGTAGCTGAAGTGAAGTTTGAGCCAAGCGCTTAGAGGCAGCTTTTTGTTTTCTTCCCCCGACCCACCCTACTGACCTGTGTGAGGGGAGGGGACCATCTAGTAGGGATACACAAATAGGAGAGGCACAGAAAACCATTGTGAAGGTGGGATGGGACGGGACACCTCAGCAGCCAGTTCTGTTACAGTATCCAGCAAATGGCTGTTCCTCAATTTTATGCTGCTTTTATGCCATTTTATTATGTTTATGTTTTTGTGAGCTGATGTGAACCACACAGAGAACTTCAGTATTGGGCGGTTTAGAAATGAAATAAATAAATACATTCTGCAATTATGAAGACACCTCTGCATTTGCTAAGTCAAGGAGCCTCTGCATAGCAAAAAGTCCCCCACTCTGTGGGAGGAGATGTAACTCAGCCATGACATTGCAGCTGTTCTCAATTTCAGAAATATCAATTCCAATCCTGTGCATATTGATTTTTTTAAAATATATATGGTTTCATTGCGTTATTGTTTATCATGTATGTGGTTTCTTTTCAGTTGTGGATTTTATTATTGTTAGACACCTTGAGCAGGTTTTATGGAAAGGGGAGGTATAAATCTAGTTTCCTGCATTGAGCAGGGGGTTGGACTTGATAGCCTTGTAGGCTCCTTCAACTCTATGATAAGATAACAAAGCATGGTAAAAGTCTAAGCCAGCTTTTTACGACGCATATTGGGTGTCCCCAATTGCGTTGGACACACAGCTATGTACCTAGAAACTGGAGTAGGCCTTTTGGAAATGAGAGCTCGGGTACAGACCATCAAATTTTGGTTGTGCCTTTATTTTTCATCTGGGTACCACAGTTATGTACAATCTATGTTAATGGATTCTTATGCTAGCAAATGGTCTCTTTTGGTCCAACATAAGATTCGCTCAATTGGCATTCTCCTTGATTCCATTTTTATGCTCAGCCATCAGCAAGCCTTAAGATTGGTGTCCCAGGGGTTGTATGACATTGAAAGCCAGGAGTTATTTTCCTTAGCAAATAGGACTTGCTCACCTATCGCAAACAGTGTGCTGCCGATTTATGGATCTCCCGCCTCTTACATGTCACCTCTTAGAAACTTTCAGGCTCACAATGCATTTATATTAGCCGGATTCAACATCTTACTTCCTGTTTATGTGACCACAATCCAACTGTTACCACCCAAGTTGCTAAATTCCTTTTAGCTGTAATGCAAAGGAGGGTCCTTTTACTGGGAAATAACTGAGAGCTGACCTGTCTCTACTCTTATATACACTCTGTGAGTTTGTGTAAACGTGGCTGATTTGTTTTATTTGGGTCGTAAGACCGTAATAAACCTTTAGTAGTAACAAGTCATGGTGAACAACCCACAGTTCACAAGCCAACGACAAACCATGGGTTCTCTTCATGGGATCTTCGTGGTTAACAAACCATGGCTTGTTAGCACAGCTGGGTTCAGACAACATGATAACCCACATTTCATCAGCAACCCACACTCAACCTATACTCAAACCCTTGAGTGTGGGTTATCGTGTTGTCTGAACCCAGTGTTTAATAGGGCTTGCACTCTGGCAGATGTACCGGTATTTAAGATTACAGCCCAACTGTAATGCCCTTGATAACTGATATTTGGGCATAGATATTGGACATATATTGTTCTTTCCCTTATAGCAGTCTACATATATATCGACCCTAAAGAGTCCTGTGAAATTTGCACTTGCATTTCAAACATCATTTCATTCAGCCTGATCCTATGCACATTTAATGGGATTTACTCCCATATACCGTAAGTGTGGATTGTCTTAGGCTTTGATCAAGATTTCCCTTTGTTCTTGTTTCTGATCTGGCTACAGATATTGTTCTTTCCTTTTAAAAAAGAAATCACATATATATCCACTCTGAGGAAGAGTCCTGTGTGACTCAAAGGTTTGTACCAGTATTTCAGAGACTAGTTGGTCCAAGCTAAAGGCAGTCATTCAACACTCAGAGATTCTTGTTTTCAGTAGCTTTTATGTTAGAAATTGTATTTTGTTTCAGTGGCATGGATTTGTGGGAAGAAAAGGGAATACGGGATAGTATCAACTAACTAGCAAAGGTTGGGCCCTCCAGATGTTACTGGCCTACAGATCAGTTTTAAAATCAGGTGTTGTGTTTTTTTTAATTTTCAGATTGCTGTTTCTTGTATTTTTGTTGCTTTTGCTTTTATGGTTTTATGTTCTATTTTGTACCTAAATTGTTTTTGTTTTTTTTATTGCGAACCACCCTGACAACTTTATGTTCTTTGGCTTACGCTTTTATGGTCTGTGGCTTACGCTGGCTCAGCTTGTCCAAGTGTGGAAAGCTAAGCAGGGTCAGGCCTGGTTATTACTTGGATGGGAGACCCCTCCTCTAGTTTCCTGCATTGAGCAGGGGGTTGGACTCGATAGCCTTGTAGGCTCCTTCCAACTCTACGATCTATGTTATGGGGAGGCATATGAATATCGTAAATAAATAAAACAAACAAACTCCCATGAGCCCCAGCCAGCACTGGCAATAGTCAGAGCTGCAAGCCATTGCCAGGAGGCTTCCCAAAACTATGCATCCCCAGGAGGTCCTGCATTTTCTATTGCAGCATAAATTGGTTGCAAGTTTCCCCAATGTTTCAGGGGCACTCAGAATACTATTAACATTACCAGTTTCAGTGGCCAGTGGAGAAAGAAGTTTTTCCAAATTAAAATTAATAAAAAATTATCTGCGTTCAACAATGTGCCAAGGAAGACTGGTTGGCTTGGCAACCATTTCAATTGAATCTCAGTTAGCATCTTCTTTAGACATTAAATAAATGGTTTGCCAGTTTGCCAAGAAAAAGGCAAGGAAAATGAAGTTTTAAACATGAAATGTAGTTTCTGTCACACTTCACCAGGAATTTTTCTATATAGCAAATTGGTACTACATCAACATGTATTTTATGCAGGGCTTTTT
Organism: Shinisaurus crocodilurus; assembly: GCA_021292165.1. NCBI lineage: Eukaryota > Metazoa > Chordata > Lepidosauria > Squamata > Shinisauridae > Shinisaurus > Shinisaurus crocodilurus. The sequence goes on from CM037878.1 coordinate 78,135,736, forward strand.
TTCTGGTGGAACTCACCGGAACTGAGTTCCAGCACCTTTTCTTCTATTAATTGCATTACAATTTAATCGCCATCTACTCCCGAGGAAATGTAATCCAAGAGTTCCGGTACCTTTTTCTCCAGAAAAAAAGCACTGATTTTATGTATGTTTGTCAATGTCTATGATAATAATTTTTTTAGGTTTTGCCAATTGACTTTTATTTCATAATGGGCATAGGGCTGGAGGGAGGGAGGGCTCAAGTGGGAGGGGGGGCGCTAAATATCAGATCTTGCCTAGGACACCAAACTGCCTTGCACCGGCCCTGCTTATGGCCCACCTATAAATGCAGGAAAGGATAACTGCATAACTGTGTGTTCCACCTGTGTTATCCTTTCCTGCCAAGTTTCCCCATCTTATGAATTACTCCACTTTCACCATTTTCTTTATCATGGATTTAATTTGAGAGCCAGTGTGGCGTAGTGGTGAAAATGTTGGCCTGGGACTTGGGAGATCCAGGTTCTAGTCCCCGCTTGGCCATGAAACCCACTGGGTGACTTTGGGCCAGTCACTGACTCTCACCCTAACCTACCTCACAGGGTTGTTGTGAGGATCAAATAGAGAGGAGGAGGAGGATTATGTAAGCCACCTTGGGTTCCTTGCAGGAAAAAAGGTGGGGTATAAATGTAATAAATAAATAAATAAAAATCCTAGAGCTGAATGGCATCTCTGGTTACAAGATCTTTTGCTTCAGTTTGTCTTGCACATTAATCCTTGGTAGGGCTAGCTTTTTAGGGCATTACTTCTTCCAGGTCCCCATCTTGGAAAAGCCCAATTTTTCTCATCATGCTGAGTATCACTACACATAATTTTTTGATAATTTTTAATTTCTTAAAAAAGCAAAACAATAAATATATTATGACAAATGTTAAATTCTAAGAATCCATCTTTCCAGTAATTTACAGTAATATGTTTCCACTAATTAATAGTCACATCTATTGCAGCTGTTAAATCACAAAAATATATTTCCAGCAACAATTAGTTTAAAAAGCTTTGTTTGGACATAACGGTTAACTGTAGTTTAGCATTACATGAAAGAACTCCAGACTTTTCAGCTCCCCTCTTCTCTTCTCAGAGGTGGCTGCAAAGAGATCAGAAGCTTTTGCTTCTGTTTTTAAGTAATTGCAGTTTAGTGTTATGTCAGTAGGGATGTGCACAGAGCTCTATTGGAGTGTGGAAGTCCAATGAACTTGCCTGGCTCAACCCCCCCCCCCCCCGAGCTCCACTCGCCCTACCTTTTCCCCGGCCCGACTTGCGTTCTCGCGAGCTGAGGAAGTGACTTCCTGGTTTCCAGCGCTACGTTGTTTATGTAGAAAATGGCTTAATTTGCACAAATTACACCCTAATTTGCACAAATTAGGCAATTTTCTATGTCAACAATGTAGTGCTGGGAACCTGGAAGTCCGGTGAGTGCCTCAGCTGGCGTTCATGCTCGTCTCATCTTGTGTGGCAGGAGTGCTTGGCTTGCGCGCCGCGAGTTGAGCGCTGGGAGAGTTGCCCATCCCTAGGGATGTAACCGCTCGCCTTGAGCGGGCATAGCAGGCTGAAATCGGCCCCGCTCACGCCTGCCAGAGACTCGCTTTGATATAAGAGTGTTTTGGATTACAAGCATGGTTCCGGAACTAATTATGCTTGCAATCCAAGGTATTACTGTACTTTATTCCCAACTCAAGGATGGAAAGCGGAATATCGGTGGTCAGTATAAAAGGTTTAAAGATGTTCTTAAGACTAATCTAAAAAAATGCAATATAAACATCGAAAACTGGGAAGCTCTGGCCCATGAGCGATCTAAATGGAGGTTGGCCTTTCACAAAGGTTCCATGGACTTTGAAGAAGCCCGAGTGCAAGGCGAAAGGGAGAAACGTGCTAAGCGAAAAGCACGTCAAACGAATCCTTTACAGGACCATCTTCCATCTGGTAACCTGTGTCCTCACTGTGGGAAGCTGTGTGGATCTAGAATTGGCCTCCACAGTCACTTACGGACCCATCGCTAGAGTCTACACAATTTTCTTTAGAATTTCCTCCTTTTAAAATCTCCTTTTTGTAATTTTATCCTGGAAGATAATCTTACTCGGTCACGAGTGATCGCCTACTACTATACTGTGGCTAATTGAGAAAGGAAGTGGATGCTTCCAAGGTGAAGTGAGGGGGAAGAACATGAGCCTAAGCCTGATTTATACATCACTAAAATGGGTGGACAATTCAAAGCCCACATGCACCCCCTGATGCACCCTGAAAAATGCTTTTTAGAAACAGCATGGTTTTTCAAAGTGGCTATGGAGCACTAAAAGGTCAAATTTAGCTTGATAGCAAGCTAAGTTTAGCCTTTTTAGTGCTACTGAGCACTATGCAGTGGCTTGCCACTGAAATTGGTTGGCAAAGCAGCCAAAGGTTTTTTAAAAAAATAATTAATCCTTTCCCTCCCAGTGCAGCTTGTGTGTGTGTGTGTGTGGGGGGGAGAATGCCCCCCCCAGACCTCACACAGTTGCATACCCCTGCACTAACCCATAGTTTAGCATTATGTCCAAACCAACACATTCCATTTCTCTTCTAACTTGTCAATCTCTCTCTCTCTCTCTCTCTCTCTCTCTTATACACACACACACACACACACATTATTTCAATCAGTTTCTCTATTTATGCAGTATCACTTTGGATGCTGCCAAAAAGCAGTGATATAGGATGCATGAATGGCTTGTGTTTCTTCTGTCCATACTTTTTGAGCTCCCTATGTTCCAGTTTAGGACCAGTAGTAGTGAGGAAGCAGCACTTGATTTACCAGTGTGATAATTAGGGAAAGTCCCTGATATTATCCCCTGTTCTTCTTTGGATGTGGGGAGTGGGCAGGAGGAGGAGAAGAAATGCTTTGTGGGATTTAGGAAAACCAGTGAGTTCTGTGGTTTATTTTTCTCCCTTTATGTTCTGCATAAGATCCCTATCTTCAAATTGTGTCATCAATATTTGCCCATTCTTCAAATCTGAAAATTGAGTGTGCACCTGTCTCATTCTATAGCTTGATCTCATTTTTTAAAAGTGGTGGTGGTGGGGGGGTGAGCAGTTGTAAGCCTTTTTGCACAAACAGGCTAAATAACTTCATAATGTCTTATATATCACCAGACCAGGTGGGCCTTATGCTATGAAGACAGATATCAGATCCAATAAAGTAGAATACTGAATATTATCCATCATAGTAAAACCAATAAAAATCATTAGCCATTTTGACCCTACATGCATACAAGGCTTTTGACTGCTTGGTGTGGCCCTGTTTAATTAAACTGTTGGAAAACTTCCAGATGAGGAAGCAATACATCAGCACTATTGCAATTCTATATTAAAAGAAAATCCATAGCAACAGAGTAAATGCATATCACTCTAAGGGAAAATCAGGAAATCAAGGAGCTAGAAATCAGTTATCAGAAACATATCATATATCTGTTTGCAGATGATATAGAGACCTAGTTCTCTCTGTGTAAAATTAATCCCAGAAATCAGAAGAAAAATCCTTAAACATGGAGAAGTAATGGGCCTAAAAACAAATTACTCAAATCTGAGATGCTATTAATAAATATAGCCCTTAAAATCCCAAAATGGTTACAACCTCAGGCATGCCCTTCTACAAACATTTTAGGTATCTAGGAATATGCCCCTCCCCAATGAATTACAACAACTAAATAATAAGCCCACACTACAAAAAAAAAAATCAAAGGAGAAATTATGACTGGACCAAACTGAGACTTTCTCTTTCAAAATGGCAGCACAAAAATGGTACTATTACCTAAACTGATGTTTTTGATGGCACAAACATCAGGCCCCATAGTTCAACATACACTAAGTTTGCTACTTCCTTTCTAACAGAAGTGGACCACTAGAACCCTTACATACTTTGAATCACTAATTCAGGAAGACAGATAGGGCACAAAAGGCAGAGTCTCTAAACCAGTGGTTCCCAACCTTGGGTCCCCAGATGTTGCTGGCCTACAGCTCCCACCATACTCAGCCACCATGGCTAATGGCAAGGGATGTTGGGAGCTGTAGTCCAGCAACAACTGGGGACCCAAGGTTGGGAACCACTGCTCTAAACTATAGTAGATCCTCATTGAATTAGAAATGGGATCAATGGAGGGATTTATACTGGAATGGGAGAAGGACACTGGGACTGAAATACCAGCAGAACGGTGGAGACTAATTTGGCAAAGGAAGTCATTAAAATCAGTTTCATCCTACATGTGTTTAGACTATTGCAATGTGCTCTACGCAGGGCTACCCCTGAAGAGTGTCTAAAAGCTTCAGTTGGTGCAAAACGCAGCAGCTAGGCTGCTAATCGATGCACAATATTCAGACTATGTTACACCTGTTGTGAAAGATCTGCACTGATTGCCAGTTGCTTTCTGGGTGTTGGTTTTAACCTTTAAAGCCCTAAATGGCATAGGACCTGGCTATCTAAGGGACCACCTGTCTCACTATGAACCTGCCCAGGTATTAAGACCTTCAGGAGAGGCCCATTACCTGCAGAGGCCTGTTCGTTGGGCATGCATGAAAGGGCTTCCTGCTGTGTTGCCCCCAAACTGAGGAATGTACTCCCTCAAGAACTACAATTGTCCCACACACTTATGGCCTTTAGAATGGGTGTAAATACCCATCTTTTCAATGTAGTCTTTCAAAATATGTAGTTCTGATGTTTTAATGATTTTGCTGTTTTTAATGTTATTGTTTTAAGGTATATTGCTTTAAATTGTTGTACACTGCATTGATGACCTTTTAGCAGATAAGACGGTATATAAATGATGATAAATAAATAAATAAATCAATATGGAGAAGCTACTTAAAATACTACTATTTTAAAAATAAAGCACAGATGGAATACTACATCCGACAAGATTGCATATAGAAGTCCATAGATCTAATTGCATGCAAAGGTGCACAAATGTCCACATGTGGTAGGACAGTTCAGTTATTTGGAGCAAAATATTTGAGGAAATGGGAAAGTCACAGAAAAAAATAACTTGCTTCATTGAACATATGAGGAACAAAATTAAAACGTAACGTTCAGAGAATTGACTGGCTTTATGCAAACTACAGCCAGATTAGTTATAGTAAGACATTAGAAAGATTCAATTAACTATGGGTCTATGACAGTGACGGCGAACCTTTTTGAGCCCGAGTGCCTAAACTGCAACACAAAACCAACGTATTTATTTCAAAGTGCCAACACTGCAATTAAACCTGAATAAATATATGATAAAATAAATAATGAATATAATAAACAATAAATATAATATTAATAATGATAAAAGAGAGGATAATCCTGATGATAAAAATGATTAGATTGATTAAAACAAAACCCCCATGTAGACGCTTTCCTTACATTTGTCCAATTTTTCAGGCTGTAGAAAGTTTATAGTTCTTATTTATGCTAAAAATGATGAGTGGTTTATAATTCATGTATAAATAATGTTCATAAAGCCCATAGATAAAATTTCCTATATACTACAGTCTGTGGAGCTCCTAAGTCCAGGACAGGACAAAACTATAAAAAATACACCAGAAAACAGAAGTGGGGGGAGGCATTCAAAGAAGTAAATTCAAACCTTAACAATGCAGTACAGAAGGCTGGGTAGGTACCCTCATGAAAGCTAAATTAGTGGAACAACCATCTGACCTGCGGTTTTTCCTCTTCATGTCATCCCAGCACTTCCCACAAAAATGCAACAGGAACAAGGAAAGCAGTTTAGAAAGGTTTTCTGGTAGCTAATGTGGAGGCAAAGCTCCTTGTAATCCCACCCCCATTGTAATTTATGGAAGCAGGAGACACGAATGCTATGGCTCTCTCTCTCTCTCTCTCTCTCTCTCCCACACACACACACACACACACACAGATTTGTCTGCCTACTTCTGCCTATCTCTGACTCACTGCAGAGACAGATGGGAGGGAAATGGCTCCAGCAGCAGCAGCAGCAGCAGCAGCAAACCCAGAGAATCCCTGAGCAGGAACTAAGTTTGCACAAGACTCTGCAGCTCAACTCCAAAGTCATATGTAGCATCTGCAAAGTTTTGTGCCTTGGGTTACTCTTCCCTAGGCATGATCTTTCCAGCCTGAAGAGGGAAAGGGTAAAGGAAGGACTAAGGTTGTTTTTTTTTTTTTTAATGCGTTGTTTTTAAAGACGCACGTTTCCCTCCCTTTGATCACCCGCTGCCAAACCTGTTTGTGGGATCCCAGCTTTTCTTTGCAGCTGTTTCCAGGATGCTCCAGCATGCTCCCTTTGTCCACGGGGGCTGCTGCTGCTGCTGCTTTGGAGATTCCCCCCCCCCCATAAATCCCCTGTGCCAGGAAAGAAGCGGCCCTGAGCGCGCGTGCTTGGGAGTCCTCCCCACCTCAGCCTCCTTTTTCCACCTCGGCTCCAGCGTCCCCTCCCCCCAAGCCTCGCCGTGGCCAGTCCTGAAGGCGCAGAGAGAGAGAGAGAGAGAGAGACCTTCCCTACATTGATACGACTTCCCACGGGAGGGAAGGGAGGCTGCCGCTGTGTTCCGCCCTGCCCTGCCCTGCCCTGCCCTGCCTTACCCTTGCCCTGCCTTGGACACTTCCTGGTCACAAAAATGACGCGACGGGACCCAGCGGTCCAGCGTGGCGGCGTGGTTACTTGCCGCTCCTCCTGTTGTGTGTTCCAGACTATGGCTCACGTGCCCACAGGGAGGTCCCTACGTGCCACCTGTGGCACGCGTGCCATAGGTTCGCCATCACTGGTCTATGATATTAAAAGCTATGGTTTGTGGTCATAGCTGAAAAGTTAATACACCAGGTATATCTTCTTTGTAAACAAGAGAAACTGCCACAAGATGGCTGCCACCACAAACATACACCAGAATATGGAACGATGACTGATCCAAAGCAGTACATGTGTCCACATGTTTAATAGGACAGTATTTTCTTTAATTGGAAGGAAATAATTGGTTACATCCTTAACATTTCATCTGACACAACAATACTCTGTAAAAGAGAAAAGATCTTAGAGACTATTTTGTTAAGTTTTGATATTGCATTATATGATTTTGCAGTTTTTAAAAATGTGTACCTTGGCCGAAGAACACAAAAAGTGCTGTCACAGATTAGACACACTAGTTTATTATGGCAATTATTTCTATTCAAGAATATTCTACATCATCAGATGCATTAGTATTCCAAAGAGCTTTTCAGTTTTATGGAGAAAACAATGGATGACTGCCAAGAAATATGTAGTTAGCGCCTTAGTTTTCCTTCTCAAGGAGTGAATGCTACACTCTGCAGCATCAGTAATTTTTTAAATGCATTCATTTAATAGCAGGACAGGATGTTACCATTCTATAGTTTATTGTTTCTGCACTATGGTTTAGCATCCCTGCTGTTCTGGAGGGCATTGTGTTCTTTTAATGTCAATAATGGCAAGCTAAACCAGGGTCAACAACAGTAATGTTGCTCTGACTGAAATGGCAAATTCTACTTTGAAAGTGCACTTGAATACGAAATCTTAAGCCGTATTTCCAAAGGGGCCCTGTGTTGTGCTATTCAATATTAAGAAATCATTTCTGCAAAATAACAAGCCGATACAAGGCAACCCAGAGAAAATGCTTAATCACAAATGGAACAAACTGAAGCGGAGAGCTCCAAAAAGCAAATATCTATGTAAGTGCCACCATTTAGTTCTGTACATTGAATAGTTATAGTCAGTCTATTATATACTGTATTTCCTACAGGAACATTGTACTCAAAGCAATTTACAAAAAATTAAGTGACAAGAAATCTAAATATAGTAACAGCACATACCAACAATCACAGTAGCCATAATACATAATGTAAATGAGAATGTGTGACACTATAGCACTGACAGTTCAACAATTCATAAGAAAAATATAAGAGCCCTGCAGGTTCAGACCAAAGGCCGCTGTAGTTCAGCATCCTGTTTCCCATGGTGGTCAACCAGATGCTTCAGGAATATGAGGACAATAGCCCAATTTATTTAAAGCATATCAAAAGTTTAAGTAGCCATACCAATAGGTCAATTCACAATATGTAATATCACTGGCATCAGTACATTCTACCCTCCTTAAACAATCCATTCAGCAATTCATATTGAGAAATCCAACAATATAATACTTAATGCAAATAAAACCGAGCAGTCAGAGGAAAAATACAGTTAACAAATAGTAACTATCCTTAGTTGAGTTTTCAGCTAGGCCAAGTCAACCATACCATACACATAAACACAGCCAAAATATCCAAATAGAAGCTCTATTTGCATCCCAGATGAAACTCTTTGAGGGGCCATAGCTCAGTGTGATAGAGCACATGCTTTGCATACAGAAGGTCCCAGGTTCGATCCCCGGCCTCTCCATATAGGGCTAAGAAAGAATCCTGCCTGAAACCCTGGAGAGCCTCTGCCAGTCAGTGTCGACAATATTGGGCTAGATAAACCAATGGTCTGACTCAGTATAAGACAGCTTCCTATGTTCCTATCCTTCTGCCTCCTTGCTCACTGGGATCCCAACTGTAGAAGAGAAGGCATAATAACCACAAGGCATTTCAGATAGCCCACCCTCTAGCAACAGAAAGAGACCATCCTCTCACCAGTGTCCATGTCCTGAGCCATATTTCTCATCCGGGTAAAATATGCATTGTTATTGTGCTTTGGCATAAACTGCTCCATACGGGGATGGGTAATATTTAAGGGTAGCAGTCTGCATCACACTCCAGGAGGCCCTTCACCCATATAACTCTACAATGCCTGCTGTCCCAATGTGGTCACTTGCCTCACCTGTAGGCTACTCATTTTTGGAGGGGAAGGAAGGAAAGTTTGTCTCAATAAAACTTGATTTGGTCTTGCAAATGTTGTATTTATATGCATATTTTTTAAAATCAAAAACTAACAGGCAGTGCTGAATTGGACCACACTAGTCTCTTTTGTGAACAAGGAAACTTCCAATATACCTTTTCTTAAACCGGACCATTGCTACACGATGCTTTTTAAACTCATTTTTATATTAATTTTATCCATTTAGTCTCTTCCATCAAAGCTAAAGCTGAAGCATGATAAGTTGAAGGCTGACTTAGCCTTTTAATTCATGTGGAATAACTGATGAATTGACACTTTAGGTAAATTCTGTCTGACACTTATTTCTTCCTAGTGGTGTTTTAGAGCATGAACAATGGTCTTTTCAGGACATAACTGTGTTATTTGCAGCAACATCGTATCGATTATCTGGTACTTTAAGGCATCCATCAAAATACTGTTCTTTTGTTTGACTTTTTGGCTTTAATTTTCATAACTGTTTTGTTTTGTTAAAGTGTTGACAATAATTACTCTTAACTGACAGAGCTGAAATAATGCAGATGCAAAGAATGTTGTTAGTACTGAAGTGTGGCTACTAACACTGAAATCCATATATCCGTCATGGTAACCATGCCATTGGATCATTGCCGTACTCTGTCAAGTTTGTGTGGTGATTCGTTGTGCACCGATCTCCCCACATAAAACAGTTTCATGCACAGGCGTCTTCCAACCCAACCAACCAAACAAACAAACAAAAAGTCCCATGGCGAATGGCGACGGGGGCAGGACTGTGAACCCGGAAGCCCCTAGTCATGGACCAGCACATGGGCAGTGGATGCAGATTCAGTTGCCCTGTTCAAGGAACGAGGTAGTCGAGCAGCTCGGCAGCTATATCCATGACTGAGCAGCCCTATTTAGGATCCACTCTGCTCACCCCGTATGGGGAGGGGGCTAGAAAAGGTGCCCTAAACATAGTCTACCTCTTTCTCCCCTGACTGGATTACCGCGTTCAGTGGGGTCACCATTTTTAGCGGTCGAAAAAGACGTTTGAATTTTGGAACATGGAATATACGGACATTTCTGGATAACATAGATAGTGAACGCCCTGAGCATAGGACTGCTATTATTGCAAGGGAGTTGAGAAGGTTTAGAATTGACATAGCAGCACTTCAAGAAATTTGAAGGGCAGGAGAGGGACAGTTGAAAGAAGAAAAAGGAGGTTATACCTTCTTCTGGAAAGGACTTCCTGAGCAGGACCGATGAATACATGGAGTAGGCTTTGCCATCAAAAATTAGCTAGTGAACTCTTTGTCAGAAGTTCCTACTGGCATTAACAAACGCCTGATAACTCTTCGATTAAAGCTCGCCAATAACCAGCAGGTAACTATTTTGAGCACTTATGCGCCAACATTAGATGCTGATGAAGACATCAAGGAAAGTTTTTATACCCAGTTGAACACTCTCCTATCAGAGATACCTAAGGAGGATAAAATTATCCTCCTGGGCGACTTTAACGCAAGAGTCAGGCGTGACTTTGATTTATGGCCAGAAACTATTGGAAAAGACGGAGTTGGTAACAGCAACCCGAACGGAATCTTACTTTTGTCTAAATGTGCAGAGCATAATCTCACTATTACAAACACGCTCTTTCGACAAAAGAATAAGTTTAAAACATCATGGCAGCACCCACGGTCAAAGCACTGGCATCTTCTGGACTATGTAATTGTCCGTGTTAGAGATCGCCGTGATGTACTTCTTACTAGGGCCATGGTGAGTGCCGACGACTGCTGGACAGACCACCGACTAATCCGGTCCACTATGGTTATCAACATTGCTCCCCAACGTAGGCTTCAAGGAAGGAAACCAAGGCGTAAAATGAACATCCACGCCCTTCAAGATCCTATTAAGCAAACTCGTCTTCAATCATTTCTTAAGGAACATCTACCTACGGAACCTCCTGATAACATTGAGGACCATTGGTCTAAGCTGAAAACCTCCATTACTGCAGCTTGTGAACAAACTATTGGATACGAAACCAAGAAACATCAGGATTGGTTTGATGAAAATGATAATGAGATTAAATATATAATTGACCAAAAAAGGAAAGCCTTCCAAATATGGCAAAATGATACTAATTGCACTACCAAGAAAAAAATCTACGCCAGTGCAAAGGCTGAGGTCCAAAGAAGAACAAGAGAACTTAAGAACGCTTGGTGGAAAAAGAAAGCTCAAGAAATTCAACAACTTGCAGAATCTCATAATGCATGGGGCTTTTTTAAGGCTACAAGGGCCATTTATGGACCAAACACCTATGGTACAAACCCTTTACAATCAAAAGATGGCACCAAACTCTTAAAAGACAAAGAGTCCATTGCACTGCGTTGGAAAGAGCATTATTATGACCTTTTAAATTGTAAATCTAAGGTGGATAATGAGATTTTTTTCGCAAATCCCGCAAAAACAAATTAGAGAGGAACTTGCAGTACTCCCCACTTTCGATGAAGTTATAAAAGCCATTAATCAAATGAAGAATAACAAAGCTAGTGGACCAGATGGGATTCCTGCTGAAATCTTTAAAGAAGGGGCGCCCGAACTTGTACAACATCTTCATAAACTCATCGAAAAAATCTGGATAAGAGAAGAGATCCCAGAAGACTTCAGGGATGCCATAATTATCACCCTCTTTAAGAAGGGTGATAGAACAGACTGTGGAAATTACCGGGGCATTTCTCTCTTAGCTACCGCAGGTAAAATATTTGCTAGGATTCTCGCAAACCGTCTTCTATCTATTTCAGAAGAGATCCTCCCTGAATCTCAATATGGTTTCCGCCCCTCTAGAGGGACAGTAGACATGATTGTTACTGCACGTCAGCTCCAAGAAAAATGCTGGGAGCAAAATCAACCCCTTTATATGGCATTTATTGATTTGGCTAAGGCCTTTGATACTGTAGACAGAACAGTTCTCTGGACTATCCTTATGAAAATTGGATGCCCCAATAAATTTGTGAATATCTTGCGACTTCTCCATGACAACATGACGGCAACGGTTTTGGACAACAGCGGCTCTCATGGTGCTCCATTTAAAGTGGGATCAGGTGTTAAACAGCGATGTGTTATCGCCCCAACATTATTTGCTATTTTCATCGCCATGATTTTACATCTTGTCGAGGGGAAACTTCCCACTGGTGTGGGAATTATATATCGAACAGATGGAAAGCTTTTTAATCTCAGCAGGCTGAAAGCAAAAAGTAAGGTAATTACAACCTCCGTTGTGGAACTTCAGTATGCTGATGATAATGTGGTCTCCGCACATTCAGAGGATGATCTCCAAACTATCCTAAATGCTTTTGCAGAAGCATACGAAAAACTTAACATCAAAAAACCCAAAGTGCTTCATCAGCAAGTGCTTCATCAGCAAGTGCAAGTTAACCCTTTGGTGATGCCATCTATCCAGCTTGGTGGGGCAGTACTGGAAAATGTCGATCATTTTCTCTATCTTGGCAGCTATCTTTCTGTTACAGCTAACATTGACACTGAAATCCAGCATCGTTTGAGCTTCGCAAGTGCCGCATTTTCTCGAATGAAACATAGAGTGTTCGAGGATCGGGATATTTGTAAGAAGACCAAAACACTGGTTTATGAAGCCATTGTATTACCAACTTTATTGTATGCCTGCGAAACATGGACTATCTATAAACGTCACCTCCAGCTCCTTGAAAGATTTCATCAACGTTGCCTCCGGAAAATCCTGCAAATTACTTGGGAAGATAGGCGAACAAATGTCAGTGTTCTGGAAGAAGCAAAGACTACTAGCAGTGAAAAAATGATCCTTCAACGCCAACTTCAGTGGACCGGTCATGTTGTTCGAATGTCTGTGACTGCCTTCTCCCAAAGCAGTTACTTTATTCCCAACTCAAGGATGGAAAGCGGAATATCGGTGGTCAGCATAAGAGGTTTAAAGATGTTCATAAGGCTAATCTAAAAAAATGCAATATAAACATCGAAAACTGGGAAGCTCTGGCCCATGAACGATCTAACTGGAGGTTGGCCTTTCACAAAGGTTCCATGGACTTTGAAGAAGCCCGAGTGCAAGGTGAAAGGGAGAAACGTGCTAAGCAAAAAGCATATCAAACGAATTCTTTACAGGACCATCTTCCATCTGGTAACCTGTGTCCTCACTGTGAGAAGCTGTGTGGATCTAAAATTGGTCTCCACAGTCACTTACGGACCCATCGCTAGAGTCTACACAATTTTTTTAGAATTTCCTCCTTTTTAAAATTTTCTTTTTGTAAATTTTTACCCTGGAAGACAATCTTACTCGGTCACGAGTGATCGCCTACTACAACTAAAACATAGCTGATTTGAGGTTCTCTCTCTTAGACCTCATGTTGGATTTAGAAGGATAGTTTCCCTCAAATTCCTTACTATTGTTTGCATTGTTTTCTTTTCCATTTATAAGGAAGAAAAATATGCTGTTACAGCAGACAAATTTTGGTTATTTAATACGCAGATCTCTCCTAGTTCAAGTTACAGTTGATAGTTTCATATGAAGGGGTTTTTTTTGGTGGGGGTGGGATTCCCACACAGGATACACATGTATCCTGCTAAATTTACAGTCATGATCTAGCAGTATATGTGTGCTTAGATCCATACTCTTCTGTTGATGCCAAAAGTTGTGTCAGGATTCTTCTCCCTGCATCTTTTAGAAGAAGATAATGAAAAATAACATAAAAATAACAGTGGATAAAGTGGCAGTTTCGGGAACTCTGGGGGAAAGTGACCATGTTATACTTGAGTTCTTGATTCTAACGGAAGCAAAAGCTGAGTGTAGCCAAACACGTACCCTGGATTTTAGGAAAGCCAATTTTAACAAACTCAGAACAATGATTAGTAAGATCCCATGGCAAGTGACTCTCACGAGAAAGGGAGCCCAGGAGGGGTGGGAGTTTTTAAAAAAGGAAATTTTAAAGTCACAATTGCAAACAATTCCCAAAAGGAAAAAAGGCAGAGGGCAACAGAAGAAGCCAATGTGGCTTCACAATAAACTCAAAGATGACCTGAAAACAAAAAAGGACACGTATAGGAAGTGGAAGGAAGGACAGGCTACAAGTGAAGAGTACAGGCAGGTAGCACAGAACTGCAGGAATAGTGTCAGGAAGGCTAAAGCTGAGAATGAGCTAAGGTTAGCGAGGAATGCTAAAAGCAACAAAAAAGCTTTTTTAAGATACATGCACAGTAAAAGACAGAAGAAAGAACTGGTGGTTCAACTACGCAATGAGGATGGCAAATTGATAACAGAAGACAAAGAAAAGGCAGAAGTGTTCAATTCCTACTTCAGCTCGGTCTTCTCCCAAAAGAGGGTCTATGACCCCCCTGGCAAACCTGAAGTGCAGACTGAAGGGGCAGGATTGCAGCTTGAGATTGATAGGCAAATGGTCAAGGAGCACCTGATTACTCTGAACGAGTTTAAATCTCCAGGGCCTGATGAGCTGCATCCTAGAGTAATAAAGGAACTGGCAGAAGAACTCTCAGAACCACTGTCTATTATCTTTGAGAAATCATGGAGGACAGGTGAAGTGCCAGACGACTGGAGGAGGGCAAATGTTGTTCCCATCTTCAAAAAGGGCAAGAAGGAGGAACCTGGGAACTATAGGCCAGTCAGTCTGACATCAATCCCCGGGAAGATTTTTGAGCAGATTATAAAGAAGTCAGTCTGCAAGCACCTTGAAAACAATGCAGTGATTACTAGAAGCCAGCATGGTTTTGTCAAGAACAAATCCTGTCAGACTAATCTGATCTCATTTTTTGATCGGGTAACCTCCCTTGTGGACTGTGGGAATGCTGTGGACATAATATATCTGGACTTCAGCAAAGCTTTCGACAAAGTGCCTCATGATATCCTGATTAGCAAGCTAGCTAAAAGTGGGCTAGATGGAACAACTATCAGGTGGATCCACAATTGGCTACAGAATCAGACTCAAAGAGTGCTTATCAATGGTTCCTTCTCAAACTGGGGAGAGGTAACGAGCGGGGTACCACAGGGCTCGGTCCTGGGCCCGGTGCTCTTCAACATTTTTATTAATGACTTGGATGAGGAGGTACAGGGAATGCTTATCAAATTTGCAGATGACACAAAGTTGGGTGGAACAGCTAATACTCTGGAAGACAGAAACAAAATTCAAAGTGACCTCGATAGGCTGGAGCGCTGGGCTGAAAACAACAGAATGAAATTTAATAGGGATAAATGCCAAGTGCTGCACCTAGGGAGAGGAAACCAAATGCAGAGTTGCAGAATGGGGGACACTTGGCTCAACAATACTACAAGTGAGAAGGATCTTGGAATTGTGGTAGATCACAAACTGAATATGAGCCAGCAATGCGATGTGGCTGCAAAGAAGGCAAATGCAATTTTGGGCTGTATTAATAGAAGTATAGCTTCCAAATCGCGGGAAGTGATAATTCCCCTTTACTCGGCACTGGTTAGGCCTCATCTTGAGTACTGCGTCCAGTTCTGGGCACCTCACTTTAAGAAGGACATAGACAAACTGGAGAGGGTTCAGAGGAGGGCAACAAGGATGATAAAGGGACTGGAAACAAGGCCCTATGAGGAGAGACTGAAAGAACTGGGCATGTTTAGCCTTCAGAAGAGGAGACTGAGGGGAGATATGATCGCACTCTTCCAGTATTTGAAGGGATGTCACACAGAGGAGGGCAAAGATCTCTTCTCGGTCATCCCAGTTTGCAGGACACGGAATAATGGGCTCAAGTTACAGGAACCTAGATTCCATCTAAACTTCAGGAAAAATTTCCTGACTGTCAGAGCAATAAGACAATGGAATCAACTACCTAGGGAGGTTGTGGGCTCTCCCACTCTGGAGGCATTCAAGGTGCAGCTGGACAGACATCTGTCAGAGATGCTTTGACCTAGATTCCTGCATTGAGCAGGGGGTTGGACTCGATGGCCTTGTAGGCCCCTTCCAACTCTACTTTTCTATAACATCAGAACCAGCCATTAGTAGTGCATATTGCTGACATTGGTTTCTTCCAATAGCTATAGATGCTATTGGAAGAAATTAATTAATTGTACTTCTTTAAGTGAGGTATATACTTCTTAAATATGACACTACCTACCTTGTTATGGAAATCTTAATTCTGTGCAGAAGCAAGACCCATTGAATTCAATGAATTGAAGTGTGTATAGAATTACAGCCTAAAATAATGAGGTGGCCTTGAAAATCAAGCGATTTGACAAATAAGCAAGCTTACTTTTACTATAGGAATTTTTCTGGCATTGTTTTGTAAAATGAGAACTCAAGATTCTAACAAGATCCCAGAGGCCACACATAACACAAGTGCTTTAAGAGAAAACCTGATTTAGTAAAATGTCATTGTCTTATCTATGTTGTATCTCACTGTCTGGAACTAATATGGGAACCACTCTATAGACAAACTACTAGGGAAAATATTCAGTTTAGTCATCCAAACTCATAGGACTGGGGTGGTGGTGATGTGCCACATTCTCCAGAAAGGGGAAGAAAACTCCTGGAATAGCCAAAGACAAAATTGATGTTCAGTTCCTCCTGTAGCACTCAACACTCTAAAGATAAGTTCAGTCTGTCAGACCCCTAGAGAAAAATGGCACTATAAACAAAGTATGTCCCATTCTGGAATGTTCTCCATAGACATGTTCATGTGAAACCTACTTTATTGTTTTTTAGGCACAATTTTATATTCCCAAGATTTTAGCAATATTTAATATGGATTTGCTGAGTGTTCTTGTTGTACTGCTGTTGATTTCCTCTTGAATTTCAGCTAATTTTGGATGTGGTTTTCATGTTTTTATTCTATATGCACAGGACATACACTTCTTAAAGTGAGGTATATACTTCTTAAATATGACACTACCTACCTTGTTATGGATATCTTATGGACATATGTTCCAGATGGAGAAAGCAGAACTATTGCTTGGAAAATTATAGTTTCAATATTTTATTTTGTTTGTAGCAATACTGATCCATGGTTTTTCTTCTGTACCTGAAAGCAATGTTCGAGTATGGTACAAAAGTTGAATTGTGCTAAACTGTTTTCATACAATTAGCTAGAAACCTTTCACAGGCACTAAGCTTTTAAAGACTATTGATGATAATCTGTGTATTACAGCTCAAAACTGCTCTGGGTTGAGGACTTGTGGGCAGTGTCTGGAACACCCAGGATGTGGATGGTGCAATGATCCCAGTAACACTGGCAAAGGCCATTGTGTGGAAGGGTCTTCAAGGGGGCCGGTGAAGTTCAATGGGATCCATTCTACTGAAATGGCTCTTGACAACAATATTTGTCCCAAAGAGAAAAATTATGAATGGTCTTTTATCCAGTGCCCAGGTAGGACCTTGTTGCTGTGCTTGTTGTTGTTGCCTACATCCAATAAAATAATAGAACTGTTCATGACTTGTGTCCAAGAATGGGATAGCTTCATGCTCAGCTTGTTAGTATAGTTTCAAAGCTTCTCTAAAAACATACGTCTTCTTCCAAAAGAAAGTTTCTCAGTCACTCTTTGGCCCCATCACACAGAATATATTTAATTCCAGGCCAACCAATCACATATTCAGAATGTATGCTCAGTAATATGGTGTAAAATTGTTAAATATGTCTCAAGATGTTGTAAACTTTTAAAAGTCTTCACAAAAAACAAAAAGGTATTTATTTATTTGTTACCTTGATATCCTGCTTCTTCCTCCAAGGAGCTCTATACCACACCGGCTTAATGACATCTCCTTCTTTAATTTCATCATAAATGATTACATAAATAATAGGAGGGTTTTTATCTCTGACCTGCAGAGTGGTGTGTAATTGTCAAGGTTCCACCTGTACCAGGACACCTTGATCAGCTCCTTAAAGATATCTGCCTCTTTAAGAGCCCCTCCTGTCTCAGGATGCCAATTCTTTGCCTTTTACCTTCTCTTCCCAGTAACGTGGGATTAGGCCTTAGGCCTTAGGCGTGGTGCAAAAGGCACTCCAACAACTTGCTGTTAACAATAACTTTTTACTTTAGTAAATATTTGTATAGTTGATTCACAAAAACTTAAAGTAATTACATAAATAGAGCTGTATACTTTCCAAAAGTAGGTATAATAGAAATAAAAGAAATAATAATGCAGTTCTCTCTAACCTAGGTACTCTTTCACCTGTAACCTTAATAGAGATTCCTTCTCAGCCTATCCCTGGCTGTTCTGCATTCTTCAGTGATATTCAGACTCTGCTTCTCTGTCTGCTCACTGCTTCTTGGTGCCTGCAAAACCTCTTCTCTCTCTCCAATTTCGCTCTCTTACTCACACAGCTTCTCCAGATCCTATATCCCTCCAGCTTCTGCCTCCCCTTTATATACACTCCCACAGAACTAGAAGGTTACAATCTTGTGGCCTAAAATTTAACTCTATTAGGGGGGAAAGGAGACTTCTCTCAATGAAAAGGAAACTTAACTCCATGAGGGGAAAATGAAACTCATGAATGCCCCCCTCCCATCAGGAGATGTTTGGGCCTACAGGCTTCAAACTAACTCAAGCCTGTGTAGGCCTCAATCCTTCACAGTAATACAAAGTTCACTTGCAAATCTGTGGCTTGAGAATAACTGTAGACATTGAACAAGTTGTGGATAAGACCTCTTGTAATTCTTCAAGAAGCTCTGCTGCTTCAGGATAGCAGTGGTGAATAAAAAATGTTTCGGAAAACAGATAATGTTCATATAATCAAAATTGAAGAGGTGGATAAAATGCCCTAATTATGAGTATGTGATCTGGCTTGAACTGCCTTGAGCATTTTTCTAGAAAGATGGCATATATATATATATATATATATATATATAAATAAATGTTTTCAGGTTCCAATCCAAAACTTAATCTTCTGCCACTTTCTGAAGAATAAAACAAAAAGAAACAGAGAGATGTAATAGGTAGCTAACAGAAAGAAAGGAAAAGGCAGAGGGGCAAAGTAGTTAAATTCTAGAGCAGATTTATGTGAAACCCATTTAAGATTATTCAACTATTTTAATTTGGATCTAATACATGATTGGCACACCACAGGTACCTCAGCTAGACAAAATAGACAGCTTTTCATTGCAGAATTAATAAGCTTACATAGTAGTTCTGGAACTTAACATCTTGGTGCATTTACAATCAACACCACTCCTGGTTCTCAAGCGATTAAACATCTTGAGTTTAAAATTTCATCACACTTCAGCATCTGTGCCAGTAAATTCCCATAACCAAATATCAGCACAGTTAACATTCTAAAGAAGTTCGAGCTCTATACCTGTTTTTAATTTTATTATTTTATTTCTAAATTTATTTATTTATAAATCACATTCCTTTTCATCCAAGCACCTGGGGAGATATAGAACATAAAAACAGCACAATAAAACCAATTACAGTTGCTATACTAAAAAAAAATAATGGAATTAAAAACTCCCTTTCAAAGCACCAAAGCCACTTACACACTAAACATCTCCAAACACCTGTAAGAACAAGTAGGCTTTAACTATCATCCTAAAACACATTAGTCTGGGCCATGGCTACCACAACTAAAGCTACCAGGGCAGAATGACATGGAGCATGCAGCAGTCATCAGCTTACTTGTCCCTCTCTAAGATCTCCCTCTCTTGCTAAGGTTTTATAATAAGAAGCAATGAGGGCAGAGCTGAAACAGAGGAGGCACATAAATGTTTGTATCCTCTGAGAAAAGTGTTACCACTTTTTTTATATAACTGGGGGGTAGGGCCAACCTACAAACAGGCAGAAATGTTAACAAGAGCTGTGCTACTTCCCTGACACCCATTCAGAATGGGGATAATGCAATGCTTTTTATAAAGTTGACAATGCTTTTTGCTGTGAGGTTGACATCACAAAGACCATTCAAATAGCCAGATATGTCCTATGATCCTTGATTGTTTGGCATCTTTATTCAGCAATAAGCATTTTAGAAAAAAAAGTTACTAAAGCACTAGTGCTGTGAAGCAGCAGAGAGGCACAAAATGGTAAGCATGGGGTGGGGGGAGTTTCAGCAAACAGCTTGGGCCTTTTAATGAACTCCTCCCTTCTTGTCTGAAATGTTTGCTCATGAACATTGAGCACAGCCCTACTGTTCCAGATTATGAATATGTTGTTGATTGATTGGTTTAATAGCACCGTGAGATTTGTAATGGGCCAGATACTAAATAAAAATCAAAACTAATAAGTGCCAAGTTAACTGTTCCCATATTTGTGACCATTATCAGGTTTTTTAAATTACACAGTGATCTTCAGTTAATCAGCATTACAAGAAATAATTCAATAAAGAAGACGCAATGGATGCAGAATCAAAACAATTTAGCAGTGTTCCATGATAAAGAAAAGAATGTAGCATCTGTTCATATAAAACCAAAGAAAATAATCTCTTATTAACCTCTGATTATTGTACAAGCTTTGAAGGATAATTAGTTTAATAAGTGCTTTTCCACTACACTTCACCTCTCAAGGCACTGGACTGTGGGAAGAAAATATTTTCGATTCACTCATTTAAGATACATACTTGGTATCTCGTGAAATATGACTAATGAAAAACCAGTGACAAAAATATTAAAGAGATTCTGATGGGGTGTTGGGATGGAGGTCCCTGTCGATGAAAACGAGGACAACGAAGTGTCAAGGGCAGGGATCAGATTGTGCACCATTGTGCAGATTATGCTCAGCACAATGGTATGTCCAAGTGCATTATTAGTTTACATTTTCAATATAACCGAATGGGGGGGGGAGTGTATTCAGAGACACCATCAAGGTGGGATTGAAACCTGACCCATTCTTGCTGATCCCAGTGTTGCGATAGTTGGCAGGTTTCTTACTCTTTTTCAGTTGGTGCGCATTTGTAATGGGCCATGAATTAAACCATTTGTACCATGAATTAAACACAAAGTAATCAGTGACAGAATTGAGGGAGAGCAAAACCTGCCTCTCACCAGTTTGATAGTAATGTATGGGAACCTTTTTTCTTTTTTTTTTAGTTTAAATTTTATTTCTATATAAAACAAACACATAGTATCAAACATATAACAATTAACAAAACAAAATAGACCTCCGATTTTCTTCTATAGCAAATATAGGTAACAATAATTTTTCTTACTCGATAATCAGAATGAGAAATCTCTTTCTTCCCATTGTCCCAAATTCACTTATTATTCCATAAATCCACAAACAAACAAATCATTATTTCCAGTCTCTGCAAAAAGTCAATTAGAGGTTTCCACTCAATAATAAACGTAGATGTTGTCCTTTCTCTGATTAATGATGTGAGTTTGGCCATCTCTGCCAGCTCCAGCATCTTGACCAACCATTCTTCTGTCGTAGGCACTGCTGGACCTTTCCATTTCTGTGCATATAGTAGTCTTGCTGCCGTTGTCATGTATAAAAATAAAGTTCCATACCTTCCTTCTAGCTGACTGTCCATTATTCCCAATAGAAAAGCCTCTGGTTTCAATTGAAAAGTAATCTTTAAAATCTTTTGCATTAATAAATGAATTTCAACCCAATTTTTTTTAGCTTTCTTACATGTCCACCACATATGATAAAAGGTTCCTTCCTGTTGTTCACATTTCCAACATATATCTGATGCACCGTTATACATTCTAGCCAATTTCTCCGGAGACAAATACCAACGATACATCATCTTATAAAAATTCTCTTTAAGACTAAAGCATAATGTAAATTTCAAACCTTTTAACCACATATTTTCCCATTGTGTCATTAATATATTATAGCCAAAATTTTGAGCCCATTTTATCATACATTCCTTCACTTGCTCTTCCTCAGTTTCAAATTTCAACAAAAGCTTATACATTCTTGAAATAAGATGTTTATCATTTAGACATAATTCCCTTTCAAATTCAGATACACTCTGTTCAAAATCATACAACTTTTTATCAACTTTAAACCTTTCTACCATCTGTAATTAGGAAAACCATGGACATGTATGGCCGTCTTTTATCAGTTCTTCTCTTGATTTTATTTTACATTCATCTTGTGAGAATTTCAGCAAATCACGATATGTCAACCAATTGTATTTACTTAACATTTCTATGGGAACCATTTTCAAATGACCAGAACAATATATGGAAAAAAGGAATGGAGATGCTAAGCATAACAGAATATATGGCCTTTTGCGGCCTAGGTTAGAACTGCACTTCACCCTTCACAGATCTTCAATTCAATAAATGTGGCCCTGATTTGAAACCATATGCCCTGTGTCTGCCTCTTCTTTATCTCGCCTTTACACGCGCAAACACCATAAATACGTAAGGCTGCACAGTGCCCCTGCTTGCTGACATCAGGCTGCCCCCACCCACTTGGAGCTGTGAGCTTCACTCTTTCTGGGAGTGGAGGCAAAGTTCCACTCTGTCCATATTCAATAGGTGGATGAGTGCAGTTCTTCAATAAATGAACTCGTGTTGTACATAGGCAGTGATATAACCAAGGCATATTCTTTAGCATTCTCTACTAGCCACTTCCAGATTTATATTTATTCATTTAAATAAACCCTTATGTTGATTGTGAAATGCTAATCACAATCTTTTATGATATTTTGTAAGAATGACTATCTTTTTGTCTTCTGTTTCACTCTCCAAAACAGCTAAAACCCAATTGTGACAACTTTTTTTTATTGCAGCTTGCCAGTGCAATGGCCATAGCACTTGTGTCAATGGCAATGTTTGTGATCAGTGCAAAAACCTAACTACAGGAAAACAGTGTGAAACATGTATGCCAGGATATTATGGAGATCCAACTAATGGAGGGCAGTGCACAGGTAAGTGCCTTAAAATGGTGTTTCCATTATTTTCATAAATGAAAAATCAGGAAAATATTTCCAGAACTGATAGTTTGGTTTAGTGATTAAAAAATAAACAAATCACGAAGCATTTAATCTGACATGTTGGCCATGACCTGCAATTGTGTCACTTTATCTGGTATACTAATGAGAAACAAACCCTGCTATTATTAGATGGGATAAGATTCTTCTTCCCTTGTTACATCACTCAGACCAGCCTTTAACCTGTCATGACTTCTCACAGAATCTTGGAATTGTTACTGTGTAAATGTTATATCAAATTGGTGTCACTACACTGATGGAATACTCTTTTATCCAGCGGAGGCTTCTGTCAACAGAACAAGGAGGAGAGAGGTGATATTTGTGGACTCCCCTTCCCACTGCAGCCTCACTCATGCCCCCAATCTACCCTGGAGGGCTGGGAGACCCTCAGAACAGCATGGGAGTTGCAGAGGAGAGGGGGAATTGCAGAAAATCGCCTCCCTTCCTGTTACTCTGATAGAAGCCTCCGTTGGATCAAAGGACATTCCATCAGCAGAGTTACACCAATTGAATACAACTGTAAGGGTCTTGAAAATGCAATGGAATAGATACAGAGCCCTCTCTCAGAACTACAGTTTTAAAGATGGATTGAATATCTGTCCCACTTTTGTGTGGTCATTTGTCCACCATAAAAGTG